>CM035837.1:285546002-286235146 GCA_020510985.1 Pholidichthys leucotaenia
AGCAACACACATCAACAAATTCAAGGGCATGGAGGGAATTTGGATGGAAAAACCTGATTCGCTTTTTCATTACACCACAGATTCAAGGAAAATATACAAATACCCAATCTTTATGCTGGAGGGGATGTGGGGCTCAAAATGCAGACCACTCACATATGTTTTGGAAATGCTACAAAATATCATCATTTTGGAAATCTATGCATGTGACAATACAGAGGATATTAGGATATAATATACCAATGAACTGTAACCTGATGTACTTATGTGATCTTAAAAAAGACAGTGTTATACAGGCTGAGGACAGATATCTAGTTAAAATCTTGTTGATTGCATGTAAAAAAACTATCACAAAAAAATGGCGATCAGAAGTTCTTCCTGACCAAGAACAATGGACTGACATTGTTGAGGACATACGTATGATGGAAAAACTAACATATCGACGAAGAATGCAAGAAGGAATATGGGAGAAAAAATGGCGGAAATGGACACACTACAAAGTGCAACAACGAGGCAGAAATTGAAAGAATAACCAAAGACACTGAAAAAACCAGAAGAATTAAGAGATGGAAACTAAAAACTTGATGCTCCAACATTTGTCCCCCCCCCTTTTATTTTTTATTTTTTTTTATTTTTTATTTTTATTTTGTTTATTTTTTTTTATTTTTCCCTACCCTAACCCCTTTGTTTTTTAAATGTAGAATGTGATCTGAATGCATTATATATGATGAAAAATGAATAAAAATCTAAGTTACAAAAAAAAAAATCAATTCCGACCTTGTTGAATTTAATAAAGAATTTCGGGGAAATATCAGGATATAAAATAAATAAAACTAAATCTTCAATATTAATGCTAAATGAGACCCAGAGAAATTACCCAGCCCCTGAGGTAAATCAATTCAATGTTGTAAATCAGTTCAAATATTTAGGAATCCAAATTGTGCCTAAGCTAGAATCAGTCGCCAGTGTCAATTATGAAGCCTTAATGACAGATATTGATGAGTTACTTCAGAGATGGATGTCACTACCAATGTCGATGATCGGGAGAATTAATATACTTAAAAGTAATATCTTACCTAAAATACTTTATTTATTTCAATACATTCCCTTACCACCACCTTTAGATTTATTCTCAAGAATTAAAAAAAAGTTAGTGGAATTTATATGGAACAACAGGAGGGCTAGATTACGTCTGTCTTTATTATATTTACCATTTGATCGTGGAGGTCTGAAATGTCCAAATTTTATGTTGTATTATTGGTCGGCACAACTGAGGTCTATGACATATTATTTTTCATCAAATGATCTCCCTCACTGGACTGAAATGGAATCATACAATTTACCTTTACCTCTTCCCATATTCATATACTCAGATTCGGCAAAAAAATTACAAAAACAAGTTAAAAATCCATTTGTAAAGCATATGATCAAAATATGGTGTGAAGCTAAAAACTATTTAAAAGAACCACAGTTATTGTCACAATTTAGTCCAATATGGGGTAATCAATATTTTAAACCAGGGAGAGCGGACGCTGTATTTAAAGTATGGAATTTAAAAGGGATACAAAAGATTCAGGATTTATATTTGCCATGTGCAGAAAACATAATGTCTTTTGAAGAGTTGAGGATCAAATTTAATCTCAATAGAACACATTTTTTTAAATATCTTCAACTTAGAAACTTTATTCGATCAAATCAAAATAAAGCTCTCACTCGACCTATCTATTCATCCTTGGAAAAAATGTTGATGAAAGATAGTAAAAGAAAGGGTATTATTTCAGAGTTTTATAACTCATTGACACTATTTTCAAGTGAAAATTCACTGAAAAGATTAAACTACTGGAAAGAAGATCTGCAAACTGAAATTCCAGAGGAACAATGGGAATTGGCTTGTACAGAAGCTCAAACCAAATCAATAAATGTACGCCTTAAATTGATACATTTCAAATGGTTAATGTGGATGTATGTTACACCGGAGGAGTTAAATAGATATAACAAAAATATACCAGATACGTGCACAAAATGTATGGAAAGTAAAGGAACTCTATTTCATTGTGTATGGGAATGTAGATTAATAAGAATGTTTTGGGAAGAGGTGAGGGTAACAATTGAAAAAATAATCTCAAAACAAATCATATTGAATCCTAAACTGTTTTTGTTGGGTCTGTACCCAGAAAAGCATAATTTTAATAAAAGTGAAAGAACATTCATAGACCTCAGTTTGCTTAATGCCAAAAAATGTATTGCACTATTATGGAAAAAGACTTATAGACCAGATGTGACTCAGTGGTTAAGACAGATGTTAACAAACCTTCCATTAGAAAGAATAACATGTGGCCGACACACATTGTGGGCTCACGCTGCCACAGAGACAGAACGGAATGTGTATTGTGGAGTGTCAGGTCTGCAAGGACTGAGGACTCAAATCTACAGGAGGTAACAAGGAAGTGTGAGATTTGTCTCTTTGTCCCACAGAAGACGCCCCGGAGGGTATTCCGGTTCATCAAGAAATGAGAGACAATGGTGAAGCTTCAAAGGGATGCTTTGTAACTGTATGTTGACTGAAGACACCATGTGACTTGAATTCTGATGCTCGAAATGTATAAAAGGGGGTTGAAGTATGATTCTTTCTCTTTCCTGCTTTGAGAATGCTAGGAGCTTGTGTTCTGTCAAATAAAGCTGGTTTATGACTGAAACTCAGCCTCGTTATTTGAGCATGCTCCTACACTGGTGACCTACGACGGAGAATGAGCAATGAGAATTCTTCCGAACCGGGCTCGGTGGAAGCCAGCCTGATGGCCGCCTCCACGCTCCGGCTGCCCGATTTCTGGCAGCACAGCCCGCGCTCATGGTTTAGCGCAATCGAGGCGCAGTTCAACCTCCGGAGAATCTCCAACGACGACACAAGATTCTACCACGTGGTAGCGAAACTGGACAGCGACACGGTCCAGAGAGTGGAGGATTTGGTTAATCATCCACCAGACAGCGACAAGTACAGCGCATTGAAAGACGCGCTGATCAGCCATTTCACCCCCTCAGTCCAACAAAGAGCAGAGGGGCTCCTGGCGCTGACGAAGGCAGAAAACGATAGACCTGCGGACCTGATGGTGAAGATGCTGCAGCTCAAAGCCTCCGAGGATGGCGAATTCATTTTCGCCCACCTATTCCTTCGAACCCTGCCACCAGCAGTGAGAGTGGCCCTGGCAGAGTCACCCCGATTGGCCAAGCGAGACTACCATGGGTTGAGCAAGGAGGCGCAGAAGTTGGTCGACGCCCACAAGCAGAACGCGGTTTCGGCCGCGGCGGCTAGTTCGGGAACGGCGTCCGGAGACAGCTTGGGTCCAGCGGCACCAGACGCACCAACAACGGCGGCGACCGGAGCCAGACGACGCGGAGCGGAGAACGGCTCGTGCTTCTACCACCGCCGTTTTGCAGAGAGAGCGCACAGGTGCGTCCCACCGTGCGATTTTAAACGCCAGGACCGAGGGCCGGTAGCAGCCGCGACTCTCGGCAATGAGAACAGGCTGCTTTACCTGACGGATGCACGCTCGGGGAAACAGTTCCTCGTGGACACGGGCTCGCAGCTGAGCTTCGTCACGCCCACCTACGCGGAACGGCTGTCGCCTTCTAAAGCCCCCTGGGTGTCAGTGTCAGCAGCGAACGGCTCCACAATTAAAACGTTTGGTGAGAGGACCATGCTTCTGTCCTTACAAGGCCGTTCATTTGAGTGGACATTTATTGTAACAGCAGTCAGTTTCAACATGTTAGGGGCTGATTTTTTGTGCTCACATGGTTTATTGGTTGATCTTGCTAATAGACGTCTGATTAATGCACTGTCCTTTCATTCTATTCCCTGCACAGCTCGGGTGGCCCCGCCAACTGCACATGCCAGCGTCTCAGCCGCGGGTGGTAAGTTTCACACTCTGCTTGCTCAGTTTCCAGCACTCACAGTCCCCACTTTTTCAGCAACGTTGGCCAAACATGGGGTAGAACATTTCATAACAACCACAGGCCCTCCCGTTTTTGCAAAGGCTCGGCGTTTGGACCCAGCTAAACTGGCCATCGCGCGCGAGGAGTTCACTAATCTGGAAAAACTAGGCATCGTTAGACGCTCCAAGAGCGCTTGGGCTTCGCCGTTACACATGGTCCCAAAGGCTGACGGCTCGTGGCGGCCTTGCGGCGATTTCCGCAGGTTGAACAACGTTTCAGCTCATGACCGCTACCCGATTCCGCACATTCAGGATTTTTCTGTTCATTTGGCGGGGGCGCGCATTTTTTCTAAAATAGACTTGGTGCGCGGCTATCACCAGGTTCCAGTGCGCGCGCACGATGTACCCAAAACAGCGGTCATAACTCCTTTCGGCCTTTTTGAGTTCTTGCGCATGCCTTTTGGCCTCAAGGGGGCCGCGCAGACTTTCCAACGCATGATGGATGCAGTTTTACGCGACCTGCCTTTCGTGTTCGTTTATTTGGACGATATTTTGGTAGCCAGCACGTCCGAAGGCGAACATGAAAAACACCTCACAGCAGTTTTCCAGAGGTTGGCAGAGCACGGGTTAATAGTGAACCCAGCGAAATGCCAGTTTGGGGTGGCGCAGATTGATTTTTTGGGACATCGCGTTTCGGCAGAGGGAGCAGTTCCCCTTCCAAATAAAGTGCGTGCCATAACAGATTTTCCGCAACCTCAAACGGTTAAGGCGCTTCAGGAGTTTCTAGGGATGGTTAATTTTTACAACCGTTTCCTCCCAAGCGCAGCACGACTCATGCAGCCATTGTACACTGCGTTAAAAAAACAAAAGCCCGCAAATAAAGTCGAATGGTCTCCGGAGCGGGAGCGCGCTTTTGCCCAGGTCAAATCAGCCCTGGCAAATGCAGTTTTGTTAGCGCACCCAGTTCCAACGGCCCGCATGGCGCTCACCACTGACGCTTCCGATGTAGCGGTGGGGGCGGTAGTTGAACAGTTTGTGGCAGGTACCTGGCAACCCCTCGCGTTTTTCAGCAGGACCTTGCGCGATAGTGAACGGAAATACAGCGCATTTGACAGGGAGCTTTTGGCCCTACACTTGGCCATCCGTCATTTTCAGTTCTGGTTAGAGGGGCGACGTTTCACCGCTTTTGTGGATCATAAACCGCTAACGTTTGCGATGGCCAAAATTTCAGAACCCTGGTCAGGCCGGCAACAAAGGCAACTAGCCGCAATATCGGAGTTTACTACTGATATTCAGCATGTCGCGGGTAAACACAATGTTGTAGCAGACTGCCTCTCGCGTGCAGTAGCACCACCAAGCCCTATAGGGGCAGACTCTGTAGCCATGGCCGCGGGCCCGGGCAGCGACGCGGGAGCGCGCGCAGCCCCGGTCTGTGTTGGGTTAGATTATGCAGCCATGGCTGCGGAGCAGGTTAACGACGCGGACGTGCGCGCGCTCCAGTCTGGACCAACAGGGTTAAGGCTGGAGCACAGGGTGCAACAAAACGGTATGCCCCCGCTAATCTGCGATGTCTCCACGGGACGGCCCCGCCCTGTGGTGCCAACCGCGTGGCGTCGCCGTGTTTTTGACTTGGTCCATTCTCTCGCGCACCCGGGGGTGCGCGCATCGATCAAATTGGTGGGGGAGAAATTTGTTTGGCCCGGGTTGCGCAAACAGGTCAAGGAATGGGCAGCAGCCTGCGTAGCGTGTCAGCGAGCTAAAATACACAGACACACTAAGGCCCCGTTAGAACCTTTCCACATCCCCGCTAAGCGTTTTGATCACGTGCATGTTGACCTGGTCGGCCCGCTTCCGTTATCACACGGGCACACACATCTTTTGACAATGGTAGACCGCACCACGCGCTGGCCAGAGGCGATTCCTCTGACATCAACCACAGCGGAAGAAGTTGCGCGAGCATTTTTAACAGCATGGGTTGCGCGTTTTGGTGTACCGTCGGACATAACGTCCGACAGGGGTCCCCAATTTATTTCCGAGCTATGGTCATCGATGGCCCGCAGCTTGGGGGTGAAGATTCATCGCACCACCGCGTATAACCCCCAGGCCAATGGTTTATGCGAACGCTTTCACAGGTCATTGAAAGCAGCCCTCAGAGCGTCGCTAACGGATACAAATTGGGTAGACAAACTTCCATGGGTGTTATTAGGGTTGCGTTCTGCACCTAAGGAAGATTTGCATGCTTCCCCGGCTGAATTAGTTTTCGCTCAGCCGCTCCGTTTGCCCGGGGAATTTCTTCCTGATAATCCCGCACCTAATGGCCCCCCCGCTCAGCCGTGGCAGAGCGGCTCAGGAACAAACACGCTTCCTGGCCCGGTCCATCACAGTTTCCCACACGTTTTTGTGCCCAAGGCTTTAAAAAATGCAGAGTTTGTTTTTGTTAAACATGACGCCCAGCGTCCAAGTTTGCGGCCGTTTTACGACGGACCGTTTCGAGTGCTGGAGACCGGGCAGAAGCATTTTCTGCTAGATTTAGGGGGCAGAAGGGAGCTGATTTGCATTAACAGGCTCAAACCCGCTTTTGTTCTGGCTGACGAGGAGGTGCAGCTCGCGAGGCCCCCCCGCCGGGGCAGGCCGCCGAGAGGACATTCTCCAAAGTCTTCACAGAGAGGTGCTAACAGCTTTAATCCACAGGTGCAGAGAGATGTTGCAGAGGCAGCCAAGCCAAGTTGCAGCAGATTCGGCAGAAGATTAAAACCGAGGCAGTTGGTGGATTGATTAGCGATGTATGGAGTGCTTTGTGTTTCTCTTTTTGTTATGCCATGCAGATTTTGCCTTACTAGACGTTTGGGGGGGGGGGGGGGGGTAGTGTGGCCGACACACATTGTGGGCTCACGCTGCCACAGAGACAGAACGGAATGTGTATTGTGGAGTGTCACGTCTGCAAGGACTGAGGACTCAAATCTACAGGAGGTAACAAGGAAGTGTGAGATTTGTCTCTTTGTCCCACAGAAGACGCCCCGGAGGGTATTCCGGTTCATCAAGAAATGAGAGACAATGGTGAAGCTTCAAAGGGATGCTTTGTAACTGTATGTTGACTGAAGACACCATGTGACTTGAATTCTGATGCTCGAAATGTATAAAAGGGGGTTGAAGTATGATTCTTTCTCTTTCCTGCTTTGAGAATGCTAGGAGCTTGTGTTCTGTCAAATAAAGCTGGTTTATGACTGAAACTCAGCCTCGTTATTTGAGCATGCTCCTACAAACATATATACTGAAATCAAAGGAAATTGTGTTTGAGAATATATGGAGACCTTTTATTGATTATGTAAAAAATTTAAACATAACTCTTGAAGAAGAAGGTGAATGATATGTGCGGACCTTGTAAATTCCAAACTGGTGAACATAATATGTATACTTATGTGTTGGATTGTCTAGACTAAACAGAGGAGCATTGTTGAAGATTTGATTTTGTTGGTGGTTGTTGGTGTTTTTTAGTGCATTTTTTTTTTGTAGTACTTTAGTGTTAGTGTTTGATTGTTTGTATCATGTTTGTTTAAAAAAAAAAAAAAAAAAAAGGCTCAATAAAGATATTGTGGGAAAAAAAAAAAAGTTTGGCCATGGCTCTGCAGGATGTAAGAATAAACCAGTCTGCTGCAAATGTGGAGAAGAAAGGCACGAGTTGGCCTGTACAACAACTCCCAAATGTAGTAATTGTTTGGGCAATCACACAGCATCATCAAAGGAATGTCGTTGTTGGATCAAGGAAAAAGAAATTCAAACTGTCAGATGTGCTAAGGAAATTAGCTACCCTGAGGCACGTAAACTGGTAGGTTTCCCAAAGTACAAATTCCAGCAGACTTTCTCCTCTGTTGTGAAACCTAAGATGCAGCCTGCTGAGTGCCAGACAGATCAGATCTGACCTGGTTAACTAAAGATAAGCCCTCATTATTAAGTAATATTAAAAATTCTGGAGTTCTAGTTAAAGTAAAACGAGTACTCAAAGCCCAACTACAGTAAGCCAACCCTTAAGTCAAAGTCTAAAGTAAGCCTGCAGAACAAAACCAGTCATCAAAAGAAAAGAAAAAAACAAACATTCAGCTCCTCTACTGAGGCAAAATCAAGCCAAGAAAATTGCCAAAGAATGGCAAAGTAAGAAAGAAAGGAAGAAAGTAGATGCAGAAATGTCTGAAGTCATGACTTGCCATAGTCGCAGCCTCTCCCCCAAAAGCAAGCATAAGGAGCATGATTTTGTTTTACCTACCTGATGGAGGGTAGCCACATTATCTAGTGGAACTGTCGTGGCTTTAAGGCCAATTTCTCTGAAGTGCAGCATTTAGCTGCTAATTTTAATCCTTTTGCTTTTTGCCTTCAAGAAACACTTATGCTATCAACCTACCCCATGTCTCTGAAACATTACACTATGTATAATACATATGGTCCAAATGTGCATCGTCCATCTGGTGGTTCATCAATTCTAGTAAGGAATGGCATAACTCACAGCCACTTGGCATTAGTCTCCAACTTAGAAGAAGTGGCAGTTCATCGAACTTTGCATAAAGCAATAACCTTATCCTCTATTTATATACCACCAGGTATCACTGTGACACCGGAAAATCTTGATGACCTTCATAATCAGTTGCCATCCCCATACATTCTTATGGGTGATTTTAATGGTCATAATCCTCTGTGAGGAGGAATTTGCTCAAATGCAACAGGCAAGATACTGGGGGATTTTATTGCTAAAAATGATCTCTGTCTTTGGAATGATAGGTCTCACACATACCTCCACCCAGTACATGGAACCAATTCTGCAATTGACCTATCTACACACATGGACAAAATTGTTGGTACCCCTCTGTTAATGAAAGAAAAACCCACAATGGTCTCAGAAATAACCTGAATCTGACAAAAGTGGTAATAAATAAAAAATTCTATGAAAATTAACCAATGAAAATCAGACAATGCTTTTGAATTGTGGTTCAACAGAATATTTTAAAAAACAAACTCATGAAAAAGGCCTGGACAAAAATGATGGTACCCCTAGAAAAGACTGAAAATAATGTGACCATAGGGACATGTTGAACCAAGATGTGCCCTCTAATTAACATCACAGGTGTCTACAAACTTGAAATCAGTCAGTCGGCCTATTTAAAGGGTGACAAGTAGTCACTGTGCTGTTTGGTGACATGGTGTGTACCACACTAAACATGGACCAGAGGAAGCAAAGGAGAGAGTTGTCTCAGGAGATTAGAAAGAAAATTATAGACAAGCATGTTAAAGGTAAAGGCTATAAGACCATCTCCAAGCAGCTTGATGTTCCTGTGACTACAGTTGCACATATTATTTAGAAATTTAAGATCCACAGGACTGTAGTCAGCCTCCCTGGACGTGGCCACAGGAGGAAAAATGGAAGAGACGGATAATCCATCCATCCATCTTCTACCGCTTTTCCGGAGGTCCGGGTCGCAGAGGCAGCAGTTCAAGCAGAGAAGCCCAGACTTCCCTCTCCCCAGCCACCTGCTCCAGCTCTTCAGAGGGGATACCAAGGCGGAGACGGATAATGCGAATGGTAACAAAAGAGCCCAGAACAACCTCTAAACACATTCATGGTGAACTCCAAGGTCAAGGTACATCAGTGTCAGATCGCACCATCCGTCGTTGTTTGAGCCAAAGTGGACTTTATGGGAGACGACCAAGGAGGACACCACTTTTGAAAACAAATCATAAAAAAGCCAGACTGGAATTTGCCAAACTGCATGTTGACAAGCCACAAAGCTTCTGGGAGAATGTCCTATGGACAGACGAGACAAAACTGGAACTCTTTGGCAAGGCACATCAGCGCTATGTTCACAGATGCAAAAATGAAGCATACCAAGAAAAGAACACTGTCCCTACTTTGAAACATGGAGGAGGTTCTGTTATGTTCTGGGGCTGCTTTGCTGCATGTGGCACAGGGTGTCTTGAATCTGTGCAGGGTACAATGAAATCTCAAGACTATCAAGGTATTGTAGAGGTTGGGTTAATCATCTCAGACTGGATGCGGAGGGTTCAGGTTCAGGTTACTTTATTTGTACCCGTAGGTAGATTTGTTTTGCCGTCTGGTGACATCCATATTTACAAGCCACAAATTACATTCAACATAGACACAAACACAGGCACATATGAAGCTGAATATAAACATGATAAAAATACTCAAGGCTCCATCAATCAGGGTATAAAAAAACAGAGATGGGAGAAAAACCAGAGGTAAGAGAGAAGGGTCATATTAAAAGTTAAAAACTAGTCAAGAGGTTAAAAACTCAAAGGTCTAAAACCCAATAAAATATTTAGAACCCAAGTAACATCCTACAAAAATAAGTAAATATAAAATGGAGTTCCCCCTCATGGATCGTCACCTTATCGTGGTGGGGGGGTTTGCGTGCCCCAGTGATCCCAGGAGCTATGTTGTCCGGGGCAATTTGCCTCTGATAGGGTCTCCCAAGACAAACTGGTCCTGGGTGAAGGGCCAGACTAAGAACGATCCAACAGACTCTCATGATAAATTGTATATCAAGGATTCAGTGTACCCCGCCCGGTATGGGGTTACCGGGGCCCCACCCTGGAGCCAGGCCTGGGGGAGGGGCTCGAAGGCTAGCGTCTGGTGGCCAGGTTTCCACCCATGGGACCCGGCCGGGCTCAGCCCGAAGGAGTTACATGGGTCCGCCCTCCAGTAGGTTCACCACCTGCAGGAGGGATCATGGAAGTCCGGTGCTATGTGGATTAGGTGGCAGTCAAAGGCGGAGACCTTGGCGGACTGATCCCAAGCTTTCTAAACTGGCTTTTGGTACGTGGAATGTCACCTCTCTGGTGGGGAAGGAGCCTGAGCTGGTGTACGAGATTGAGCGATACCGGCTAGATATAGTCGGCCTCACCTCAACACACAGCTCCGGTTCCGGAACCAGTCTCCTGGAGAGGGGCTGGAGCTTGGCCTTTTCTGGAGTTGCCCCGGGCGAGAGGCGACGAGCAGGGGTAGGTATTCTTGTATCGCCCCACCTTGCTGCCTCTATATTGGAGTTTTCCCCGGTGGACGAAAGGGTTGCTTCCCTGCGCCTTCGGGTTGGGAAACGGGTCCTGACCATCATTTGTGCCTATGCACCAAATGATGTTTCAGAGTACCCACCCTTTTTGGAGTCTGTGACTGGGGTGCTGGAGGGTGCTCCTCCTGGAGACTCCATTGTCCTACTGGGGGACTTCAATGCGCACGTGGGCAACGACAGTGAAACCTGGAGGGGGGTGATTGGGAGGAACGGCCTGCCCGATCTGAACCCGAGTGGTGTTCAGTTATTGGACTTCTGTGCTAACCACAGTCTGTCCATAACGAACACCATGTTCAAGCATAAGGGTGTCCATATGTGCACCTGGCACCAGGACACCCTAGGCCGCAGGTCGATGATCGATTTTGTTATCGTATCATCAGACCTGCGACCGTATGTCTTGGACACCCGAGTAAAGAGAGGTGCAGAGCTGTCAACTGATCACCACCTGGTGGTGAGTTGGATCCGATGGCAGGGGAGGAAGCCATTCAGACCTGGTAGACCCAAACGTATAGTGAGGGTGTGCTGGGAGCGTCTGGCTGAGGCCCCTGTCCGGGAGGTCTTCAACTCCCACCTCCGGAAGAACTTCAACCACATTCCGAGGGAGTCTGGAGACATGGAGTCTGAATGGGCCATGTTCTCCACCTCTGTTGTTGAAGCGGCGGCCCAGAGCTTCGGCCGCAAGGTGGTCGGTGCATCTCGTGGTGGCAACCCCCGAACCAAGTGGTGGACACCAGTGGTGAGGGGGGCCATTAAGCTGAAGAAGGAGTCCTATCAAGCTTGGTTGGCTTGTGGGACTCCCGAAGCAGCTGAGGTGTACCGGCAGGCCAAGCGGAGTGCAGCTCGGGTGGTTGCTGAAGCAAAAACCCGGGTATGGGAGGAGTTCGGTGAGGCCATGGAACAAGACTTTCGGTCGGCTTCAAAGAGATTCTGGCAAACTGTTCGGCGGCTCAGGAGGGGAAAGCAGCTCCCCGTCCACACTGTGTATGGTGCGGATGGGACACTGTTGACTTCAACTGGGGATATCGTCGGGCGGTGGAAGGAATACTTCGAGGATCTCCTCAATCCCACTGATACGCCTTCCACAGAGGAAGCAGGGTTTGGGGACAAGGGGGATGACTCGCCTATCACAGGGGCTGAGGTCGCCAAGGTGGTTAAAAATCTCCTTGGTGGCCGGGCCCCGGGGGTGGACGAGATTCGCCCCGAGTACCTCAAGGCCCTGGATGTTGTTGGGTTGTCATGGTTGACACGCCTCTGCAACATTGCGTGGAGGTCGGGGGCAGTGCCTTTGGCATGGCAAACCGGGGTGGTGGTTCCTCTCTTCAAAAAAGGGGACCGGAGGGTGTGCTCCAACTTTAGAGGGATCACACTCCTCAGCCTCCCTGGGAAGGTCTATGCCAAGGTACTGGAGAGGAGAGTCCGGCCGTTGGTCGAACCTCGGATTCAGGAGGAGCAATGTGGTTTTCGTCCTGGCCGTGGCACATCGGACCAGCTCTTTACCCTCTCGAGAATTCTTGAGGGTTCGTGGGAGTTTGCCCAACCAGTTTACATGTGTTTTGTGGACTTGGAGAAGGCATTTGACCGCGTCCCTCGTGGATTTTTGTGGGGGGTGCTTCGGGAGTATGGGGTATCGGGCTTGTTGTTACGAGCTATTCGGTCTCTGTACGACCGTTGTGAGAGTTTAGTTCGTATTGCCAACACTCGGTCGGAGTCATTCCCAGTGAGAGTTGGACTCCGCCAGGGCTGCCCTTTGTCACCGGTCCTGTTCATAATTTTTATGGACAGGATTTCTAGGCGCAGCCAGGGAATGGAGGGTGTCATGCTTGGTGACCACAGGATCTCATCTCTGTTGTTTGCAGATGATGTTGTCCTGTTGGCTTCATCCAGCAATGACCTACAGCTCTTGCTGGGACGGTTTGCCGCTGAGTGTGAAGCAGCTGGGATGAGAATCAGCACCTCCAAGTCCGAGTCCATGGTCCTCAGCCGGAAAAAGGTGGATTGTCCTCTCCGGGTTGGGGACAGGCTCCTGCCCCAAGTGGAGGAGTTTAAGTATCTTGGGGTCTTGTTCACGAGTGAGGGGAAAATGGAGCGAGAGATCGACAGACGGATTGGAGCAGCATCTGCAGTGATGCGGACGTTGTACCGGTCTGTTGTGGTGAAGAGGGAGCTTAGTTCTAAGGCAAAGCTGTCGATTTACCAGTCAATCTACGTTCCTACTCTCACCTATGGTCACGAGCTTTGGGTAATGACCGAAAGAATGAGATCGCGGATACAAGCGGCTGAAATGAGCTTTCTCCGTAGGATTGCTGGACTCACCCTCAGAGATAGGGCGAGGAGCTCAGTCATCCGGGAGAGGCTCAGAGTAGAACCGCTGCTCCTCCACATTGAAAGGAGTCAGTTGAGGTGGTATGGGCATCTGATTAGGATGCCTCCTGGACGTCTCCCACTTGAGGTGTTTCAGGCACGTCCCACTGGGAGGAGACCCCGGGGCAGACCCAGGACTCGGTGGAGAGACTATGTCTCCCAGCTAGTCTGGGAACGCCTTGGTATCACCTCTGAAGAGCTGGAGCAGGTGGCTGGGGAGAGGGAAGTCTGGGCTTCTCTGCTTGAACTGCTGCCTCCGCGACCCGGACCTCCGGAAAAGCGGTAGAAGATGGATGGATGGATGGATGGATAAAATGGAGTTAATAAATAGGTAACTAAATTATGTGCAATATATTGTTACAGCTTGTTCAACTCTGACAGCAGCAGGAACAAAGCTGTTTTTGTAGCGCTGGGTTCTACTTTTTGGGACAGCAAGCCTCCGTCTTGAGGGAAGAAGCTGAAAGTTGCAGTGCAAAGGGTGGGAGTCATCATTTAAAATGGAGGTAGCCATCTTCTGTCCTTGTCTGGTGTACAGGGATGTCAGGCTCAGCTGTGGCTCACCAAGCAAACGACTGGACCATCTAACTACCTGATCCAAGGATTTCCTCAGTTTTATCTGACCAAACCATGACACTAAAGAAAAGGATAAAACAGATTCAATAAAAGCCCGATAAAACATTGTATGGTTCGGTCAATTTGGAAGCGTGCAAGTTTTCTCAAGCAATGCAAATGTTGCTGACCCTTTTTGCACACCCTTTCACAGTTCTCTTCAAAGTTTAAATTTCTATCGATAATCGTCCCAAGATATTTGTAGGATTGTACACATTCGGTGGTCTGGCCTTTTAGTACGGTGACTTTGTGCCTGGGATTTTTCTTTCTAAAGTCAATAATCATGTCTTTAGTTTTTGTCGTATTCAGCTGCCAGTAGGAATCCTCACACCAGTGGACAAAATCAACTACTGGGCCGTGGCCACTCTCACCATCCTGGAGGAGACGGACAATAACTGAGTCATCAGCATACTTTATAATGTGTCTGTTGTCATGTCTGCTCCAACACATGTTTGTGTGCAGGATGAAGAGTATTGGTGACAACACACACCCCTGAGGAGAGCCAGTAGAAGAGCACTTTAGGTCAGACAATGTACCATTGACCCTTACACTCTGCGTCCTGTTGGTTAAGAAATCCAGAATCCAACCCACCAGATTATTGCTCAAATCAAATTGTTGCAGGAGCCTTTCAACTAAGGTATGAGGTTGGATTGTATTAAAGGCGGAGGAAAAGTCCACAGATAAAAGTCTGGCGTGTGTCCCATTAAAATCCAGATGTTTAAAAAGCATGTTAAACAGAGTGACAGTGGCATCCTCCACTCCTCTGTGAGGCCTATAGGCAAACTGCAGAGGATCCAATGCATGTTCAGTCTGCTTTAGGACCTCACATCTGACCAGTTTTTCAAAAATTTTCATTAAAATTGAAGTCAAAGCGACTGGTCTAAAGTCGTTTACCGTTTTAGGACAGCTGGATTTTGGAACGGGAACAACCACGTCTTCTTTCCAGATCTTAGGCACATGTTCCGTCTGTAAGGACTTATTGTAATGAAATATAGGACTCAGTTCATGTGCACAGGACTTTACCAAGCGCCCACATATATTATCAGGGCCCTGACTTTTGTTCACTTTTACAGCGCAGAACTCCCTTTTAATATCCTGCACCTCATTATTAAAGTGCCTATTGTCTTTGAGTTTCTGTTTCAAATCTTGGGTTTCTGTGCTAAAATCAAAGGAGTCAAAACGACCTTAAAAACAATTAAGAGCATTAGCCAGCTCTGTGTACACACACACACACACACACAGCCCTGACTGTCACCTTTCATTAGAGCCCAAGATGAAGCTTCTATATTCATTCAAAAGTTACAGACGTTTTTCCAAACTGTGCCATTTGGCACAATTTGGCACAGTTCAAAAACGCCTGGGAACTACCTGAGAGCAAAGCTGTGTAATATATTCATTTTTTGTGGTATTGTTACAAAATTTGGACCTCAGCTGGATAACACTTGGTTCTACATTTCTGTTGCATTTTCCAGCCCGGATCTGATGCTGTGTGTTATTTGCAAGCATTTGTATCCAAAAAAACACCCAGGCCAAATTTATTTTCTTTAAGTTCACTATGTTTAGATGACTGTAACTCAGTGGCCGGAGCACAGAGAGATTATGACTGTTTTGCCAAAAAATTCAAAGTGTTTTCTTTTAAATGAGACCAACCCCATGAAGGTGCTGCAAAGGGTTGAAGAACAGCTTTGGATTTAATTTGGGCACGTTATTTTTTGGCGTTTTTAGGAAAATTGACCAGAGTGCAAGGGGTTAAACAGTGATTTATTTAGAATTAAATGTTCAGGAAAACTGTCGAAATATGACCAACATTGTATTCTGAGAACTTAAATAAAAAAGATGAATAAAAGAATTAGCCATTAAAAAAACTAAATTGCATTGGATGCATGTTAGAGTATGGAGGAAAATCATGGCAGCATCTTCGTGAATCTGAAAACTAAGACCCCTGAAAAATGTGAGGTCTTCTATGCTGAAATCCACAATGAAGCTGGGATGGCTCCTCCACTGACAACCTCTCCCCTTCAGAACGTCTCGGTGCAGGATGGATCTTGGAGTGGAAACCCAGTCTTCACAGACCTTAAGGGGAAACGAAAAAGAGAACATACAGACGTGGACAAAATTGTTGGTACCCTTCTGTTAAAGAAAGAAAAACCCACAATGGTCTCAGAAATAACTTGAATCTGACAAAAGTGGTAATAAATAAAAATTCTATGAAAATAAACCAATGAAAATCAGACAATGCTTTTGAATTGTGGTTCAACAGAATTATTTTAAAAAACAAACTCATGAAACAGGCCTGGACAAAAATGATGGTACCCCTAGAAAAGATTGAAAATAATGTGACCATAGGTACATGTTCAACCAAGATGTGTCCTCTAATTAACATCACAGGTGTCTACAAACTTGTAATCAGTCAGTCGGCCTATTTAAAGGGTGACAAGTAGTCACTGTGCTGTTTGGTGACATGGTGTGTACCACACTAAACATGGACCAGAGGAAGCAAAGGAGAGAGTTGTCTCAGGAGATTAGAAAGAAAATTATAGACAAGCGTGTTAAAGGTAAAGGCTATAAGACCATCTCCAAGCAGCTTGATGTTCCTGTGACTACAGTTGCACAGATTATTCAGAAATTTAAGATCCACAGGACTGTAGCCAACCTCCCTGGATGTGGCCACAGGAGGAAATTTGATGAAAAATGGAAGAGACGGATAATACGAATGGTAACAAAAGAGCCCAGAACAACCTCTAAACACATTCATGGTGAACTCCAAGGTCAAGGTACATCAGTGTCAGATCGCACCATCCGCCGTTGTTTGAGCCAAAGTGGACTTCATGGGAGACGACCAAGGAGACCACTGTTGAAAACAAATCATAAAAAAGCCAGGCTGGAATTTGCCAAACTGCATGTTGACAAGCCACAAAGCTTCTGGGAGAATGTCCTATGGACAGACGAGACAAAACTGGAGCTTTTTGGCAAGGCACATCAGCTCTATGTTCACAGACGCAAAAATGAAGCATACCAAGAAAAGAACACTGTCCCTACTGTGAAACATGGAGGAGGTTCTGTTATGTTCTGGGGCTGCTTTGCTGCATGTGGCACAGGGTGTTTTGAATCTGTGCAGGGTACAATGAAATCTCAAGACTATCAAGGTATTCTAGAGAGAACTGTGCTGCCCAGTGTCAGTCAGCTTGGTCTCAGTCGCAGGTCATGGGTCTTGTAACAGGATAATGACCCAAAACACACAGCTAAAAACACCCAAGAATTGCTATGAGCAAAATATTGGACTATTCTAAAGTGGCCTTCTATGAACCCTGATCTAAATCCCTATTGAACATCTGTGGAAGGAGCTGAAACATGCCGTCTGGAGAAGGCACCCTTCAAATCTGAGACAACTGGAGCAGTTTGCTCATGAGGAGTGGGCCAAAATACCTGCTGAGAGGTGCAGAAGTCTCACTGACAGTTACAGAAATCGTTTGATTGCAGTGATTGCCTCAAAAGGTTGTGCAACAAAATATTAAGTTAAGGGTACCATCATTTTTGTCCAGGCCTGTTTCATGAGTTTGTTTTTTAAAATAATTCTGTTGAACCACAATTCAAAAGCATTGTCTGATTTTTATTGGTTAATTTTCATAGAATTTTTATTTATTATCACTTTTGTCAGATTCAAGTTATTTCTGTGACCATTGTGGGTTTTTCTTTCATTAACAGAGGGGTACCAACAATTTTGTCCCCGTCTGTATTTCAAAGTAAAATTAACGATCATATTTTTAGATCCCCACACCACAGTAGGGTTTAATAATTTAGGTTCTTTTATTTTTTGTTGTTTATATTTTAACGACAAATTAACTTTCAAGTTTTGAAAAGGGTTTCAGTTCATTTCCTGGAAGATTTGGTCATTTCAGTTTAGTTTTATTGAGTAAAAATGGCTCATTGTACTGCAGCCTTTATTAATTCTGTCATTTTCATGGACAAAATTTTCAATTTACGACACAAATGTTAAAAAAAAAAAAAAAAAAAAAAAAAAAAAAACAGTATTTTACTTACCCCAAGCAGCTGCAACAGCCTCCCTCTCTGGTCTGTTGTCATTCTCCGTGTGTTTTCCATTTGAAAATTGTTTATCAATCCTCAACTTATGTTCCAACACAGCGCTGCACATAGGACAAAACCATTTATCCCCACTTTATGAAAAATATTCGGGAACTGTTGAGCGCAGTCTTTAACCATGAGTTTTGTTGATAAATTAACATTGGCAAGTCCACTCTGTGGCTGCCTGCCAAATGTAAACATGGAATTAATGTGAGCATGCAGCGCATGTAACTCTCGTACGATTGGTCATCACGCGAGACTTCAGCCAGCTGCTTGTGTTTTGTGTTTCACAGACTGTAAAATTATGATATTAAAAGATCAATCTGTGGATTTTATGGATCAATATCGGCTCAGTCAAATGTGTATCGATTCAAATCGCTGGATCAATCTTTTGAACCCACCCCTAATCACTGCACATCGGATTAATCCATAATCATAAAAGTAAGATAAACATGGACAGTTATGTCCCACACACTGACACCATGTTCAGCTACAACATAAAAAACTGAAGCTCTGTCTGAAACAGTCTGATTTCAGCCTGCCATTAATAATAAGCCTGTAATGTAATCCATTAATCAAGTTATCTTGCTATGTGTGCAAGATGATTTAAAGTGACACTGACAAAAAAATCAAGTTTTTTTTCTGTTGTTAACATGTCTAACATGGTTTTTGTGACTTACAAGACATCAAGTGCAAAATCTCACCACAGTCAAGTCTGTGTTTTTCTGCTGTGAATTTCCAGTTTGGTAATGTCCTCCTATTACGGGCAA
The DNA here is from genome assembly GCA_020510985.1 of Pholidichthys leucotaenia. Lineage (NCBI taxonomy): Eukaryota > Metazoa > Chordata > Actinopteri > Cichliformes > Pholidichthyidae > Pholidichthys > Pholidichthys leucotaenia. The sequence continues at coordinate 285,564,828 of CM035837.1, forward strand.
GTTTGGACAGACCATTAGTAGCTACACAAGTATTCCTGCTTAGCCTGGTTGGTTATAACATTCACCAATAAGACAGATACTCTTGGGAACCTTGGGGAAAGAGGGAGGAGCCAAGGAGCAGGAGGACTGAGACAGAGCGGACTGGGGTAGCAGCAGCAGGGAGAGGGTGGCGAGAGGCAGATAGGTGAGCGGGGCAGGGGCGTAGCAAGCTCTTGAAAGGTGTGGTTCGCGAATGCTGCCCTCCTTCTGCTGGGGGCCTGGGGCCTGGCTGGTGACCTGGGGCCCGTCATGCTCTTATCATCCCTGGGAGCTGCCGGATGAATGGGGCGAGCAAGGGAGTGAGAGAGTGAGTGAGCAAGTGAGAGTGAGGAGTGATGAGTGGAGATGGTGGGTCAGATATGTGTGGCGCTTTGCATGTTGGGTGGCATCTCGACGCGCTTGAGGTGGTCCATTGATCAGTCGCTCCAGGTGGCCGTTGGTGGTCAGCTTCTGTGGCCGTAGCCACCCCGGGGCAGGAATGTGGGGATGTGGCTGCTGGTCCGTGCCAGCGGTCTCCTCGGCCGCTGACAGGCATTGGTGTGCATTCATGCCTGCTATATCTGCGCCGCGACTGCCCCAAGTGTTAAGGGTGAGCGAGTGTGAGTGAGTGTTTGGCAGAGAGCACAAGCGGATTTGTGTGAGTCGGAGTACAAATGAGAGTGCATGTATGGGTGAGCGTGGGTGGGTACAGGCGACTGTGAGGGCGAACGGAAGTGGGAGTGAGATTGAGCGGGTACGGAGGTCTGGGTATGGGAATGCAAGTGTGGTTTTGAGTGGGGGACAGGGCGAGTGAGTGCGTGTGAGTGGGTGCATGTGAGGGCATGAGGGTGCGAGTACGTGGGAATTGGTGTGTGTGCTGGTCGGAGGGTGATTGACTGAAGGGGTGGCACCTCCTGGCCGCGTGGGCTTCCTTGGACTGGGAGGGCTAGCCCCCCATGGGGCTCCTGTACCTTGCTGCTGCCTTCTTTGGGCATGAGGGCCTGGGGGTTCCCGGGGTGTGTGTCGCGGTGCTGGGGTGGGCGCAGGCCCGCTGTAGGGGTGTTTGGGGGGGCTCGCACCAGGGGAGCGGGCCGGTCTAAAGCCTGAGGGGGATGGGGGGCGGCTCTTGGGGCCCGGGCAATAGCATTGGCCCCGCTGAGGAGGGGTGTTGTGTCGCAGGCTTAGATAAACATCAAACCGTGAAAGACCACATCACACGTTTCAGCTCCAACTGATATTAAGTCTCCTCGTGCGCCTTTACGCAGGAGGAGCGCACGAGGAGGGGAAGAATTAATCGATTTATGCGCGGCTTTGACCTACTTTCTGTGATCCCATGCTGACATCTCGCCGGTCCGGGCACGTCACATCATTGTCACCAGCTGATTCAAATTCCTGCTGATCATGTTTCCCAGTCCTCGCCCAGGTGCTTCTAATCACACCATCAGCAGCAGTGCGTGTACTTCGCGGCCATTTGCCAGTCATGCACTAATGGTCCATAGTATTGTCATCTGTGCTGTTAGTCTGCCAGTATTTTCAGCACTCTCACGACGCACTCGTCACTCCATGTTCACCGTGGCTCTCGTGCATCCTTGAAGCGATGTCGGCTCTGGGGCGCACCTGTGGCAAACACATCTCCTCTCATTCGTTCGCTGGGCGATGTCTGCCCCCGAACGGCATCAGTAAGTGTGTCTGTGTTTCTTGTACGTCTTCACCTTTCAGGGAACTGTCTGTCTTTCTGTATTAAATATGCTGCGGTGAACCCTGCCCGCAAATCCTCATTATTTCATCCTCCTTCTCCCCGCGTAAGAGCGCACAGAGGGTCATGATGAATGGATTTAGGTGCACAATTCACCACAGCACATGAATTGAACATAAGAATGATGACAACAGTTCCCAAAAAGGTGAAGACCCGCAAAAATAAACAGAAACACCAACAGTTGGCGTTCGGGGCCGACATCCCCCAGCGAACATGGAGAGGAGACGTGTTAACCTTGGTGGCACCCCAGGGCCGACATCGCTTCAAGGGGTGCAACAGAACCACGGCTGTGTGGAGCGGCCAACACATCGTGATAGTGCTGGAAACATTGGCTGGCTGACAACACGGCAGATGATGCACACAAACCATGAACAGCTGACTGTCAAAGAGACAGGGCGCGTGTGTTCGCACTGGCGAATCTTGGACAGTGCCCACCTGAAAGTGGCTCAAAACACACATAAAACACATGTAAAAAAACAAAAACAACTAGAACTCAAAATATAATCCATAATAAACCCGATGCCTGAGCCATAGAGAATACACTGCTATGATTTTATTGAAAAATTGGGTTTAAATAAATTATATTTATGAACAAATAATTTGTTGCAATTTCTGTAACAAAAGAATAACACTGGTGTTCCCCTGCTGTGTGTTTGTCGCTGCTGCTGCGGCGGGCATGTGTGCCTCTCCACCATCACTCTCTGAGTGTGACTAGCTTGGCACAATGCCCACTTGGCACGGCTCAAATCTATACCGTCTGATGCCCCCAGATTCTTCATTATCATCCCATTCTTTGGAACTATAATCATCTGAAGATTGGACAACACAAACCAATTCCAGACTACATATGCTGGAACCATCGTCAATGTTTTCAACCGCTTCTATCCTGTGTGTACAATGGGCAGACAAGCGCTGTGTTCTCTCGATGACGTGACTACATGGCAGCGGGGTTTTCCAGCCACTGACGTAACTGGTGACATGGCGCTCATGAAAACGTCGGATATTCACGTGGAAAAAAAGCCTGTTTGACTTAGAACTGCACAGACCAACCTATTTTGTCATACTGTATTATATGTTGAAAAATTAGAGGAAGTCAAAAACGTGTCATCAGACCTTTAATGGCTGTGTGTTGAGTTATTTTGAAGGGACAGCAAATTTACACTGTTATACAAGCTGTACACTGACTATTTTACATTGTATCAAAGTGTCATATCTTCAGTGTTGTCCCATGAAAAGATATAATAAAATATTTACAAAAATCTGAGGGGTGTACTCACTTTTGTGAGATACTGTATATATATGGACTGTATAAAGCTCCTTTTGGTTGTTTGGCACAATAAGGGAAGCAGTTCTGTTCTGGTCACCTCGCTGCTTGAGGGGACAAGGGGAAAAAGTGAAAGGTGTTGGTGTTTCAGCTGACCGGGGGGGGGGGGGGGGGGGGGGGGGGTATTTAATATTTAATCAACATTTTCACAAAAACAATGGTCATCATTTACAGGTCAAAGAGTAAATGGCAAAAAAGAATAGGCAGCTTCCATAGCAAAAATCTGCAAAAAGGCTTTTCTCATAACAAATAAAATATTAAACCTTTTCTATAACAAAATCCTTTCAAAAATTTTTTAAAAAGACCATTACCGCCAAATTCCTCCCCTCCGTTAACCTGTCACCCTCTATCGTCATAAAGACTGCAAGGATAGTTTGTCCAGGACAACTTAGTTTATCAGTGAGAGGCCAGTAGCAAATGTACAAGAAAAAAAATCACGAAAATATGAGAAAAACTGTTGCAAATTCTATAGGAAAAATATTTAAATTTATGATTATATTGTTCTGTGTGAGAAAAGGTAGTTTTATCACAAAACGTAATACGTTTACAGGAAAAAAGTAATAAATTTACTACATAAATAATAAATGTGCCAGGACAAAGTTGCACATTTATTAAAAAAAAGTTTCAACTTTCCAAGAAAAACATCAGTTTACAAGAAAAAGCTCACTAATTGGTGAGAAAATTGGACAATTATGAGAGAAATGGGTAAAATAAATATTTTTAAAAAATGCTCTAGAAAATTGGCATTTTTTTCCTGTAAATATGGGACATTACTGGCGAAAATTTATGACTTTCTTAGAAGTGGGGGGGGGGGGGTATTTGGAAGTTGTGTATTTTCTCACGAAAATGTTTTCTAGTAAATTTGGGACCTTTTTAAATTGTAAATTAGCTTTTATCATATTTTTGCATTTTTATTCTTGCAAATTTGTACTGAAATTACATTTACGCCATATGAACGTCCCCTTGTTAAAAAATAGACCTCTTTCATAAACTTAAAAAAAAAAAAAAAAAAAAAAAAAACTGTATGTAGTTATTTTAACCCTAAATTTATTTCATTGCTCAACTGTGAAGTTTTTAACTTAATTTGCAGGATCTCTCTTGAAAAAGGTGTCAGTCTTGTCTCCTGACTTTTCCTTTTAAGATAAGATAAGATAAGATAAGCCTTTATTAGTCCCACAATGGGGAAATTCCAGGATTGCAACAGCACAGGGATAGCAACACTCAGAGCAACAATCAGAAGGCAAGAAAAAAAAACAAGCGCAGCTAGTATACATATGTACATCCATCCATCCATCTTCTTCCACCTAATCCTTTTTGGGTCGCGGAGGGGCTGGAGGCTATCCCAGCATCACTGGGCGAGAGGCAGGGTACACCCTGCACAGATCGCCAGTCTATCGCAGGGTCAACACAGAGAGACAGACAACCATTCACTCTCACATTACTATAAATATATATAGACACAGTGTGGAGCATTGTGGTTGGTGGATGTGCAGCAGAAAGTCTAAGCTCTCTCTCCGCGGATGCGGCGGGCCAGCTGGATGTCTTTGGGCATGATGGTGACCCTCTTGGTGTGGATGGCGCACAGGTTGGTGTCCTCGAAGACACCCACCAGGTAGGCCTCGCTGGCCTCCTGCAGAGCCATGACGGCAGAGCTCTGGAAGCGCAGGTCGGTCTTGAAGTCCTGAGTGATCTCCCTCACCAGGCGCTGGAAGGGCAGCTTACGGATGAGCAGCTCCGTGGATTTCTGGTAGCGACGGATCTCTCTCAGAGCCACGGTACCGGGCCTGTAACGGTGAGGCTTCTTCACTCCGCCGGTGGCCGGAGCGCTTTTCCGAGCAGCCTTGGTGGCCAGCTGCTTCCTGGGGGCTTTTCCTCCAGTAGATTTACGGGTGGTCTGCTTGGTTCTTGCCATCGCTCTTTATTATTCTGTCTTATATTTCTTGCACGCCGCCTAAACTCCAGCCCGGCACCCGCGTCGTTTTCGCTTCAGTTCTCCAGGTATGTCAAGTTTCTCCGTTAGCACCGGGTGGCGGTTGAGCGCTAGCTAGCTCTTCCCTGCTGTATCGTCTCCTGCTGTAAACAGAGGCTCCGTCCGCCGACTCGGGAGACCTTTGAGGCGATCTGTGTGTCCGTGATATATATAGAGTGAAAGGTGTGCCGGATCAGAAAGTTATCACCAGATCTTAAAGAAGAAGGAAGATAAAAAGACTCAGAATTGAGCCGCTGTTGCAAAAGGCAGCCCTGCATCTTAATGATACCACGTGACAAAAAGGCAGTGGTGAACTTGATAGTGACATGGGTTTGACTGACAGAACTGTGGGACTGCTAAATTTTGCTTACCTGTGCTTGCACGTTCACAAAAACAATATTTAGCTTTAAATAAGCCACTTTTGGGTCCATATATTTGCCAGTCTGAACCATGATGAGCCTATTTTACCGCCTTCGTCCTCGACAGGAGCTGAAGAATGATAAACACACAGCAAGAGAGGCAGTACTTACTGCAGAAACACTAATCAGCCAGTATGTTTCAAGGAACAGGAGAAGAAGGGGGAGGACAGCGCCAGAGAAGTCGGAGAAACTGAGCGGCGTTTGTGGGAAACTGGAAAACTATGGGTGTTAAAACACCTATATCCCCCAAGGGTGCGATGGCTATGGGGGGGGGGGGGGGGGGGGGGAGGGATTTGAATGTGGCTGTGCGAGACCGTGCCACATTCAAATCGAGCTGCTCTCAGCTCATTTCTCCAGCGGACAGGCACCGCACTGTGAGCTGAGAGCAGCCATATTCAAATCGCCCCCCTGCTCAGTCGCCGGCGGACTGGTTGTTAGTAAAAAGTAAACACATATTTGGCAACTACACATTTATCTCTCGCCTCGACCGTTTTCAGAAAAATGCTTTGCTTTTTACTTTTGAAGATATAGGCAAAATTTTAACATCCAGAAGCGTCGTGAACAGACTAGCAGCCAGGAGCTGCAGCGACCAATCATTTAAGTGGGAATGAATGAAGGGGGTGTCCTAATCTATTCCTCATATATATTATATTAGAATTACATTTAACAGAAAATTTGAAAAAAAAAAAAAAAAAGTATTTAATTCATTTTCAATTGGTTAGTTGTATTACATGAATCTCCCAGTATTTTTAACATTGATATTAAATATCCATACAGTGGTGTGAAAAAGTGCTTGCCCCCTTCCTGATTTTTCATTTCTTTGTACGTTTGTCACACTTAAATGTTTCGGATCATCAAACAAATTTAATATTAGACAAAGATAACACAAGTAAACACAAAATGCAGTTTTTAAATGAAGGTGCTTATTATTAAGGGGAAAAAAAAAAAAATCAATCCTACATGGCCCTGTGTGAAAATGTGATTGCTCCCTCAACCTAATAACTGGTTGGGCCACCCTTAGTAGCAACAACTGCAATCAAGCATTTGCAATAACTGGCAATGAGTCTTATGGTGCTGTGGAGGAATTTTGGCCCATTCATCTTTGCAGAATTGTTGTAATTCCGCCACATTGGAGGGTTTTCGAGCATGAACTGCCTTTTTAAGGTCATGCCACAACATCTCAATCGAATTCAGGTCAGAACTTTCACTAGACCACTCCAAAGTCTTCATTTTGCTTTTCTTAAGCCATTCAGAGGTGGACTTGCTGGTGTGTTTTGGATCATTGTTCTGCTGCAGAATCCAAGTGCGCCTCAGCTTGAGGTCACGAACAGATGGCCGGACATTCTCCTTCAGGATTTTTTGGTAGACAGCAGAATTCATGGTTCCATTTACCACAGCAAGTCGTCCAGGTCCTGAAGCAGCAAAACAGCCCCAGACCATCACACTACCACCACCATATTTTACTGTTGGTATGATGTTTCACTGTGTATGGTGCGGATGGGGTGCCGTTGACTTCAACTGGGGATATTGTCGGGCGGTGGAAGGAATACTTCGAGGATCTCTTCAATCCCACTGATACGCCTTCCACAGAGGAAGCAGGGTTTGTGGACGAGGGGGATGACTCGCCTATCACAGGGGCTGAGGTCGCCAAGATGGTTAAAAATCTCCTTGGTGTCCGGGCCCCGGGGGTGGACGAGATTCGCCCTGAGTACCTCAAGGCCCTGGATGTTGTAGGGCTGTCATGGTTGACACGCCTCTGCAACATTGCGTGGAGGTCGGGGGCAGTGCCTTTGGCATGGCAAACCAGGGTGGTGGTTCCTCTTTTCAAAAAAGGAGACCGGAGGGTGTGCTCCAACTTTAGAGGGATCACACTCCTCAGCCTCCCTGGAAGGTCTATGCCAAGGTACTGGAGAGGACAGTCCGGCCGTTGGTCGACCCTTGGATTCAGGAGGAGCAATGTGGTTTTCGTCCTGGCCGTGGCACATCGGACCAGCTCTTTACCCTCTCAAGAATTCTCGAGGGTTCGTGGGAGTTTGCCCAACCAGTTTACATGTGTTTTATGGACTTGGAGAAGGCATTTGACCGCGTCCCCCGTGGTTTTTTGTGGGGGGTGCTTCGGGAGTATGGGGTATCGGGCTTGTTGTTATGAGCTATTCGGTCTCTGTACGACTGTTGTGAGAGTTTGGTTCATATTGCCAACACTCAGTTGGACTCATTCCCAGTGAGAGTTGGACTCCGCCAGAGCTGCCCTTTGTCACCAATCCTGTTTATAATTTTTATGTACAGGATTTCTAGGCGCAGCCAGGGAATGGAGGGTGTCATGCTTGGTGACCACTGGATCTCCTCTCTGTTGTTTGCAGATGATGTTGTCCTGTTGGCTTCATCCAGCAATGACCTACAGCTCTTGCTGGGACGGTTTGCCGCTGAGTGTGAAGCAGCTGGGATGAGAATCAGCACCTCCAAGTCCGAGTCCACGGTCCTCAGCCGGAAAAAGGTGGATTGTCCTCTCTGGGTTGGGAACAGGCTCCTGCCCCAAGTGGAGGAGTTTAAGTATCTTGGGGTCTTATTCACGAGTGAGGGGAAAATGGAGCGAGAGATTGACAAACGGATTGGAGCAGCATCTGCAGTGATGTGGACGTTGTACCGGTCTGTTGTGGTGAAGAGGGAGCTTAGTTCTAAGGCAAAGCTGTCAATTTACCAGTCAATCTACATTCCTACTCTCACCTATGGTCACGAGCTTTGGGTAACGACCGAAAGAACGAGATCGCGGATACAAGCTGCTGAAATGAGCTTTCTCCGTAGGATTGCTGGACTCACCCTCAGAGATAGGGTGAGGAGCTCAGTTATCCGGGAGAGGCTCAGAGTAGAACCGCTGCTCCTCCACATTGAAAGGAGTCAGTTGAGGTGGTATGGGCATCTGATTAGGATGCTTCCTGGACACCTCCCACTTGAGGTGTTTCGGGCATGTCCCACTGGGAGGAGACCCCAGGGCAGACCCAGGACTTGGTGGAGAGACTATGTCTCCCAGCTGGTCTGGGAACGCCTTGGTATCCTCTCTGAAGAGCTGGAGCAGGTGGCTGGGGAGAGGGAAGTCTGGGCTTCTCTGCTTGAACTGCTGCCTCCGTGACCTGGACCTCCGGAAAAGCGGTAGAAGATGGATGGATGATGTTCCTTTTCTGAAATGCTGCATTACTTTTACGGCGGATGTAATGGGACACACACCTTCCAAAAAGTTCAACTTTTGTCTCGTCAGTCCACAGAGTATTTTCCCAAAAGTCTTGGGGATCATCAAGATGTTTTCTGGCAAAACTGAGATGAGCCTTTATGTTCTTTTTGCTCAGCAGTGGTTTTTATCTTGGAACTCTGCCACGCAGGCCATTTTTGCCCAGTCTGTTTCTTACGGTGGAGTCATGAACACTGACCTTAACTGAGACAAGTGAGGCCTGCAGTTCTTTGGATGTTGTTGTGGGGTCTTTTGTTACCTCTTGGATGAGTCGTCGCTGCACTCTTGGGGTAATTTTGGTTGGCCGGCCAATCCTGGGAAGGTTCACCACTGTTCCATGGTTTCACCATTTGTGGATAATGGCTCTCACTGTGGTTCACTGGAGTTCCAAAGCTTTTGAAATGGCTTTATAACCTTTTCCCGACTGACAGATCTCAATTATTTTGTTCCTCATTTCTTCCTGAATTTCTTTGGATCACAGCATGATGTCTCACTTTGGAGGATCTTTTGGTCTACTTTGCTTTGTCAGGCAGGTCCTAGTTAAGTGATTTTCTTAATTGAGAACAGGTGTGGCAGTAATCAGGCCGGGTGCAGCTAGAGAAATTGAACTCAGCTTTCCAAAGATGTGATAAACCACAGTTAATTTATGTTTTAACGGGGGGGGGGGGGGGGGATCACTTTTTCACACAGAGCCACGTAGGTTTGGGTTTTTGTTTTTTTTTACCCTTAATAATAAACACCTTCTTTTAAAAACTGCATTTTGTGTTTACTTGTGTTGTCTTTGTCTAATATTTGAATTTGTTTGATGATCTGAAACATTTAAGTGTAACAAGAAGATGGATGGATGGATACACAAAAAAATGAGAAATCAGGAAGGGGCAAACACTTTTTCACACCACTGTATGTCCAAATATGTTAAAACACACACACAGGCTTATAAAGGGTGTCCTAATTTTTTCACGACTAAGGAGGTGAAAGATTTAAAAGCTCTTTCCAAGTAATTCTAAGGCAATGAAAGTTTTTTGTGGGTAAAAAGCCATTATATACTATTTTGAGCAATATGCATTCATTTTTGAGGTGGTTTTAAAGCCGCCGGAGTGCGTCTTAAGTGTGCATTCAAAAGTAATGTGAAAGCTACTTTTCCAAGTAACTAATTAGTTTAATCATGCAGTAATTGGTAAAGTAACTCAATTACTTTTGAAAAGAAGCAACTAGTAACTGTAATTAGTTATTAATTTTTTGTAACTTGCCCAACACTGCTTAGGAGTAAAACGGAACCTTTAAGCTTGACAGAAATACTGATTTGATTTATATCGCAATATATATTGATATCAATCAATATGAAAAAAATTTATCGTGACTGGATTTTTTTCTGAGTGACTGGCGATGTGTCCTGGGTGTGCCCTGCCTCTCGCCAAAAGATGCCGGGATAGGCTCCAGTCCCCCCTTCCCCGAAAAGGATTAAGTGGTAGAAGATGGATGAAATTTTTTTTAATATTGCCCACTGCTATAATTTAAAAAAAAAAACAAAAAAAAACACAAAAAAAAACCCATCCTATTCAAGTACGTTTTGTGGAATAATGTAGATTCACTTGTGCCCCTGAGGGAAACAATAAATTGGAGGAGTGGAGAGAGTCCCATCAATTCAGTATGAAAGAAGTTTTTGTCATTTACAGTGATCCCTCGCTACTTCGCGCCTCACCTTTCGCGCCCTCAGTGCATCGCGGATTTTTCAAAAATATTCATCAAAAATTCAAAATTGAGAAAAAAGTTGCCCGGGCGCTAGCAGAAGGCAGGGAGACTACACGGAGAGCCGGCACAACTCAAAATCCACCTCTCTGATTCGCTGGCCAGCATCCCCCCTCCCCCAAGAGATTTTGTTCACGTGTTGGCTCGGCAATCTCGCAAGCTGATTGGCCGAGACGTCGCTGCTGCCTTTACGCCTCCTCCTGCTGCCTCTACGCCTTCCCATCGAGAGAGAGAGTGAGAGAATGAACGTACGTATTATTTATATTATTTATACATTATTTTATGTATATTATTTATATTATTAATATTTTATTTACATGTTTCAAACTATTCTTTAATGTTCTAATGATAACATGCATTTATAGGGTAAATATACACTTATTGATATTATATATACGCAAAAAAAATTTATGTAAAAAATGGGGGGGGGGGTGACGCTACTTCGCGGTTTTTCACTTTTCGCGGTCGGTTCTGGACCCCATTAACCGCGATAAGTGAGGGATCACTGTACCTTTATTCTGTGAGGAAATATTTAATTTTTCTGTTAAGAGTGGTCTCCGAGAGGGACTTCCGGTTATGGCGGCCACGCAAGAAGACGTGTTTCACACTGCTCTGCTCTTGAAAATAAAAAAAAATTACTAAAACTCTTAATTGGAACAAAAACCCATCCTAGCGTTTTGGCGCGGATATGGTAAAGACTAAGGTTGGAAAATTAGGTGGAGGAAAAGGTAACTCGACAAAACAACCCAAGCTAACAGACTTCCACGCTCGAGGCAAAAGAGAAAACTCCAGAGGTAATGGCGGAGGAGGGAGCCAGCGGCGGAGCGGGAACAGTTGAAGAGGGGACAAACGTAGTGCTCACTGCCATCAACTCCATGAGAACAGAGTTTTCGTCTAAATTCGATGGGATTATAGCAGTGATAGAAGGTATGATAAAAGAAATAAATGACTGCATGAAGCGAGTATCGCAGGCGGAGCTCCGAATTTCAAGCGCTGAAGATGACGTCACCAGCCTGCAAACTAAACTGCAAACACTGGAATTAAGATGCAAACGTCTGGAAGATAACGTCCTAGACTTGGAATCCCGCTCGCGACGGAATAATTTGAGGCTGGTGGGCCTCCCGGAGGGAACGGAGGGATGGGACCCGTGTTCCTTTTTGGAAAAGTGGATTCCAGAAGCGCTGAATAACACGGATCTGCAGTCATCAGTCGCTTTCGAGAGAGCCCACCGAATCGGCCCACCGAGAGATAATAAGACACCACCGAGGACACTGATTATGAAGTTCCTCAACTACAGAGACAAGATGACAGTCACCAATGCGGCGCGAGCTAAAGGGGAAATTAAATACCAGGACCAACAGGTGCAGTTCTACCCGGACTTTGCTACAAGAATACAACAATTAAGGAAACAGTTCGACCCGGCCCGCAAACAACTGCGCAACCTAGGGATTCGTCACGGAGTAATTCATCCGGCAAGACTGCTGGTCACATATAAGGGGAGAACCCACACCTTCAAGACCCCTCAAGGGGTGCAGGAGCTCATCAAGCAGATCCAAAAGGAAACTGGTGGGAGCTAAGCATGAACATGACAAAGGTAGAACATTTAAGCATATGTACAGACATCTGATTGATCTGAAACATAAACATGTCTACAAAATACAGACTGTATTAAAAAAAAAAAAAAGTTATGATGTACAACGTTGCTATAAAACTTTGAAGTTATGTTGAAAAAACTACAGAAGAGAGTTAATGTCATAAGAATAGTAGTAGTGTCAGGGTGATTGAGAGGAGAAAGAGAGAGTGGTTTGACTGATCCTCGCAGGTGTGGAACAGTCACTAGCTATAACGGGAGACGGAATTTTTTGATTTTGGGGGATTACCACGAATGTGGGGAAAGGGAATCTGTTTTTGTTTAGTTTGTACGATGAATGTTCTATCATCCATGTTTTTGCTTCTCTGTAAGAGAATGTTCATATTGCAAGGTAATCTCAAACTCCTTATTGATCATAGATCAAAGCGTTAATCTTAATTTAACTTCATGGAATTGCAGAGGTCTACAAAATCTTAAAAAACTTAAACAAGTCATGAATAAAATAAAAGAGATTCAAAAATTGTATTTTTACAAGAAACTCATCCTAGCTCATCCCGAGCTAGGGGAGTTATGATTCTCATACATAAAACAGTCCCATTTCAAACGAAAAATGTAATTGGAGACAAATTTGGAAGATATCTAATTATCCAAGGATCTTTGTTATTAGAAAATATAAATCTGGTGAACTTATACGGTCCCAATATTGATGATCAAAACTTCTTTGTTAATTTATTCCTCACTTTATCATCACTTACAGAGCAACATATAATAGCAGGGGATTTTAACTGTACATTGAATTCCAGTACAGATAGATCAACAGGACTGGACTGTACACACAATGGATGTAGAATGACCATTTATCATTTTATGAAAGAATTGAGATTGCTAGATATATGGAGAGAAATGAAACCACAAGTCAAAGCCTATTCTTGTTATTCTAATACCTATAAGACATTCTCACGTATTGACTACTTTTTGATCTCTACAGAATTAAGGTCCAAGATTCAAAACTGTTTCTATGATAACATTGTGATCTCTGATCATGCACCCTGCTGTCTAGTATATGTAGATAAGAAATTGACAAAGGGCCCAGTTAGGTGGCATTTTCAACATAAATGGCTTCAGGATGAGGAATTTGTAAAGTACATAGAAAAACAGACAGATGAGTTCTTTGATATCAATACTACACAAACAATGGCATGTATAAAGTGGCAGGCTTTCAAAGCTTTTATTAGGGGACATATTATTAGTTATACAGGTTCAAAATCTAAGAAGACCCGAGAGGAGAGAGTCCAATTGGAACGTAAAATAAAAATTCTTCAAGAAAAGGTGTATGCAGGAAGTAACCCACAGTTAGAGAAGGAATTACTGATTCTGAGAGCTGAATATGACCAAAAAAAAAAATATCAGCGAATAGAGCTGCCTCGAGTCTTCTAAGATTGAAGCAAACTTTTTATGAACAAGGTGAAAAATCAGGAAAATTATTTGCATGGCAGCTTAAACAATTAGAATCTAAAACACCAATTACCAGTATTATAAGTAACGGACAGGTAGTTATAGATCCTTTTAGAAATTAATAGTGCCTTTAGAGATTTTTATGAAAAACTATATGATACAAAAAATGAAACCGACTTAAAACTAAATGGGTTTTTGGGTGGATTATCCATACCATGTATTCCAAATGAAAACGGGGAGATACTGGAGTCTAAAATTAGTCAAGAAGAAGTTGGGCAAGCCATTGATAATATGAAATCAGGAAAAAGAGCAGGACCAGATGGTCTTCCAGTTGACCTCTATAAAAAAAATTTAAGAATAAATTAATAAAACCACTTTTGGAAATGGTTTTAGAAGCATTTCAAAATGGTAATTTACCACCATACATGAATAATGCCTTAATTATACTGTTGCCAAAACCAGGTAAACCTTCTAATAAATGTGAAAACATGAGACCAATAAGACTATTAAATGCTGATCTTAAAATAATCTGTAAAATTTTAGCAAAACGACTACAAGAAATATTACCAAATATTATTAACCGAGATCAGAATGGCTTTATAATGGGAAGACAAGGCTTCCATAATGTAAGAAGACTATTTAATATTATTTATTCCAATAAAGAAGCACCAGATAGAGCTCTCCTATCATTGGACGCCGAAAAGGCCTTTGATAGGGTCGAATGGCCTTATCTTTTTGAAGTTCTACAAAGGTTTGGACTTGGAAATAATTTCATAAAATGGGTTCAGATAATATACAATAATGCTACAGCAGAAATCCTAACAAACAGCAATATCTCAAAATCAATAAAAATCAATAGAGGATGTCAACAAGGCTGTCCACTTTCACCTTTATTGTTTACTATGGCAGTTGAACCTTTTGCGATGGCAGTACGTTTACATCCACAAATACATAAAATTAAAGTAGGACCAACAGAACATAAAATCTCCCTGTATGCCGATGACATAATTTTATGTCAAATTTAAAAAAAAAAAAAATCAATTCTGACATTGTTAAATTTAATAAAAGAACTTTGGGGAAATATCAGGATATAAAATAAACAAAACAAAATCTTCAATATTAATGTTAAATGAGACCCAGAGAAATCACCCAGCTCCTGAGGTAAACCAGTTCAATGTTGTAGATCAGTTTAAATATTTAGGAATTCAAATTTTGCCTGAGCTAGAATCAGTCGCCAATGCCAACTATGAAGCCTTAATGACAAATATTAATGAGTTGCTTCAGAGATGGATGTCACTACCAATGTCGATGATCGGGAGAAATAATATACTTAAAAGTAATAGCTTACCAAAAATACTTTATTTCAAAACATTCCTTTACCACCACCTTCAGATCTATTCTCAAGAATTAAAAAAAGTTAGTGGAATTTATATGGAACAATAGGAAGGCTAGATTACGTTTGTCCTTACTATATTTACCATTTGATCGTGGAGGTCTGAAATGTCCAAACTTTATGTTGTATTACTGGTCAGCACAACTGAGGTCTATGACATATTATTTTTCATCAAATGATCCTCCTCACTGGACTGAAATGGAATCATACAATTTACCTTTACCTCTTCCCTTATTCATATACTCAGACTTGGCTAAAAAAATACAGAAACAAGTTAAAAATCCAATTGTAAAGCACATGATCAAAATATGGTGTGAAACCAAAAAATATTTAAAAGAACCACACTCACTGTCACAATTTAGCCCAGTATGGGGTAATCAATATTTTACACCAGGGAGAGCAGATACTGTATTTAAAGTATGGAATTTAAAAGGGATTAAAAAGATTCAAGACTTATATTTGTCACGCTCAGATAATGTCTTTTGAAGAACTGAGAATTAAATTCAATCTTAATAGAACACACCTTTTTTAAATATCTTCAGATTAGAAATTTTATTCATTCAAATCAAAATAATGCTCTCACCCGACCTACTTATTCATCTTTGGAAAAAATTTTGATGAAAGATAGTAAGAGAAAGGGTATTATTTCAAGAGTTTTACAACTCATTGACACTATTCTCAAGTGAAAACTCACAGAAAAGATTGAATGACTGGAAAGAAGATCTGCAAATTGAAATTTCAGAGGAACAATGGGAAATGGCTTGTGCAGGAGCTCAAACCAAATCAATAAATGTACATCTTAAACCGATACATTTTAAATGGTTAATGCGGATGTATGTTACACCAGTGGAATTAAATAGATATAACAAAAACATACCAGATACATGCACAAAATGTACGGAAAGTAAAGGAACCCTATTTCACTGTTTATGGGAATGCAGAAAAATCAGAATGTTTTGGGAAGAGGTGAGGGTAACAATTGAAAAAATAATTTCAAAACAATTCTCATTGAACCCTAAACTGTTTTTGTTGGGTCTGTATCCAGAAAAACATAACTTTAATAAGAGTGAAAGAACATTCATAGACCTCAGTTTGCTTAATGCCAAAAAATGTATTGCACCACTGTGGAAAAAGACTCATAGACCAGATGTGACTCAGTGGTTAAGACAGATGTTAACAAACCTTCCACTAGAAAGAATAACATACATACTGAAATCAAAGGAAAATGTGTTTGAGAATATATTGAGACCTTTCATTGATTATGTAAAGAAATTAAACATAACTTCTGAAGAAGAAGGTGAATGATGTGTGTGGACCTTGCAAATTCCAAGCTGGTGAATGTATATTATGTATACTTAGGTAATAGATTACCTAGACTAAACAGAGGAGCATTGTTGTTGACTTGTTTTTGTTAATGGCTGTTGTTTTTATTACACATTTTTTTTCTTTTTGTTATTGCTCTTTTTAATTTTTAAATTACTTTTGTGTTAGTGTCTGACTGTGTGATATGTTTGTAAAAAAAAAAAAAAAAAAAAAAAATATTGTGGAAAAAAAAAAAAAAAGTCGTCTCCGAGAGTAAATCTTACACTTCAGCTTAAGACACTTTGGTATTTTTCCTCTGTCACATATTTTCTTTCAAGGCTCCATTTTCAATCACAGCAACATCCTGAAAACCATCTTGCACATCATGCTGCTACAGTTTTTGTCTTTTGGGACTGACTTACCCAGACCACCAGGCGCTGCTAAGAGGAACTCCTCCTTGCCGATCCTCTTCACAATGGGTCTCCGCTCCTCGCTGTTGTATGGGAAGAGGTCCTGGGAGGCTCCTGTGTTGTAGTTCAGGATTATGTACTGCGTAGTGAGGGCCAGGCACAAGAAGTAGCCATCAAGACTGACAGCACAGGGCTGCTCAGGAGTGGTCAGCTCTCTGACTAGCTGCACCCTGTCCTCATACACCCTGTAAATCTGTACCGTCCTCCTCTTTGTAGACAGTACACCTATTTCCACACAGAATGGATCCCCATTTATAGGATTCTCGTTGATGCAGAATGCCGCCACACCTCTGATCTTGGCTCCACCTCCAGCTGCCGAAGGAACAGTCTCCAGCGTCACCATGTCCACCAAAAACACTATCCCTTCACAAAGGACGATGAGACGCTCTAAAGCGGAAGCAGCCCGCAGCTCAATGACGGGTTTCTTCAGGCCCAGGTATTTGTGCAGCAGCTTCTGAGCTGAGAAACTCGCCTTCCCTTTGGAGGAAGTGATCTCAACCAGCAGGAAGTGGTGGATGAAGCAGTCATTGGTGCCCACGTACAAGTGCTTTCCACAGCATTCAATGCACTCTATGTTGATGCGAGCTTTGTCGCCCATGAGGAGGTCTCGCTCCACAGCGGGGACAAGCTCAAAAGCCTTCACACTCATCTCAACCACGGCATCTACACTGGAGGATAAAATGGGCTGAGGTCACACACAAAAAAAAAAGAAACTTCTCCCACACACCAAGTGCTCCAAAGGGTAAAATAATAAGCTAATGCAATGTGTTTCCTTCCAAAACTACCTTATCTTCATTTGGTCAGCAACCATCTGTCTACTGTCGTCTTATTACTGCTGCTCATTTCACTAATTTTCCATAAAAACTAAAACTAACAACATCTAAGAATTATCCTCAGTAAAATGAAAAATATAAAGAACGTGCACCCATTCTGGATGGTTTTAGGACCTTATATATTTGTTATCAACATTTCTTAATAGTCTGACAGCTTGACAGGACAGATGACTAATTAAGAACATCTTTGCATTTCATCCTTAAGAGATGAATTTTTACTATTAAGAAGTATGGCATGAGTAAGTCATCCCGACAACTGGGTCCTACACAATTCAAAGTCATTTTAGATTTTGATCGAATTAAAAAAAATATGCAAAATTAATGATTTAGACTGAAGCGAGGGTTGATAAACTGGTGTAACTTCACTGTGTGCTTTTACCACAGCTGAATCATGTTGTTCGCTGTACAAACTGTGAGTCAGGGTGGATACAAGAAATATTAATGTTGCGGGTTGAAACAAGTTCTCGTTTATCCCAAACCTTCACTGACTCAACTCCTAGTCAAGAAGTGATGCTAATGACGTTAGCATTACCTTAATTCTCAGAGGAAAATCAATTATAAATGCAAACAACAGTCGTAAAATGATGTTACTGTCAATACTGACAGTATAAAGGGTGGATATGTGTTCTAAGCACAAATTAATAATGTTCGTGTAATCATTTTTTTTTTTATTAAGTAGCTTCAGCTAGCCAGCTCGTTGAGCTAACGTTAGCTCAGCGGTGCTAGTGCTAGCCAGCTAAACAGAAACAGGATTTTATTTTAATTCAAACGCGCTCAAACAAGTCTGGGGATTACCACGACCATTAGCTGTCTATTGCCATAAAGGAAACATCGCACTGCCAGTTTAGCCTCCCTTCTCCTAGGGTGATGCCCACAGTACTGACAACTACTCCCTAGTCGCTCCTGGAACTCTCAAGCGTTAGCCAGCATGTATTCATACCCACCTACAGCTGCAGGACGGCGGGCTGGATCACCACCGACAGGACGCTCTTGTGGAGACTATGACCCACGAATTTATTCACTGTTAAACGCCGACATAAGGGCGGTGCTCAGGGCCGGGAGCACATCGACAAGAAAAAATCAAATCAAAATCTGGAGAAGGGCTCGTGGCGAGTTCCTCCTTATCTGGGAAAAACACCGCCCCCATCCGCCCATCACTGAGCAGGTCCTCTGCTGCTCCAGCGGCTCTGCACTGAACGCAATCAAATATCTACATTTCATTCCACACCCAAGTCTTTGTGACATTTTCATATAAATATGGTTATAAAAGAATCTAGGTGTATTTAGAATTGTCAGGCATTCATTTACTGTCACAGTTGGGTAGAGCAGCCAAAAACTGTAAAACTAAAGTTACCTTATGGATATTTTCTCACATATAAGCATAGACTGTAAGTAATTATTTTGATTCTTTGATTTTGATTTTATTCAATAAATACAAACTACATATAAATACAATACATACAAGATATATCTATAAATACATTTTAGCACCTTGGGGGAGCCAGATTGTTTAGCATCTCAGACAAGAGACAGTGGATAAACATGGGAGAACAATGCTCAGGAGGTTCCTGGTGAGATAGCAGGAAGGAGTCAAGGACGAAGGGGGTTGAATGTAGTGTGATGCAAATGTCATGTTGTGTGTGGAGAAATGCCATGAAACTTAAGAGGAGAGAGCCTGCCGAAATGTTCAGTCTGTTCTGTGCTAGAGAGATGTGAAGTGTGTAATAAACTGTGTGCCATGAGCCCGACTCTTATTTCACACACTCCACACTGGTGACCCAAGACGTATTATGGAACACGAGGCAAGATCCCCGGAGCCGGCCCGGTCAGGAAGCTACAGAGAGGCGGCAGCCATCCCACAGACAGCCCGGACTGGAACCTCCAGCCACGCGTGTGCGGTTTCAGTCAAGCTACCGGATTTCTGGCAGCACAACCCGCGCTCTTGGTTCCACCTCACCGAGGCCCAGTTCGCCCTCCGGGGAGTAACGGCAGACGACACCAGATTCTACCATGTGGTCGCAGCGCTGGACACCCGCACAGCTCAGCAGGTAGCGAACCTGCTCAATCAGCCATCAGCCAGCAGCAAATATGAGGCGCTCAAGGCTGCGCTCATCCAGCGCTACACGCTCTCGGACTGTGAGAGAGCGGAGAGGCTCCTGACGCGGACCGAGTTAGGAGATGGTTCGGCTGTAGACCTGATTGAGAAGATGCTGGCGTTAATGGGCACGGACGACGGGCACTTTCTGTTTGCCCACCTCTTCCTCCGGAACCTTCCAACAGTGGCAAGAGCAGTTCTGACCAATTCGCCGTTGCTGGCCGCACGCGACTACCGTGCGCTAGCCCAGGAGGCAGACCGGATCATCCTCACCACCAGGGCGATCACAATCAACGCGGCAGCGGTGGAGCCCAGCGAGACGACCAGAGGAGGCGAGGAGCCACCAACGGAAGCAGCAGCGGGGGCCAAGGAGCGCCAGAGAGACACGCTCTGTTTCTACCACTGCCGCTTCGGAGAGAACGCACGCAGATGTGCGCCACCGTGCCAATTCAAGTGCTCGGGAAACGCCAAGGCCGGGGGTCAGCAGCAGCTGCGACCCTCGGTGAAGAGAACAAGCTGCTCTACTTGACGGATGCACGCTCGGGGAGGTGTTTCCTCGTGGACACCAGAGCCCAGAAGAGTTTCATCCTGCCGACCTATGCTGACCGGCTGGCAGGACCTAGTGGCCCCGGGATGTTGGCAGCAAATGGCTCGGATATTAAGACCTTTGGTGAGAGGACTCTGCTCTTATCCCTACACGGCTGTACATATGAGTGGACTTTTGTCGTAGCAGCACTGAATTACCATATCCTGGGGGCTGATTTTCTGTGTGCACATGGTTTTCTGGTTGATGTTGCTAACAGGCGCCTGGTTAATGCACTGTCCTTTGACTCTCTCCCCTGTATAGCTCGAGTGACCCAGCCAACAGCACAAGCCAACATCACAGCTACAGGCGGTAAGTTCCACACACTGCTCATTCAGTTCCCAGCACTCACGGTCCTGACGTTTTCTGCGGCCATCGCTAAACACGGGGTGGAGCACTTTATCACCACCACCGGGCCGCCCGTTTTTGCAAGACCTCGGCGCTTGGACGCAGCTAAACTGGCCATAGCGCACGAGGAGTTCACCAACCTGGAAAGGTTGGGCATCATCAGGCGCTTGAACAGCCCATGGGCATCCCCGCTACACATGGTCCCTAAGGCTGAGGGCTCGTGGCAACCGTGCGGTGATTTCCACAGGTTGAACAACGCCACAGCGCACGACCACTACCCAATTCCCCACATACAGGATTTTTCCGTTCACCTTGCCGGAGCACGCATTTTTTCCAAAATAGACCTGGTCCGCGGTTACCACCAAGTCCCAGTGCGCGCTGAGGACATACCCAAAACAGCGTTAATAACTCCGTTCGGTCTATTCGAGTTCCTGTGCATGCCATTCGGGTTAAAAGGAGCGGCACAGACGTTCCAGCGCTTGATGGATGCAGTGCTGCACGATCTCCCGTTCGTGTTCATCTACCTGGACGATATCCTGGTAGCCAGTGCGTCCGAAGACGAACATGAAACCCACCTCACGACGGTTTTCCGGAGGTTGGAGGAGCACGGGTTAATAATCAACCCGGTGAAATGCCAGTTCGGTGTGACGGAGATTGATTTTTTGGGGCACCGCGTCTCTCCGGAAGGAGCGATCCCGCTGCCCGACAAAGTGCGCGCCGTGGCGGATTTTCCCTGGCCTCAGATGGTCAGGGCGCTGCAGGAATTTTTGGGGATGGTGAACTTTTATAACCGTTTCCTTCCCCACGCAGCGCAGCTCATGCAACCATTATATGCCGCGCTCAAGAAACAGAAACCCGTGGATAGGGTCGAATGGACCCCGGAGCGAGAGCAGGCATTCTCGGAATTAAAGCAGCCCTGGCAAACGCCGCACTGCTGGCGCATCCGGACCCGGAGGCCCGCATAGCGCTCACCTCCGACGCTTCAGACGTGGCCATAGGGGCTGTCGTGGAGCAGCGCGTCGCCGGGGCTTGGCGGCCACTCGCTTTTTTCAGCAGAACTTTGCGCAACAGCGAACGTAAATACAGCGCGTTCGACAGAGAGTTGCTGGCTCTCCACCTGGCCATACGCCACTTCCAGTTCTGGCTGGAAAGGCGCAGCTTCACCGCGTTCGTGGACCACAAACCACTAACATTCGCGATGGCCAAGGTTTCAGAACCGTGGTCGGGCCGGCAGCAGAGACAGCTGGGCGCAATCTCAGAGTTTACTGCCGATATTCAACATGTGTCGGGTAAACTGAATGTGGTGGCGGACTGCCTCTCACGCGCCGTGGTGGCCCCGGTCTGTGTGGGGATAGATTACACAGCCATGGCCGCGGAGCAGATTAGCGATGCAGACGTGCGCGCGCTCCAGTCTGGACCAACAGGGTTAAGGCTGGAGAGCAGGGTGCTGCAAGATGGCGCCTCCCCCCCCCAATCTGCGATGTCTCCACGGGTCGCCCGCTTCCGGTGGTCCCGGTCGCATGGCGCCGCCGCGTGTTTGAGTCGGTTCACATTCTGGCACACCCAGGAGTGCACGCGTTGGTCAAAATGGTGGGAGAGAAGTTTGTGTGGCCGAGCCTACGCAAACAAGTGAAAGAGTGGGCTGCAGCCTGCGTGGCGTGCCAACGAGCCAAGGTACACAGACACATGAAGGCTTCTTTGGAGCCGTTTCATATCCCGGCTAAGAGGTTCGACCATGTTCACGTGGACCTCGTGGGCCCCCTCCCGCCATCACAGGGGTGCACGCACCTCCTGACAGTGTTGGACCGCACCACGTGCTGGCCAGAAGCAGTCCCGCTGGCGGCAACCACGTCCGCAGACATAGTGCGCCCTTTTTTAACAGCATGGGTGGCGTGTTTTGGAGTCCCGTTGGACATTACGTCCGACAGGGGCCCTCAATTTGTTTCCGAACTCTGGTCCGCGATGGCCCGCAGCCTGGGTGTTACAATTCACCGCACAACCGCGTACAACCCACAGGCCAATGGGTTATGCAAGCGTTTTCATAGATCACTGAAAGCAGCACTCAGGGCTTCATTGACGGATGCAAATTGGGTAGACAGGCTGCTGTGGGCTTTATTGGGGTTGCGCTC
This sequence comes from Pholidichthys leucotaenia, assembly GCA_020510985.1. NCBI lineage: Eukaryota > Metazoa > Chordata > Actinopteri > Cichliformes > Pholidichthyidae > Pholidichthys > Pholidichthys leucotaenia. The sequence continues at coordinate 285,587,485 of CM035837.1, forward strand.
CGTGCCGAAAGAGGATCTGGAAGCTTCCCCGGCAAAGCTTGTTTTTGCGCAGCCCCTACGGCTGCCGGGGAATTTCTGCCAGATAATCTCGCGCCGGGCAGCTGCCCGTCTCAGTTTTTGCAGCGTAGCGCGAACACAGGCACGCTGCCGGGCCCTGCCCACCACAGTTTTCCGTGTGTTTTCGTGCCTAAAACTTTGAAGAGCGCGGAGTTCGTGTTTGTCAGACACGACGCCCACCGCCCTCCATTGCGCCCACCCTATGATGGACCGTTCAGAGTGTTGGAAACAGGAGATAAGCATTTTTTGCTAGACTTGGGGGGTAGGCGGGAAAAAATTGGCATAGACAGACTCAAACCCGCTTTCGTTGTGGCAGACGAGCAAGTGCTTTTGGCTAGGGCCCCTCGGCGTGGAAGACCCCCACGGAGAGCTCCCCAGGGAAACGATTCACCAGAGCAGCCACACGGACAGACCGAAGTGGCACCCCCCCCAGTCACAGCCCACCCACAGTCAGACACACTCCCAGCAGCCCCCCACCGGCACAGCAGCGCCACGGAGGCAGTAAACCCCAGTTACAGCAGATACGGGAGGAGACGGAAGCCCAAACAGCATGTGGACTGATATTCTATTGTTCTATCACAGCATGTGGACTGTTATTCTATTGTTCTATCTAAGATGCTGGGGGGGGGAGTTTAGCACCTTGGGGGAGCCAGATTATTTAGCATCTCAGACAAGAGACAGTGGATAAACATGGGAGAACAATACTCAGGAGGTTCCTGGCGAGATAGCAGGAAGGAGTCAAGAACGAAGGGGGTTGAAAGCAGTGTGATGCAAATGTCATGTTGTGTGTGGAGAAATGCCATGAAACTTAAGAGGAGAGTGCCTGCGGAAATGTTCAGTCTGTGGCGATGTTAAAATAAGACACGGCGTCTGGAGTTTTAATGAAGTTTATTGATCAAATCATCGCCATCACGGAGCTCACCCCAGCTGCTGTATAAGCATGCTGGGGATCGCTCTCAGGCTCTCATGAGCTGTAGTCAGAAGCAGTCAGAAGAAGAACAGAGAGTGAACATATGAATTCAGCCACTTAAATACCCAGCAACGGACAATACATCAAAGGCATTTTATCATCAAAGGAAATGCATTCAGACATGTGACATTTGTACCACAATGCGAGCAGGAAGCATGAATGTTTGCATTTGCGTCATACATATCCACAGGATGCTGGTGCTTAACTAAACACAGGAAGGCTGCCTATTGATCTCAACACACACATCTCACTGTCCTGTTAATTGCTCTAGTCGAGCGCTGTGTTTGTCCGTGGCTGCTGTGGGGGGGTACCCCATACACTCCCCCCCCCAGAGGGCTTAGCGGGGAGCTGAGACCTCGGTAGTCCCGCTTTGGTGGCGAGCTGCGGGGAAAGTCTGTGCCGGGGAAGGGAGGAGGGTGGGGGTAGCAAGTGGCGGGGGATGTCCATGGCTGTGGGAAGAAAAGTTAGTCTCTGATTCCTCTCGCGATTCAGTCCGGCAATGAAGAAAAACAGGAGCTGAAGCTATGTGAGGGACTTGGCGTTTAGGCTTTAGGTGCGTTCGCAGCCCTAAAGCCCTCGGGGACAGCTGACGGCTGGATTCCCGTCGTGCGCCGTGGCTGAGACTTACACCAAATCCTGTGTGCGGGCTGTGTGTGTGCTTCAGGTGTGTGAGCAGTCCTGAAGAGCCGTGTGCAGCGGCGGAGGATGATGTATAAGTCTGTAGAGCCAGCTTGTCTCTGGTGCGTGGCACGCGCTGCGGCCACGTGCCTTCCAGCTGCGCTGTTCTGATGCGAGGCTTCTGTGCATGGCCGGTCCGCTGTCGCGAGGCGAATCAGGGTCAGGGGGCTTGATGGAGATCTGCGCAGTCGGCGCCGATTGTGTCCCCTGTTCGGGCTGTTGGGTCGTCGCTCGTGCCGGGTCATGGTGCGTTCAGGTCCACGCGTTCTCCGTCGGCCATGGGCCGCCGTCGTGGAGAGAGGGCAAGGTGTGTGCGCTCTCGTATGGAGACACAGAATCGTGTGTCAGGAGCCGTGAGAGCGGCCGGTCCAGCGTGGATGTGCCGATCTAGGCGTGCAGACCTCACCATGAAATTTCCTCAGCTTTCCCGGTCGTGGGTGGTCTCCGAAGAGCGTCAAAGTCTCCCTGAAGCAGAAAGGAAGGGCAGATCAGTCGGGCTGCCGCGTTCGCTCGTCGTCGGAGAATCACTGCCGGGTGCTGCGTTTGCTGGCAGCGTGTTCTTTTCAGCGTCGGGTCGCCAGCGTGGTTGTCCAGACCAGAAGGTTGCGTCGCACAAAGCGTGTGCGTCTGCGGGGTCACCAGTGTGGCGATGTTAAAATAAGACACGGCGTCTGGAGTTTTAATGAAGTTTATTGATCAAATCATCGCCATCACGGAGCTCACCCCAGCTGCTGTATAAGCATGCTGGGGATCGCTCTCAGGCTCTCATGAGCTGTAGTCAGAAGCAGTCAGAAGAAGAACAGAGAGTGAACATATGAATTCAGCCACTTAAATACCCAGCAACGGACAATACATCAAAGGCATTTTATCATCAAAGGAAATGCATTCAGACATGTGACATTTGTACCACAATGCGAGCAGGAAGCATGAATGTTTGCATTTGCGTCATACATATCCACAGGATGCTGGTGCCTGAACTAAGCACAGGAAGGCTGCCTATTGATCTCAACACACACATCTCACTGTCCTGTTAATTGCTCTAGTCGAGCGCTGTGTTTGTCCGTGGCTGCTGTGGGGGGGTACCCCATAAGTCTGTTCTGTGCTAGAGAGATGTGAAGTGTGTAATAAACTGTGTGCCATGCGCCCGACTCTTATTTCACACACTGCACAACATTCTATAAAGTGCGAGCACTTATTTCCATTGTATCAATTGCGTGATTAACTGGCACCAGACTTTCTCTTCTTGCTCCTGGGATGTATAACAATAGTCATTTACTACCATTGGTCAATACACATGATTAGCATGACATTGGTTGGCACAAAGATGCATGCATTCAGTCCCTTCTGACTGTCTCCTGTGGTTCTTTTGGTTGTGTGTCAATTGTCCTCTGCTTCCTCCAAGCTCACTGCTGGGTGTGAGGAAAGCTCCAGAAGAAAATCCCAGAGGAATGTCTCCCTGCTGTGTTTAGTGACACCACAGTGGTTGTTTTTGTTTGTTTGTTTTGCTTTGGGTTTTTTTTTTTGTTTTTTTTTTACCAGATTCTTGAAAAGAGGTTTGTTGTTCACACATTGACCCTGTTTACATAGTCACAAGTAAATCGATTACAATCAGCTTTCTGGAGTTACCTGATTATTCAAACTGCCATGTAAACAGAGTAATCCGATTACCTTTACCAGTTTAACGGTTTATGAGAAAACAGATTAACACACCTAGTTTATTTGCCCAGTAAACCGTTTACTCAGTGCATGTAAACACCATAAGTGACATGTTTCAGGACCCAGGAGACAGACGCTGACACGAGCAGATATGGACAATTATTCTTTATTGATGGAAAGTGAGTGTAGTGCGTGTGTGAGTGCGAGTATTGATGTCTGGTCACAGGAGCTGAGCAGTTCTGGTGGCGACCTGGCAACCCTGGAACACACACAAGCATAAACAATAACAGCTGTTCAGCGATGGCGGGTAATTGCAGATGAATAGGCTTACTACAGCAGCAGAGCCACCAGGAGTTCTGTTAACAATAACTGTAAAATATTCCACCGCAGAACCACATTTGGACAAACAGCTTTCTCTATAAAGGGCAGTCAAATCTGGAACACAATGCCAAATGAAATTAAAATAATAACGGACTTTAAAACATTCACTAAAAAGGTTAAAAACTGGCTGAAAAATAAACAAGAATGTACCCATGTATGAAATGATTGTCTGCAGGGTGAGAGTGAATGAAGGGAAGGAATGAATGTGTTTGTTTATAGTGAGTGACGAAGGGAGGGAGGCCTGAAATAGGCAAATGTGTGTCAGGTTGTTATATTTGTGTATTTATAATATTTATAATATTTATAATTGTGTATTTATAATGTATTTATGTTTTTTGCATTGATGTATGTGGTTATTGTGTATTCCTTTTCTTTCCTTTTTTTTTTTTTTACTTGTTTCTCCTTTCTAAAGCCCATCCAGGGACAAGAGTTGCAAATTAGCTAATAGCTATACACTCTGTGCAACACATCAGATTGATTGTCATTGATTAATTGTCTATGTTTATTGCACTGTCCCTGTCAAATAAACAAATCTATCTATCTATCTAACTTGCATGTGCCACAGGTTGTGTTCTGCTGGCTCCGAGTGCCCGTGCGACGTGGTAGTGATGGTGCCCGTAGTTGCGGGGGTGAGGAGGAACTCCGTGATGGAGGAGGCGATGCCCCGTTGGCCGGGGAGGCTGGTCCGCCGCCAGGGAGGTCCACCTGTGCACAGGGGAAAAGGCTAGGAGATGATGAGTGCAGAGATCTCTTACGTGACCGGTCTTGACGTGACGTTCTCGGCTTGGCTTGAGGTCGTGGTCTTGGCTCATTCCCAGGCAAAGACGACAGACGACTCCGTGCCGAGCCGTCAGTGATGCCGGCCTTTAAAGGCCGCTGATTGGCACCTGCCGGTGTATGCACAGCTGGAGATGATGAGGCAGATGACGGCCCAGCGGCTGTCATGACAATAAGCTGTTTATTACCTTTATCGGTTTACTCCAGTAATCAGTTTACTCGTGACCATGTAAACATGGTTGTTGAATATGTGGAGGTAAGTCATTCCACAGAAGAGTACTGTGTATGTTGCGCCCTCTGCTCCGCAGTTTGGGAGAGGTATGTGGCACTTTTGAGCAAAAAACAATGAACAGAGTCACGGTCTACGTCTTCACTCCATTTTGCTTTATTCAAAAGAACATGGAAACTTCTGCGCAAGCGCGCAACACAGTTCTCTCTCTGGGCAAAAGAAATCGATTTGTGAATCATCGAACTTTCAACAAACTGTAAATAGTGTACACAGCATTTAAACTTTTTTAGTACTGTATTAATATTTTTAAATGTAACAATCATGTGCAAAAATAATAATGAAATATTAATCTTTTTAACTCTCATTTTTAACTGTATATATTGTCTACAATCAGCTTTTTAACTGACTTTTTAACCTGTAATCTGCTTTTTAACTTGTGTATGATACGCTTTTAATTGAATGAATGAATGAATGAATGAATGAATGAATTTATTTCGGATATTTCGGATAGTACAGTACAGGTTAAAAGAAACTGTATAATATAACAACAAGGTCAAATTAGACAAAGACTCCTCCTACTATACAATTCCACGTGAGTTATCCGAAATGGGTGATGGCTGAAGCAGCAGCTTATATTGCCCACCCATATTCCATCTAAGAATTCAAAAGAGAAAAAAGAGAAAACAAGACAAGAGCGATTACAATTTAAAACAAAGCTAAGACAAAATGTGACTGAGAGAAAAAAGAAAAACTAAGCTAGGCTAAGTTAAGCGGTTACTATTCAAAAACAAATCTAAGACAAAATGTCACAGAGAAAAAAAAAGAAAAAAAAAACTAAGCTACAACACAACACAGGCTGGATATGTCAGTCCTTATGTGAGTTTACATGTCGTCTTGTAAATGACATGATGCACGGCTCAGGAGACACACACGCAGGCTCAGAGTAGCTCAAATAGCTTTATTAACAACAAGGGTGTATGAATGTGTGTCTGCGAGAAGTAAATGTGTTGGTGGTGGCGTCTGCTTCGGGCACGGAGGCAGGAGACCGTACAGCCGGACAACCCTATGGGAAAAGCACAGGGAGAAGGGTGACGGGCACACACCAACACAGGAGATGTACAAGTTGGAGAGGAGCTTACTTGGAATGGGCAGGTGGCTGGCACAGCAAGGACGAGGTCCGGTAGACAGCAACCTGGAGAGCCCGGTGCAGCAGCGAGGGAATGGAGACGGAGAGGAAAGGTCCGCCGCCGGGAAATCCACCTGTGCACAGGGGAGCAGACTTGAAAGGGAAAAAGGTAAGGGCTTCTTACCGCGATGCTTGCTGGGGAGTAAGACGTAACTCACAGCAATCCAGCGAGTGAAGTCTGACGGCTTCAGGCCGAAGCCCAGGGCGAGGCGGCTTAAATCCCTCGCCGCTGATGATGTGCAGGTGTGCGTGCAGGTGGCGCCGCTGATGAGCGGCGCGGCGTGACAGTACTCCCCCCTCTAGCAGCGCCTCCTGGCGATGGTTTCTCCAGGTGCGCTCGGTGGAACTCAGTAATGAGGGATGGGTCCAACACAAACGACGAAGGTACCCACTGCCGATGTTCAGGCCCATAGCCCTCCCAGTCCACCAAGTACTGCAACTCACGACCCTGGCGCCGGGAGTCCAGGATGGAGGAGACAGGCCAGGCCGGATGGCCATCAATCATCCGGGGCGCGGGTTGCGCAGCAGGAGGAGGGCAAAGGGGGTCGGAGACTGCCAGCTTCACCTTGGATACGTGGAAGGTGGGATGGATGCGGAGGGAGGGGGGAATAGCTACACGCACAGCCACCGGGTTGATAATCCTGGTGATGGGGTATGGGCCCATAAAACGCTGTGCCAGCTTCCTCCTCTCGCCCTTTAAAATCAGGTCCTGGGTCGACACGTAGACACGCTGGCCAACTCGGTACGCTGGGGCAGGTCTTCTGTGCCGGTCCGCCACGGCTCTGTTGCGCTCCGCCGTGCGTAAAAGCGCATTGCGCGCTGACGCCCAGATGGAGCGGAACTGCCTGAGATGCGCCCGAACTGAGGGGACAGTTAGCTCACTCTCCTGCGCCGGGAACAGCGGGGGGTCGTAGCCCAGGGACGCCTTAAAGGGGGACATCCCTGTAGCAGAAGAGCGAGCGGTGTTGTGGGCGTATTCAACCCAGGCGAGGTGGTTACTCCAGGATGTTGGTTTGGACGCCGTGACGCAGCGGAGCGCAGCCTCCAGCTCCTGGTTGGTCCGCTCACACTGCCCGTTGGTTTGGGGGTGATGGCCGGAGGAGAGGCTCACCTTGGCTCCCAGGGCGTTGCAGAATGACCTCCAAACCTCTGAGGAAAATTGGGGCCCCCGATTCGAGACCACGTCCACTGGAATCCCGTGCAGCCTGACCACATGCTGGATTAGGAGGTCCGCCGTCTCCAGGGCGGTTGGAAGACCTCGTAGGGGGATGAAGTGTGCCGCCTTGGAGAAGCGGTCCACGATGGTCAGGACGGTGTTGAAGGTGTTTGAAACTGGGAGTCCGGTGACGAAATCCAGGGCGATATGCGACCAGGGCCTGCCAGGGACGGGCAGAGGCTGGAGCAAACCCGCTGGAGGGGCATTACCTGATTTGCTGATGGCGCACACTGGGCAGGCCCGGGCGTAGCGGGCAGCGTCCCTCCGCAGGCCCGGCCACCAGAAGGACCGTTGGAGGAGGTCAATCATCCGGGAGGAACCAGGGTGGCAGGTGAGCTTGGACGTGTGCAACCAGTGGATGACCTCCCCCCGAACCGTGGATGGCACGAACAGCCTCCCCTCCGGTCCGCCACCAGGGTCAGGTTCCACTTCCTGCGCCTTCCGGATCTTGCTTTCAATGTCCCAGGTAACGGCTCCCACGACGCACGACCTGGGTAGGATGGTGTGGACCGTGTCCTCCGACTCCTCAGGGGCAAATTGCCTAGAGAGGGCGTCGGGCAGGCCGTTCTTGGAGCCAGGCCTGAAGGTGATGTTGAATCGGAACCTGGCAAAGAACAAGGACCAGCACACCTGGCGGGCGTTCAGACGCTTGGCAGATCTCAGGTACTCCAAGTTTTTGTGGTCCGTCAGGACCACGAACGGCAGGTCCGCCCCCTCTAGCCAGTGACGCCACTCCTACAGCGTGAGCTTGATGGCGAGGAGCTCTCTGCCCCCACGTCATAATTCCATTCCGCCAGGGACAAGCGCCGAGAGAAGAAGGCGCAGGGCCGTTTGACTCCATCATCTGGCGACCGCTGGGATAGAACCGCCCCCACTCCTGTGTCCGAAGCGTCCACTTCCAGGATGCACTGCAGCGCAGGGTTGACTTGGCAAAGGACCCGGGAGGAGGAGAACTCCGCCTTCAGCGCCTGAAAAGCAGCCGCGGCCTCTTCGGTCCACCGGAACGGGACCTTAGGGGACGTGAGGCGGGTCAACGGGCCGACGATGGTGCCAAAATTAGGGACGAAGCGGCGGTAGAAATTTGCAAAGCCGATGAATTGCTGCACCTGTTTTCTCGATGCAGGTGTGGGCCATTCCACCACCGCCTTCACCTTCACTGGGTCCGGAAGCACCTGGTCGTGGGAGATGATGAACCCGAGGAAGGATGTTGTCTTAGCGTAGAATTCGCATTTTTCGGCCTTCACATACAACCGGTTCTCAAGCAGTCTTTGAAGGACCCGCCTCACATGGACCCGGTGCTCGTCCCTGGATTTGGAGAAGATGAGGATGTCATCCAGGTAGACAAACACAAAAAGGCCAATGAAATCCCGGAGGACGTCATTAATTAGGCGCTGAAAGATGGCTGGAGCGTTGGTCAACCCGAACGGCATCACCAGGTACTCGAAGTGGCCGTTCGGGGTACGGAAGGCTGTCTTCCACTCATCTCCCTCCCGGATCCGGACGAGGTGGTATGCGCTGCGTAGATCCAGCTTAGTGAACCAAGTCGCCCCCTGGAGGGAGTGGAAGGCGGTATCCATGAGGGGCAGGGTGTAGCGATCCTTCTCCGTAATGTCGTTCAGGGCGCGATAGTCAATGCAAGGACGGAGGGAACCATCCTTCTTGCCCACGAAGAAGAATCCTGCCCCCAATGGTGATGACGAGGGACGGATAATCCCAGCACTCAGCGACTCCTTGAGATAGGCGTTCATGGTCTGCTTCTCCGGCGCTGACAGGCTGTAGAGTCGCCCAGAGGGTAAGGGTGCCCCCTGGCGGATGTTTATGGCACAGTCGTAGGGTCTGTGTGGAGGAAGAGACATCGCCTTGGACTTACTGAATACCATACCCAGGTCGTGAAATTCCGATGGCACCAGGGATAGGTCCGGGGGCGCAGCATCCGTAGGTGTTGGGGAAGAGGACGGAGAGCAGGCAGCGGACTGTAAACAGGTGCTCATGCAAAAAGTGCTCCATGCTGACACCCTGGCGGACTTCCAGTCCAAGACGGGGTTGTGGAGGCGTAGCCGGGGGTACCCCAGGATGACGGGCGACACAGAGTTGGGAAGGACGTAGAAAGTTATCTCCTCCCGGTGGTTCCCAGAGATGATAACAGGAACGGGGACGGTCCAATGTGTTACTCTCCCCAGGGAGGCACGGGAGAGGTTGACCAGGGAGAGAGGAGTAGTTAGTGCCTGGCAGCGGATGCCCAATCGGGTTGCCAGGCTTTGTGAAATAAAACTGCCCTCCGCGCCCGAGTCCACCAGTGCGTGAGTGAGATGCCCAGTGGAGTTGTGACAAAATCGGACGGGCAGCTTCAATTGGGTGAGGGGACTTAACCGATTGATGTCCGCGAGGCCCCCTACAGTGACTCGCGGACCCCGCCGTTTGGCTTCTGTGGACAAAGCTCCACCGTGTGTTGACTATCCCCGGAATACATGCAGAGATTCAACTCACGCCGGCATTGTCTCTCCGCAGGGGAAAGCTTTGTCCAGCCCATCACCATCGGCTCTGACTCCTCGGAGCGCGATGGTGGCGGCGTCGCCAGGGGGCAAGCTTGGAACTGGCGCGACGAGGCTCCACGAGGGCGAGAAGAAGACGACTTCCGCCCCGAGGAGCGCTCGCGCAACCTGTTATCCAAACTGATAGCTAGAGACGTTAGCTCCGCTAGAGTCTCCGGGATGTCCCGTCCAGCCAGTTCATCCTTCACATCATCGTTGAGACTGCGGAGGAAAAGGCCGCAGAATGAGCGTTCATCCCAGCCCAATTCCTCCGCCGCTACCCGGAAGTCGATCGCATAGTCCGCTGCCGACCGGTTTCCCTGCTGGAGGCTGAGAAGCCGATCGACCTGGACTGTCTCGGTACGAGAGTGATCAAAGACCTCCAGGAAGCGTCTCACGAACTGGTCATAAATGAGGGTGGCATAACTGGGCCTCGCCATTACGGCGTAAGTCCAGGTTAGTGCTCACCCCTCTAGGAGATTCCCAATATAACCAATTCGGCTATGATCTGAAGGAAAGTCTCCGGGCACACGGTGAAACACGGACTCACACTGCATTATGAACCCCCGCGCTCCGCCAAGCTTACCGCTAAAGCGAGCGGGGGTCGGAATGGGCGTGAGCCGAGTCGGTGCTCCCGGAGCCTGCTGGACGGCCGCTGGAGCAGCAGGAGCCGCGCCACCCTGACGAGCCGGGGGGAACGGCTGTTGGGGGTCCAATCAGTCCAATCGGTTAGTTATGCTAATCAACTGGTTTAGAATCACCTGTTGCTGATAAGCTATTTGGTCCACTCGAGCCTCGAGAGTGGTAAGTCGGCGTGCGAGCCCGCCGTCTGCCGAGCCGCTCTGCTGAAGCCGTACTGACATGATGCATGGCTCAGGAGACACACACGCAGGCTCAGAGTAGCTCAAATAGCTTTATTAACAACAAGGGTGTATGAATGTGTGTCTGCGAGAAGTAAATGTGTTGGTGGTGGCGTCTGCTTCGGGCACGGAGGCAGGAGACCGTACAGCCGGACAACCCTATGGGAAAAGCACAGGGAGAAGGGTGACGGGCACACACCAACACAGGAGATGTACAAGTTGGAGAGGAGCTTACTTGGAATGGGCAGGTGGCTGGCACAGCAAGGACGAGGTCCGGTAGACAGCAACCTGGAGAGCCCGGTGCAGCAGCGAGGGAATGGAGACGGAGAGGAAAGGTCCGCCGCCGGGAAATCCACCTGTGCACAGGGGAGCAGACTTGAAAGGGAAAAAGGTAAGGGCTTCTTACCGCGATGCTTGCTGGGGAGTAAGACGTAACTCACAGCAATCCAGCGAGTGAAGTCTGACGGCTTCAGGCCGAAGCCCAGGGCGAGGCGGCTTAAATCCCTCGCCGCTGATGATGTGCAGGTGTGCGTGCAGGTGGCGCTGCTGATGAGCGGCGCGGCATGACAGTAAATATGTTTGGAGTATTTCTTCCTTTAGTTTTTGTTTAAATTGTCCAAGCGTTGTACATGATTTTAATTCAGGTCCAAAATCGTTCCATAATCTGACTCCTTGCACTGAAATACAGTGTTGCTTGGTGGTTGTTCTCACTGTAGGCTTTTGAAATATACATGTTCCTCTGAAGTGATATCGTTTCTCCCTTGTTTGGAACAACTTTTGGATATTTGCGGGCAGTGATAAATTCTTCACTTTGAACATTATTATTGTGGTTTTAAAGTCAACCAGATCTTTCAACTTGAGAGTTTTTTGTTTAAGAAAAAGTGGGTTTGTTGGTTCCCTGTAAGCTGCTTTGTTTATTAAGATAAGATAAGATAAGATAAGATAAGCCTTTATTAGTCCCACAACGGGGAAATTCCAGGATTGCAACAGCACAGGGATAGCAACACTCAGAGCAACAATCAGAAGGCAAGAAAAAAAAAAAAAAAAAACAAGCAAGCAAGAGCAGCTAATATACATATGTACATATTACTATAAAATATATATATACACACACACACACACAGACACACAGTGCAGAGCATTGTAGCTGGATGGAATAAATATATGAATATATGAACACACAGTGCAGAGCATTGTAGCTAGATGGAATAAATATGTAAATATATAAACACCCACAGTACGGAGCATTGCAGCTAGGTGGAATAAATATGCAAGTATATAAACACACACAGTGCGGAGCAATGTAGCTAGATGGAATAATATGTAGATATATAAAAACACAGTGCGGAGCATTGTAGCTAGATGGAATAAATATATAGATATATAAATATAAACACACCCAGTGCTGAGCATTGTAGCTAGATGGAATAAATATGTAAATATATAAACACACACAGTGCAGAGCATTGTTGCTAGGTGGGATGAAACAGCATAACCGTCTATTTAGTTATCCTACATGGTATGATTATGTGCCCATACATATTCTCACCCTCCATAGCGACCGGTATGTTCCTAGTTGTACGCCGGAGAGGACCATTGTGTAAGTCTATTGCATCTTTTGCATTCAAAAAAAACCTATTAGTTTGTTACGTCTTTTTGCTATCTCTGCGAGCAGCCCTGCTTAGGTTGTACAGTCTGACAGCCGTTGGTAGGAAGGACCTACGAAACCTCTCGGTTGTGCACCTGGGATGATGTAGTCTGCTGCTAAATGAGCTCCTCAGTGCATCCAGTATGTCCTGCATAGGGTGGAACTCGGACTCCAGCAGAGATGACAGTTTAGCCACCGTCCTTCTCTCTCCTATCTCCTCCATCGGATCAAGGCGTTGCCCCAGGACAGAGCTAGCTTTCTTAATCAGTTTGTTCAGTCTCTTCCTATCGGCTGCAGTAATGCCACTGCCCCAGCAGACCACTCCAAAAGTGATGGCTGATGCCACCACCTGTGTCATAGAATGACTTCAGCAGCGCCCCTTGTACACCAAAAGACCTGAGTCTCCTCAGCAGGAACAGCCTGCGCTGTCCCTTCTTGTAGAGTGCGTCAGTATTGTGTGACCAGTCTAGTTTATTGTTCAGATGAATACCCAGGTACTTGTAGGATGTCACCATCTCGATGTCTGTTCCCTGTATATTTACTGGTGCTGTGAGGGGCTGTCCATGCCTGCGGCAGTCCACCACCAGCTCCTTAGTTTTCCTCGCGTTGATCTGGAGGCAGTTCCGATGGCACCAGTCCACAAAGTCCTGGATAAGCCCTCTGTACTCAGCTTCATCTCCGCTGGAGATGAGACCAACGATCGCAGAGTCATCAGAGAACTTCTGTAGATGGCAATGTGTTGTGTGTGAGAAGTCCGCAGTATAAAGAGTGAACAGGAAGGGAGCCAGCACCGTTCCCTGGGGGGCCCCCGTGCTACTGATGATCGTGTCGGAAACACAGTCCCGGGTTCTCACAAACTGAGGCCGGTTCGTGAGGTAGTCCAGGATCCATGATGACAGGTGCTGGTCCACCCCTGCGCGCAGCAGCTTGTCCTTCAGGATCATCGGTTGGATGGTGTTGAAAGCACTGGAGAAGTCAAAGAACATGATCCTCACCATATTCCCGGGCTTCTCCAGGTGGGACAGAGAACGGTGAAGGAGGAAGATCACCGCATCCTCCACCCCAATGCCATTCTACTATATAAAGAGTGGATATATGTTTGTTTTATATGTATTTCCCCATACTTCATTACAATATGTCATGTATGGGAGTATTAATGAATGATACAAGGTGTATAGTGTGGGTTGATTCAGCAAATATTTCACTCTGTGTAATATTGCAATTGATTTGGATACTTTACCTTTAATATAATTAATATGTGACTTCCAACACAGTTTGTTATCAATTATTACTCCAAGAAATTTAGTTTCAGATACCCTTTCAATCTCTACACCATTTACACTGAGTTTGGGTACTGGGTTGTTGTGATGGTTGTTAAAGACTATAAATTTTGTCTTACTTAAATTGAACGTTAATTTGTTTGAATCAAACCACAGTTTAAGCTTTCCTAATTCCTTTCCGAGTGTATCCAGAAGTTGTTCCAAATTGTTTCCACTGCATAGCAGATTAGTGTCATCGGCAAACAATATTAAGTCATTTTTTCTGAAACTTTACATATATCGTTTATATACATATTGAATAATAATGGTCCCAAAACTGAACCCTGTGGGACTCCACAGGTGACCTTCAGTAACTCTGAATTTTTGTTGCTAACACATACATACTGATATCTATTCTTTAAGTAACTACTTAACCAGGACAGTGCTACCCCTCTAATACCACAATTTTGTAGTTTCTTTAATAATAAATTGTGATCTACTGTATCAAATGCTTTTTTAAGATCTAGGAATACTCCAACTGAATACTCTTTATTTTCAATGGCTGTTGATATTTTTTCTGTAAATTCCATTAGGGCATATGCAGTTGTCCTCTTGTGTCTGAACCCATATTGCTGCTCACACAATAAATCATTCTTCAGTATGAAGTTGTCAATTCTCTCATAGGGAATATTTTTTCAAGTATCTTGGAAAATTGCGTTAATAGTGAAATTGGTCTATAGTTTGAGAGTTCCCCTCTGTCGCCCGTCTTGTATATCGGAATTACTTTAGCTATTTTCATTGCATTGGGAAATATACCTGATTGGAGAGACAGGTTACAGATATACGTCAGTGGTTTTACTATGCATTCGATAACAGTTTTGACTAATAGCATGTCAATACCATCACAGTGCGTAGATGTTTTACTTTTGAACGATTTAACAATTTCAATGACCTCTCTTTCGTCTGTGTTCTTTATGAAGATGGAGTCTTTTACAGCAGTGTTATTGCATATTGTATCACCTGTAGGCACCGTAGTGGGTATTTCTCGGGCCAGTTTAGGTCCAATGTTTTTTTTTTTCCACAATATCTTTATTGAACCTTTTTTTTTTTTTTTAACAAACATGATACAAACAATCAAACACTAACACTAAAGTACTACAAAAAAAAAAAAAAATGCACTAAAAACACCAACAACCACCAACAAAATCAAGTCTTCAACAATGCTCCTCTGTTTAGTCTAGACAATCCAATACATAAGTATACATATTATGTTCACCAATTTGGAATTTACAAGGTCCACACACATCATTCACCTTCTTCTTCAAGAGTTATGTTTAAATTTTTTACATAATCAATAAAAGGTCTCCATATATTCTCAAACACAATTTCCTTTGATTTCAGTATATATGTTATTCTTTCTAATGGAAGGTTTGTTAACATCTGTCTTAACCACTGAGTCACATCTGGTCTATGAGTCTTTTTCCATAATAGTGCAATACATTTTTTGGCATTAAGCAAACTGAGGTCTATGAATGTTCTTTCACTTTTATTAAAATTATGCTTTTCTGGGTACAGACCCAACAAAAACAGTTTAGGATTCAATATGATTTGTTTTGAGATTATTTTTTCAATTGTTACCCTCAGCTCTTCCCAAAACATTCTTATTAATCTACATTCCCATAAACAATGAAATAGGGTTCCTTTACTTTCCATGCATTTTGTGCATGTATCTGGTATATTTTTGTTATATCTATTTAACTCCTCCGGTGTAACATACATCCGCATTAACCATTTGAAATGTATCAATTTAAGGCGTGCATTTATTGATTTGGTTTGAGCTTCTGTACAAGCCAATTCCCATTGTTCCTCTGAAATTTCAATTTGCAGATCTTCTTTCCAGTAGTTTAATCTTTTCAGTGAATTTTCACTTGAAGATAGTGTCAATGAGTTATAAAACTCTGAAATAATACCCTTTCTTTTACTATCTTTCATCATCATTTTTTCCAAGGATGAATAAATAGGTCGAGTGAGAGCTTTATTTTGATTTGATCGAATAAAGTTTCTAAGTTGAAGATATTTAAAAAAATGTGTTCTATTGAGATTAAAATTGATCCTCAGCTCTTCAAAAGACATTATGTTGTCTGCACATGGCAAATATAAATCCTGAATCTTTTGTATCCCTTTTAAATTCCATACTTTAAATACAGCGTCCGCTCTCCCTGGTTTAAAATATTGATTACCCCATATTGGACTAAATTGTGACAATAACTGTGGTTCTTTTAAATAGTTTTTAGCTTCACACCATATTTTGATCATATGCTTTACAAATGGATTTTTAACTTGTTTTTGTAATTTTTTTGCCGAATCTGAGTATATGAATATGGGAAGAGGTAAAGGTAAATTGTATGATTCCATTTCAGTCCAGTGAGGGAGATCATTTGATGAAAAATAATATGTCATAGACCTCAGTTGTGCCGACCAATAATACAACATAAAATTTGGACATTTCAGACCTCCACGATCAAATGGTAAATATAATAAAGACAAACGTAATCTAGCCCTCCTGTTGTTCCATATAAATTCCACTAACTTTTTTTTTATTCTTGAGAATAGATCTAAAGGTGGTGATAAGGGAATGTATTGAAATAAATAAAGTATTTTAGGTAAAATATTACTTTTAAGTATATTGATTCTCCCGCTCATCGACATTGGTAGTGACATCCATCTCTGAGTTAACTCATTGATATCTGACATTAAGGCTTCATAGTTGACACTGGCGACTGATTCTAGCTTAGGCATAATTTGGATTCCTAAATATTTAAACTGATTTACAACATTGAATTGATTTACCTCAGGGGCTGGGTAATTTCTCTGGGTCTCATTTAGCATTAATATTGAAGATTTAGTTTTATTTATTTTATATCCTGATATTTCCCCAAAATTCTTTATTAAATTCAACAAGGTTGGAATTGATTTTTTTAGATTCGACATAAACAAAATTATATCATCGGCGTACAGGGAGATTTTATGTTCTGTTGGTCCAACTTTAATTCCATATATTTGTGAATGTAAACGTATCGCTATCGCTAAAGGTTCAATTGCCATAGTAAACAGTAAAGGTGAAAGTGGACAGCCTTGTCGACATCCTCTATTGATTTTTATTGGTTTTGAAATATTGTTATTTGTTAGGATTTCTGCTATAGCATTATTGTATATTATTTGAACCCATTTTATGAAATTATTTCCAGGTCCAAACCTTTGTAGGACTTCAAAAAGAAAGGGCCATTCAACTCTATCAAAGGCCTTTTCGGCGTCCAATGATAGGAGAGCTGTATCCGGTGCTTCTTTATTAAAATAAATAATATTAAATAGTCTTCTTACATTATGGAAGCCTTGTCTACCCTTTATAAAGCCATTCTGATCTCGATTAATAATATTTGGTAAAATTTCTTGTATTCGTCTTGCTAAAATTTTACAGATTATCTTAAGGTCGGCGTTTAATAGGCTTATTGGTCTCATATTTTCACATTTATTAGAGGGCTTACCTGGTTTTGGCAGCAGTATAATTAAGGCATTATTTATGTATGATGGTAAATTATTATTTTGAAATGCTTCTAAAACCATTTCCAAAAAAGGTTTTATTAATTTATTCTTAAATTTTTTATAAAGGTCAACTGGAAGACCATCTGGTCCTGCACTTTTTCCTGATTTCATATTATCAATGGCTAGCCCAACTTCTTCTTGACTAATTTTAGACTCCAATATCTCCCTGTTTTCATTTGGAATACACGGTATAGATAGTTCGTTCAAAAACCCATTTAGTTTTGTTAAATCAGGTTCATTTTTGGTATCATATAATTTTTCATAGTAATCTCTAAAGGCTCTATTAATTTCTAAAGGATCTATAACTACCTGTCCGTTACTTATAATACTGGTAATTGGTGTTTTAATTTCCAATTGTTTAATCTGCCATGCTAATAATTTTCCTGATTTTTCACCTTGTTCATAAAAAGATTGTTTCAATCTTAGAAGACTCGAGGCAGCTCTATTCGCTGATTTTTTGTCGTATTCAGCTCTCAAAATCAGTAATTCATTCTCCAACCTTGGGTCACTTCCTGCATACACTTTTTCCTGAAGACTTTTTATTTTATGTTCCAATTTAGCTCTCTCCTCTCGAGTCTTCTTAGATTTTGATCCTGTATAACTAATAATATGTCCCCTAATAAAAGCTTTGAAAGCCTCCCACTTTACACATGCTGATGTTTGTGTAGTATTGATGTCAAAGAACTCGTCTATCTGTTTTTCTATATACTTGACAAATTCCTCATCCTGAAGCCATTTATGCTGAAATTGCCATCTACCTGATTCCTTTGTCAATTTTTTATCTACATATATTAGACAACAGGGTGCATGATCAGAGATCACGATGTTATCATAAAAGCAGTTTTGAATCTTGGACCTTAATTCTGTGGAAATCAAAAAATAATCAATACGTGAGAATGTCTTGTAGGTACTGGAATAACAAGAATAGGCTTTAACTTGTGGTTTCATTTCTCTCCATATATCTAACAATCTCAATTCTTTCATAAAATGATTAATAGTCATCCTACATCCAATGTGCGTACAATCCAGTCCTGTTGATCTATCCACACCTGGATTCAATGTACAATTAAAATCCCCTGCTATTATATGTTGCCCTGTAAGTGATGATAAGATGAGAAATAAATTAGCAAAGAACTTCTGATCATCTATATTGGGACCATATAAGTTCACAAGATTTATATTTTCTAATAGCAAAGAACCTTGAATGATTACATATCTTCCAAATTTGTCTCCAATTACATTTTTCACTTGAAAAGGAACTGATTTATGTATGAGAGTCATAACTCCCATGGCTCGGGATGAAAATGAAGAGGTGAATACACTTCCCTGCCATCTACTCCTAATTCTTTTAACATCCTCCTCTATCAGATGAGTTTCTTGTAAAAACACAATTCTTGAACCCATGTCCTTTATTTTATTCATAACTTGTTTAAGTTTTTTTAAATTTTGTAGACCTCTGCAATTCCATGAAGTTAAATTAAGATTAACACTTTGGTCCATGATCAATAGAGAGTTTGGGATTACCTTGCAGTGTAAACATGCTCATACAGAGAAGCAAAAACATGAGTGGTTGAACATTCATCCTACAAACTACACACAAACAAATTTCCCCTTCCCACACTTGTGGCAAACCCCCCAAAATCAAAAGAAAAATTCTGTCTCCCGATATAGCCATCGGCCGTTCCACACCCACGGGGAACAGCCTAAGCCACTCCTTCTTCATCCTCCCAATCACCCTAACTCTACTGCTTTTAATGACGTAACATTAACTCTCCTCTGTAGTTTTCCAACTTAACTCCAAAATTTTTAACAACTTTGTACATCATAGTTTTTTTTGTTTGTTTGTTTTGTTTGTTTTGTTTTTTTAATATATAATACAATCTATATTTTGTAAACTTACTATTTACTTCAAGTCAGTCAGATGCCTGTGCAAATGCTTAATTATTCTACCTTATATTTTGTTCATGCTTAGCTCCCACCAGTCTCTTCTTCTTCTTTGATCTTCTTGATGAACTCCTGCGCCTCCTCTGGGGTCTTGAAGATGTGGGTTCTGCCCTCATACGTGGTCAGCAGTCTCGCAGGATAGATTACACCATGACGAATCCCAAGGTTGCGCAGCTCCTTACGTACGGGATCAAACTGCTTCCTCAATTGCTGGATTCCTGTGGCCAAATCTGGGTAGAACCGCACCTGCTGGTCCTGGTGTTTAATCTCTCCTTTAGCACGTGCAGCGTTGAAGATCTTCATCCTGTCTCTGTTGCTAAGAAACTTCATAATTAAGGTCCTCGGCGGTCCCTTATCTCTCCGTGGGCCAATACGATGTGCTTTTTCCAGAACCACTGCTGATTGCAACTCCTCGCTGCCCAGCACCTCCGGAATCCACTTTTCCAGAAAGGAACATACGTCCCGACCTTCTGATTCCTCTGGAAGACCCACCAGCCTCAAATTATTCTGTCTCGACCGAGATTCCAAATCCAAAATATTATCTTCCAGAGATTTATTTTTTTTTTCCAAAGTGCGCACCTTTAATTGAAGACGGGTGACGTCATCTTCAGCACTAGCGAGACGGAGCTCCATCTGCGCCGTTCGTTCTACACAGTCACCCAATTCCTTTCTTATTCCTTCCAACGCTGTCATAATCCCATCAAATCTAGAGGAAAAGTCCGCTCTCATTGAACTCATGGCAGCCATCAGCGCATCTGCGCCATTCCCCGCAGATATCGCACCGTTGCCAGCCTCCTCCGCCATATATGGAGTTTTGTTTGCTGCGTCACAGACCTGAAAGTCCGTTAATTTGGACTGTTTCGGCGGCTCGCTTTTTCCTTTTCCTGGTTTTCCAGCCTTAGGCTTCGCCGACATATCCTCGCCCAAATGCTGGGATACGTTCTGTCCCAAATGAGAGAGTTATTTGCCGATTTTTTTTCTCCAGGAGCAGAGCAGAGCGAGACACGTCCGTCCTACGTGGCAGCCATAACCGGAAGTCCAGTTTAGGTCCAATGTTAACAAAAAAATTATTAAATTCATCTGCAGGTGAAGCTATATTCACACTCTGAGTCGTTTTATTATTTTTTGGAATATTAGTTGGGTAGCTTGTATTTCTGCTTTTATTTCCAAGGATACTGTTGAGTATTGTCCATGTATTTTTAATATTGTCTTTGTTTTTCTCCAGTTCTTTACTGTAATAGTCTCTTTTACTACATCTTATTATATATGTTAACTTATTTTTGTATGTTTTATACCGCTGCTCTGCTTCTATTGTCCTTTTCTTTAGGAAAGCTTTATATAATAAATTTTTCTTTTTACACACCTTTTGTAGTCCTTTGGTTAACCATGGCTTATCAGCAAATTTGTGTTTAAGCTTTTTTTTAACTAATAGGCAGTTTTTTTCATAAAGAGTGGTTACAATGTTTATAAATGTGTCATAGGCTTCATTTACATCTGATACATAGACTTCTGTCCAGTCTTGCTTCAGCAAGTCCTCTTTAAGAGAATTGATTGCGTTTGGTGATTTGTGTCTGAACGATTTTGAAATTTTTTCTGCGTTGGGCCCCGTGTGGCCATGGATAAGTGCAAAGGTTGGCAAGTGGTCACTTATATCATTTATCAATAATCCACTTTCTATTTTCTTATCGATAACATTGACAAACAGGTTGTCAATAAGTGTAGCAGAGTGAACTGTGATTCTACTGGGATGTGTTATTGTGGGATATAGACTCATGCTGTACATAGAGTTCATGAACTCTGTAACTACATTTTGTTGATGTGGATTCAGTAAATCAATATTGAAATCTCCACAAATTGCTACCATTTTCTTACTAGTAATATTATTGTACAGCTCGACTAATTTATCTCTGAATGTCTCAATGCAAGTTCCCGGCGTTCTATATATGCAGCTTATGATTAGATTTTTTGTTTTGTCTAGGTCAATCTCAACAGTAACACATTCCAAAATCCCTGGTAGTGCAGAGGACATTTCATTTACAAGCTTACACCTATACAGGTCATCAATATACAGTGCAACACCACCACCCTTTTTTTGAGTTCTGTTAATATAAAACATCTGATATCCCTCTATTGCCATCAGGGGAGCCTGATCTTCATTAAGCCAGGTTTCAGAGACTGCAATAGCTGTGAATTTTCTGTCTAGCTGTTTTAAATAGTCCTGAATCTGTGGAAAGTTTTTGTTAAGACTTCTGCTATTGAAGTGTATTATTGACAGTTTACCGTCTAATTGCACTAAATAATTGCAATAAATTAATTTATTAACTTTTATTTTTAACCGGTCACATACCCCCCCTCAAAATAGATGTTGTCCCCAACATCAGGACATGTGAAATGTATAATAACCACTGTCACAGTGCGAAATTCTCAACAAGTGCATAGTCAACTAATTCAAAAAAAGTTTACAGACTGGAACTCTTTTCATACATTCCGGCTTTGAGATGAACTCATTCACAGTCTCAAGTGTCCATTACATTTAAAGTGCATATCCTGTGCATACTGGGATAAACAACAACACAGTCCCTTTTTTTTTTAAGTCAGTCCCAATGAGTCAAACGACCTTAAAGAGTCCAATGTAACTGCATTTACTCAACTTCAAGTATACAAAATGACCACCAACCCATTAACATTGACCACAAAACTCTTGGAAGTAGAAAGGATGTACACTGTATACCCATGACATGGTCGGTTCAGAATAATAAGGTAACGTCTGCATGTTATAACATGCTGGTGTACCCAATGTATCATAAGTGAATACTTTTGGTTTTCTAGCGTTACGTCTAGGTCTAGGTAGGAGAAGGAGGGTGCGGTGAAGGAAGGCTCACCTCCGCAGGTAAGTCCTCTACCTGACCAATGTCGTCCTCTGGTGACTGGTTAGCTGCTGCAGCTTCAAGCTCTGTCTCCTGCTGCACCTCTTCAGGTACAGTATAGGCCCTTTTCCACTAGCCCTCTTAGCCCAACATGGCACACAGCTCAGCACGCTTTGTAGCTCTTTCCACTAGCCCCAACACGGTTTAACAGGCGCTATTTTCGTGCCTGCTCGAGGGCAGGGTACAACTGTGCTGAGTCATGCCGAGATGTGATGTCAACAGCCTGTTCGCCGCTGATTGGTCAGGTCGTAACGTCACGAAAGCGACCGTCTTCTGATAAATCTACATGACCGCCATTTGCAATATTTCACGGACTAACTCGGTCACGGAGTAAATATGATATTAATACAGACAGCGTTGTAGGTTTTGCGGAACTCTGCACCGTGGTCCAACGAAGAGGTGGGGAGTTTTCTCTGCTTGGTGGCAGATCAACAGTGAGAGGAGCGACCCGCACCGATACAGATGCAGCCCAGCATAGAACCGGACTATGGACAAGCTGAAGACAAACGTGAGAGAACCATCGATGGTGAGTGATTTGTAATAATGTGCATCTATTCGCTTATTTATCCTGTTGGTGGTAAGCTCACTTTTTTTGAGCCATACAGCGCTGTTCTGTGCTGGCTAACGAGTTTTAGCTAGTAGCTAGCTAGTAGCCAACTCTGCAGATTCGCGCTTGTTTTCTCCTAATTATTCGCTTGTGAGAGCAAAACGATGAAATATGTTAATCCTGGTTAAAGTCCTGGTTTGTGTACGTATTGCACTTTAACACTTTAACTTTCACTTTCACTTTCACTTAACACTTGCACTTTAACACATTTCACATTTCACATTAAATCATGTGCAATTTAATGCTAGAATGTGTTTCCACATGCCAGGGGTTAGCCTTTCTCAGTGTTTATTATTGTGGATACTGGTGAAATGGACCACAGGAGCCGAAATCTCGACATACACTACCGTTCAAAAGTTTGGGGTCACTTAGAAATTTCCTTATTTTTGAAAGAAAAGCACTGTTTTTTTCAATGAAGATAACTTTAAACTAATCAGAAATACACTCTAATATCTAATATACATTGCTAATGTGGTAAATGACTATTCTAGCTGCAAATGTCTGGTTTTTGGTGCAATATCTACATAGGTGTATAGAGGCCCATTTCCAGCAACTAGCACTCCAGTGTTCTAATGGTACAATGTGTTTGCTCATTGCGTCAGAAGGCTAATGGATGATTAGAAAACCCTTGTGCAATCATGTTAGCACAGCTGAAAACAGTTTAGCTGGTTAGAGAAGCTATAAAACTGACCTTCCTTTGAGCAGGTTGAGTATCTGGAAAAAATTATTATTTCAAATACAAATCATTATTTCTAACCTTGTCAATGTCTTGACTATATTTTCTATTCATTTTACAACTCATGGTGGTAAAAAAGTGTGACTTTTCATGGAAAACACAAAATAATTGTCTCGGTGACCCCAAACTTTTGAACGGTAGTGTATTAAAAGTACTTTTTCAAACCAGTGATTTATAAAGTCATTCATATAATTTTCTAAAGCGTCAGAATAGACCCACACACCTATTCTGTGGATCCTGCAGTGCTTGTCAGGGAAACAAAGCATTTTTGTCACATCCCACCACTGACTTTCACAGGTGTATTTCCCTAATACAGGTACATCTCCAAAAATTAGAATGTCATGAAAAACTTCAATATTTTTTGTCACTCATTTCAGAAGAGAAATCCGTATATTATATACAGTAGATTCATTACACAAACAGTGATATATTTCAAGCGTTTATTTATTTTAATTTTGATGATTACGGCTTACAGCCCCTGAAACCCCCCAAATTCAATTTGGCAAAAAATTAGAATATTACATAAAATTAACTTTAAAAAATAGTTTTTAAATATAAATGTTGGCCGCTGAGGTGTTGGTTAATATGGGCTGTAGCCGTAATCATCAATATTAAACACTCTCGGCGCCACACCAGTCGGCTGCCTTTTGCAACAGCGGCTCGATTCCGAGTTTTTTTTCCCTTCCTCTCTCTTTTGATCACTTTTTTTTTTTCACCCCACTTATATCACGGACACACAGATCGTCCCAAATGTCTCCTGAGCCGGTGGACGGAGCCACTGTTTATAGCAGGATACGATACAACAGGGAAGAGCTGCTAGCATTTAACCGCCACCCCGGTCCCACTGGAAAAACTCGACATACCGAGAGAACTGAGGCGAAAACGCCGCGGCTGCCGGGCTGGAGTAAGGCGGAGGACAAAAAATATAAGGTACAGACCCTCCCTTCCATCTGTTGTCATGGGAAATGTACGGTCGATACTGGGAAAGTTAGATGAGCTAGCGGCTATCTCCCGTTATGATAGCACTTACCGGGAGTGCTCTCTCCTTTTGTTTACTGAGACGTGGCTAACTGAACTAGCAGCAGATGCTAACATTGAGCTGGAGGGTTTTCACATGATACGAGCTGACCGAACACCAGAGAGTGGCAAAACTAGGGGCGGTGGAGTGATAATGTATGTTAACAACAACTGGTGTAGACCGGGACATATCACTGTTAAACAACGACACTGCAGCAAAGACATTGAGTTGCTAGCTGTTAGCATGAGGCCTACATATCTCCCGAGAGAACACTCACACGTGATCTGCATTGTTGTTTATGCAAATCCGACGGCGAACGCTGGGACAGCGCGTGACGTCATCCATTCAGTAACCAGCAGGCTGCAGACAGAACACCCAGATGCTCTTTTCCTCATCTCAGGCGATTTCAACCACGTTTCACTGTCTCCCATTCTGCCCACTTTCACCCAGTATGTCACATGCCACACTAGAGACAATAAAACACTGGATTTGTTCTACGCAAACACTAAGGAGGCGTACACCTCATCACAACTCCCCCCACTTGGGAGATCGGATCACAACTTGGTTCATCTCCGACCGGTGTACAAACCCCTAGTGCACAGACAACCTCCGGCCATGCACACTGTGGAGTTATGGTCTGAGGAGACAATGGACACTCTAAAGGACTGTTTTGAAGCCACTGCCTGGAAGCAGCTCTGCGATCCACATGGTGAGGACATCGATGGCCTCATTCACACCTTCACGGGCTACCTCAGCTTCTGTGTGGACAAATCCGTTCCCACCAAGACCATATGGCGTCACTCAAACAACAAACCCTGGATCAACCCTGAGATAAAAACACTTCTGAGAGAGAAGAAGAGGATCTTCAGGTCGGGGAACAGGGAGATGCTGAAGTCCGTACAGAGGGAGCTGAGGAGAAAGATCAGAGAAGGCAAGGACAGCTTCAGGAAGAAGATGGAGGACAAGCTGCAACAGAGCGACATCAGCGGGGTCTGGAGAAACCTCAAAACCATCTCGGGGCTCCAGAATACCTCCCCCCAGGCCACGGGGGGCAGGGAGTGGGCGAACAACCTGAATCTGTTTTTCAATAGATTTGACCAACCGCCCTCCCCCCTGTCTGCACAACAACCACTGCTGCCTCTAAGAAATCAAGTCCTGCTACCCACTCCCCACTCCACCGACCCCCCCCCCACTCCCAACACACAGCCCCCCATCCTGACCCTGACCAAGACCCAGGTGAGGACGGAGCTGAGGAAGATCAAGGCGAGGAAGGCGTCGGGACCGGACGGCATCAGCGCAAAGCTCCTCAAGTCCTGTGCAGACCAGCTGTGTGGGATTGTGACGTATATCTTCAACATGAGCCTGAAACTGGGGAGGGTACCACAGCTGTGGAAAACATCTTGTGTGGTACCTGTACCAAAAACTTCCCACCCCAAAGACCTGAACAGCTTCAGACCGGTGGCCTTGACGTCCCACTTGATGAAGACCCTGGAGAGACTGCTCCTTGCTCATCTCCGCCCCCTGGTGGAACCAGCGATGGATCCACTCCAGTTCGCCTACCAGCATGGCATTGGGGTGGAGGATGCGGTGATCTTCCTCCTTCACCGTTCTCTGTCCCACCTGGAGAAGCCCGGGAATATGGTGAGGATCATGTTCTTTGACTTCTCCAGTGCTTTCAACACCATCCAACCGATGATCCTGAAGGACAAGCTGCTGCGCGCAGGGGTGGACCAGCACCTGTCATCATGGATCCTGGACTACCTAACGAACCGGCCTCAGTTTGTGAGAACCCGGGACTGTGTTTCCGACACAATCATCAGTAGCACGGGGGCCCCCCAGGGAACGGTGCTGGCTCCCTTCCTGTTCACTCTTTATACTGCGGACTTCTCACACAACACATTGCCATCTACAGAAGTTCTCTGATGACTCTGCGATCGTTGGTCTCATCTCCAGCGGAGATGAAGCTGAGTACAGAGGGCTTATCCAGGACTTTGTGGACTGGTGCCATCGGAACTGCCTCCAGATCAACGCGAGGAAAACTAAGGAGCTGGTGGTGGACTGCCGCAGGCATGGACAGCCCCTCACAGCACCAGTAAATATACAGGGAACAGACATCGAGATGGTGACATCCTACAAGTACCTGGGTATTCATCTGAACAATAAACTAGACTGGTCACACAATACTGACGCACTCTACAAGAAGGGACAGCGCAGGCTGTTCCTGCTGAGGAGACTCAGGTCTTTTGGTGTACAAGGGGCGCTGCTGAAGTCATTCTATGACACGGTGGTGGCATCAGCCATCACTTTTGGAGTGGTCTGCTGGGGCAGTGGCATCACTGCAGCCGATAGGAAGAGACTGAACAAACTGATTAAGAAAGCTAGCTCTGTCCTGGGGCAACGCCTTGATCCGATGGAGGAGATAGGAGAGAGAAGGACAGTGGCTAAACTGTCATCTCTGCTGGAGTCCGAGTTCCACCCTATGCAGGACATACTGGATGCACTGAGGAGCTCATTTAGCAGCAGACTACATCATCCCAGGTGCACAACCGAGAGGTTTCGTAGGTCCTTCCTACCAACGGCTGTCAGACTGTACAACCTAAGCAGGGCTGCTCGCAGAGATAGCAAAAAGACGTAACAAACTAATAGTTTTTTTTGAATGCAAAAGATGCAATAGACTTACACAATGGTCCTCTCCGGCATACAACTAGGAACATACCGGTCGCTATGGAGGGTGAGAATATGTATGGGCACATAATCATACCATGTAGGATAACTAAATAGACGGTTATGCTGTTTCATCCCACCTAGCAACAATGCTCTGCACTGGGTGTGTTTATATTTATATATCTATATATTTATTCC
This sequence comes from Pholidichthys leucotaenia, assembly GCA_020510985.1. Lineage (NCBI taxonomy): Eukaryota > Metazoa > Chordata > Actinopteri > Cichliformes > Pholidichthyidae > Pholidichthys > Pholidichthys leucotaenia. The sequence goes on from CM035837.1 coordinate 285,614,630, forward strand.
ATCTAGCTACAATGCTCAGCACTGGGTGTGTTTATATTTATATATCTATATATTTATTCCATCTAGCTACATTGCTCCGCACTGTGTGTGTTTATATACTTGCATATTTATTCCACCTAGCTGCAATGCTCCGTACTGTGGGTGTTTATATATTTACATATTTATTCCATCTAGCTACAATGCTCTGCACTGTGTGTTCATATATTCATATATTTATTCCATCCAGCTACAATGCTCTGCACTGTGTGTCTGTGTGTGTGTGTGTGTATATATACGTATATTTTATAGTAATATGTACATATGTATATTAGCTGCTCTTGCTTGCTTGTTTTTTTTTTTTTTTCTTGCCTTCTGATTGTTGCTCTGAGTGTTGCTATCCCTGTGCTGTTGCAATCCTGGAATTTCCCCATTGTGGGACTAATAAAGGCTTATCTTATCTTATCTTATCTTATCTTAAAATAAACACTTTCAATATATCACTGTCCCTCTAATGAATCTATATATGGGTTTCACTTTCTGAAATGAGTGACAAAAATATTGAATTTTTTCATGGTATTCTAATTTTTGAGATGTACCTGTATACAGTTGGGAAAAAAGTATTTAGTCAGCCACCAATTGTGCAAGTTCTCCCACTTAAAAGATGAGAGAGGTCTCCAATTTTCATCATAGGTATACACTACCGTTCAAAAGTTTGGGGTCACTTAGAAATTTCCTTATTTTTGAAACAAAAGCACTTTTTTTCAATGAAGATAACTTTAAACTAATCAGAAATACACTCTATACATTGCTAATGTGGTAAATGACTATTCTAGCTGCAAATGTCTGGTTTTTGGTGCAATATCTACATAGGTGTATAGAGGCCCATTTCCAGCAACTATCACTTCAGTGTTCTAATGGTACAGTGTGTTTGCTCATTGTGTCAGAAGGCTAATGGATGATTAGAAAACCGTTGTGCAATCATGTTAGGTCTGCATTGCTGTAATTGCTGCAAATGGAGGATTCTTTGACGAAAGCAAAGTTTGAAGGAAAAAATTATTATTTCTAATACAAATCATTATTTCTAACCTTGTCAATGTCTTGACTATATTTTCTATTCATTTTACAACTCATGGTGGTAAATAAGTGTGACTTCTCATGGAAAATACAAAATAATTGTCTGGGTGACCCCAAACTTTTGAACGGTAGTGTACCTCAACTATGAGAGACAAAATGAGAAAAAAAAATCCAGAAAATCACACTGAAGGATTTTTAATGAATTAATTGGTAAATTCCTTGGTAAAAAAAAGTATTTGGTCACCTACAAACAAGCAAGATTTCTGGCTCTCACAGACCTGTAACTTCTTCTTTAAGAGGCTCCTCTGTCCTCCACTCGTTACCTGTATTAATGGCACCTGTTTGAACTCGTTATCAGTATAAAAGACACCTGTCCACAACCTCAAATAGTCAGACTCCAAACTCCACTATGGCCAAGACCAAAGAGCTGTCAAAGGACACCAGAAACAAAATTGTACACCTGCAACAGGCTGGGAAGACTGAATCTGCAATAGGTAAGCAGCCTGGTGTGAAGAAATCAACTGTGGGAGCAATTATTAGAAAATAGAAGACATACAAGACCACTGATAATCTCCCTCGATCTGGGGCTCCACGCAAGATCTCACCCCGTGGGGTCAAAATGATCTCGAGAACGGTGAGCAAAAATCCCAGAACCACACGGGGGGACCGAGTGAATGACCTGCAGAGAGCTGGGACCAAAGTAACAAAGGCTTCCATCAGTAACACACTATGCCGCCAGGGACTCAAATCCTGCAGTGCCAGATGTGTCCCCCTGCTTAAGCCAGTACATGTCCAGACCCATCTGAAGTTTGCTAGAGAGCATTTGGATGATCCAGAAGAGGATTGGGAGAATGTCATATGGTCAGATGAAACTGACATAATGTCCGGCTCAGGAGACACACACGCAGGCTCAGAATAGATTTAACAGCATTTATTAACAAACAGATATGAATGGATGCGTGTGTGAGATATGAGGATGTCTTGTGGGAGAACTTCAGTGAGCAGGCAGCAGAGCAGATCACCGTACAGCCGGGCAACCCTATAATGAGAGAGCAGAGGGACAAGGTAACGGGCACCACAATTATACAGGCCTGAAGGAATGACTGCTGCTTACTTGTTATGGCAGGTGGCTGGCTTTGGCAAGGAGAGTACCCAGGAGACAGAGATCTGCTGAGCTTGTGCGAAGATGAGGATGGCGTGGCGACGGGGAGAAGTCCGCCGCCGAGGAATCCACCTGTGCACAGAGGAGAGGACTGAAGAGAAAAGGTAAGTTGCTTACTTGGAGCGTTATCTTGCTGATCTTGGGAGTTCCAATGGCGAAGACGAGCTGAAGGGAACAGACGGCTTTAGGCCGAGGCACAGGGCTGAATGGGTTAAGTAGTTTGCCGCTGAGGAGGCGCAGGTGTGCGCGCCGCAGGAGCCAATGATGACTGGCGAGTCATGACAGAAACCAGAATAGAACTTTATTGTAAAAACTCAACTTGTCGTGCTTGGAGGAGAAAGAACACCATACCTACTGTGAAGCATGGGGGTGGAAACATCATGCTTTGAGGCTGTTTTTCTGCAAAGGGACCAGGACGACTGATCCGTGTAAAGGAAAGAATGAATGGGGCCATGTATCGTGAGATTTTGAGTGAAAACCTCCTTCCATCAGCAAGGGCATTGAAGATGAAACGTGGCTGGGTCTTTCAGCATGACAGTGATCCCAAACACACCGCCCGGGCAACGAAGGAGTGGCTTCATAAGAAGTATTTCAAGGTCCTGGAGTGGCCTAGCAAGTCTCCAGATCTCAACCCCATAGAAAATCTTTGGAGGGAGTTGAAAGTCCGTGTTGCCCAGCGACAGCCCCAAAACATCACTGCTCTAGAGGAGATCTGCATGGAGGAATGGGCCAAAATACCAGCAACAGTGTGTGAAAACCTTGTGAAGATTTACAGAAAACGTTTGACCTCTGTCATTGCCAACAAAGGGTATATAGCTAAGTATTGAGATGAACTTTTGTTATTGACCAAATACTTATTTTACCGAGGAATTTACCAATTAATTCATTAAAAATCCTTCAATGTGATTTTCTGGATTTTTTTTTTCTCATTTTGTCTCTCATATTTGAGGTATACCTATGATGAAAATTGGAGACCTCGCTCATCTTTTAAGTGGGAGAACTTGCACAACTGGTAGCTGACTAAATACTTTTTTGCCCCACTGTATGTGTTGAACTTGCTTGAACCTAACCACCATCCATTTCTGTCGTTCATCTAGGCAAGAGGAAAGCAGCCGCCCCACAACGGATCTCGCCACTGTGGAACGTACTGAAATCCTTTGCTTTTATAGGTAAAGTGTCAAAACCAAAGTAGCACAATTTCCACTTAATATAAAAGGACTGAACTGAGATTTATTTGATTGTGTGAATGTGGCACATCAACTGTAAAATAATCCGCTTGTTAATGTATTTATTTTTTTGTCAGATCACTTGTGTGATCCTTTGTGAGTTATGTTCATAACTGTATGTTTTGGCGAATGTGAGATGTTCAGTCGTCAATATAATTTACTTTATATGTGTAGTTTATAGTCTATCACCAATAAACTCATGCAGTAACAGGACACATTACAAATATTTTTTGTTTTGTTTTTTGTTACTTATTTGTACCCGTAGGTAGACTTGGTTTGCAGTCTGGTGACAAGCCACCGGCTGCTGGTCGCTGCGTACGCAAGCGCCCTAAACCTACATGTTTTTGGTGTGCGGGAGGAAACCAGAGAAATCCCGGAGTAAACCCGCGCAACACGGGGAGAACATGCAAACTCCACACAGCTCACTGTTGGTCGGGGGCTGGGATCGAACCCACGATCTCATGATCCCCGCGATCCCCCAGCCGAGGGTAAAACTGTGCTGCCACAGTGCTAAACCACTGCGCCACCGTGCAGCCCATTTGAGACCCATTGTAGTGCTTCCTTTTATATTTTAGCAATGCTAGTACAAAACACTGCCCACACATGAAGCCAGGGCAAGAAGAGACACTTTTACAGACAAGACAAACTTTTATTGATAAAAACTTCATATTTTGACTGAGCGACTCCATACTCGGTGATGCACACCTTCAGTTAAAGTGCTATATTCCATTCAAGTGAATGTATTAATTCATTCTGATTGCTGAGGCCACAGTAAAAACAGATGATTTTAAATGTAACCCAGCCCTTGTAAAATCTACTGAAGCACAGCTACATGAAAATTGTGGTTAAATACAACAACGAAGTACTTTATTGTCATATTCAAATTGTAATCCCTCCTGTTTTGTTTTTCTTTTGAATTCTTGGATGGAATATGGTGGGCAATATAAGCTGCAGCTTCAGAAATCACCCATTTCAGATAACCTATGTTGAACTGTATAATCAGAGTTATTGTTTAATTTGACCTTGTTAGATTTTTTCCCCTTTGTTATATTATTCTATTTTCTTTTAATCTTTACTTTTAATCAATCCGAAATAAAGATTCATTCATTAATTCACATTTCACCACTGGCTTTTAGCAACAAGTGTATTTCCCAAATATGTTTTACACTTGTGTGGCCGACACACATTGTGGGCTCACGCTGCCACAGAGACAGGACTGAATGTGTATTGTGGGGTGTCACGTCTGCAAGGACTGAGGACTTGAATCTACAGGAGGTAACAAGGAAGTGTGAGATTTGTCTCTTTGTCCCACAGAAGACGCCCCGGAGGGTATTCCGGTTCATCAGGAAATGAGAGACAATGGTGAAGCTTCAAGGGGATGCTTTGTAACTGTATGTTGACTGAAGACACCATGTGACTTGAATTCTGATGCTGGAAATGTATAAAAGGGTGTTGAAGTATGATTCTTTCTTTTTCCTGCTTTGAGAATGCTAGAAGCTGCGTTCTGTCAAATAAAGCTGGTTTTATGACTGAAACTCAGCCTCGTTATTTGAGCATGCTTCTACACTGGTGACCTACGACGGAAAATGAGCAGACAGAATTCTCCCGAGCGGGGCTCGGTGGAAGCCAGCCTGATGGCCGCCTCCACGATCCGGCTGCCCGATTTCTGGCAGCACAGCCCGCGCTCATGGTTTAGCGCAATCGAGGCGCAGTTCAACCTCCGGAGAATCTCCAACGATGACACAAGATTCTACCACGTGGTAGCGAAGCTGGACAGCGACACGGTCCAGAGAGTGGAAGATCTGGTTAATCATCCACCAGACAGCGACAAGTACAGCGCACTGAAGGACGTGCTGATCAGCCATTTCACCCCCTCAGTCCAACAAAGAGCAGATGGGCTCCTGGCGCTGACGGAGGCCGAAAGCGATAGACCTGCGGACCTGATGGTGAAGATGCTGCAGCTCAAAGCCTCCGAGGATGGCGAATTCATTTTCGCCCACCTTTTCCTTCGAACCCTACCACCAGCAGTGAGAGTGGCCCTGGCAGAGTCACCCCGATTGGCCAGGCGAGACTACCATGGGTTGAGCAAGGAGGCGCAGAGGTTGGTCGACGCCCACAAGCGGAACGCGGTCTCGGCCGCGGCGGCCAGTCCGGGAACGGCGTCCGGAGACAGTGCGGGTCCAGCGGCCGCGGCGCCAGACGCACCAACGACGGCGGCGACAGGAGCCAGACGACGCGGAGCGGAGAACAGCTCGTGCTTCTACCACCGCCGTTTTGCAGAGAGAGCGCACAGGTGCGTTCCACCGTGCAATTTTAAGCGCCAGGGAAACGCCAAGACCGAGGGCTGGTAGCAGCCGCGACCCTCGGCAACGAGAACAGGCTGCTTTACCTGACGGATGCACGCTCGGGGAAACAGTTCCTCGTGGACACGGGCTCTCAGCTGAGCTTCGTCACACCCACCTACGCGGAACGGCTGTCGCCTTCTAAAGCCCCCTGGGTGTCAGTGTCAGCAGCGAACGGCTCCACGATTAAAACGTTTGGTGAGAGGACCATGCTTCTGTCCTTACAGGGCCGTTCATTTGAGTGGACATTTATTGTAGCAGCAGTCAGTTTCAACATGTTAGGGGCTGATTTTTTGTGCTCACATGGTTTATTGGTTGACCTTGCTAATAGACGTCTGATTAATGCACTGTCCTTTCATTCTATTCCCTGCACAGCTCGGGTGGCCCCGCCAACTGCACATGCCAGCATCTCAGCTGCGGGTGGTAAGTTTCACACTCTGCTTGCTCAGTTTCCAGCACTCACAGTCCCCACGTTTTCAGCAACAGTGGCCAAACATGGAGTAGAACATTTCATAACAACCACAGGCCCTCCCGTTTTTGCAAAGGCTCGGCGCTTGGACCCAGCTAAACTGGCCATCGCGCGCGAGGAGTTCACTAATCTGGAAAAACTAGGCATTGTTAGACGTTCCAAGAGCTCTTGGGCTTCGCCGTTACACATGGTCCCAAAAACTGACGGCTCGTGGCGACCTTGCGGCGATTTCCGCAGGTTGAACAACGTTTCAGCTCATGACCGCTACCCGATTCCGCACATTCAGGATTTTTCTGTTCATTTGGCGGGGGCGCGCATTTTTTCTAAAATAGACTTGGTGCGCGGCTATCACCAGGTGCCAGTGCGCGCGCAGGATGTACCCAAAACAGCGGTCATAACGCCTTTCGGCCTTTTTGAGTTCTTGCGCATGCCTTTTGGCCTCAAGGGGGCCACGCAGACTTTCCAACGCATGATGGATGCAGTTTTACGCGACCTGCCTTTCGTGTTCGTTTATTTGGACGATATTTTGGTAGCCAGCGCGTCCGAAGGCGAACATGAAAAACACCTCACAGCAGTTTTCCAGAGGTTGGCAGAGCACGGGCTAATAGTTAACCCAGCGAAGTGTCAGTTTGGGGTGGCGCAGATTGATTTTTTGGGACATCGCGTTTCGGCAGAGGGAGCAGTTCCCCTTCCAAATAAAGTGCGTGCCATAACGGATTTTCCGCAACCTCAAACGGTCAAGGCGCTTCAGGAGTTTCTAGGGATGGTTAATTTTTACAACCGTTTCCTCCCAAGCGCAGCACGACTCATGCAGCCATTGTACACCGCGTTAAAAAAACAAAAGCCCGCAAATAAAGTTGAATGGTCTCCGGAGCTGGAGCGCGCTTTTGTCCAGGTCAAATCAGCCCTGGCAAACGCAGTTTTGTTAGCGCACCCAGTTCCAACGGCCCGCATGGCACTCACCACTGACGCTTCCGATGTAGCGGTGGGAGCGGTAGTTGAACAGTTTGTGGCAGGTACCTGGCAACCCCTCGCGTTTTTCAGCAGGACCTTGCGCGATAGTGAACGGAAATACAGCGCGTTTGACAGGGAGCTTTTGGCCCTACACTTGGCCATCCGTCATTTTCAGTTCTGGTTAGAGGGGCGACGTTTCACCGCTTTTGTGGATCATAAACCGCTAACGTTTGCGATGGCCAAAATTTCAGAACCCTGGTCAGGCCGGCAACAAAGGCAACTAGCCGCAATATCGGAGTTCACTACTGATATTCAGCATGTCGCGGGTAAACACAATGTTGTAGCAGACTGCCTCTCGCGTGCAGTAGCACCGCCAAGCCCCATAGGGGCAGACTCTGTAGCCAAGGCCGCGGGCCTGGGCAGCGACGCGGGAGCGCGCGCAGCCCCGGTCTGTGTTGGGTTAGATTATGCAGCCATGGCTGCGGAGCAGGTTAACGACGTGGACGTGCGCGCGCTCCAGTCTGGACCAACAGGGTTAAGGCTGGAGCACAGGGTGCAACAAAACGGTATGCCCCCGCTAATCTGCGATGTCTCCACGGGATGGCCCCGCCCTGTGGTGCCAACCGCGTGGCGTCGCCGTGTTTTTGACTTGGTCCATTCTCTCGCGCACCCGGGGGTGCGCGCATCGATTAAGTTGGTGGGGGAGAAATTTGTTTGGCCTGGGTTGCGCAAACAGGTCAAGGAATGGGCAGCAGCCTGCGTAGCGTGTCAGCGAGCTAAAATACACAGACACACTTAGGCCCCGTTAGAACCTTTCCACATCCCCGCTAAGCGTTTTGATCACGTGCATATTGACCTGGTCGGCCCGCTTCCGTTATCACACGGGCACACACATCATTTGACGATGGTAGACCGCACCACGCGCTGGCCAGAGGCGGTTCCTCTGACATCAACCACAGCGGAAGAAGTTGCGCGAGCATTTTTAGCAGCATGGGTTGCGCGTTTTGGTGTACCGTCGGACAAAACGTCCGACAGGGGTCCCCAATTTATTTCCGAGCTGTGGTCATCGACGGCCCGCAGCTTGGGGGTGAAGATTCATCGCACCACCGCGTATAACCCCCAGGCTAATGGTTTATGCGAACGCTTTCACAGGTCATTGAAAGCAGCCCTCAGAGCGTCGCTAACGGATACAAATTGGGTAGACAAACTTCCATGGGTTTTATTAGGGTTGCGTTCTGCACCTAAGGAAGATTTGCACGCTTCCCCGGCTGAATTAGTTTTCGCTCAACCGCTTCGTTTGCCCGGGGAATTTCTTCCTGATAATCCCGCACCTAATGGCCCCCCGGCTCAGCCGTGGCAGAGCGGCTCAGGAGCAAACACACTTCCTGGCCCAGTCCATCACAGTTTCCCACACGTTTTTGTGCCCAAGGCTTTAAAAAATGCAGAGTTTGTTTTTGTTAAACATGACGCCCAGCGTCCAAGTTTGCGTCCGTTTTACGACGGACCGTTTCGAGTGCTGGAGACCGGGCAGAAGCATTTTCTGCTAGATTTAGGGGGCAGACGGGAGCTGATTTGCATTAACAGACTCAAACCCGCTTTTGTTCTGGCTGACGAGGAGGTGCAGCTCGCGAGGCCCCCCCGCCGGGGCAGGCCTCCGAGGAAACATTCTCCAAAGTCTTCACAGAGAGGTGCTAACAGCTTTAATCCACAGGTGCAGAGAGATGTTGCAGGTGCAGCCAAGCCAGGTTGCAGCAGATTCGGCAGAAGATTAAAACCTAGGCAGTTGGTGGATTGATTAGCGATGTATGGAGTGCTTTGTGTTTTTCTTTTTGTTATGCCATTTAGATTTTGCCTTACTAGACGTTTGGGGGGGTAGTGTGGCCGACACACATTGTGGGCTCACGCTGCCACAGAGACAGGACTGAATGTGTATTGTGGGGTGTCACGTCTGCAAGGACTGAGGACTCGAATCTACAGGAGGTAACAAGGAAGTGTGAGATTTGTCTCTTTGTCCCACAGAAGACGCCCCGGAGGGTATTCCGGTTCATCAGGAAATGAGAGACAATGGTGAAGCTTCAAGGGGATGCTTTGTAACTGTATGTTGACTGAAGACACCATGTGACTTGAATTCTGATGCTGGAAATGTATAAAAGGGTGTTGAAGTATGATTCTTTCTTTTTCCTGCTTTGAGAATGCTAGAAGCTGCGTTCTGTCAAATAAAGCTGGTTTTATGACTGAAACTCAGCCTCGTTATTTGAGCATGCTTCTACACTTGCTTTAATTAACCACCACCCATTTGTCTTTTGTCTAGGCAAGAGGGAAACTGTCCACCCCAACTGGACCTTGCCTCACTATTTACTGAGATGCAGGCTGAAGATCTGCTGAATCAGGACCAGTACGAGGGGCCGATCCAGTTGCTTCTCAGTGAGGCAGCGTGGCTGGCGTGTGTGACCCATTCCAGTTTCTTTTTTTTTTTTTTTTTACAGTTTGAATTTTGCACGTTCTGAATAATCTGGAATTTGCTGCTGATTGTAATAAACAATTTAGTGACTTATGTGTTTGCATCATGATTTTCTATTTTGTCTGTTAAGACACCGGTGGGAAAAGAGTCAACTGTACAAAGGATTTATCGGTGACCTTGAAAAAAAAGTAACCAAAACAATTATTTTATTAACTGAAGACTGTATTGTTGGATGAGCCACCGCAGAAGACCCTGCATACTTTAGTGACAGTACCAGTAAATGGAGGAATTCTGGGTCATATTAGCATCTGCTCTTCATCATAATGGGTTTGGGCGGGGGTGTCTAATCATGTGCCATGGAGGGCCAAGACCCTGCAGGCTTTACCTCCAACCAGTGTCTTCAACAGCAGATTCCACTGAACTTCTTCCACTGACTGCTGATCAGTGAGAACACCTGCTGAAGAGACTGGGTAGAAGAGAGAACCTGCAGGGTCTTGGCCCCCCATGACACATGATTGGAAGCCCCCGGATTAGGTTTAATGGGATTTAACATTTTAACACAAACTGCTTTATGGTTCATAATTCTGTTGACAGACTTACACCAAACCAAAAGTGATTTCTCAAACTGCTGGATTGTTCTTTAGACAGCTTTTCCAATCTTTCAGTATTTAATTTGTGCCACATGGTGGTAACCTTCACATATAAAAAAGAGACATCTGCAAAAACTTCAGAGGTTTATTGTCAGTGCAATTCCCAGTGCAATACTACATGAATACATGTATAGTACATTGTTGATGCAGAGAATATACAGTATATTTCTACAGTACATGTATCTAGTAAATCAAGTATTTTCCATGTAACCTTGTGACTGCATTATTTTAATTGCTTTTAATCCTAGATCAAGTTTGTTTTGGCCTAAAATGCATCATAACTGTCAAATATATCTTATTATACGTAACTCAGTACTGTTTACTTTTTGAATATATATTTTGTGGCTAATATAGTTATTAACATGGCGATCAAGTTGTGTCAGCTGATCATTTTTTGCTATGACACCACCTCAGACTCAGTGCTGCAGAAGCAGGTACATCCATGATGTCTCAACAGTCTCTCCATGATTTTCACACAGATCAGAGCAATTTGTTGCACAGGAAATAAACGTTTCTACAGACATTCTTAAGCTCTATAACCACTGATCGTTTGTGAAGCTGTGTTGACATCAGTGACAGGCTGTTGACATCAGTGACAGGCTGTGTTGAACGCCCAGACCAACCGTTTGAAGAGGTAATTTCCCCACAACAGAGCCATCTGAAGCACACACACACAGCGTACATATTTTAGTACCTAACAGCGATAACTTGCAGACGTTACAGTGTAGTACGACGTACTTATAGCAAACTAGCATTAGCAACATTAGCTTACCGTCATATATGACCTAGTTTGTATCCTCACGTCTTTGGCTCTCCCAGAAGCTGCAGAACTATTCCAGAGTGTTTCATCTTGCTGCCTGTACCCGTGTCTGGCGGTCCTTTTTAGCATTTATGGTGAAAAAAGCCACAGACCGAGGAGTAGCCTTGTACAGCCGCCATGATGCATGTGTTATGTTTTGCTTGGGTCGGGTGTTTTACGTCACAGGAGTGTGGCACCGCCTTGCTGTAAAAAAAATCCTGCCCACCCCAGCTTAACCCGGCTGTAATGGAGACACAACCGAGCCGAACCGTTTGTGCTGGGCTAGTGGAAAAGAGCTGTATGTTGTCCTCCTGCTGAGCTGGGTCTGCGGTCCTCTCAGGAGGTGGCGAATCAGGGCGAGTGCTCAAGTGAAGTGGCACTGGATAATACTCGTCCTCATCATCTTCATCCTCTTCTGAGTGAATCTCTGGTGTCCCCGTTGATCTGGTAGTGGTGTATTTCTTTGAACGAGGCAGCAAAGAAGTCTCCAAGGGCAAATGATCACATGGCAGAAGAAGATTGCGATGCAAAGTTCTAGATCTACCCTTGCCTCTCTCAGGTTTCAGTTCATAAACTGGAATGTCCTTGCTCACTTGACGAACCACTGTATGTATAACATCCTCCCAATGGCTCCTCAGTTTGCCTGGACCCCAACGTGGAGTCAAGTTCCTGACTAAAACACGACCACCGGGCAACAGAGTAGAATACCTCATCTTACTATCATACAGTCTCTTACTCCGAGCAGCGGCTTTGCTTGCATTTTCTCGCATGATCTCATAAGCGTCCTTCATCCCCTTTTTCCACTTCTGCATGTAGCTCTGATGTTTACTGTCACCCTGATCTAAGTTTGGGGATAAACTGAACAGCATGTCCACTGGTAACCTTGGTGACCATCCATAAAGTTAGTAAAAAGGCGAAAACCCTGTCACTTCACTTCTAGTAGCATTGTAGGCATACACCAGTTTGTTTAGTGAGTCCTTCCAGTTACTCTTTTGTTTCTCCGTGAGTGTCTTCAACATCTGAATCAAAGTCTGTGACATAACGCACGGCTCAGGAGACACACACGCAGGCTCAGAGTGAATTCAATAGCTTTATTCAACAACAAGGATGAATGGATGCGTGTCTGTGGAATGTGGATGTACTGGTGGCGGACGTCAGCATCAGGCACAGAGGCAGGAAACCGTACAGCCAGACAACCCTGGGGAGAGAGCACAGGGAGAAGGTGACGGGCACCAAACCAGTACAACAGGTAATGTGAGATTTGTTGGCTTACTTGGCAGGGCAGGTGGCAGGCGCGCTCAAGGGAGAGTCCAGAAGACAGAGACCTGACGATGCACCTGACAGCAGCAACGAGGTGGTGATGCGGGGGCGAAGTCCGCCGCCGGGAGAGGTCCACCTGTGCACAGGGGAAAGACTGGAACACAAGTAGAGGTTTGCTTACGTGAGCGATCTTGCTGTTTGGCGAGGGGGTTCCTCTGAAGCAAGTAGCCAAAGGGAACAGACGGCTTCAGGCCGAAGCTCAGGGCAGAGCAGCTTATATGCCCCGCCGCTGACGAGGTGCAGGTGTGCGCTCAGCTGGCGCCGTTAATGAGCGGCGAGTTGTAACAGTCTGGTTAAAGCGTTCAACTTGCCCATTTCCTTGTGGGTGATAGGGACTGGTTCGCGAGCCTGCAACTCCACAATACTCTTTGAGTTGGGCAAAAAGCTGGTTCTCGAATTCACCACCTTGGTCATGGTGAAGTCTCAGGGGGAACCCAAACTTTAAAGCTTAGTCATTAAAGATTTTGTCTGCCGCTGTTTTTCCAGACTTGTTTGTGGTGGCGTAAGCCTGGGCAAAACGTGTAAAATGGTCAACAAGAACAAGTACATACTCATAACCACCCTTACATTTGTCTAAGTGTAAAAAGTCAACTGAGACAAGTTCAAAAGGCTGAGTAGTAACTACTGTATGTTAGTGAGTGGAGCTCTAGTCTCGTGGCTTGGTCTCTTGTTTTTAAGGCACACACACTGTCTCAATACATAGTCCTCTATCTGTTTTTGCATGAAGAGCCAGTAAAAACGATCCCGTATCAAAGAAGTAGTTCTTTCTACACCATGGTGACCCATTTCATCATGCAGTTCTTTTAACACTGTTGGCCTATGCTTTTCTGGTAGCACAAGTTGCTTTCCGTTTGTTGTTTGTCTATATAAAACACCTTTGTCATTGAACTGTAACTTGTCCCACTCTCGTAAAAGACATACAACTTGTGGACTAAGCTGTTTGAGTTCTGAACCTGAGGGTTTTATCTCCGCCAGTTTGTATTTAACAACCTGTCCAATAATGGGATCAGTTTCTTGGTCTTGTTTGATCTGTCCTACAGTAAGTGGAGCGATAGGCATACTCACTGACACTGTGGCACTCTTAGCTGAAATACCCATAGACCAGGCTGCACTAGACTCATCCTGATGGTCAACTGCCTGTGTGGCTGCACTCACAACATCGTATGACATTTCTTTTGAACATTCTTTCATCTAAGTCTCCATATCTAAAGGCATTCTAGACAGACTGCATCTACTGTATGTTCTCTCTGCCAGGGCGATACTTCACAGTAAAATGGAAATCGACAAGTTCTGCAACCCATCTACACCCTGTAGCATTCAACTTTGCTGTCGACAAAACATAAGTAAGCGGGTTATTGTTGCTGAACACAGTAAAGAAATGTGCATAGTACAAGTAATCGCGAAACTTGTCCGTGACCGCCCATTTAAGAGCTAGAAATTCTAACTTGCCTGAGTGTAAGTTGTAATTTTTCTCAGCCGCAGTTAGGGTTCTAGAGCCATAAGCTATTACACGGAGTTTACCATTTTGCCTTTGATACAATACAGCCCCTAACCCCTGGTTAGAGACATCTGTATGTAAGATAAAGGTTGTGAAAGGTCCGGGAAACCAAGAACAGGAGGCTGAACCAAACAGTCTATCAACTGCTCCAAAACTGACTGATGTACATCACTCCACCGAATAGGAGTACTCGAGGGGACACTGCTGTTCTGTTTCATTGTTCTTTTTCTTGTATAGTTCTGTGTCTTTGCTTCCAAAGGGGCTTTAAGCAAGTCATACAAAGGGCTAGAAATACGAGAGAAATCTTTGATGTACTGCCTATAGTAGCTTAACAGTCTTAGTATTGCTTGGAGCTCACCAACAGTACCTGGCTGCTTGTTTTTCAGTGCTCGCACTGCAGCTGTATCTGCCGGGTCCATTTTGCTTCCTTCAGCAGAAACAATTCTGCCAAGGTATCTCACCTCTGGTTTGAAAAAGTCACATTTTCGTGGTTTGTGTTTTATCCTGTTGTCTCTGAGACGTCGCAGTACTCTCCTGACGTCCTCAACATGGTCTTCAAAAGTCCTGCTGAACACTAGAATATCGTCCAGGTAAGGGACACATATCTCGTCCCGCAGTCCTTCCAGGCATTGCTCCATACATCGCTGGAATGCTGCTGGTGCATTCATAAGGCTAAAAGGAATCCTAATCCATTCGTAAAGGCCCCAGGGGGTCACAAAGGCAGTCAGATGTCTGCTCTCGTTGGACATGATCCCCTGGTGATACGCTTTACCCTGGTCCAGTAGTGAGAAGATGGTGTTCCCCCCCAGGCTGTCCATAACATCCTGTACCCTGGGTATGGGGTGTCAATCTGGGTGTGTCTTGCAGTTCAGCTCTCTGTAATCGATACATAAGCGCAGCGAACCATCCTTTTTTCTTACGCGAACAACAGGAGACGAGCAGGAGGAAGTAGACTTTTCCACCCATCCCTGTGCTATCAAGTCCTGTAACTAGTCCTTCATCTCCCTGTACAGTGGCCTTGGTACAGACAGATAAGTTTTTGAAACTGGCTCAGTGTCCTTCAACAAAATGTCCATTTGCAGATTTTTCACACACCCTATGTCATCGTCTGTCTTTGAAAATGATGCTGATTCCTCTCTTAACATCTGCTGAATAGTCTTTCTTTTATTTTCATCCAGATGAGACAAGTCAACAGGAGGGTCCCATTGCTCACTGGTGGGGGTGCATCCTGTGGGTTCCTGTATGTGGATCTCGTTGACCGTTGCAGATGGGAGGTCTCTGGTGAAGATGTTAGCTGGATAGACTAACCCCACTGACTGCACAGTGCCAATAGTGGTTCTCCCTGATAGAGTGATGTCATGGTTGGTAGGGTTTTGGACACTAACAGTAATCTTTGGAATAGACCCTGCTTTCACTGAAACTAAGGTGGTATGGAGGTTAGGTTATTTCGCACCTCAGACAGAGACAATGAATACACATGGGAGAACAATGCCCAAGAGGGTGAGAGGGGGTTGAATGAAGTGTAGTGTAAATACCATGCTGTGTATGAGGAAGTGCCTTGAAGCTTGTGAAGGTGACTTGATATATAGAGAGGAGTGCTTGCTGTAACCAGTCAGTCTGTTCTGTGCTTGTGAGATGTGAGTGTGTAATAAATCGTCTGACATGAAGCTGCCTCTTCATTTACACACTCCACACTGGTGACCCAAGACGTATTATGGAACATGAGGCGAGAACCCCGGAGCCGGCCCGGTCGGGAAGCCCCAGAGACGCAGCAGCCATTCCACAGACAGCCCGGACTGGAACCCCCAAGCAACGCGTGTGCAGTTTCAGTCAAGCTACCGGATTTCTGGCAGCACAACCCGCGCTCTTGGTTCCACCTCACCAAGGCCCAGTTCGCCCTCCGGGGAGTAACGGCAGACGACACCGAGTTCTACCATGTGGTAGCAGCGCTGGACTCCCGCACAGCCCAGCAGGTAGCGAGCCTGCTCGATCAGCCACCAGCCAGCAACAAATATGAGGTGCTCAAGGCTGCGCTCACCCGGCGCTACACGCTCTCGGAATGTGAGAGAGCGGAGAGGCTCCTGGCGCAGACTGAGTTAGGAGATGGGTCGGCTGTAGACCTGATGGAGAAGATGCTGGCGTTAATGGGCACGGACGACGGGCACTTTCTGTTTGCCCACCTTTTCCTCCGGAACCTTCCAACAATGGCGAGAGCGGTTCTGGCCAATTCGCCATTGCTGGCCACGCGTGACTACTGTGCGCTAGTCCAGGAGGCAGACCGGATCATCCTCACCACCAGGGCGATCACAGTCAACGTGGCAGCGGCAGAGCCCAGCGAGATGACCAGAGGAGGCGAGGAGCCACCGACGGTAGCAGCAGCGGGGGCCAAGGAGCGCCAGAGAAACACGCTCTGTTTCTACCACCGCCGCTTTGGAGAGAACGCACGCAGATGTGCGCCACCGTGCCAATTCAAGCGCTTGGGAAAACGCTGAGGCCGGCGGTCGGTAGCAGCTGCGACCCTCGGTGAAGAGAACAAGCTGCTCTACTTGACGGACGCACGCTCGGGGAGGCGTTTCCTCGTGGACACCAGAGCCCAGAAGAGCTTCATCCTGCCGACCTACACCGACCGGCTGGCAGGACCTAGCGGCCCCGTGATGTTGGCAGCAAACGGTTTGGAAATTAAGACCTTTGGTGAGAGGACACTGATCTTATCTGTCACGCCGCGCCGCTCATCAACGGCGCCACCTGCTCACACACCTGTCAGTCATCAGCGGCGAGGAATATAGGCTGCCTCGCCCTGAGCTTCGGTCTGAAGCCGTAGACTTCATTTCCCTTTCATGGGCTTCTACCACATTCTCTTCAGCATCCTCGTCACCGGTAAGAAGATCACTTACCTCATCTCTCCAGTTTGCTCCCCTGTGCACAGGTGGATTCCTCGGCGGCGGACAACCCCGTCCCTCGTCTCTCCTCGCTGCTGCACCGAGCCCCGCAGGTGGCTGTCTCCCGGGCTTCCATCCTTGAAGCGCCAGTCATCTGTCCAAACAAGTAAGCTTCTCTCCCTCGCCTATTCTCCTCCTGTGTTGGTGTGCGCTCATCACCCTGTGTCTGATTTCTCCCATAGGGTTGCCGGCTGAACGGTCTCCTGCCTCTGGGTCCGAAGCAGACACCACCACCAACACATTAACATTCCGCAGACACGCACCCAAACATCCCTGCTGTTAATAAACAGTTTGAACTACTCTGAGCCTGTGTGTGTGCGTCTCCTGAGCCGAACGTTATGTCAGTACGGCTTCAGCAGAGCGGCTCGGCAGACGGCGGGCTCGCACACCGGTTTACCATCCTCGAGGCTCGGGTGGATCAGATTGTTTATCAGCAACAGGTGGTTTTCAATCAATTATTAGAATTAACTAACCGATTGAACCGCTTGGACCCCCAACAGCCGTTCCTCCCGACTCGCCAGGGTGGCGCGGCTCCTGCTGTTCCAGCGGCCGTCCAGCCGGCTCCAGTGGCACCGGTTCGGCTCACACCGATTCCGACCCCCGCCCGCTTTAGCAGTAAGCTCGGCGGAGCGCGGGGGTTCATTATGCAGTGTGAGTCCGTGTTCCACCGTGTACCCGGAGATTTTCCCTCGGATCACAGTCGAATTGGTTACATAGGGAATCTTCTGGAGGGGCGTGCGTTAACTTGGACCTACGCCGTAATGGCGAGGCCCAGTTATGCCACCCTCACCTATGACCAATTCGTGAGGCGCTTTCTGGAGGTCTTTGACCATTCTCAAACCGAGACGGTCCAGGTCGATCGGCTTCTCGCTCTCCAGCAGGGAAGCCGGTCGGCAGCGGACCACTCGGTCGACTTCCGGGTAGCGGCGGAGGAACTGGGCTGGGAGGAACGCTCCCTCTGTGGCCTGTTCCTCCGCAGCCTCAATAGTGATCTGAGGGATGAACTGGCTGGTCGGGATATCCCTGGGACGCTAGCGGAGCTGACGTCCTTAGCGGTAAGTTTGGATAACAGGCTGCGCGAGCGCTCCTCGGGGCGGAGGTCTTCTTCTTCTCGCCCTCGTGGAGCCTCGCCATACCTGTTCCAAGCTCGCCCCCTGGCGGCGCCGCCAGCATCGCGCCCCGAGGAGTCGGAGCCGATGGTGACGGGCTGGACTAAACTTTCCCCTGTGGAGAAACAACGCCGTCGTGAGTTGGGCCTCTGCATGTATTGCGGAGGCGACCAACACACCGTGGAGCGTTGTCCACGGAAGGCCAGTCGGTGGGGTCCGCGAGTCACTGTTGGAAGTCTCGCGGACATCAATCGGTTAGGATCACTTACTCAATTGAAGCTGCCCATCCGTTTCTGCCATAACCCCACTGGGCACCTCACCCACGCACTGGTGGATTCGGGCGAAGAAGGCAGCTTCATTTCACAAAGCCTGGCAACCCGATTGGGCATCCGCTGCCAGGCACTCAACACTCCCATCTCCCTAGTCCATCTCTCCCGTGCCACCCTTGGGAGAGTGACACATCAAACTGTCCCCCTACCGGTCATCATCTCGGGAAACCACCGGGAGGAGATGACCTTTTATGTCCTTCCCAACTCTGTGTCGCCCGTCATCCTGGGGTATCCCTGGCTCCGCCTTCACAATCCGGTCCTGGATTGGAGATCAGCTGGGGTATCGGCTTGGAGTACATTTTGCCTGGGCACCTGCCTCCAGTCCGCTGCCTGCTCGCCGTCCGCTCCTCCTCCAGCAACGGACGCTGCACCCCCGGACCTGTCCCTGGTGCCTCCGGAGTTTCACGACCTGGGTATGGTGTTCAGTAAAGCGAAAGCTATGTCTCTTCCCCCTCATCGGCCCTACGACTGTGCCATCAACCTCCGCCAGGGGGCGCCGTTACCTTCTGGTCGGCTCTACAGCCTGTCTGCGCCGGAGAAGGAGACGATGAACACATATCTGAAGGAGTCATTAAACGCCGGGATAATCCGCCCATCATCGTCACCCGTGGGGGCGGGGTTCTTCTTCGTGGGAAAAAAGGATGGGTCCCTCCGCCCTTGTATCGACTACCGGGCCCTCAATAATAACACGGAGAAGGACCGTTACACCCTGCCTCTCATGGACACTGCTTTCCACTCCCTCCAGGGGGCGACCTGGTTCACCAAGCTGGACCTACGCAGCGCTTACCACCTCGTCCGGATCCGGGAGGGAGATGAGTGGAAAACGGCCTTCCGTACCCCGAACGGCCACTTTGAATACCTGGTGATGCCGTTCGGGTTGACCAACGCTCCTGCAGTCTTCCAGCGCCTCATTAATGACGTCCTCCGGGATTTCATTGGCCTTTTCGTGTTCGTCTACCTGGACGATATCCTCATCTTCTCCAAGTCCAGGGATGAGCACCAGGTCCACGTGAGGCGGGTCCTCCAAAGGCTGCTGGAGAATCGTCTGTACGTAAAGGCAGAAAAGTGTGAATTTTACGCCAGGAGTACGTCCTTCCTGGGGTTCATCATCGCCCACGATAAGGTGCTCCCTGACCCAGAGAAGGTAAAGGCGGTGGTGGAATGGCCTACACCTGCATCCCAGAAGCAGGTGCAGCAATTTGTTGGCTTCTCCAATTTCTACCGCCGCTTTGTCCCCAACTTCAGTACCATCGTTGGACCACTGACCCGCCTCACGTCCCCGAAGGTCCCGTTCCGGTGGACCGAAGAGGTCGCTGCCGCCTTTGAGGCGCTGAAGGCGGAATTCTCCTCCTCCCGGGTCCTTCGCCAGGTCGACCCCGTGCTGCAGTGCATCGTCGAGGTAGACGCTTCGGACACGGGAGTGGGGGCAGTGCTGTCCCAGCGGTCACCGGACGATGGCGCCAAACGACCGTGCGCCTTCTTCTCCCGGCGCTTGTCCCCGGCGGAGAGGAACTACGATGTGGTGGACAGAGAGCTCTTGGCCATCAAGCTCGCCCTGCAGGAGTGGCGCCACTGGCTAGAGGGGGCGAACCTGCCATTTGTGGTCCTTACGGACCACAAGAACTTGGAGTATTTACGGTCTGCCAAGCGCCTGAATGCCCGCCAGGCGCGCTGGTCTCTGTTCTTCGCCAGGTTCCAATTTTCTATCACCTTCAGGCCTGGCTCTAAGAACGGCCTGCCTGACGCCCTCTCTAGGCAGTTCACTCCCGTGGAATCGGAGGAGACGCCTCACTCCATCCTGCCCAGGTCGTGCGTCGTGGGAGCCATCTCGTGGGATATCGAGGCAAAGATCCGGAAGGCACAGGAGGTGGAACCTGATCCTGGCGGCGGACCAGAGGGAAGACTGTTCGTCCCATCTGCGGTCCGAGGAGAGGTCATCCACTGGCTCCACACCTCCCGGCTCACCTGTCATCCCGGCACCTCCCGGATGATCAGCCTCCTCCAGCGGTCTTTTTGGTGGCCGGGCCTGCGGAGGGATGCAGCCCGCTACGCCCGGGCTTGCCCAGTCTGTGCCACCAGCAAGTCAGGAAATGCCCCTCCAGCGGGTCTGCTCCAGCCTCTGCCCGTCCCCGGCAGGCCCTGGTCGCATATCGCACTGGATTTCGTCACCGGACTCCCCGTTTCCAGCTCCTTTAACACCATCCTGACCATCGTGGACCGTTTCTCCAAGGCGGCACACTTCGTCCCCCTGCGAGGTCTCCCTACCGCCCTGGAGACGGCGGGCCTCCTCATCCAACACGTGGTCAGGCTGCACGGGATTCCGGTGGACGTGGTCTCGGACCGGGGTCCCCAATTTTCATCCGAGGTTTGGAGGTCCTTTTGCAACGCCATCGGAGCCAAGGTGAGCCTCTCCTCCGGCCATCACCCCCAGTCTAACGGGCAGTGTGAGAGGACCAATCAGGAGCTGGAGGCTGCGCTCCGCTGTGTTGCAAGATCCAAGCCGACGTCATGGAGCAACCATCTCGCCTGGGTGGAGTACGCCCACAATACCGCCCGCTCTTCTGCAACGGGGATGTCCCCCTTCAAGGCGTCCCTGGGTTACGACCCCCCGCTGCTTCCAGCGCAGGAGAGCGAGGTAACTGTCCCGTCAGTTAGGGCGCACGTGAGGCAGTTCCGCTCCACCTGGGCCACCGCGCGTCATGCGCTTTTACGCACAGCGGAGCGCAACAGGACCGTGGCGGACCGGCGTAGAAGACCTGCCCCGGCGTACAGAGTTGGGCAACTTGTCTACGTTTCCACCCAGGACGTCACCCTAAAAGGCGAGAGGAGAAAGCTGGCACAGCGCTTCATGGGTCCCTTTCCCATCACCCGGATCATCAACCCGGTGGCTGTGCGCGTGGCTATTCCCCCCTCCCTCCGCATCCATTCCACTTTCCACATGTCGAAGGTGAAGCTGGCAGTTACCGACCCCCTTTGCCCTCCTCCTGCAGCGCAACCCGCACCCCGGATGGTTGGTGGCCACCCGGCCTGGTCCGTCTCCTCCATCCTGGACTCCCGGCGCCGGGGTCGTGGGTTGCAATACTTGGTGGACTGGGAGGGCTATGGGCCCGAGCATCGACAGTGGGTGCCCCCGTCGTTTGTGTTGGACCCATCGCTCATCGCGGACTTCCACCGAGCGCACCCGGATAAGCCATCGCCAGGAGGCGCTGCTAGAGGGGGGAGTACTGTCACGCCGCGCCGCTCATCAACGGCGCCACCTGCTCACACACCTGTCAGTCATCAGCGGCGAGGAATATAGGCTGCCTCGCCCTGAGCTTCGGTCTGAAGCCGTAGACTTCATTTCCCTTTCATGGGCTTCTACCACATTCTCTTCAGCATCCTCGTCACCGGTAAGAAGATCACTTACCTCATCTCTCCAGTTTGCTCCCCTGTGCACAGGTGGATTCCTCGGCGGCGGACAACCCCGTCCCTCGTCTCTCCTCGCTGCTGCACCGAGCCCCGCAGGTGGCTGTCTCCCGGGCTTCCATCCTTGAAGCGCCAGTCATCTGTCCAAACAAGTAAGCTTCTCTCCCTCGCCTATTCTCCTCCTGTGTTGGTGTGCGCTCATCACCCTGTGTCTGATTTCTCCCATAGGGTTGCCGGCTGAACGGTCTCCTGCCTCTGGGTCCGAAGCAGACACCACCACCAACACATTAACATTCCGCAGACACGCACCCAAACATCCCTGCTGTTAATAAACAGTTTGAACTACTCTGAGCCTGTGTGTGTGCGTCTCCTGAGCCGAACGTTATGTCATTATCTCTACATGGCCGTACATACGAGTGGACTTTTGTCGTAGCAGCACTGAATTACCATATCCTGGGGGCTGATTTTCTGTGTGCACATGGTTTACTGGTTGATGTTGCTAACAGGCGCCTGGTTAATGCACTGTCCTTTGACTCTCTCCCCTGTATAGCTCGAGTGACCCAGCCAACAGCACAGGCCAACGTCACAGCTCCAGGTGGTAAGTTTCACGCACTGCTCACACAGTTCCCAGCACTCATAGTCCCGACGTTTTCGGCGGCCATCGCTAAACACGGGGTGGAGCACTTTATCACCACCACCGGGCTGCCCGTTTTTGCAAGACCTCGGCGCTTGGACGCAGCTAAACTGGCCATAGTGCACGAGGAGTTCACCAACCTGGAAACGTTGGGCATCATCAGGCGCTTGAACAGCCCATGGGCATCCCCGCTACACATGGTCCCTAAGGCTGAGGGATCGTGGGGATCGTGGCGACCGTGCGGTGATTTCCACAGGTTGAACAACGCCACAGCACACGACCGCTGCCCGATTCCCCACATACAGGATTTTTCCGTCCACCTTGCCGGAGCACGCATTTTTTCAAAAATAGACCTGGTCCGCGGTTACCATCAAGTCCCAGTGCACGCTGAGGACGTACCCAAAACAGCGGTAATAACTCCATTCAGTTTATAAGAGTTCCTGTGCATGCCATTCGGGTTAAAAGGCGCGGCACAGACGTTCCAGTGCATGATGGATGCAGTGCTGCACGATCTCCCGTTCGTGTTCATCTACCCGGACGATATCCTGGCAGCCAGTGCGTCTGAAGATGAACACAAAACCCACCTCAGGACGGTTTTCCGGAGGTTGGAGGAGCAGGGTTAATAATCAACCCGGCGAAATGCCAGTTCGGCGTGACGCAGATTGATTTTTTGGGGCACCGCGTCTCTCCGAATGGAGCGATCCCGCTGCCTGACAAAGTGCGCGCCGTGGCGGATTTTCCCCGGCCTCAGATGGTCAGGGCGCTGCAGGAATTTTTGGGGATGGTGAATTTTTATAACCATTTCCTTCCCTGCGCGGCGCAGCTCATGCAACCATTATACGCCGCGCTCAAGAGACAGAAACCCGCGGATAGGGTTGAGTGGACCCCGGAGCGAGAGCGGGCGTTCTCGGAGGTTAAAGCAGCCCTGGCAAATGCCGCACTGCTGGCGCATCCGGACCCGGCGGCCCGGATAGCGCTCACCACCAACGCTTCAGACGTGGCCATAGGGGCTGTCGTAGAGCAGCGCATCGCCGGGGCTTGGCAGCTGCTCGCTTTTTTCAGCAGAACTTTGTGCGACAGCGAACGTAAATACAGTACGTTCGACAGAGAGTTGCTGGCTCTCCACCTGGCCATACACCACTTCCAGTTCTGGCTGGAAGGGTGCAGCTTCACCGCGTTCCTGGATCACAAGCCACTAACGTTCGTGATGGCCAAGGTTTCAGAACCGTGGTCGGGCCGGCAGCAGAGACAGCTGGCTGCGATCTCAGAGTTTACTACCGATATTCAGCATGTGTCGGGTAAACTGAATGTGGTGGCGGACTGCCTCTCGCCTCTCGCGCGCCGTGGTGGCCCCGGTCTACGTGGGGATAGATTATGCAGCCATGGCCGCAGCAGATTAGCGATGCAGACGTGCGCGCGCTCCAGTCTGGACCAACAGGGTTAAGGCTGGAGAGCAGGGTGCTGCAAGATGGCATGCCCCCCCAATCTGCGATGTCTCCACGGGGCGCCCGCGTCTGGTGGTCCCCGTCGTGTGGCGCCGCCGCGTGTTTGAGTCGGTTCACACTCTGGCGCACCCAGGAGTGCATCAAAATGGTGGGAGAGAAGTTTGTGTGGCCGAGCCTACGCAAACAAGTAAAAGAGTGGGCTGCAGCCTGTGTGGCGTGCCAACGAGCCAAGGTACACAGACACACGAAGGCTCCCTTGGAGCCGTTTCGGGTACTGGCTAAGAGTTTCGACCACGTTCACGTGGACCTCGTGGGCCCCCTTCCGCCATCACAGGGGTGCATGCACCTCCTGACAGTGGTGGACCACACCACGCGCTGGCCAGAAGCAGTCCCGCTGGCGGCAACCACGTCTGTGGACGTAGCACGCGCTTTTTTAACAGCACGGGTGGCGCGTTTTGGAGTCCCGTCGGACATTACGTCCGACAGGGGCCCTCAATTTGTTTCCGAACTCTGGTCCGTGATGGCCCGCAGCCTGGGTGTTACAATTCATCGCACAACTGCGTACAACCCACAGGCCAATGGGTTATGCAAGCGTTTTCATAGTTCACTGAAAGCAGCACTCAGGGCTTCACTGACGGATGCAAATTGGGTGGACAGGTTGCCGTGGGTTTTATTGGGGTTGCGCTCTGCGCCGAAAGAGGATCTGAAAGCTTCCCCGGCAGAGCTGGTTTTTGCGCAGCCCCTACGGCTGCCCGAGGAATTTCTGCCAGACAATCCCGTGCCAAACAGCTGCCAGTCTCAGCTTTTGCAGCGTAGCGTGAACACAGGCATGCTGCCGGGCCCTGCCCACCACTGTTTTCCGAGTGTTTTCGTGCCTAAAACTTTGAAGAACGCGGAGTTCGTGTTCGTCAGACACGACGCCCACCGCCCTCCATTGCGCCCACCCTATGATGGACCGTTCAGAGTGTTGGAAACAGGGGATAAGCATTTTGTGCTAGACTTGGGGGGTAGACGGGAAAAAATTGGCATAGACAGTCTTAAACCCGCCTTTGTAGCAGCGGACGAGCAGGTGTTGTTGGCTAAGGCCCCTCGGCGTGGAAGACCCCCACGGAGAGCTCCCCAGGGAAGCGATGCAACAGAGCAGCCACACGGACAGGGAGAAGTCCCCCCCCTCTCGCCACGGCCCACCCGCAGTCAGACACACTCCCAGCAGCCCCCCACCAGCACAGCAACGCCATGGAGGCAGTAAACCCCAGTTACAGCAGATATGGGAGGAGACTGAAGCCGAAACAGCATGTGGACTGATATTCTATTGTTCTATCTAAGATGCTGGGGGGGGCGGTATTTAGGTTAGGTTATTTTGCACCTCAGACAGAGACAATGAGTACACATGGGAGAACAATGCCCAAGAGAGTGAGAGGGGGTTGAATGAAGTGTAGTGTAAATATCATGCTGTGTATGAGGAAGTGCCTTGAAGCTTGTGAAGGTGACTTGATATATAGAGAGGAGTGCTTGCTGTAACCAGTCAGTCTGTTCTGTGCTTGTGAGATGTGAGTGTGTAATAAATCATCTGACATGAAGCTGCCTCTTCATTTACACACTCCACAGTGTCACAAAACTCTAAACTGTCTGGCCACTGTGGGTTTTCACAAGGCTCAAAAATCAGTGTAATGTCCTATTTAAATGTCTTGGCCTACACCCTACATTCAATAAACACTGAACTCTGGCTGGGTACAGTCACTCTCTCTTTTGTTGTCTTCACATTGTACTCGTGTGTTTGTCCAACACTAACTGCTTTTATGAAAGTTGTAGCTTTGTTTTTCTTAAGATGTGGAAAAGCTGCTTTCACTGCTCTCAGAAGTTTCTCCTTTTCCCCTGAATTATTTTCACCTTTCATACTGTAACGTCAGGGCCATTTTAAGGGGGGCAGGGATTTCCCAGCATGCTTTGCCAGTTGGAAACGTTACTGTGTGTGTGTGTATTAAATGTCTTATTACTGAGTTATTATACTGCTGTGTCACTATAACTGCGTTATAATGACCCAGCAGTGTTCAGCAGGATTAGGGCAAGATGTATCATGTGTGTGTAACCATGATTGAAACGGAGGTCTGGGAGAATGACCTCCCCTCCTCTCTGTGCTCAGAGTAGTTGGGGTTGGTGGTGTGTAAATAAAGCCTGTTCGTCACAACCGTCTTGTTCCTCTTTCTTTGTGTGAACCTTGCAAACGTCACAATACTTTCTGAAATCAAGAGCTCAATAACATTAAACCCAATAACTGGACATTGTTGCTGGTTACCTTTAAGCTCTAGAACAGGTATGAGTAACTCAGAGTCATTGGCTGTAAGTTTAAATGGTACCTCAACCTACCCCGCGTATGGCATGTCTGTACCATTGGCTGCTTCAAGATGGAGGGGTTCATTCTGATTGATAAGCTCTCTCACATTTCTCAGCGCTAACTCAGGTAAGTTAGTGTTTTTCCATGACTCATCAATAGCACAAACTTGTGAGCCAGAGTCCCAAAGTGCTTCAACCTTTTTGTTGCCTAGAAAGCACCGAATGAGACATTTTCTCCCCACTAACTGTCTGACAGAAGGTATTTTGTCTTTTTCACCGAATTTCCTTTTGACCTGTTTCTCAGGGAACTTTCTTCCCCCTTTACGAATACTACCACAGGTGTAGGGCTTACATTTGGCTTTGTGTATGGGCCAGTGCTCTCCTTGACACTTTTTGGAGCAGTACAAGGCACTTTTACACACTGAACAACATTTCAAACTCTGGTTTTCACCCTGTGTAGCACAGCTATAACAACACTGGGACCTTTTTATGTCACTGGTCACACCATGTCCCGTTGGAGTGACCCCTTCTAGTTTAAAGAGTTACCTCTGGTTGGTTTCACTGGCTTCTGTGCTTTACAGCCTGCTCTAAAATGCTCGCTGCTCCCACAGCTAAAACAGTACTGGCAAAACTCTTCACCTGTCTGAATAATAACACCTTGGTTGTGGGCGGGGCATGTGGTACCGCTGAGGGGCGAAGCGCTGCTGGAATTGTGCAGTGCCTCTCATCAGTGCCAGGCCTTGCACTGGATAGTACTGCTGAAGAGTTGCTTGGGGCCGCTGTTGAAGAACTGCTGGGGAGTGTTGAGGAAAGTAGTGCTGAGCAGATGGGTATGGTGTCAAAGTCAGAGCTGGGGAGTGGTTTTCACGTCCTCCGCTGGTGGTGGGTTGTGCTGTGGCTGAAGACTTCTGCATGGTTTCTCGGATTTGGGACATTTCAGCTCGCAAGTCCTTTAAAAGTACCATCTCAGACCGCATCTCTTTAATCTCTGCCAGCAGATCACGTGACGGAACGGCTGTGCTTTGTTTTTGAACTGTCTTTTTTTCTGCAGGTGCAGGAGTGTCACTGGGCTGAATAGTATTCACAGCGGCCGCTCGCTGGGGGACAGCATGTTTCTTCTTGTCTTGTCTTTCCTTTTCATTTGCGCATGCAATATTCACCTTTTCCAATAAAACTTCATCAGATGTCGTGGGCTGAAGAAGATACGGCTGCATGTCACTCTTAACATTGTCACTCTGCAAACCTGTTAGGATGGTGTGCACGAGCAAACTTTGGACCAAGGCGGGATCATATTTTAGACCTGACTCATCTTCCTGGGACGTGAAGAGAATCTTCTGGTGAAGGTCCATGGCTCTCAGAAGGAAGTTTGAGGAGTCTCTTTACTGCTCTGAGCTTCTAAAGAAAGCTGCTTGTACAGTTCAATAGCCCCTCTCTCCTGATAGTGAGACCTTAAGATCCTCCGCAGGGCAGGAAGAGTAAGATTACCTTTGCCTTCTAGGTAACTTCTTAGCTGCAGGCCTGGTGTGACGGCGTGAATCACTGCGTCGATGATCTCATCTTCATGGTAGCCTTTACTGAGCCCACTTTCAATCTGCCTGGCCAAACTGGAAAATGTGAGCTTGTGGGACACATATGTGGGTTTCATATGCACAAATGTATATCACCTTATGCTTCATATGTATATCACTGTATGCTTACTGTATGCTTCACGTCTCAGATGAACAAAGGACTGAGCCTCCTCGGAGATAACAGGAGGATGTGAAATGTGGTCTTTGGTATGCAAAGAGATGGCCGTGGGGGATTTCCTGGCTGCCAGTGACTTTGGGTGGAGGTGATAAGATCTGAAAGGGATGCATTGTTACTTGGGATTAAATGCAATGTGACTGGAGCTTTGAAGCTCCTGGAGTATAAAAAGGGATGAAGGTCTGGGTTTCTTCCTCTTTCTGTATTGCTGATGTTGGAGAATGTGAATAAACCTGACTCGTGAGATAAACTCTGCCTCGTCCTTTCACATTTCCACACTGGTGACCCTAAGACGATGAGTGAAAGAAATTCCCCCGAACCAGCCGGGTCAGGAGCTCCCAGCCAGGCGTATGCCGCTACCGTCCAGCTACCGGACTTTTGGTGAGACAACCCGTGCTCCTGGTTCCTCTTGGTCGAAGCACAGTTTGCCCTCCGGGGGATAACGGTAGATGAGACGAAATTCTACCATGTAATTGCCAAGCTCGACAACCGCACGGCTCAGCATGTGCAGAGCCTTTTGGCGAAGCCACCGGCCGACGACAAATACGACGTGTTGAAGGCTGCGCTCATCCAGCGCTTCACTCTCTCAGTCCAGGAGAGAGCGGAGAGACTCCTGGCTCTGAATGACTTGGGAGATGGCATGCCCGTTGACCTGATGGAGGACATGCTGAGGTTGAGGGGCTCAGACGGCGATGACTTCCTCTTCACCCACATTTTCCTGAGAACCCTACCATCGGCCACGAGAGCAGCTCTGGCCGGTTCGCCATTGTTGGCCCAGCGGGACTTCCGCGCGCTGGCCCAGGAGGTGCACCGGATTCTCAACACCAGCAAACAGCGCGCGGCCACCGCAGCTGCGACGGAGTGCGGCGCGATGGCCGGAGACGGCGAGGGGCCAGAGACGGCGGTAGCAGACCCACCAACGACGGCGGCGGTGGGGGCCAAGGATCGCGGAGGAGACACCCTCTGTTTCTACCATCGCCGCTTTGCAGAGAAGGCACGCAAATGTATACCACCGTGCCATTTCAAGCGCTCGGGAAACGCCAAGACCGGGGGTCGGTAGCAGCTGCGGCCCTCAGGGAGGAGAACAAGCTGCTCTACTTGAAGGATGCGCGCTCGGGGAGGCATTTCCTTGTGGACACAGGCTCCCAGTTGAGTTTCATCACACCTTCCTCCGCTGACCGGCTGGCGCTTTCCAGTGGTCCCGGGGTGTCAGCAGCGAACAGCTCGGTGATTAAGACCTTTGGTGAGAGGACTCTGCTTCTGTCCCTACACGGCCGTACATTTGAGTGGACTTTTGTCATAGCTGCAGTGAATTTCAGTATGTTAGGGGCTGATTTTCTGTGCTCACATGGTTTGTTGGTTGATCTTGCTAACAGGCGCCTGGTTAATGCACTCTCTTTTTATTCTATTCCCTGTACAGCTCGAGTGGCCCCGCCAACAGCACAAGCCAATGTCACAGCTGCAAGTGGTAAGTTCCACACACTGCTCACTCAGTTCCCAGCACTCACGGTCCCAACATTTTCGGCGGCCATGGCTAAACACGGTGTGGAACATTTTATTACTACCACCGGACCGCCCATTTTTGCAAAAGCCCGGCGCTTGGATTCAGCTAAACTGACCATAGCGCGCGAGGAGTTCGCCAACCTGAAAAGTTGGGCATCACCAAGCGTTTGAAAAGCCCATGGGCTTCACCGCTTCACATGGTCCCGAAAGCTGATGGCTCGTGGCGACCTTGCGGAGATTTTGCAGGTTGAACAACGTTACAGTGCACGACCGCTACCCAATCCCGCATATCCAAGATTTTTCAGTTCATTTGGCGGGGGCGCGCGTTTTTTCTAAGATAGACTTGGTACGCGGTTACCACCAGGTCCCAGTACGCGCTGAGGACATACCCAAAACAGCGGTAATAACTCCGTTCGGTCTATTCGAGTTTTTGCGCATGCCGTTTGAGCTTAAAGGCGCGGTGCAGACGTTCCAACGCATGATGGACGCGGTGTTGCGCGATCTTCCCTTCGTGTTCGTCTACCTGGACGATATTTTGGTAGCCAGCGCGTCTGAAGACGAACACGAAAACCACCTCACGGCAGTTTTCCGGAGGTTGGGAGAGCACGGGTTAATAATCAACCCAGTGAAGTGTCAGTTCGGGGTGACGCAGATTGATTTTTTGGGGCATCGTGTCTCTCCAGAAGGAGCGGTTCCTCTGCCTGACAAAGTGCGCGCGGTAACAAATTTTCCCCAGCCACAAACGGTCAAAGCGTTACAGGAGTTTTTGGGAATCGTGAATTTTTATAACCGTTTCCTACCCTGCGCAGCTCAGCTCATACAACCATTATATGCCGCACTAAAAAAACAAAAACCCACAAATAAAATCGAATGGTCTCCGGAGCAAGAGCGAGCATTCTTGGAAGTCAAAACAGCCCTGGCACACGCTGCGTTGTTAGCACATCCAGACCCAACGGCCCGCATAGCGCTCACTACTGACACGTCAGATGTGGCCACAGGGGCGGTCGTGGAGCAGCATGTAGCCGGGGCTTGGCAACCGCTCGCCTTTTTCAGCAGGACCTTGCGCGATAGTGAACGAAAATACAGCGCATTCGACAGGGAGTTGTTAGCTCTCCACTTGGCCATTCGCCACTTCCAGTTCTGGCTGGAGGGACGCCGTTTCATCGCGTTGGTTGATCACAAGCCGCTGACTTTTGCGATGGCCAAGGTTTCAGAACCGTGGTCAGGCCGGCAGCAGAGACAGCTGGCCGCGATCTCAGAGTTTACTACCGATATCCAGCATGTAGCGGGTAAACTTAATGTAGTGGCAGACTGCCTCTCGCGCGCTGTGGCGGCTCCAGTCCGCGTGGGGGTAGATTATGCAGCCATGGCCGCGGATCAGGTTAGCAACGCGGACGTGCGCGCGCTCCAGTGCAGACCAACAGGGTTAAGACTGGAGAACAGGGTGCTGCAAGACGGTATACCCCCCCTAATCTGCGATGTCTCCACTGGGCGACCACGTCCGGTGGTACCCGCTGCGTGGCGCTGCCGCGTTTTTGACTTGATTCATTCTCTGGCGCACCCGGGAGTGCGCTCGTCGGTCAAAATGGTGGGAGAGAAATTTGTATAGCCGAGCCTGCGCAAACAAGTTAGGGAGTGGGCAGCAGCCTGCATGGCCTGTCAACGAGCCAAGGTACACAGGCACACGAGAGCTCCTGTGGAGCCGTTTCACATCCCGGCTAAGAGGTTCAATCACGTTCACGTGGACCTCGTAGGCCCCCTTCCGCCATCACAGGGGTGCACACACCTTCTGACAATGGTAGACCGCACCACGCGCTGGCCGGAAGTGGTCCCACTTGAGTCAACCACAGCCGAGGAGGTGGCGCGCGCGTTTTTAATAGCATGGGTAGCGCGTTTTGGAGTCCCGTCGGACGTTACGTCCGACAGAGGCCCTCAATTTGTTTCAGAACTTTGGTCAGCAATGGCCCACAGCCTGGGGGTAACGATCCACCGCACAACCGCGTACAATCCGCAGGCTAATGGGTTATGCGAACGTTTTCACAGGTCATTGAAAGTGGCTCTCAGAGCGTCACTTACGGATGCAAATTGGGTGGACAGGCTACCATGGGTTTTATTGGGGTTGCGTTCTGCACCTAAAGAGGATTTAGAAGCCTCCCCGGCGGAGCTAGTTTTTGCGCAGCCACTTCGGCTGCCCAGGGAGTTTCTCCCAGATAATCCTGCGCCAGAATGTTCCCCGGCTCAGCGGTTGCAGCGTGGCACGGAATCGGGCGCGCTGCCTGGCCCCGTTCACCACAGTTTTCTGCGCATTTTTATACCTAAGGCTTTAAAAAACACGGAGTTTGTTTTTGTCAGACATGATGCCCATCGCCCGCCGCTACGACCACCTTATGATGGGCCATTTAGAGTGCTGGAAACAGGGGATAAGCATTTTTTGCTAGATTTGGGGGGCAGGAAGGAGAAGATTGGCATTAACAGGCTCAAACCCGCCTTTGTGGTGGCGGACGACGATGTGCTGTTGGCCAGGGTTCCTCGGCGCGACAGACCCCCTAGAGAACATCCCCCAGAACACCCACAGGGATTGACTAACAATTCTCACCCTCAGACAGCAGCCCCCCAGCAGGATGGTGCCACAGAAGTGTTGAAGCCGGCTTACAGCAGATACGGGAAGAGACTGAGGCCCAAGCAACACGTGGGCTGATGTGTAATGATTTTATCATGACAGGCTGACTGTTATTCTGTTGTTACATCTTAGACGTTTGGGGGGGGTGTCATGTGGAACACATATGTGGGTTTCATATGCACAAATGTATATCACCTTATGCTTCATATGTATATCACTGTATGCTTTCTGTATGCTTCACGTCTCAGATGAACAAAGGACTGAGCCTCCTCGGAGATAACAGGAGGATGTGAAATGTGGTCTTTGGTATGCAAAGAGATGGCCGTGGGGGATTTCCTGGCTGCCAGTGACTTTGGGTGGAGGTGATAAGATCTGAAAGGGATGCATTGTTTTTTTTTTTTCCGCAATATCTTTTTTTTTAACAAACATGATACAAACAATCAAACACTAACGCTAAAGTACTACAAAAAAAAAAAAAAAATGCACTAAAAACACCAACAACCACCAACAAAATCAAGTCTTCAACAATGCTCCTCTGTTTAGTCTAGACAATCCAATACATAAGTATACATATTATGTTCACCAGTTTGGAATTTACAAGGTCCACACACATCATTCACCTTCTTCTTCAAGAGTTATGTTTAAATTTTTTACATAATCAATAAAAGGTCTCCATATAGTCTCAAACACAATTTCCTTTGATTTCAGTATATATGTTATTCTTTCTAATGGAAGGTTTGTTAACATCTGTCTTAACCACTGAGTCACATCTGGTCTATGAGTCTTTTTCCATAATAGTGCAATACATTTTTTGGCATTAAGCAAACTGAGGTCTATGAATGTTCTTTCACTTTTATTAAAATTATGCTTTTCTGGGTACAGACCCAACAAAAACAGTTTAGGATTCAGTATGATTTGTTTTGAGATTATTTTTTCAATTGTTACCCTCACCTCTTCCCAAAACATTCTTATTAATCTACATTCCCATAAACAATGAAATAGGGTTCCTTTACTTTCCATGCATTTTGTGCATGTATCTGGTATATTTTTGTTATATCTATTTAACTCCTCCGGTGTAACATACATCCGCATTAACCATTTGAAATGTATCAATTTAAGGCGTGCATTTATTGATTTGGTTTGAGCTTCTGTACAAGCCAATTCCCATTGTTCCTCCGAAATTTCAATTTGCAGATCTTCTTTCCAGTAGTTTAATCTTTTCAGTGAATTTTCACTTGAAGATAGTGTCAATGAGTTATAAAACTCTGAAATAATACCCTTTCTTTTACTATCTTTCATCATCATTTTTTCCAAGGATGAATAAATAGGTCGAGTGAGAGCTTTATTTTGATTTGATCGAATAAAGTTTCTAAGTTGAAGATATTTAAAAAAATGTGTTCTATTGAGATTAAATTTGATCCTCAGCTCTTCAAAAGACATTATGTTGTCTGCACATGGCAAATATAAATCCTGAATCTTTTGTATCCCTTTTAAATTCCATACTTTAAATACAGCGTCCGCTCTCCCTGGTTTAAAATATTGATTACCCCATATTGGACTAAATTGTGACAATAACTGTGGTTCTTTTAAATAGTTTTTAGCTTCACACCATATTTTGATCATATGCTTTACAAATGGATTTTTAACTTGTTTTTGTAATTTTTTTGCCGAATCTGAGTATATGAATATGGGAAGAGGTAAAGGTAAATTGTATGATTCCATTTCAGTCCAGTGAGGGAGATCATTTGATGAAAAATAATATATCATAGACCTCAGTTGTGCCGACCAATAATACAACATAAAATTTGGACATTTCAGACCTCCACGATCAAATGGTAAATATAATAAAGACAAACGTAATCTAGCCCTCCTGTTGTTCCATATAAATTCCACTAACTTTTTTTTTATTCTTGAGAATAGATCTAAAGGTGGTGATAAGGGAATGTATTGAAATAAATAAAGTATTTTAGGTAAAATATTACTTTTAAGTATATTGATTCTCCCGATCATCGACATTGGTAGTGACATCCATCTCTGAGTTAACTCATTGATATCTGACATTAAGGCTTCATAGTTGACACTGGCGACTGATTCTAGCTTAGGCATAATTTGGATTCCTAAATATTTAAACTGATTTACAACATTGAATTGATTTACCTCAGGGGCTGGGTAATTTCTCTGGGTCTCATTTAGCATTAATATTGAAGATTTAGTTTTATTTATTTTATATCCTGATATTTCCCCAAAATTCTTTATTAAATTCAACAAGGTTGGAATTGATTTTTTTAGATTCGACATAAACAAAATTATATCATCGGCGTACAGGGAGATTTTATGTTCTGTTGGTCCAACTTTAATTCCATATATTTGTGAATGTAAACGTATCGCTATCGCTAAAGGTTCAATTGCCATAGTAAACAGTAAA
Organism: Pholidichthys leucotaenia; assembly: GCA_020510985.1. Taxonomy (NCBI): domain Eukaryota; kingdom Metazoa; phylum Chordata; class Actinopteri; order Cichliformes; family Pholidichthyidae; genus Pholidichthys; species Pholidichthys leucotaenia. Next base: position 285,649,050 of record CM035837.1, read on the forward strand.
GGTGAAAGTGGACAGCCTTGTCGACATCCTCTATTGATTTTTATTGGTTTTGAAATATTGTTATTTGTTAGGATTTCTGCTGTAGCATTATTGTATATTATTTGAACCCATTTTATGAAATTATTTCCAAGTCCAAACCTTTGTAGGACTTCAAAAAGAAAGGGCCATTCAACTCTATCAAAGGCCTTTTCGGCGTCCAATGATAGGAGAGCTGTATCCGGTGCTTCTTTATTAAAATAAATAATATTAAATAGTCTTCTTACATTATGGAAGCCTTGTCTACCCTTTATAAAGCCATTCTGATCTCGATTGATAATATTTGGTAAAATTTCTTGTATTCGTCTTGCTAAAATTTTACAGATTATCTTAAGGTCGGCGTTTAATAGGCTTATTGGTCTCATATTTTCACATTTATTAGAGGGCTTACCTGGTTTTGGCAGCAGTATAATTAAGGCATTATTTATGTATGATGGTAAATTATTATTTTGAAATGCTTCTAAAACCATTTCCAAAAAAGGTTTTATTAATTTATTCTTAAATTTTTTATAAAGGTCAACTGGAAGACCATCTGGTCCTGCACTTTTTCCTGATTTCATATTATCAATGGCTAGCCCAACTTCTTCTTGACTAATTTTAGACTCCAATATCTCCCTGTTTTCATTTGGAATACACGGTATAGATAGTTCGTTCAAAAACCCATTTAGTTTTGTTAAATCAGGTTCATTTTTGGTATCATATAATTTTTCATAGTAATCTCTAAAGGCTCTATTAATTTCTAAAGGATCTATAACTACCTGTCCCTTACTTATAATACTGGTAATTGGTGTTTTAATTTCCAATTGTTTAATCTGCCATGCTAATAATTTTCCTGATTTTTCACCTTGTTCATAAAAAGATTGTTTCAATCTTAGAAGACTCGAGGCAGCTCTATTCACTGATTTTTTGTCGTATTCAGCTCTCAAAGTCAGTAATTCATTCTCCAACCTTGGGTCACTTCCTGCATACACTTTTTCCTGAAGACTTTTTATTTTATGTTCCAATTTAGCTCTCTCCTCTCGAGTCTTCTTAGATTTTGATCCTGTATAACTAAGTATTAATGTTTTTAAATGTAACAATCATGTGCAAAAATAATAATGAAATATTAATCTTTTTAACTCTCATTTTTAACTGTATATACTGTCTACAATCAGCTTTTTAACTGACTTTTTAACCTGTAATCTGCTTTTTAACTTGTGTATGATATGCTTTTAATTAATTTATTAATTTTTATTTTTAACCCGTCACATATATTGAAAAGAAGTCCTCCCAAAAGATTTCTTATTTACTTTTTCTCTTATTTACAGTCTGTGTATAAGTAAGAGCTGTCAAAATATTTCAGTAAGAGTATTTACTAAAGCTTATTTATAAGGTCAGTACAGAGTAAAATTACTTTTTTTCGTAACGTCCTGACTTTCTCTCATAAATTTAGTACTTTCTTGTAAATTTAAAACTTTTCCCTGTTTGTGAGGTTTTTTTTCATTTGTCATTTGTCTTATAAATTTACAACTTTTTTCTCATGAATTTATGGGGAGATAAATGTTGAATCTGACAGCAGCATTTCTGCCACATTTAGCTCTGCACATTAAAAATATGGAGTGGAGTTTTCAAAGTCACTTTTTTCTAACCAGATTTACAACAGTATTTATGATTTTTTTTAAAGGGGGAGAATGTGGCTTCATCACTCTATAAATTAAAGCAAGAAATCTGTGTGTGTGTGTGTGTGTGTGTGTGTGTGTGTGTGTGTCACGCTTCATAGGACATCATAGGATGGCCTATGATCTCTGCCTGAACATCATAGGATGTCCTATGAACTCAGGCATCATAGGACACATACACAAATGTGTCCTATGATGGCTTTCCGGCATGGACTTTCCGGCATGGATTCACTGAGTCCATGCCGGAAAGCCTCTTTTTGCTTAGATCTACTGTATTTTCATCATCCTGTCTATGAACCGGAATTACAACGCACCTATCCCTCAACCAGTGGTCTGAACGAAGAAGAAGAAGACCCATCAGATGGAGAGCAATAGAACGAGGAGACCCACCTCGTTCCACCAGAACGCCGCAGGCATGACTGTGAACAACACAGCCATCTGAGACAGGAGGAGATCCTTCAGTGGTCTGAACGAAGAAGAAGAAGACCCACCAGATGATGTCTATATGACGGCACATAGACAGAGCACATGACTCCCTACAAGACATATAGACACATGTAAGCAACATAACACAGTGACAGGCAGGAGAAGAAGTAACAAGTAGGGACAAACAGCCCCAGATGGCTGGGTAATGCGTCCCCTCTACGGGCATGCACGGGTTTCTACGGGCATGTACAGGTATGCACTAGCTGTCACAAGCCGAGCCGGCTTGGCTTTCTCCGGCTCAGCCTCAATCTCTCTGTGGGTATTGGTTTTTTTGTTTATGTGCATTTTGTGTATTTTTGTACTTATTCCATAGCCTTAGCCACTGCCTGACCGGCAGCTGTTAGTCAGCCTCGGTGACCTACTTTCTCCCACGCTGCTGACAGTCTGTCGGTCCAGCCACGCCCCCTTGCTCTCCCTCTGGTTCCATCAGCTGTTCCCAGCCCCGGTAATTATCTTTCCTGCACCTCGCCCAGGTGTGCCCAATTTGTGTGGCCAGCGGTGTTTGTATTTAAACAGCTCCTTGCTAGACAAACACCACTGGACCATTGTACGGGTTAGACGCTTATTCTTCACCGTCTAACCGTCACGTCCCGAAGTATCTTTTTGTGTTTGTGCTCATTGTCTGCCTTGGACAACTCGGACTGCTCCTGCACGGTGAGTAAGAGCTTTTCCGCGTTTCTGTTTGCAGTTGTGCTGCTACACTTGTCTGTAGCGTTTCCCCCCTTGCAGCACAACTGCTACGCTTGGGCACTGCTGCCAGGCTCTTCTCCCGTGCCAGTCAAGCATCCTTGAGATCTCCAAGTTTACACTAGCATTTTGTCTTGTTAGTGTTTGTGGCCACGGTGCACAGTGGTCTGCCTGCTGCACGCTATTTGTGTGAGCCATTATGTGCGCAACTGTTCCATTTCTGTATGTGTTTCCTTTTTGAACTGTGTGTTGTCAATAAATGTATGTTTGGTGTAACCCTGCGCTTAAATCCTCATTCCTCCTCTTCCTCCATGCGCTGTGAGAAGCGCACGGGGAAGTTTATGACAGAATGGTCCAGCCCAATAAGAGGATTTAGCGGGTTACACCCACACTATTATTTTTCACTTTTTGGACTGTCCTTTTGCGCACCTGTTGTTTGGAGCACAATGTCCTGGGCTTGCCGACCTCATCGCCGCAAGGCAGGAATGGCAGCTAGCATCCCCACGCTGGAAGAAGAATGGGCAGTGGATTTGATCCAGGACTTTGTGGAGGAGGCTCTTGCATCCCGTGGTCCCAAGAATAAATGGGAGTGTTTGCTTGGGGCTGTGGGCATCTTAGAAGCACATCCTGGCCTCTGGAGGTGCCCACAATATGCAGAGCTGCTCTCCACGGTCTGCGCGCTCGAGCTCTCATTTCCTGGTTTATCTGCTAGGACACTTCCCGCCAAGCTGAAGTAGAGCTGTTCCGCTCGTCGGCAATCCGCCTCCTCTCCAGCTCAGCCCGAAGTGACAGCCTTAGCCCGTGTGTTTCCAGCTCCGCCATGGCAGCGTCATCCAACATCAAGACGCCGGGAGAAGCCCTCCTCGTCGGCAGCGACCGCTGTTGGTCCAGCTGCTGTGAGGTCTGCTGAGCTCACCCCGGCCACGCCTACCTCCGTCGTCATGGAGACGGCTCCTCCATTAGTCTACAGAGGGGCCCACGTCCCCACTGACATAGAGAGGGATGACTGTCTGCCGCCTGCAACTGCGAATACCAACGACTGGGATGACAGGCAAGCATTTTTCCTTTCTATTCCATCAAGTAGTATTGAATCTTGCCTGTCTCCCAAGGGAGAGGCCCAGTTTAAGCAGTCCGCTGGGTCCTCTCCTCCAGCTGCAAAAATTAATTAATTTCAACCCCTCTCCGTGTCTCCTCCCATTCTCCCTGAGGGCCTGCCAGTCCAAGAACCGGGCCACCTGACGATGGAGGAAGTTGAGGCCCTGGATGATACTGCCCAGGAGCCCACATTGAGGCATTTACCCGCAGTCACACTGGCGGACGAGGAGTGGGCAAATCTGCTCACCTTAGTCAACCGCCGGGTTGAGGAGGAGCACCGTGAGAGGGAGGTCCGAGGACGCACTTCCCCGGCTGTGAGGGTTCTACCTCCTATGCCTGCTCAGCCCCTGGATTCGCCTTCAGACAAGGAGTGGGCTAATCTGCTCACCTTAGTCAACAGCCGGGTCGAGGAGGAGCGCATTGAGAAGGAGGTCTGAGGACGCGCTTCCACGGCTGTGAGGGTTCCTCCCCCTACGCCTGCTCAACCCCCAGACTCTCCTTCCTGACGAGAAGTGGGCGAACCTGCTCGCTGTAGTCAACGGCAAGGTCGAAGAGGAGCGTCAGAGGACCAGGACTGCACCCACCATCACGCCTGTTGCAGGAACCGCCGCAGTAGAGTCATCCTCCCGACCAGACCCCCAGCCGATGGGACCCGGACCGTCATCGTTGACAGTGTCGGAGTCCTGGACGGCAGTAGAGCTCGCGCACAGGCAAGTTATCTCTCCTGTAGTTCAATTGCCTATGATTGAGAGATCTTGTCTGGCTCTTGGGGAGGAGAGTTGGGTGCGGCTCTCAGCCGAACCTGGGCTCCCCTCGCAGGGCTCTGCCACTGCCGGTGACCCTAGCCTCTCCTTCTCTCTCATGCCTGTCGAGCCCCTCACTAGGGTCGCTGGAGAGGAGTTGCCATCACTGGGGTTGCCTACTGACGACGACGGGAGGTTGGCAGTCCCAGAGGAGGTCAATGGGGGCACAGCACCGGGGGCGACGACGGAGGCTATGCACTCCAAATCGCCAGAGTCCTGGACAGCGGTGGAGCCCAAGTTCAGGCAAGTGTGCTCCATTGTGTCAATTCTGCATATGTCAAAGTCACACAGCCCGACTCATGGTGAGGAGGGCCCGGGGCAGCTCGTAGTAGCCCTCAGGGCCGCCTCACCGGGCTCTGCTGCCAACCCTGACCCAGTCTCTTTTTCTGTCCCTCTGGGGTTGGATCCCCCTGCCAGGGTTGCCGGAGAGCAGCTGACTTTGCCGGAAGCCACTGAGGATCGGGATACAGCGCCAGGTGACGTTAGGAGCACCACCTCCCTTGCTAGGGAGGCCACCGCGGGAGCAATGAGGCCCCCAATGCAGGTCACCGCTGGTGCAACGGTGCTCCAACCGGAACTGAACTGTGTGTTGTCAATAAATGTGTGTTTGGTGTAACCCTGCGTGTAAATCCTCATTCCTCCTTCTCTTCCTCTGTGCGCTCCTCACAGCACACGGGGAAGTTTATGACACTAGTTGAATCTAAATGTTAACTATCTTTATCTCTAAATGTTAATAGTGAAATATAGATGTTAAATATAAATCCAAATATTAAATTTATAGGTTGAATAAGACATTTTATTCATCTATGAAGGCTCACTATTTGGTAAAATCAAGCCACTTTTGGCTAGAACTTATTACAGTGTTTACAACTTACAGACTGAGACAAATATCTGATAATAGAGTAAATATATTAATATCTGAGGTTTGAGAGAACAGACAAATTCAGGCTCACTATCTGGCAAGAAGCAGGTCGCTATTTACTGTTTTATATCATGTGTTATGACAGTGTATTATTGCTTTGTAAAGTGTTTATAGCCCAATTATTTATCTGTTTATACAGTATTTATCAATTATTTATTTTATGCTGTTACTTATTGGCCCATAAATTATAGTCATATGTTAAAAAAATCACAACTTCTTAATATTTAAAATATTGAAAGCCTATTCATTTATTTTTTTCTCAATCATAAATTAAGTGATGCCTGTTGACTCAGCATAATATTTGTATTTATATATATTTATCTGCCACAATACAAAGAAACTGTGAAAATCATATCCTAACAAACATGGTACCCAGATCAGAGGGGTATTGCATGTCATGTACGCTGCGTGATTGCGCAGCGTACAAATAAATGTATACAAGCCCAATATGTAGGTGAAGTAAACATGTTTATAAACAGAGGGACAAAACACAAAATATTCAATGGATACAGTCCAGCATGAGAAGTGGCCTGATGAGCAGCTACAACTCCGTGGCAGGAGAAGGAGGAAAGACCCCCACGCGCTCCCAGATGGGACTGGAGCAGAGATGAAGGGCAAAATAATTATTAGTAGCAAGCTCCTGGACGGAATGGTGGGCAAGGTACTGACAAACGGAAGAAAACCAAAAGCATACTTCATCAAATGAAGACTTGTGTAGACTTGTGTCGAGTGCTGATTTACGCCGCCACCTCAAGTGCTCACACTGTCACCCATAAGTACACCTTGTACCTAATGAGTAACAAGTGGATGCAGGTGTGCGGCAGCAGTTGGTGCATCAGAGTGTGTCAGTGTATGTGAATAGGAATGAATGTGTGTGTGTGTGCATGTATGTGTGTGTGCGTGCAGGAGAGTGTGTGTGTGTGTGTGTGTGAGTAAGGGTGAACAGAAGAGTGGATGATTAATAATGGCAGTCAACTGGTGGATGCCGGCAGAGAGGAGGAGGCGTGGCTATAGACTGGCAGGGAGCCCAGGACCCAGAGGCTCCTAATGACTGCCAGCTGACAATTAAGAAAACCGTGATCAGGGAAATACAGCCACAAATCATGGACGGGGTTGGAGACGTCCAACCCAGCCCATGACAGAGCCCCTCCCTCAAGAGGTGTGGATGCCAGACACCCACCGTACCATCAAAAGAAAACAAAAGAAAAAGGAAAACCTGCCTCCCCCACCCAGAGAACTATCACAACTAACCAGGGTGGGAGGTGGGGGGAAACAGGTCAGGAGGGAACTAACAGACAGAGAATTAAACACCACAGAACAAAGCAAAAACACCCAACTCCCAGACTAAGCCCCCCCCCCCCCCCCCCCAGTACCCAAGAGTCCAAAAGTTCCGGGGGCCAGCCAAAGTCCAAGGGCCAGCAGGCGGCCTGCAGTACACCATCAGGTGGCCTGCCAGAGAAAATGGACCACCTGACCCAGAGACCCAGTCCTTTGGGTGGCCAGTCCACATCACTGAGCCACCAGGACCGGAGGGGTGGACGAGGTGGTGGCCTACCCACCGGAAGGCTAAGAGGTGGGTGGCCGGACAGAGAAAGGGAGACCCCTGCAGTTACTGGTGGCGGAGGAAGATGGGCCATGACGGTGCCCACTAGGAGAGGAAGGAACACCCAGAAGGCCTCTGGAAGGGGAGAGGAGACCTCGGTGTTCCCAGACTGGCCGGCTGCACCCTTGGTGGTCCCGGCTTGGGACTGGAGCACGGCCGCATCCGCGGTGGACCTGAGCTGGGCCATGGCTGCACCCGCGGTAAGTCCCGCTTAGCCTGCGTTGCACTCGCGGAGGACCCTGACCAGGCCATGGTTGCACCCACGATGGAATCCGGCTAGGCCCCTGCTGCACCCGTGGTGGGACCCGGCTGAGCCACTGCTGACCCCAATGCCACCCTAACTGTGGGCCAGCTGACCCGCATGAATACCCGAGCCAAGAGGCGATCAATCACGGTCACCCTGGGCTGGAGTTGAGCACCCATGATGACCTCCTCAGCAGGGACGGCAGCAGCCATGGTGACCTCCAGCGGCGAGCCTGGATCCTCAAACTCGTCTGGCGATGTTGGACTCTCTCCAGCAACCCTGAAAGAGGACTCGGACAGAAAACATGAGGGGTCAAGGTCGCTGGCAGCGGTGGAGCCCAGCGAGGTGAGCTCAGGTATAGCATGCAGCTGCAGCTGGCTCTCCTCACCTAGAGCTAGGCAAAAATGCTCTAACACAGAAAGGAGAAAAACAAAGGAGAGCACTTGCCTTAGCTCGAACTCCACCACCATCCAGGACTTTGACGATCCGAGTGATGTTCTCGTGGGCTCAGAGTTGGAGACGTCCTACCCAGCCCATGACATTGCATAAAACCAAGATAAGGGATTCAGCCAGGATTTTCATCTAATCCTGCTTCATCTATACTGGACTTGGTTGTATAAAAGTAGGATAAATTAAACCAGGTCAATTTGCTATGGAGATTTATTCTCTGGAGCTAGCCTGGTCTTGAGCAGGCTGAGAGTCAGGCTAAGATTAATCCTAGTGACTTACCTGTCAGTGCAGGGTTCAGTCCTATAAGAAATAGTGCTTTTTACTGTCATTAAATGGTCTGCTGAAAATGAATATGTTGAAGCATTTTAATTACCCTGCATTGAACTAAACTCAAAGATATGAAGAAAAATTTATTTTGCATTAAAATAATGCAGATACATTGTTATTCAAGTATGCTGTGTTCTTTTAATTGTACCAACCATATTCATAATCATCCATGTGGTAGTGATTATTACTGTCAGGCCCAGCGTTGCATTTTTTTTTTTTTTGTAACTTAAGATTTTTATTCATTTTTCATTATATATATTGCATTCAGATCACAGTCTACATTTAAAAAAAACAAAGGGGCTAGAGTAAAAAAGAAAAAGGAGAAAAAAAAAAAAAAGAAAAAAAAAAAGGTGGGGGTGGGACAAATGTTGGAGCATCAAGTTTTTAGTTTCCATCTCTTAATTCTTCTGGTTTTTCCAGCGTCTTTGGTTATTCTTTCAATATCTGTCTCGTTGTTGCACTTTGTAGTGTGTCCATTTCCGCCATTTTTTTTCCCATAGTCCTTCTTGCATTCTTTGTCGATATGTTAGTTTTTCCATCATACGTATGTCCTCAATAATGTCAGTCCATTGCTCTTGGTCAGGAAGAACTTCTGATCGCCATTTTTTTGTGATTGTTTTTTTACATGCAATCAACAAGATTTTAACTAGATATCTGTCCTCAGCCTGTATAACATTGTCTCTTTTAAGATCACATAGGTACATCAAGTTACAGTTCATTGGTATATTATATCCTAATATCCTCTGTATTGTCACATGTATAGATTTCCAGAATGATGAGATTTTGCAGCATTTCCAAAACATATGCGAGTGGTCTGCATTTTGAGCCCCACATCCCCTCCAGCATATAGATTGGGTATTTGTATACTTTCCTTGAATCTGTGGTGTAATGAAAAAGCGAATCAGGTTTTTCCATCCAAATTCCCTCCATGTTCTTGAATTTGTTGACGTGTGTTGTGTTTTCCATATTTCCTGCCAGCTTTCTTCTGTTATGTTTAAATTGAGCTCTTTCTCCCATTTCTCCTTTATATAGTTACTTGAATGATTGTTTGCCATAAGTTTCTGATATAGCTTTGAAATAATTCTTGTTTTATTTCCTGTATATGAGCTTAAAATGAATTGTATAATCTCGCTCACATCTGTTTGGAGGTTATGCCTAATCTTCTTCATATAATAGTCTCTCATCTGCAGATATCTGAAGAATTCCGATCTTTCTAGTTTAAATTTTCTCCTGATGTTTACAAAGCTCCCGAGATCTTTTTTTCCGATATTGCCCCATGCTGTGATTCCCTTGTTCACCAGATTTTTGTATCCCCTATCTTGTTTTGCCGGTTCAAACTGACTGTCAAATGCTACCCATTTCAATAGTTTTATGTCTTCCTTTATATTATACTTTTGTACTATTTTATACCACAGTTCTAAAGTAAATTTAGTGATTGGGTCTATTTGTTTGATTTGCTTATATGCATCTTTATCTCCTATTATGCTTTGTACTGGGAGTCCCTCAATTTCCTTTTCCATTTCTTTCCATTTTGCCTCATATCCCTCGTCGCACCAACATATGATATATCTTATTTGTGCTGAGTAGTAATATTCCTTTAGACTCGGTAGGCCCATGCCTCCTTTCTCTTTTGGTAACTGGAGAGTTTTATATTTCACTCTTGGTTTTTTACCTCCCCAAACAAATCTCGATATCATCCTGTCCCACTTTGAGAATTGGGCATCTGGAATCTCTGTTGGTATAGCCTGGAAGAGGTAAAGTAATCTAGGTTGTATGCTGATTTTGACTGTCTCAATTTTTGAATTCAGATCCATATTTAAGATTGACCATCTATCAATATCTTTTTTTATTTCTTGTTCCAACCTATCATAGTTTGCTTTATAGATTTTGCTTAGATCTTTAGGTATGTTCACTCCAAGGTATTTTATTTCTTTTTGTTTCCAGTTTAGTTTGATCTTATCAGTTATCTGGTTTAGAGGGTTATAGTGGAATGTCAGTATTTGTGTTTTTGTTATGTTTATCTTGTATCCTGATAATTTTCCAAAATTTTCTATCAAGTTCATCATTTCCATTATTGATTCATCTGGTTGTTCAAGGTAAACTATAATATCGTCTGCAAATAGCCCAATCTTGTGTTCCGCCCCCTTTATTGTTACACCTTTTAATTTCTTATTTTGTCGTATTGCTTGAGCCAGTGGCTCTATGAACAGAGCAAACAAGGTGGGCGATAAGCAGCATCCCTGCCTAGTTGATCTTTGTATATTTACTTTGTCTGTTAAGCTACCGTTTATCTTGATTCTTGCCACAGGTTCTTGATACAGCGTCCTTATGCATTGTACTGATTTTTCGTTAAATCCAAAGCGTTCCAGCACACTATATAGGAATTTCCAGTTAACCCTGTCAAATGCTTTTTCTGCGTCTAAACTCATTATTACTGCGCTTTTCTTTTCTTTATGTATTTGATTAATTATATGTATTGTTCTCCTGATATTGTCATGTGTTTGGCGTCCCTCTATGAAACCAGTTTGATCATCTTCTATCAATTCCGTCAAGAATGTCTTTATTCGTTTACATATAATTGTTGTATATATTTTATAATCCACATTTAATAAAGAGATTGGCCTATAGTTTCCGCATTGTTCTCTATCTTTCCCTGGCTTTAAAATGACTGAAATAATGGCTTCGTTCCATGATGGAGGTATTTTGTTGTTGTTCAACGTCCAATTAAATGACTTTAGAAGCTGTGGCATGAGTTCTTCTATAAACAGTTTATAAAACTCAGATGGGTATCCATCACTACCTGGTGATTTACCGTTTTTAAGTGACTTAATCACATCTCTAATCTCTTGTGTTGTTATTTCTGCTGTTAGCTTTTCATTTTGTTGATTTCCTATTGATGGCAAGTCCAATGTGCATAGAAATTTTTTAATATCTTTAGTATTTGTTTCTTCAGGTTGCGAGTATAGTTCTTGGTAGAAATTATGGAATATTTCTTCGATGTTTTCTGGGTTAACTGTGGTTTTATTTGTGGTGGGGTCTTTAATCTTATATACATTATTCATTGTTTGTTGTTTTCTTAACCGTTTTGCCAGCAGTTTTGTGGCTTTTGGTCCCGTTTCATAATATTTTTGCTTTAGATATCTATTTTTCCTTTCAATTTCATCCATTTGTGTTTCTTTTATCTTTATTTTTTCTTCTTTAATTTCTTGATATATTTTTGGGTCATTTGTGCTTTGATGTTTATGTTCTAATTCCCTCAGTCTCTCACATCTTTGTTCATATGCTTCCAGTTTAGTCTTATTTGCTTTTCCTGTTTCAACAATTAATTTACCTCTTAACACGGCTTTTAGTGCATCCCATAGTATTGTTGGGTCCACTTCTTCATTGTCATTCTCTTGGATATATTCATTTATGTTTACTTTTATTCTTTCTTTCATTTTATCATCATTTAACAGTCCTACATTAAGTTTCCATGTTGTTTGTCGTTTTCTATTGTTTAAATTTATTTCCATGTATATAGGATTATGATCTGATATTTCTGCCCCTCCAATCCAACAATTTCTCACCCTGTGTCTGTTATCTTCATTCATAAGGAAGTAATCTATTCTAGAGTGTACTTTATGGACTGCTGAATAATGTGTATAGTCTTTTTCGAGTGGGTGCAGGTCCCTCCATATGTCTACCATACCCATTTCTGCCAGTGAGGTTCTTATGAATTTTGTTACATGTTTTTTTGTCTTCTTAACACTTGTTGTATCAATTTCATGATCCATGACAGCATTTAAGTCTCCTCCACAAATTAGGACTCCTTCACTGTGTGTTGCTATGAGATCAAACAGATGTTGAAAAAAACCCTTGTCACTTTCTGGTGGGGCATAGATGTTCACTAATGTGATCTGCATTCCATCTATTCTACCCTTTATTATTACATACCTGCCTTCTTTATCCTGGATTTCCTGTTCACATTCAAATTGTATTTTATTTGAGATTAGTATCATAACCCCCCTTTTAGTTCCTCCCTTAAATGAACTGTAGTAGGAGTTCTTATAGCCAAATCTCTTTAGTTTCACATGTTCTGTCTTGCTCAAATGTGTCTCTTGCATAAATATAATTTCGGCTTTTTCTTTCTTGAATTTTCTTATTATTCTTTCCCTTTTAACAGGTGAGTTCAGACCATTCACGTTTAGTGTTATTATCTTAAGATTTTTACCCATAATCATGTTTTTCCATTTTTTTAACTTGTGCTCCTAGCCCCTTTAACAACAAAAATAACACATATTTATATAAAAACACATTAAAAAATCTCGACCTCCGTACTTTGGGCCTTTCTTCTGCCCACTGGTCCCTGTTGGTGGGTGGAGGGAATGTCCTCACCGAGTGTAGGGCCCTCCCTAGACCTGTATTTACTATCCAAGTAATAGTCATTAGTCTAGAAATGTCCAACAAATATCACTTAAACCTCTCCTAGCCGTCTGTTTCTCTTTTACCTTGTCTTCTTGGCCTTCATTTCTTCTGTGTCTTTCTTAATCTTTGTTATAATCTAGGCTTTCAGTTGAAAGCCTTGTAGTCTTTCCTGGGCCCGCTGCTCCACGTCTCCCCCCGTCTTTTGCCGTTCACTCGCCTCCACTCCGTCTGTCGTGATGCGTTCAGGGCCTCCGCTGCTCCTACCGTTTCCTCCGGCACGTACACCTCAAGGCCCCGCTCCATCATGTCCTGCGCTGCCTCTCTGGCTGTGTTGTAGGTTCTTACGCCGTTCTCCCAATGAATCCTCATCTTCGTTAGCGGCGTTTGGAATCTAATTTTTTTTTCTTTCAGCGTTTTTTTAATGTTGGCATATTTCTTCCGCTGCTGCACAATTTCCGCCGGGTAGTCATGATCAAAGAATATCTGCTTGTCGCCGATTCGTATCTTTTTTTTTTTCCACGCTCGTGTCAGGATTCTTTCCTTTACATCATATTTCAGAAAGTTTACCACAACTGACCTGGGTGTAGAGCGTGGGTTCGGGTTCTGTGCCGAGGCTCTGTGCGCTCGTTGAATCTGCAGATCCGCTTCGCTGGGCAGTTCCAGCTCTTTTTTTAAGAACTGATCCATGAATTTCGTCATCGAGTTGCCTTCAATGCCCTCCGGGATCCCGAAGATGCGTATATTGCCCCGTCTGGACCTGCTCTCCAGGTCGGTTATTTTCTCCTGCATCCTCTGCATTTGTGCCGTCAGGGTCTGCAGCTGTTCGCTTGCCTCGCTATTCCAATCTTCCAGCTCTGATATTCGGGCCTGCGCTTCTGTCATACACGCCCGCTGGGAGCGCAGCTCCTCCATGCTTTCTGCTAGCTTGCGCTCCATTTCTCTTCGGAGGCCCATAATTTCTTCCTTAATCTCTTTTTTCAGCTCCTCCTTAAGAGCCGCTAAATCCTGTTGTAGCTGCCGTTTGAAGTCTCTCAACTCTTTTCCCAAACTGGCGATGCCAGTGTTCATGGTATCGAGTTTTGTGTCTTCCATTTTCTCTGCTGCGGTCACCTTGTTTTTTTGGGCCCCGTGTTCAGCGGTTTCTCCTGCGTTGTTGAAGAGGAATTCTTTAATTTTACCCTGCTTTTGTCCTTGTGCCCGGCTCCTTCGTGTTTTCATCCCTTAGTTTATTGATCCGCTTATGTCGAGTTGGCCATTTACCGATGATTTTTAATCCGGCTAGGGAGAGCTCTCTGTTTAAGCGTTATGTCTCTCCGCCATCTTTTCGAAAAAAACGCATTTTTAATATTTATATAAATTTATATAACTCTCTGAGGTGTGATGATACATGGCCTATATTACTGCAGTCACTGATATCATGAATGTCTGGTGACATTCCTGTGTGAGTGTATTTATATGACATTACTGTCATGGACCTTCCCGTGTGCTTTTCCACAGCGCACGGCGAGGGGTGAAATAATGAGGATTTACGTGCAGGGCTCCACCAACACACATTTATTTAACATAAAGACACGTGACAAACAGTTCAAAACGTAAGACTTACAAAAAGGTATGACAAACACTTACAGTGGACGTTTGGGGGCCGGCATCACCCCACGAACGCATGAGATGAGACGTGTATCCATGCTGGCTTCCCACAGCTGGAATCGCTGTGAGAACGCAAAGAACCACGAGCTGCACGGAGTGGATACACGCCGTAGTGGAGCTGACAGTTCACTGATACAACACGCAATTAGACAGTCCATCAGCAGTCAAAGACCCAGCAGTGCATGACTGGCAAAAGGTGCTTAAGTACACTCACTGCTGGTTATGGTGTAATGAGGAGCACCTGAGTGAGGATCGGGAAAAATGATTAACGGGGCTGGGAACAGCTGATGGTAATGAGAGAGGGGGGGGGACGTGGCCGGATCAGCAGACTGTCGGCAGTGCTCACAGAAAGTAAGTCACAGTGGCTGTCTAACAACTGCCGGTCAAACAGTAGCTATGGATACGGGAGGCAGACTGAAATACATAATATACACAAATGCTGTGGCACCTAGACCCACAGAGAGGGCAGGACTGAGCCGGGGAAACCAAGCCAGCTCTGCTCCTGACAGAGCCCCCCTCTCAAGAGGTGGATACCCAGACACCCAAGGTAACATCCCGAGGACCCCCCCCCCCAACAGGAACAACAGGAACAAACAACACAAACCTGGGTGGGAGGTCGGGGGAACAGGAAAAGAGGGAACACAATACCCCGCCCAGGGCCCACAATTATCCCCCCCCCCCCCCAAGTCCAAAGGCAAGGAGGCTCAGGAGGCTGCCCAGAGTCCCAGGTGCAGCAGGCAGTCCAGTGAACAGAGTCCAGTGGCCTGCCAGACAACGCGTGCCATCTGGACCAGAGACTCAGTCCCTCTGGTGGTCGGCTAATATTGCAGCGCCACCAGGACCGGGTGGGTGGGTGGGGGCAGGAGGTGGCCTGCCCACTGGGAGGCTCACTGGTGGGTGACCGGACCGTAGGGAGGGGACCCCCACGGTGTCGGGCTGGAAGGAGAAGAGGACCACACTGGCGTCAGACTGACTAGTAACGGCCCAGGCGTCCTCAGGCTGACCGGCAGCACTCTCGATGATCCCGGCTTGGAACACAGCTGCCCCCACGGTGGACCCTGACCGGGTCAATGCTGCACCTGCAGCAGCTCCTGGCTGGAGCTCTGTGGCACCTGTGGTGGCTCCTGGCTGGAGCTATGCAGCACCCGGGGTGGACTCCAGCTGAGCCAACGCTGGATCCTCAGTGGGCCCCGACCGGGCCAACGCCGCACCCTCAGTGGACCTCAACCGGGCCAACACTGCACCCTCGGTGGAACCTGCACTGGGGCGGGGTGCCCATGACGGGTCCAAACAGGAGCACAGCACCCACGACGGGCCCAGACCAGGACGCTGCACCCACGGAGAGCCAGTCTGTGGAGGGACCCACACGACGGCCTCAGGCAGGAGGGGAGCTGGCTACAGGCTGACCTCTGCTGGGTGAGCTGGACCCTCGGCATCCTCTGGTGAAGAGACCGGATCCACAGACCGGTGACCCTAGAAGAGGGCTCAAAGACAGAGGAGAGACACAGGTTAGGGTCGCCGGCAGCGGCGGAGCCCGTCAAAGGGAGTTTGGATGCGGCTGAGGGCTGCACCCGACTCTCCTCACCTAGAGCCAGACAAGATCTCTCTAATACTGACATAAGAAGTAAGAGAGAGAAAACTTGACTGAGCTCGAGCTCCACCGCCATCCAGGACTCTGTTGATCCCAGCAATGTCATCTCGAGCCCGGCCTCCAGGAGGTCCGGCTCAAGCTCCCACTCTGCTGCGATGGCCCCCGCAGCTGGCATGATGGTGGAGGCATTCCTGGTACCCTCAGGCAAAGGCTCCAACGCAGGTCCCAGATCCAGTGAGGAAGCTGAGGGTTGGCTCTGTGTGGGCCCATGAGCAGAATCCTCCAGGGCCCTGGGCTCCTCCGTCGTCCGGCAGCAATGTTTTGGGGCCGGCGGACTCTCAGGAGAACAAGAAGGAGACACGGAGAGGATAGAAATGAAGTCAGCATTGGCAGCTGGAGGAGAGGACTCAGCGGACTGCTGGAACTAAGCCTCTCCCTTGGGAGACAGACAAGGTTCAAAGTACTTTGATCGAATAGAATGAGAACACACTTGCCTGTCATCCCGGCGTTTGATGTTCACAGCTGCAGCTGGAAGGCAGTCACCCCTCTCCGTGTCCATGGCGATTCTGGCCCCTTCCAACAATGACGGAGGTGCCAGTTCCGACGTTGGTAACTCCTCCGGCATAACTGCAGGGGAACAGCTCCATGCTGGCTCCAGGGTGGATTCCTCCGGGGCCCCCAGCTCCTCCAACGTCCTATGGCTCAGCTCCGACGGACCCTCAGGGATTGGTGGGGTAGACATGGAAAGGACAGGAGAAAGGTTTACTTCCACAGCTGGAGGAGAGAGCCCAGCGAACTGCTGGAACTGGGCCTTTCTTCCAGGAGACAGACAATGTTTATCATTATTGCATTGAATGGAATGAAAAAACACTTGCCTGTCCTCCCGGTGCTCGATGTTGACAGCTGCTGAAAGCTGGCAGTCATCCTTCTCTCCATCTACGACAATTTTGGGTCCCCCTCTGAATGATGGAAGAGCCAGCTCAGCAGACGCGGAAGTGGGCGTAACCGGGAAACCATGGACCTCTTGGCAGCTGGAGAGATGGCGGCCGCTGAAGACAAGGAGGGCTTCTCCTGGCGTTTCGATGTTGGATGACGCTGTCGCTTGTTAACTGGTGCAGACCATGCTGGAGCGAGAGGAGGGTGGGGCGAATCATCACGGAGGATGAAGGTCTGCTGATCACCGGGCCTCTGTCTCGATGCTGTGGGAAACGCCAAACCGGGGAAAGAGCGCTGGAGCGAGCAGACTGTGGCCAGCAGGTCGGCGAACTGTGGGCAGTCCCATAACCCGGGATGCGCCTCCAGGATCCCTACTGTGCCGTCCATGGATTCCAGCGTCTTCTTTGGTCCCCAAGTGGCAAGGGCTTCATCCACGAAGCTCCAGATAAACTCGGTGGCCCATCCCTCCGCCACTGTGGGAAACCCCGCTGCCGTTCCTCCTCTGCCTCAGCGAGACTGGGGCACGGTGCTTTCCAGAAACAGGTTAGTCCAAAAAACAGTTCAAAAAGGAAAAGAGTGATGTGTGGGTGTACCCGCTAAATCCTCTTTTGGCTGGGTCTTTCTGTTACGGACCCTCCCGTGTGCTTTTCCACAGTGCACGGCGAGGGGTGAAATAATGAGAATTTATGTGCAGGGATCCACCAACACACATTTATTTAACATAAAGAAACATGACAAGCAGTTCAAAAGGTAAGACTTACAAAAAGGTATGACAAACACTTACAGTGGACGTTCGGGGGCCAGCATCGCCCCACGAACGCATGAGATGAGACGTGTATCCATGCTGGCGTCCCACAGCTGGAATTGCTGTGAGAACACAAAGAACCACGAGCTGCACGGAGTGGATACATGCTGTAGTGGAGTTGATAGTTCACTGATGCAACACGCAATTAGACAGTCGATCAGTAGTCAAAGACCCAGCAGTGCATGACTGGCAAAAGGCGCTTAAATACACGCACTGCTGGTTATGGTGTAATGAGGAGCACCTGGGCGAGGACTGGGAAAAAATGATTAACGGGGCTGGGAACAGCTGATGGTAATGGGGGGGGGGGGGGGGGGGGGGCGGACCGGCAGACTGTCGGCAGTGCTCACAGAAAGTAAGTCACAGTGGCTGTCTAACAGCTGCCAGTCAGACAGTAGCTATGGATACGGGAGGCAGACTGAAATACATAATATACACATATGCTGTGGCACCTAGACCCACAGAGAGGGCAGGACAGAGCCAGGGAAACCAAGCCGACTTGGCTTCTGACAATTACTGTCACAGCACATTATCTTTCCAGATTACAGGTTAGTTTCACTTAAACTAGCTCTATAAAATAGTGTACTGGATAGTGTACTTGTCATCTTGAAGCTGGAGAGGAAAAATAAGATGAATACATTGTTTTACAGACATGGTCACAGTGTGTAATGAAATATTCAGTTACATCTCTTTCCCGTTACTGAATCTCCAGGTTCAGTTTTCTCAGTATCTTACATTTTATTTCCATTTCTATGTCCAGTTCTAAAAATTTACTCTCTTTCAGTCATATTATGGCTTCTGTCATAATTCAGCACCAGAGAGGCTCAAACACAGAGCAAACCACACCAGATGAACACTCAGACTCAGGTGGTAAAATGAACCAACTTTAATGAACACACAATTTCCAAAAGTACACAAACTTAAATAAACCCGCAAGAAATAATGAACAGTGCAAATATGACACAAACTTAAATTGACGCAAAACGCAGGAGCACGCTGGAGCATACGCAGCCTGAGGAGAGAGAAGAGGGAGAGGATTAATGATGGGGACAATAGGAGAGGAAGTGAGTGAAAGACAAGAGAAGCAGCTTACTGCACAAAGCAGAGGGCCCGGCGGGACCTCCTGTATGGGGTGTAAAAGAATAGGTAGGCTGAGGATTGGGCAGGTAAACCTGGGTGGAGAGTCCATTGTCTTGAGAGAGGAGAGGATCAGGCAAGCGCACACAGCCTCGGAGAACACACAGCAGAGGTGGCAGCAAACCTGAAGCAAACCTGAAGAGAGAAGACACAGAGGTGAGACAACGGGGGAAAAATAACGCCAAACAGCATAGACTTGGTTGCTTTTCGTCAGTCATACCCAATGGTCCAGCGGCAAAGCATTCACACACTGGCTCTTAAATATGCTGGTGACCCAGAGGGCGGCAGGTGTAACCAATCACACAGGTGTGCAGATGAGCTCTGGAGCCGGAAAGAAACAGAAGCAGGAGGGGTGGGGGGTGCATGGTTGCCTGATCATCACAGTGCCCGCCCCTCAAGGGACGCCTCCTGGCGTCCCACTGGGCTTCTGAGGGTGTGTTCGATGGAATGCCAGCACCACACCCTTGTCAAGGATGAAGGAACCTAGGATCCATGACCTCTCCTCTGGCCCATACCCCTTCCAGTGAACAAGGTAATGGAGACCCCAACCCCGTCAACAGACGTCCAGGATCTTCTGTACCATGTAGGTAGTTTTCCCATCGATGATCTGCTGGGGGGAGGAAGGGGGTCCGGAGGAGGGCAAAGAGGGCTGAAGGAGAGGGATTTAATCCGGGACACATGGAAGGTCAGATGGATGCGTAGTGAAGGCGGCAGGTCCAGCTGAACAGTAACATCATTGATGATACCCAAAGCACGACAACAGCTTCCAGAACTCCATCTTCAATGGGACCTGGTCAGTGGACAGCCAGACCCTCTGTCCCACAACGTACGCTGGCGCCGGCGTACATCTGCGGTTCACATAGCGTTGGTTCCGCTCCAATGAGCGGAGAAGAGCAGCTTGCGTGGTCCTTCACAGATGGCGACAGTGGCACATGGGCCTCCATGGATGGCACACCGATCCCCCTCTCCGCCTTAGGTAGCAAAAGTGGGGTGTATCCTATCGAAGCCTCCAACAACGTCAGCCCAGTAGCGGAGGAGACGGCAGTGTTGTGGACGTACTCCACCCAGGTCAGGTGGGAGCTCCAGGTGGATGGGTTACAGGATGCCACACACTTCAGGGTGGCCTCCAGGGACTGGTTGGCGAGCTCGATCTGACCGTTGCTCTGTGGATGGTATCCTGACGTGAGGCTGGCAGTGGCACCCAGGGAACGACAAAACGCCTTCCAGATGTGTGATGTGAATTGAGGACCTCTGTCAGAGACAATGTCTATGGGGATCCCATGCAAGCGGATGACGTGGAGGGTCAGCAAATTGGCCGTTTCCGCAGCCGAGGGCAATTTGGGGAGAGGAACCAGGTGAATAGCTTTGGAAAAACAATCAATGATAGGATGACTGAATTACCTTGAGATGGAGGGATGCCAGTAAAGAAATCCACTGCAATATGGGACCAAGGAAGACTCAGAACCAGGAGGGGATGAAGGAGGCCGGCTGGGGGAAAGGAGTCAGTTTTATTGGTCTCACAGATGTGATACATCTTCACATACTCCTGCACATCTCTTCTGAGCGACGGCCACCAAAAACCTCATTGCAACAGTTCAACAGTCCGTGAGATCCCGGGATGGCAGGCAAAAAAACTGGTGTGCCCCCACTTAATGACTTCACTGCGTAAAGAGGAGGGCACAAACACTCGGTTGGGCCAACCTCCCTCCGGGATAGGTTCAGAGGACTGGGCCCACCGGACCCTCTGCTCGATCTCCCAAGAGAGGGCCCCAAGAAAGCAGGAAGAGGGAAGGATGCTCTCCAGAAGAGAGGCAGCAGCTGCAGAGAGAGAGGAGGAGGAGGAAGAAGAGTGAGAAGAGAACTGGCGCGAGAGAGCATCAGCCTTGGCATTACAGGACCCTGGGCGGTACGTGATGGAGAGATTAAACCTGAGGAAGAACAGGGCCCACTGTGCTTGCCGAGAATTCAACCGTCTGGCAGATCTAAGATATTCTAAATTTTTATGATTTGTCCAGATAATGACAGGTTGGCTAGCTTTCTTGAGCCAGTGCCTCCACTCCTCGAATTCCAACTTAATAGCCAGCAGTTTGCGGTCCCCTACATCATAGTTCCTCTCAGCTGGCGTCAGCCACCGATAGAAATATGCACACTGATGGAGCTTCTGATCGGAACTGGAGTGCTGGGAGAGGACAGCGCCCACCCCCGAGTCAGAAGCATCCATCTCGATCACGAACTGTGCTTGAAGGTCAACCTGCGGCAAAACGTGCGTGTCGGTGAAGAGGCCTTTCAAGGTCACAAAAGCCCGTTCAGCAGCCTTTGACCACTTGAACGGACTCTTGGTAGACATCAGTTGTGTCAGAGGTTGCACAACCTTGCTATAATCCCGCATAAATCGGCAGTAGAAGCTGGCAAAGCCCAAGAAGCATTGGAGTTGCTTCCTGGACTGGAGGGTAGGCCAGTCTACTACCACCTTGATTTTCACCGGATCAGTCTTTAACATGCCCTCGGTGAAGATGAACCCCAAGAAAGAGGTGGAGTGGGTGATGAACTCACACTTCTCAGCTTTAACAAAAAGCTAGTTTTCCAGCAGCTGCTGCAGGACAGCCCGGACATGGACTACGTGCTTGTCCAACATGCGAGAAAAAATGAGAATGTCATCCAAATAAACAAAAACAAACTGGTTCACCATGTCCCGTAGGACGTCATTGATCAGCTGCTGGAGGACGGCAGAGGCATTGGTCAGCCTGAATGGCATGACCAGGTAATCAAACTGGCCCAGGTGTGTTTTAAAAACCATCTTCCACTCATCCCCCTCACCTATGTGAACCAGATGGTACACATTACTGAGGCTGAGTTTGGTGAACATGCGCGCCCATTGAAGAAGTTCAAAAGCTGAGTTGATAAGGGGCAATGGGTATTTATCCTTACGGGTGATGGCGTTGAGTTCACGGTAATCAATGCATGGCTGCAAAGTTCTGTCCAATTTACCTACAAAAAAGAACCCAGCGCCGAGAGGGGCGGGCGACGGACGAATAAAGCCGGCACTGAGGGAGTCTTTGATGTAGTTCTCCATTGCCTCCCTCTCCGACACAGATAAATAGTAGCGCCGTCTGGATGGCAGCCACGCACCTGGAAGGAGGTCAATAGCGCAGTCATAGGCCTGATGGGGTGGTAATGAAAAGGCCCTCAACTTGCTTAAGACCTTTCCTAAGTCATGATAGACCTTGGGCACGGAGCTGAGATCCGCCGACTCAGCCGGAGGGGAAGAGATAGGGAGATAGGGCAAGCATGCGGCCAAGTGGAGGCACGAAGAGAGACAAAAAGGGCTCCAGGAGAAAATGGAGCCCGGACTCCAATTGATTATGGGGTTGTGTTTATGGAGCCATGGATACCCCAGGATCATGGGTGTAGACGATTGGGGAAGAACATAGAACTGGACAGTCTTGTGGCGGTTACCGGACAAAATGACTGAAATGGGTTCAGTTTGCAAGGTAACTGCCGTGATCCTGCTGCAAGAGAGGGCCAAAACATTCAACAGTGTTGGGAAGTTCCTGGTGGGAATCTTAAATTTTTGAACCAAGACCTCGTGGATGAAATTTTGCTCCACTCCGGAATCAATCAGAGTGGAAGTTTTGCACTCAGCCCCCAGTAACTGAATGAGGGCCGGGAGTGCAAAACGGTTGGGAAGATTTTGTGAAGATTCTCCCGCCAGACCCCACACGGTTACTGATGGTCTGAATCTTTTGGCCGAATTGGGCATTTCAATATTGTGTGGTTAGTGGCCCTGCAATACATGCACGCCCCTGCCTTCTCTCGATGCTAGTGTTCCTCCGGAGTCAGATGAGCCTTGTTGAGGACCATTGGCTTCGGTGGTGACGCCAACTGAGCAGCACGAGAGGACGGGGGGCAGGCCGTGGAATGGATGAGGAAGCAGCACCTTTCTTCTCCCTTGCGCGCTCCCGAAACCTGTTATCAAGGGCCACAGCCTGTGCAATAAGTTCATCCATAGAGGAGAAGGAAGCACGGATAGCCAGTTCATCGCAGAGATTGGCATTCAGGCTCCAGAGGAAGACGCTGCATAACGCAACGTCATTCCATCCAGAGTCTGCCGCAGCGACCCGGAGTTCAACTGAGAAGACGGCTACAGACCATTTCCCCTGCCAAAGTCCCAACAGCTGACTAGCAATAGTCCCCTCACTCTCAGTATGATCGAAAGCCTGTGAGAATTGCTACACAAAACACTCAAATGTATACAGGGTCCCCTCCGGACCGCTCAAGATGGACTGTGCCCACTTGAGCACCCGGTCTCGAAGTAACAAGGTCATAAAGTGAATCTTGGCCAAATCATCCCTGCATTCCCTCTCCACCCGCTGGAAATAAAGCTGGCAATAAAGCAAGAACCCTTTGCATCCCCCCACTTCCCCTGCATAGGGGGCAGGCGAGGGAACAGAAATGGTCTTGCGGCTGGGAGGAGCTGCTGGACCAGCAAGTGCAGGGGGAGCCGCCACACCAGGAAGCCGACACAAATGCTCGGTCACGGTTGCCAATTGCTGAGTGATTGTTTGGAGTTGGTCAGACAAGAACATGACCTGGCGCTCCGTGGCATCCAAACACGAGAGTGTCGACTGCTCACCCGGTGGGGCGCCTGCTGAGCCTCGATCCTGGCTGGACCATTCTGTCATAATTCAGTATCAGAGAGGCTCAAACACAGAGCAAACCACACCAGATGAACACTCAGACTCAGGTGGTAAAATGAACACAACTTTAATGAAAACACAGTTTCCAAAAGTACACAAACTTAAATAAACCTGCAAGAAATAATGAACAGTGTAAATATGACACAGATTGACACAAAACGCAGGAGCATGCTGGAGCACACGCAACCTGAGGAGAGAGAAGAGGAAGAGGATTAGTGATGGTGATTATAGGAGAGGAAGTGAGTGATCTCACTCTTCTGTTGGAGATGAGGCCAACGATTGCAGAGTCGTCAGAGAACTTCTGTAGATGGCAGCGTGTTGTGTTATGTGAGAAGTCTGCAGTATAAAGGGTGAACAGGAAGGGAGCCAAAACCGTTCCCTGGGAGGCCCCTGTGCTGCCGATGATCGTGTCGGACACACAATCCTAGGTTCTCACAAACTGTGGCCGGTTAGTGAGGTAGTCCAGGATCCATGATGACAGGTGCTGGTCCCCCCCTGCGTACAGCAGCTTGTCCTTCAGGATCATTGGTTAGATGGTGTTGAAAGCACTGGAGAAGTCAAAAAACATGATCCTCACCGTGTTCCTGGGCTTCTCCAGGTGGGACAGGGAGTGGTGAAGGAGGAAGATCACCGCATCCTCCACCCCAGTGCCATGCTGGTAGGCGAACTGGAGTGGATCCATCACTGGTCCCACCAGGGGGCGGAGGTGAGCAAGGAGCAGTCTCTCCAGGGTCTTCATCCTGTGAGACATCAGGGCCACTGGTCTGTAGCTGTTCAGGTCTTTGGGGTGGGAAGTCTTTGGTACAGGTACCACACAAGATATTTTCCACAACTGTGGTACCCTCCCCAGCTTCAGGCTCAGG
The DNA here is from genome assembly GCA_020510985.1 of Pholidichthys leucotaenia. NCBI lineage: Eukaryota > Metazoa > Chordata > Actinopteri > Cichliformes > Pholidichthyidae > Pholidichthys > Pholidichthys leucotaenia. The sequence goes on from CM035837.1 coordinate 285,673,438, forward strand.
TTGAAGATGTGCTCCACAATCCCACACAGCTGGTGTGCGCAGGACTTGAGGAGCTTCGCTCTGATGCTGTGTGGTCCTGAGGCCATCCATCCATCTTCTTCCGCTTAATTCTTTTCGGGTCGGGGGGGGGGGGGGTCTGGAGCCTATCCCAGCATTCTTTGGGCGAGAGGCAGGGTACACCCTGGACAGATTGCCAGTCCATCATAGGGCCAACACAGAGAGACAGACAACCATTCACTCTCACAGTCATACCTAAGGACAATTTAGAATCCCCAGTTTGATGCCAATTAACCTAACTTGCATGTTTTTGGTATGTCAGAATCAGAATCAGAATCAGAAAAAGATTTATTGCCAAGTACATTAACAGATCACTGATAACATACGAGAGAATTTGACTTGACACAGTAATGAACCTGCATTTCCGTGCCGCGGCGCATCTGCAACGCGCCTGTCAGCAGGAGGGTACAGGTCGCATAAAGATGATACAATAGGAAGGAGCAAAAAAATCATTGATTCAAAATACTGGTTACATACTTAATCAATATTAAGAGTTCAAGGAAAAAAAAAGCTCAATGCACATATATTCGCTACACACAGAATTCACAGGACACAAGAGAGCAGTGTTATCTTTATTCAGTTCATGGATCAATGTGTGTGCGGTGTTGAGCAGTGTTGATGATAATAAGAGAGACCCAAGGACCCTTGGCAGAAGATGTTTTGTCTGTCTGGCGCCAGTCTTATCTGGCGCTGCAGCTGGCTGTCCAAGGCCTTGCTCATGATTTTGAAAAACGCAGACAGACGACAGCAAGCTGGGATCCAGTAGTTAGGAGGGGAGGAAAAGTCAGAGCAGGAGAGGAGAAAAAAGCGTCTACTCTCTTGGGAGGGCGGAAGTGAAGAAGGAAGGAAGGAAACCGGAGTAATCCCGGAGTAAACCCACACAGACATGGGGAGAACATGCAAACTCCACACAGATCACTGTTGGTCGGGGGCTGGGATTGAACCCAGGATCCCCCGGCCAAGGGTGAGTTGCTGTGCTGCCGCAGTGCTAACCACTCCGCCACCGTGCTGCCCCGGTCCCGAGGCCTTCCTCACCATATCGAGCCCTGATCACCTGTTGTCCGAGTGGTGAGTAGCCCCTACCAATTCCTACCTCTGTGGTTAAACATGAGTATTTTTTGAGCAAGAAGCTCAAATTTAATGTCTGCATTAAATGCATTTAAAGTTTTCTTACTCACAGAGAAAAAGTGACTGTGATTTGTTGCAGTAAAGAACAGCTTCTTGTACGCGGTGAACTTTCATTTATCTGTGCTTTCTATTTTATTTTATCTCATTCATTTACATGCTGTTGTGATATGCAACTATTTCATGGAAGTACATCCTCTAAATATACATTTTTAATGGGCTGGTCCAGGGGTGTCAAACAAGGGGGTCCCAGCTTTTCTCTGTGAATTCACAGCTTTATTTCTAGTAAATTTCTGACTTTCTACTGATTACAATAGTTTCTGTAAATCTGAGACATTTTTTTCTCTGTAAGATGAGACTTTTTTCTCATCAGTTTTCTTTTTCTGATGAGAACAAGGGGCCCTTGATCTTGCTATGTGTGTGCAAGATGATTTAAGTATGCATTTAAAAGTCATGTGAAAGTGTGGAGGAACAAATAAGTTCAGGCGAGATGCGACGAGCTGGAAGGTTTCAGTTTTATTTCCTCCATCATCATGAGACACACTGTAGCGCTGTGCGCTGTGTTGTGCTGTGTGTCTGTGCTGTGTGTGTTGTGTGTGTGCTGTCTTCTGAGGCATGTATAGTAAGCTCTTTTATACAGTCAAGAGAGAATGCATGGCACATTTGCATACTCATACATATCAGTCAATACATATCAATCGCGTGTATGGGTGACCCCCACAACAGACTGGGACAAGCAGAGCGCTCAGCTGGGGCAATTAGCAGAACAATGAGATGTGTGTATTGATATCAATAGGCAGCTGCTCTTTATCTAGCTTCTTCCTGCCAGTTCCACTGTTGATATGTATGACTCAAATGCAAACGTTCATGCTTCCTGCTCTCACTGTGATGCAAATGTCCCATGCCTTTCATGTATTGTCTGTAACTGGGTATAAAAATTGCATTGCTCTGTAACTCTTTCTCCCTCTCACTGCTCATCTGACTGCACGCATTGCTTATCTGCTGGAGAGCCTCCGGGCTCGCTCTAGCCCGCACCCACAGGGCTGGAGTGAGTTCTCGTAATGGCGGTATGATTAATAAATCCCTCAAAAACTCTCAGTTCACCGCTTATTATTTCATGCCGCTACAGCGTGGCCAGCTGGCACCCAGACTTCCTCTCCTTAATTCAGGGATGTATAACAATAGTCCATTGTTCTGGTTGTCCCCCCAGGGGTTCTCTGTCCGTATGCAATCCCTGTTGAGCGTGAATAGTATCAGTCTGCATTGTGCTGGGTGCCCACAAAAGTTACTTTTTCAACTAGTTATTTTAATCATGCAGTAACTCAAAAGCAACTCAGCTACTTTTGAAAAGAAGTAACTAGTAACTGTAACTAGTTACTATTTTTTTTTTGTAACTTGCCCAACGCTGAAAATATGTCACAAATTTACAAGACTGTCTGTTGCACTAGAGTGACAGAAAAGTCAAATAAATTCAGTCACTACCTAAACTGAATTCACTCTGCAAAACATCTGTATCTGATTCAAAACCACATATAGTGTCCCGGGTCTGATTTGAAAAAGTCAGATTTCATGTCAGTTTGCGTTGTTCAGACTATCATAAAAAACGGATGTGGGCAAAAAAAAAAAAACTGATTTGGGCCGTTTTTGTCTGCAGTCTGGACACAGCCTATTTACTCGCTCTGAGTTATTTTAAGAAGTACCAACTGTCCCTGAACGCATCTGCGCAGCTTTTCACCCAGAATGCACCTGTCCAACTGAACCGAGAAAAGCCATTTTGTTGTGCTAGGCTAGTTAGCTCTGGGGTAAATAAAGCAACCATTGAAATGGGTCTGTTACATCAACGCTAAGTATGCCTCTCCTGTGTGTTTGTGTCTCATGTTGAAATAGGTTAAAGTCTGTAAGTAGTCGACGGTGACATGGACTAGTATTTAAGACAGAAGCTCGGTGAGGAAAACCGGTCGCTGTACAGAGTGTGCTGCAGTTTAGATAACACAGTTGCCTATTTACTTTAGCTGTTGGTAGTTATGTTTTCTCGTTAATTAACCTCACGTGTGTCACTTTTTTTTTTTTCTGGCTGTGACTGTTTTTAAGTAGGCTGCAAGTGCCTATTTTGTCAACCAAAGAGGAGCAGTTCAGCCCAGAGGTGACGGGGTATAAAGAACAACAGTAACTTGACAAAAAATATTAAGACTTGAACTACCATATTGCGTTAAGCCAAAGCGCTAATCTGATAATGGCAGAGGACACCCGACAGGACAAGAGGGCCAGCTTCTCTGCATTCACGGAGCACGGCACCAATGGGGTGGCCAGGACCTCTGCCCTGGCCTCAGGAAAAACTGGCGCTTCAAAGAAATTAGTGATCAAGAATTTCAAAGGTACTGTAACGGTCTGCTGTGTGTCAGACATGTGGCGTTATCTTGACACTGCGCATTATGACACACACGAGCTGATAATTTGTTTACTCGTGTCCTCACATGTCACAGTTTCATTTTAGCTTGTTTGTGAAACATTTGTCATCGTTGCTGATGGATGCAGTGCAAACCAGTCTCTTTATGGGCACTCAGTGGCTATCAGGAACCTTTTATGTTGAAATATACTCTGTGCCAATGAAAGCACAGCACTCTAGAAAAGTTTGATCTTTTTACAAATTTTTATGGAAATGGTCAAAGGAATGCAAACTATTTTTAGACCTCTTCAAAACAAGGTCGGAGATTGACGAGGTAAAATCTGTCAAAAATTGAACAAAACACAAGCACCCTGACTTTTCAAAATCGCAACAAAATGTCTGCCTTAAAAACAAAGTTCACTATAGAATATTTCCTCCATTTGCATTAATGCAGACAGTAATGGAGAGCCTAAGTCACGCCCCCTCGACTTCCTGCATATGGGACCTTAAATCAGAAAAATTCTTTACTGAAGTGAATGGCAAGAGCAACGTTATCTTTTGATCCCGATCAAATTTTGCCACAAGTTACACATATGTTTGTCAATTTAGTGCATACCCATGCATGCCTGGAGAAACCAAGTGTAAGCAAGCATTTCTGCATGCCCATAGAAAGTGTTCTGACCTCACAGTGTGCCTGTGATGTCTGTATGACATAGTTGTTCAGAACTCCATATATGGTCATGTGACATGTGCATGCCCGTAGAAAGCAAGTGTAAGCAAACATTTCAGCATGCCCGTAGAAGTTACTGTTACCATGGCAACAATAACCATGATGAAACCTGCCTTTGATCTTTGACGTCACCACTCGTTCAGTGATGCCTGCCTTTGACGTCACCACTTCGTTCAGTGATGCCTGCCTTTGATCTTTAATGTCATAGTGAGTCCTATGACACAGAGACACACACAGACAGACACACAAGAGATTTCTTGAATTATAGATTACTAGTACATACCCGTGCATGCCCATAGAAACCAAGTATAAGCAAGTATTTCTGCATGCCCATAGAAAGCAGGTGTAAGAAAGGGTGTAAGCAAGCACGTCAGCACTCATTCAGTGATGCCTGCCTTTGATCTTTGATGGTGTCATAGTGAGTCCTATGGTCATCGATGATGTCATAGTGAGTCCTTTTATCATGAGGCATGCCGGCCTTTGTTCTTTGAAGATGTCCTATGATCTGTGACACACAGACATGATGTACTGCTTCGAATGGGTGTGGTTTAAAGTAGTGTGCCCTATTGTAGTAATTCCTGCACTTTGTATGATGTCATATAGACATCCTTCTGAGATCATAGGAACAGCAGCCTTACGGTTTATCTGACGTCATATAGAGTTCCGTTTATGTCACGTCATGTAGACGTCCAGTAAATGGTCCTATGAACACCGACATCATAGGAACATCATAGGATATCAGGCAGACCCACGCATGCCCGTAGAAACCGGAGCACCCGGAGAAAATCATCGCTTTGCTTGGCATTTTACACATTTGTAGTGTAGACTGGCATTTGTCAAGGTTACACATTTGCCGTCATGTAGGCATGGCGAGTCGTGCTATGATGGCTGAGTTAATAGCACGCACTATGATGATGAGGCAGAGATCATAGGCCATCCTATGATGTCCTAGAAACATGCTTTAAAGTCTGTCGTACCCTATACTGGTTAAGGGTGTCCTCCTGTCTCAGACGGGTGCGATGTACTGCTGGAACCTGAGGTGTTTCATCTTCATTGCATCTTTTCTGACGTGCAACAGTTGTCCTCATTCTATTGCTCTCCATCTGGTGGGTCTTCTTCTTCTTCGTTGAGACCACTGGTCGAGGGATAGGTGCGTCGTAATTTCAGTTCATGGACAGGATCATTACTACACTACTACACTTGATCTTAGCCAAAAGGCCGAGAAGCAATCATGAAAATAGATCTGAGCAAAAAGAGGCTTTCCGGCATGGACTCACTGTATATGACATCATAAAGACATGAAGGCAGCCTTGATATATATGACATCATAAAGACATGTTGCCTGATGTCTGTCACTGTATATGACATCATAAAGGCATGAAGGCAGGCTTGATGTATAGGACATCATAAAGACAATCACGAGTCGTCCTATGATGCCTGAGTTCATAGGACATCCTATGATGTCCAGGCAGAGATCATAGGCCATCCTATGATGTCCTATAAATGTGACACACACACAGACACACAGATTTCCTGCTTTTATAGAGTGATGATTATTATTTTTGAATCACTATACTATGGTGTCTATATGACGTCATGTAGACATCATAGACAAATCCTATGATCTTTTAGCGAGTCCTATGGTCGTGACAGACACACACAGATTTCTTGAATTATATATAAAGTGATAATGATGATGGCAGTAGGAGGTCAGCACCAGACAGCCACACCTCGGACACAGTTCAAGGATGCATAATTTTTTCACACATAAGGAGTTGTTCAGAATTCCTTATACAAAGATATATAGAGTGATGATAATCAAGTCAGTGGCGGTAATGCACCTGTACGCTGGTTTCCAACTGCCAATCAAATCTAAAGAAGATAATTTCCCACACAAATAACAGTGTAGGTTGTTGTCTGTTGAGGTATAAGGTTATGAAAAGGTGTAAATTAAAAAAAACTACAAATACAGATGGATGGAGCTTACTTCATCTTTTCAAGGCGCGCTCAGGGTGAAGTAACTAATGGCCCTTTTCCACTAGTACCCAGTCGGCCCTATTCGGCTCTACTCAGCCTGGTTTGTAGCCTTTTCCATTAGTACCTAGTATCCGTTACCAGGAACTATTTTAGTACCTATTCGAGGCCAGGGTACAACTGCGCTGAGTCGAGCTGAAAATGTGACATCAACAGACTGCAGGCCACTGATTGGTCAGGGTGTAACGTCATGAAAGCGTCTGTCTTCTGTGGAATCGACACGACCGCCATTTGCAATAGTTCACAAACTAAACTCGGTCACCGAGTAAACACGATATTAATAGAGATGGCGTTGCAGGTTTCGTGGACATCTACACCGTGGTCCAACGAAGAGGTGCGGAGTTTTCTGTGCTTGGTGGCAGATCCACAGTGAGAGGAGCGACCCGCACCGATACAGATGGCAGCATAGAACCGGACTACGGACAAAGCTGAAGATGAACGTGATGGAACCATCGATGGTGAGTGATTTGTGATATTGTGCATCTTTTCGCTTATTTATCCTGTTGGTGGTAAGCTCACTTTTTTGAGCAGTACAACACCGTCCTGTGCTGGCTAACGAGTGTTAGCTAGTAGCTAGCTAGCTAGTAGCCAACTCTGCTGATTCGCACTTGATTTGTCCGAAGTATTCGCTTGTGAGAGCAAAACGATGAAATATGTTAATCCTGGTTAAAGTCCTGGTTTGTGTATGTGTTGCACTTTGGTGCTATGCATTAAGTTGTGTGTAATTTCTTTCTAGAATCTGTTTCCACATGCCAGGGGTTAGCCGCCCTCAGCATGTTGTGTTTATATTGTGGATACAGGTCAAGAGGACCCCAGGATCCAAAATCTCAACATATACATGTGCATTTTCAAACCAGTGATTTATAAAGTGATTCTAATAATTTTCTAAAGCGTCAGAATAGACCCACACACCTATTCTGTGGATTTTTCATAAAAGGTGTTGGAACAGTGTTGTTGTGCTGTTCCACCATAAATCCCTGGATTGATAATGTACTTGTACATGTACAGGGTGGATCCTGCGGTGCTCATTGGTCAAGGAAACGAAGCATTTTTGTCACATCCCACCACTGACTTTCATAAGTGTATTTCCTTAATACAGGTACATCTCCAAAAATTAGAATGTCATGAAAAAGTTCAATATTTTTTGTCACTCATTTCAGAAAGTGAAATCCATCTATTGCATATATAGATTCATTACACAGACAGTGATAAAGTTCAAGCATTTATTTATTTTAATTTGGATGATTATGGCTTATAGCCCCTGAAAACCCCAAATTCAGTTTGGCAAAAAAAATAGAATATTACATAAAATAAATTTTAAAAAAATAGTTTTTAAATAGAAATGTTGGCCACTGAAATGTTGGTTGGCATGGACTGTAGCCAAAATCTTCAAAATTAAAATAAACACTTGCAATATATCACTGTCCATGTAATGAATCTATATATGGGTTTCACTTTATGAAATGAGTGACAAAAAATACTGAACTTTTTCATGATATTCTAATTTTTTGAGATGTGCCTGTATATGTTTTGAACTGGCTTTAACTAACCACCATCCATTTCTGTCTGTGGTCTAGGAAAGAGGAAAGGAAAAGCAGCCACCCCACAACGGATCTTGCCATTGTGGAAAGTACTGAAATCCTTTGCTTTTATAGGTAAAGTGCCAAAACCAAAGTAGCACAATTTCCACTTAATATAAAAGGGGCTGAACTGAGATTTATTTGATTGTGTGAATATTAATTACAGAATAATTGAAAATGACTGGGACATCAACTGTAAAATAAACCGCTTGTTATTTATTTTTTTTGTCCGATCACTTGTGTGATCCTTTGTGAGTTATGTTTATAACTGTATGTTGCACTTTGGGGAATGGGAGTTGTTCAGTCATCAATATAATTTAGTTTATATATGTAGTTTATAGTCTATCATCAATAAACTAATGCAGTATTATAATAGCAGGACACATTACAAATATTTGAGACCCATTGTAGTGCATCCTTTTATATTTTAGCAATACAAGTACAAAACACCGCCCACACTTGAAGCCAGGGCAATAAGAGATACAGCGGTGACAGAGCGGTGGCTAAACTTTTATTGATTAAAAAATTCCATATTTTGACTGAGCGACTCCATACTCTGTGATGCACACCCTCAGTTAAAGTACTATATTCCATTGAAGTGAATGTATTCATTCTGATTGCTGAGGCCACAGTAAAAACAAATGATTTTAAACATAACCCAGCCCTTGTAAAATCTACTTTACTGAAGCGCAGCTACATGAAAATTGTGGTTAAATACAACAACGAAGTACTTTGTCACATTCAAATTGTAATCGCTCCTGTTTTGTTTTTCTTTTGAATTCTTGGGTGGACTATGGGTGGGCAATTATAAGCTGCGGCTTCAGCCATCACCCATTTCGAATAACCTGTGTTGAACTGTATAATCAGAGGAGTTATTGTTTAATTTGACCTTGTTAAATTTTTTTCCCCTTTGTTATATTGTTCTATTTTCTTTTAATCTTTACTTTTAATCTATCCGAAATAAAGATTCATCCATTCATTCACATTCCACCACTGGCTTTTAGCAACAAGAGTATTTCCCAAATATGTTTTAAACTTGTTTTAATTAACCACCACCCATTTCTGTCTTTTGTCTAGGCAAGAGGGAAACGATCCACCCCAAACTGGACCTTGCCTTACTATTTACAGAGATGCAGGCTGAAGAGCTGCTGAACTGGGACCAGCTTGAGCGGCACATCCCAGCTGCTTCTCAGTGAGGCAGCGTGGCCGGTGTGTGTGACCCATTCTGAGCTTTTTTTGTTTTGTTTTTTTTTACAGTTTGAATTTTGCACATTCTGAATAATCTGGAATTTGCTGCTGATTGTAATAAACAATTTAGTGACTTATGTGTTTGCATCATGATTTTCTATTTTGTCTGTTAAGGCACCGGTGGGAAAAGAGTCAACAGTACAAACCATTTATCAGTGACTTTGAAAATAATGGCTCATTTTTAAGAAAAAGTAACCAAAACAATTATTTTATTTACTGAAGACTGTATTGTTGGATGTGCCAGTGCAGAAGACACTGCACAGTTTAGTGACAGTACCAGTATATGGAGGAATTCTGGGCCATATTAGCATCTGTACTTTATCATAATGGGTTTGGGCGGGGGTGTCCAATCATGTGCCATGGAGGGCCAAGACTCTGCAGGCTTTACCTCCAAACAGTGTCTTCAACAGCAGATTCCACTGAATTTCTTCTACTGACTGCTAATCGGTGAGAATACCTGCTGAAGAGACTGGGTAGAAGAGAGAACCAGCAGGGTCTTTGCCCTCCATGACACATGAGTGGAGACCCCTGGGTTAGGGTTTAATGGGATTTCACATTTTAACACAGACTGCTTTATGGTTCATAATTCTGTTGACAGACTTACACCAAACCAAAAGTGATTTCTCAAACTGCTGGATTGTTCTTAGACAGCTTTTCCAATCTTTCAGTATTTAATTTATGCCACTTGGTGGTAACCTTCACATATAAAAAAGAGACATCTGCAAAAACTTCAAAGGTTTATTGTCAGTGCAATTCCCAGTGCAATACTACATGAATGCATGTATAGTACATTGTTGATGCAGAGAATATATATTTCTACAGTACTTGTATCTAGTAAATCAAGTATTTTCCATGTAACCTTGTGACTGCATTATTTTAATTGCGTTTAATCCTAGATCAAGTTTGTTTTGGCCTAAAATGCATCATAATTGTCAAATATATCTTACTATACCTAACTCAGTACTGTTTACCTTTTGAATATATATTTTGTGGCTAATATAACTACAACCTGGCGATCAAGTTGTGTCAGGTGATCACTTTTTGCCATGACACCACCACAGACTCGGTGCTGCTAGAGCAGATATGTCCCATGATGTCTCAACAGTCTCCATGATTTTCACACAGATCAGAGCAATTTGTTGTACAAGAAGCTAAACGTTTCTACAGACATGCTTAGGCTCTATAACCACTGATTGTTTGTGAAGCTGGGGTGACATCAGTGAGAGGCTGTGTTGAATGCCAGACCGACCGTTTGAAGCGGTAATTTTCCCACAACAGAGCCATCTGAAACACACACACACACACACACACACACACACACACACACACACACACACACACACACACACAGCGTACATAATTTTTTTTTTTCCACAATATCTTTATTGAACCTTTTTTTTTTTTTTTTTTTTTAACAAACATGATACAAACAATCAAACACTAACACTAAAGTACTACAAAAAAAAAAAAATGCACTAAAAACACCAACAACCACCAACAAAATCAAGTCTTCAACAATGCTCCTCTGTTTAGTCTAGACAATCCAATACATAAGTATACATATTATGTTCACCAGTTTGGAATTTACAAGGTCCACACACATCATTCACCTACTTCTTCAAGAGTTATGTTTAAATTTTTTACATAATCAATAAAAGGTCTCCATATATTCTCAAACACAATTTCCTTTGATTTCAGTATATATGTTATTCTTTCTAATGGAAGGTTTGTTAACATCTGTCTTAACCACTGAGTCACATCTGGTCTATGAGTCTTTTTCCATAATAGTGCAATACATTTTTTGGCATTAAGCAAACTGAGGTCTATGAATGTTCTTTCACTTTTATTAAAATTATGCTTTTCTGGGTACAGACCCAACAAAAACAGTTTAGGATTCAATATGATTTGTTTTGAGATTATTTTTTCAATTGTTACCCTCACCTCTTCCCAAAACATTCTTATTAATCTACATTCCCATAAACAATGAAATAGGGTTCCTTTACTTTCCATGCATTTTGTGCATGTATCTGGTATATTTTTGTTATATCTATTTAACTCCTCCGGTGTAACATACATCCGCATTAACCATTTGAAATGTATCAATTTAAGGCGTGCATTTATTGATTTGGTTTGAGCTTCTGTACAAGCCAATTCCCATTGTTCCTCTGAAATTTCAATTTGCAGATCTTCTTTCCAGTAGTTTAATCTTTTCAGTGAATTTTCACTTGAAGATAGTGTCAATGAGTTATAAAACTCTGAAATAATACCCTTTCTTTTACTATCTTTCATCATCATTTTTTCCAAGGATGAATAAATAGGTCGAGTGAGAGCTTTATTTTGATTTGATCGAATAAAGTTTCTAAGTTGAAGATATTTAAAAAAAATGTGTTCTATTGAGATTAAATTTGATCCTCAGCTCTTCAAAAGACATTATGTTGTCTGCACATGGCAAATATAAATCCTGAATCTTTTTGTATCCCTTTTAAATTCCATACTTTAAATACAGCGTCCGCTCTCCCTGGTTTAAAATATTGATTACCCCATATTGGACTAAATTGTGACAATAACTGTGGTTCTTTTAAATAGTTTTTAGCTTCACACCATATTTTGATCATATGCTTTACAAATGGATTTTTAACTTGTTTTTGTAATTTTTTTGCCGAATCTGAGTATATGAATATGGGAAGAGGTAAAGGTAAATTGTATGATTCCATTTCAGTCCAGTGAGGGAGATCATTTGATGAAAAATAATATGTCATAGACCTCAGTTGTGCCGACCAATAATACAACATAAAATTTGGACATTTCAGACCTCCACGATCAAATGGTAAATATAATAAAGACAAACGTAATCTAGCCCTCCTGTTGTTCCATATAAATTCCACTAACTTTTTTTTTATTCTTGAGAATAGATCTAAAGGTGGTGATAAGGGAATGTATTGAAATAAATAAAGTATTTTAGGTAAAATATTACTTTTAAGTATATTGATTCTCCCGATCATCGACATTGGTAGTGACATCCATCTCTGAGTTAACTCATTGATATCTGACATTAAGGCTTCATAGTTGACACTGGCGACTGATTCTAGCTTAGGCATAATTTGGATTCCTAAATATTTAAACTGATTTACAACATTGAATTGATTTACCTCAGGGGCTGGGTAATTTCTCTGGGTCTCATTTAGCATTAATATTGAAGATTTAGTTTTATTTATTTTATATCCTGATATTTCCCCAAAATTCATTATTAAATTCAACAAGGTTGGAACTGATTTTTTTAGATTCGACATAAACAAAATTATATCATCGGCGTACAGGGAGATTTTATGTTCTGTTGGTCCAACTTTAATTCCATATATTTGTGAATGTAAACGTATCGCTATCGCTAAAGGTTCAATTGCCATAGTAAACAGTAAAGGTGAAAGTGGACAGCCTTGTCGACATCCTCTATTGATTTTTATTGGTTTTGAAATATTGTTATTTGTTAGGATTTCTGCTGTAGCATTATTGTATATTATTTGAACCCATTTTATGAAATTATTTCCAAGTCCAAACCTTTGTAGGACTTCAAAAAGAAAGGGCCATTCAACTCTATCAAAGGCCTTTTCGGCGTCCAATGATAGGAGAGCTGTATCCGGTGCTTCTTTATTAAAATAAATAATATTAAATAGTCTTCTTACATTATGGAAGCCTTGTCTACCCTTTATAAAGCCATTCTGATCTCGATTAATAATATTTGGTAAAATTTCTTGTATTCGTCTTGCTAAAATTTTACAGATTATCTTAAGGTCGGCGTTTAATAGGCTTATTGGTCTCATATTTTCACATTTATTAGAGGGCTTACCTGATTTTGGCAGCAGTATAATTAAGGCATTATTTATGTATGATGGTAAATTATTATTTTGAAATGCTTCTAAAACCATTTCCAAAAAAGGTTTTATTAATTTATTCTTAAATTTTTTATAAAGGTCAACTGGAAGACCATCTGGTCCTGCACTTTTTCCTGATTTCATATTATCAATGGCTAGCCCAACTTCTTCTTGACTAATTTTAGACTCCAATATCTCCCTGTTTTCATTTGGAATACACGGTATAGATAGTTCAAAAACCCATTTAGTTTTGTTAAATCAGGTTCATTTTTGGTATCATATAATTTTTCATAGTAATCTCTAAAGGCTCTATTAATTTCTAAAGGATCTATAACTACCTGTCCCTTACTTATAATACTGGTAATTGGTGTTTTAATTTCCAATTGTTTAATCTGCCATGCTAATAATTTTCCTGATTTTTCACCTTGTTCATAAAAAGATTGTTTCAATCTTAGAAGACTCGAGGCAGCTCTATTCACTGATTTTTTGTCGTATTCAGCTCTCAGAATCAGTAATTCATTCTCCAACCTTGGGTCACTTCCTGCATACACTTTTTCCTGAAGACTTTTTATTTTATGTTCCAATTTAGCTCTCTCCTCTCGAGTCTTCTTAGATTTTGATCCTCTATAACTAATAATATGTCCCCTAATAAAAGCTTTGAAAGCCTCCCACTTTACACATGCTGATGTTTGTGTAGTATTGATGTCAAAGAACTCGTCTATCTGTTTTTCTATATACTTGACAAATTCCTCATCCTGAAGCCATTTATGCTGAAATTGCCATCTACCTGATTCCTTTGTCAATTTTTTATCTACATATATTAGACAACAGGGTGCATGATCAGAGATCACGATGTTATCATAAAAGCAGTTTTGAATCTTGGACCTTAATTCTGTGGAAATCAAAAAATAGTCAATACGTGAGAATGTCTTGTAGGTACTGGAATAACAAGAATAGGCTTTAACTTGTGGTTTCATTTCTCTCCATATATCTAACAATCTCAATTCTTTCATAAAATGATTAATAGTCATCCTACATCCAATGTGCGTACAATCCAGTCCTGTTGATCTATCCACACCTGGATTCAATGTACAATTAAAATCCCCTGCTATTATATGTTGCCCTGTAAGTGATGATAAGATGAGAAATAAATTAGCAAAGAACTTCTGATCATCTATATTGGGACCATATAAGTTCACAAGATTTATATTTTCTAATAGCAAAGAACCTTGAATGATTACATATCTTCCAAATTTGTCTCCAATTACATTTTTCACTTGAAAAGGAACTGATTTATGTATGAGAGTCATAACTCCCCTGGCTCGGGATGAAAATGAAGAGGTGAATACACTTCCCTGCCATCTACTCCTAATTCTTTTAACATCCTCCTCTATCAGATGAGTTTCTTGTAAAAACACAATTCTTGAACCCATGTCCTTTATTTTATTCATAACTTGTTTAAGTTTTTTTAAATTTTGTAGACCTCTGCAATTCCATGAAGTTAAATTAAGATTAACACTTTGGTCCATGATCAATAGAGAGTTTGGGATTACCTTGCAGTGTAAACATGCTCATACAGAGAAGCAAAAACATGAGTGGTTGAACATTCATCCTACAAACTACACACAAACAAATTTCCCCTTCCCACACTTGTGGCAAACCCCCCAAAATCAAAAGAAAAATTCTGTCTCCCGATATAGCCATCGACCGTTCCACACCCACGGGGAACAGCCTAAGCCACTCCTTCTTCATCCTCCCAATCACCCTAACTCTACTGCTTTTAATGACGTAACATTAACTCTCCTCTGTAGTTTTCCAACTTAACTCCAAAATTTTTAACAACTTTGTACATCATAGTTTTTTTTTTTGTTTGTTTTGTTTTTGTTTTGTTTTTTTAATATATAATACAATCTATATTTTGTAAACTTACTATTTACTTCAAGTCAGTCAGATGCCTGTGCAAATGCTTAATTATTCTACCTTATATTTTGTTCATGCTTAGCTCCCACCAGTCTCTTCTTCTTCTTTGATCTTCTTGATGAACTCCTGCGCCTCCTCTGGGGTCTTGAAGATGTGGGTTCTGCCCTCATACGTGGTCAGCAGTCTCGCAGGATAGATTACACCATGACGAATCCCAAGGTTGCGCAGCTCCTTACGTACGGGATCAAACTGCTTCCTCAATTGCTGGATTCCTGTGGCCAAATCTGGGTAGAACCGCACCTGCTGGTCCTGGTGTTTAATCTCTCCTTTAGCACGTGCAGCGTTGAAGATCTTCATCCTGTCTCTGTTGCTAAGAAACTTCATAATTAAGGTCCTCGGCGGTCCCTTATCTCTCCGTGGGCCAATACGATGTGCTTTTTCCAGAACCACTGCTGATTGCAACTCCTCGCTGCCCAGCACCTCCGGAATCCACTTTTCCAGAAAGGAACATACGTCCCGACCTTCTGATTCCTCTGGAAGACCCACCAGCCTCAAATTATTCTGTCTCGACCGAGATTCCAAATCCAAAATATTATCTTACAGAGATTTATTTTTTTTTTCCAAAGTGCGCACCTTTAATTGAAGACGGGTGACGTCATCTTCAGCACTAGCGAGACGGAGCTCCATCTGCGCCGTTCGTTCTACACAGTCACCCAATTCCTTTCTTATTCCTTCCAACGCTGTCATAATCCCATCAAATCTAGAGGAAAAGTCCGCTCTCATTGATCTCATGGCAGCCATCAGCGCATCTGCGCCATTCCCCGCAGATATCGCACCGTTGCCAGCCTCCTCCGCCATATATGGAGTTTTGTTTGCTGCGTCACAGACCTGAAAGTCCGTTAATTTGGACTGTTTCGGCGGCTCGCTTTTTCCTTTTCCTGGTTTTCCAGCCTTAGGCTTCGCCGACATATCCTCGCCCAAATGCTGGGATACGTTCTGTCCCAAATGAGAGAGTTATTTGCCGATTTTTTTTCTCCAGGAGCAGAGCAGAGCGAGACACGTCCGTCCTACGTGGCAGCCATAACCGGACCAGCGTACATATTTTAATACCTAATAGCAATAACATGCAGACATTACAGTGTAATACATCGTACTTAAAGCAAACTAGCATTAGCAATCATTAGCTTACCGTCATATATGATCTACTTAATATCCTCATGTCTTCGGCTCTGTGGCTTGCCAGACGCTCCAGTACTTTTCCAGAGTGTTTCGTCTTGCTGCCTGTACCCTTGTCTGGCGGTCCTTTTTGGCCTTTATGGTGACAAAAAGCCAGAGACTGACGAGTCGCCTTGTACAGCCGCAATGTTATGTTTTGCTTGGGTCGCGTGTTTTACGTCACGGGAGTGTGGTGCCATCTTGCTGTAAAAAATAACCCACCCACCCCAGGCATACCCAACTGTACCCAGCTGCAGTGGAAACAACTGAGCTGAACCGAGTAGAGCCGAGCAGTGTAGAGTAAGGCCGAATGGGTACGAGTGGAAAAGGGCCATAACAGTCCTATGGATCAGCTACAGCTCTCACAATACAAAACAATACCTTTGTGTTGTTTTTCCTTCCTCTTTGGCTTCTTCTTTCATCAGTGAGGAAACAGGAGGTGACGTTTTAGTAATCTCCCTCCATGCTCGTGTTTAGTGACGTTTGATAAGATAAGATAAGCCTTTATTAGCTACTAACTAACTAACCTACACTTATATAGCGCTTTTCTAGTCACAAAGACCACTCAAAGCGCTTTCATTAATACTAACCCTCTACTCTAAGGGCCTATAGGAAACAGATATCTAGGGACAATTTAGAACAGCCAATTAACCTAACATGCATGTTTTTGGCATGTGGGAGGAAACCGGAGAAATCCCGGAGTAAACCCACGCAACACGGGGAGAACATGCAAACTCCACACAGATCACTGTTGGTCGGGGGCTGGGATCGAACCCACGATCCCACGATCCCCACAATCCCCCGGCCAAGGGTAAACTGTGCTGCCGCAGTGCTAACCACTGCGCCACCGTGCAGCCCCACGGTGCTTCCTTTTTCTCTTCATTGCCTACATCAGGGGTGTCCAACCATGTGCCATGGAGAGCCAAGACCCTGCAGGTTTTCTCTTCTACCCAGTCTCTTCAGCAGGTGTTTTCACTTATCAGCAATCAGTGGGAAGAAGTTCACTGAAATCTGCTGTTGAAGACACTGGTTGGAGGTAAAACCTGCAGGGTCTTGGCTCTCCATGGCACATGGTTGGACACCCCTGGCCTACATAGTATGGATGTATTTAAAAAGCAGCTAAATACTTTTCTTTTACTTTTCTTTTAAAACAAGCTTTTAGCTAGATAAGGGTTGTATTATTTATTTATTGTATTTTACTCTTTAATTTTCCCTGTCTGTATTTTATGTATTTTATTTTTTATTGTTTTGTGAAGCACTTTGTAATTTTATATCTGTGAAAAGTGCTACATAAATAAAATGAACTTTCTTACTTAATTCACCAGGGCTGTCTTGAACTGCGAGCCGGCATAGGCTCTGCATAATGTGTTGAACACCTGTCTGAGGTTGTTGTTCCTTGCCGCTGTTTCCAAGCAGAAATCACCCATAACAAGTAGGATTTATGCCAAATTGCTCCACTACCAACCACATTTCAGCTTCCCCTCTCATAACTGAAAGATCCCAGGAGTTCCGCAAAGATCAGCACCTTTACATTGCCTTCACCAACATCAAGGTTGCATTCAACATGGTCAACCATGCATCTCTATGGAAAATACTCAAATTTGTTGGTGTGCCTCCCAAGATCACTGTCTTGTCTCAAAGACTCTATATAGCAGCACCGAGAGCTGTGTGCGGATTCCAACTGGTTCTCCATCAACAGCAGGGTCAGACAGGGCTGCATGACTGCTCCTGATCTGTTAAACTGTGTTATTGACTACTTGATGGTAAATGGTAAATGGCATTCACTTATATCGCACTTTTATTCTCATCTCTTGATGACCAAAGCGCTTTACAGGTCCTGCTATCCACCCATTCACACACACATTCACACATTGATGACCAAGGCCAGTGAGCAAGCTCCCGGGGTTTTCTTTAAGAATAACCACCCTGCCAACCTGGAATACACACATGATTCCACCCTGCTTAGCAACTCAACTGGCCAGCAATGACGATATACCAGGCAGAATCAGCAAAGCTTGGCCTTGAGGTGAGCTGGGTGAAGATCAAACTGATGCATGTTGGTGATGGCCCCACATCCTCCCTCATTTCATAATAGCTCTGACACTGTGGAGTTTGTCAGCTCCTTCATTTACCTGGACTCCACAGTCACCAACAATGGAGATCTGACCATGGAGATCGACCACAGATGTGGCCTGGCTGCTGGAGTGAGTCACTCCTTATGGAAGTCCCTTTGGCACCACCACTCTATCTCCTTGAAAATGAAGGTCCCCATCTTTAATAAGATAAGATAAGATAAGATAAGCCTTTATTAGTCCCACAATGGGGAAATTCCAGGATTGCAACAGCACAGGGATAGCAACACTCAGAGCAATAATTTAGAAGATAAGAAAATAAGAGCAGTGAATATACATATGTACACATAAATATATATACACACAGTGCGGAGCATTGTAGCTAGATGGAATAAACAGCATAACCGTCTATTTAGTTACCCTACATGGTATGAATATGTACCCATACATATTGTCACCTTCCATAGCGACTGATATTGTCCTAGTTGTATACTGGAGGGGACCATTTGTGTAAGTCTGTTGCGTCTTTTGCATTCAATACTATTAGGTCGTCACGTTTTTTTGCTATCTCTGCGAGCAGCCCTGCTTAGGTTATACAGTCTGACAGCCGTAGGTAGGAAGGACCTGTGAAACCTCTCGGTCGCGCACCTAGGATGATGTAGTCTACTGCTAAATGAGCTCCTCAGTGCGTTCAGTATGTCCTGCATGGGGTGGGACTCGGACTCCAGCAGAGATGACAGTTTAGCCACCATCCTTCTCTCCCCATCTCCACTGGGTCAAGGCGTTGCCCCAGGACAGAGCTAGCTTTCTTGATTAGTTTGTTCAGTCTCTTCCTATTGGCTGCTGTAATGCCATTGCCCCAGCAGACCACTCCAAAAGTGACGGCTGATGCCACCACCGTGTCGTAGAATGTCTTCAAGAGCACCCCTTGTACACCAAAAGACTGAGCATCCTCAGCAGGAACAGCCTGCGCTGTCCCTTCTTGTAGAGTGTCGGTATTGTGTGACCAGTCTAGTTTATTGTTCAGATGAACACCCAGGTACTTGTAGGATGTCACCATCTCAATGTCTGTTCCCTGGATGTTTACTGGTGCTATGAGGGGTTGTCCTTGCCTGCGGCAGTCCACCACCAGCTCCTTAGTTTTCCTCGCGTTGATCTGGAGGCGTGAGAAGTCCGCAATATAAAGGGTGAACAGGAAGGGAGCCAAAACCGTTCCCTGGGGGGGCCCCCGTGCTGCCGATGATCATGTCGGACACACAAACTCGGGTTCTCACAAACTGTGGCCGGTTAGTGAGGTACTCCAGGATCCATGATGACAGGTACTGGTCCCCCCCTGCGCACAGCAGCTTGTCCTTCAGGATCATCGGTTGGATGGTGTTGAAAGCACTGGAGAAGTCAAAAAACATGATCCTCACCGCGTTCCCGGGCTTCTCCAGGTGGGACAGGGAACGATGAAGGAGGAAGATCACTGCATCCTCCACCCCAATGCCATGCTGATAGGCGAACTGGAGTGGATCCATTGCTGGTCCCACCAGGGGGCGGAGGTGAGCAAGGAGCAGTCTCTCCAGGGTCTTCATCATGCGAGACGTCAGGGCCACTGGTCTGTAGCTGTTCAGGTCTTTGGGGTGGGAAGTCTTTGGTATAGGTACTACACAAGATGTTTTCCACAACTGTGGTACCCTCCCCAGCTTCAGGCTCAGGTTGAAGATGTGCTCCACAATCCCACACAGCTGGTGTGCACAGGACTTGAGGAGCTTTGCGCTGATGCCGTCCGGTCTCGAGGCCTTCCTCACCTTGATCTTCCTCAGCTCCGTCCTCACCTGGGTCTTAGTGAGGGTCAGGTTGGGAGGCTGTGTGCTGGGAGTGGGGGGGGGTGTTTGTGGAGTGGGGTGTGGACAGCAGGTCTCGATGACTTTAGAGGCAGCAGTGGTTGGTGTGCAGTCGGGGGGGGGGGGCGGTTGGTCAAACCTATTAAAAAACAGGTTCAGACTGTTCGCCCACTCGCTGCCCCCCATGGCCTGGGAGGAGGTATTCTGGAGCCCAGAGATGGTTTTAAGTTTTCTCCAGACCCTGCCGATGTCGCTCTGTTGCAGCTTGTCCTCCATCTTCTTCCTGAATCTGTCCTTGCCTTCTCTGATCTTCCTCCTCAGCTCCCTCTGTATGGACTTCAGCATCTCCCTGTTTCCTGACCTGAAGATCCTCTTCTTCTCTCTCAAGTGTTTTAATCTCAGGGTTGATCCAGGGTTTGTTGTTCGAGCAACACCGTATGGTCTTGGGGGGTACGGTGTTGTCCACACAGAAGTTGATGTAGTCCGTGATGGTGTGAGTGAGGCCATCGATGTCCTCACCATGTGGATTGCAGAGCTGCTCCCAGGCAGTGATTTCAAAACAGTCCTGTAGAGCATCCATTGCCTCCTCAGACCATAACTTCACCGTGCGCATGACCGGAGGTCGTCTGTGTATTAGGGGTTTGTGTGGGGAGCGTGGAATAAAGAAGCTGAATTGCTTTTTAATTCAGGTTTATTCAAGCATCACATCATCCCCAGCCTTCTCTCTCAAATGAACAAAGAGGCTGAGCCACATCCAAGCTTCACATTTATAACATTTCACACAAAGGCTTTTCACACAGATGATTCACACAAAGGAAGAGTCACGTATCCCCGTCAAAACCCTCTATTGACATTTCTTCCTCTTCCAGACCTTCAGTCCCCCACCTGTCTCCCGGGGGTCGGGAAGTCCTTTCATCGTACCCCCGTCCTCTTGTTGTTCCCCGCAGGTGGTCCAGACCCATTGTCCCCTTCGGTCGTGAGGTCAATCTCATATGTAATCTCAGCATCCACTTTATGCTTAACATATGTAGACACAAATACACGGGCTACATAACCCCCCCCCAAACGAAGAAGAATGGACAATACATTCAATTTTCAGTGAACATGCTACTATCAACAGTACATCTAACATCAAACACTCAGTCTGTGCGCCGCCTGGGCTTCAACCGCCTTCCGAATCTGCTGTAAGCCGGCCTCGCCTTCCCTGCGGCGCCCCTCTGTGAAGGATCTGTTGACTGAGGAAGAGAGTGGTTATCTGATCCCTGCGGGGGCCCCGGGACGCTTCCCTTCTGGGGTCTGCCGCGCCGAGGTGCCCTCGCTACCCGTACAGACTCGTCATTCATCACAAAAGCAGGTTTCAGTCTGTCAATACTAACTGTCTCTTTTCTGTCTCCCAAATCTAGCACAAAATGCTTATCACCTGTCTCCAGCACTCTATATGGCCCATCATATGGCGGTCTGAGGGTTGATCTTAAAGCCTCGTGCCTGACAAAAACGAACTCAGCATTTTTTAAAGCTTTGGGAATGAAAACGCGTGGAAAAGCGTGATGAACGGGGCCCGGGCCAGACAGCGTTCCTCTCATGTGCATCGGGAGGTTAGTTAGGAAGATGTATTTGAAGAGGAAACCATCGTTGTCTGACCCCCTCAGCTGCAGCATGTCTTCCATTAGGGCGGCTGGCCTGTGTCCTCCTTGGTTGAGCAAAGCCAGGAGCCTCCTAGCCCTCTCTTCGGCTGAGGGCGTGAAAAACTTGGTGAGGGCAGCTTTCAACCTGCCGTATTTGTCGCGGGCGGGTGGCTGCTGTACCAAGCTCCGCACGCACCGGGCTGTGCGGTTGTCGAGCCTAGCGATGACATGGTGAAACTTAGTGTCATCCGCCGTTACCCCTGCGAGCGCGAACTGACTCCGCTTGTAGGAACCACGACTGTGGGTTGTCCTGCCAGAATTCTGGCAGTTTGATGGCTACGGCGCTCGCTAGGGCGGACTCCAGCGAGTCCGGAACGCGGAGACCCTCTCCAGGCATTCTCCACGTCACTGGGTCACCAATGTGGGGAGCGTGGAATAAAGAAGCTGAATTGCTTTTTAATTCAGGTTTATTCAAGCGTCACATCATCCCCAGCCTTCTCTCTCAAACGAGCAAAGAGGCTGAGCCACATCCAAGCTTCACATTTATAACATTTCACACAAAGGCTTTTCACACAGATGATTCACACAAAGGAAGAGTCACGTATCCCCGTCAAAACCCTCTGTTGACATTTCTTCCTCTTCCAGACCTTCAGTCCCCCACCTGTCTCCCGGGGGTCGGGAGGTCCTTTCATCGTACCCCCGTCCTCTTGTTGTTCCCCGCAGGTGGTCCAGACCCATTGTCCCCTTCGGTCATGAGGTCAATCTCCATATGTAATCTCAGCATCCACTTTATGCTTAACATATGTAGGCACAAATACACGGGCTACAGTTTGTACACTGGCAGGAGATGAACCAAGTTGTGATCTGATCTCCCGAGTGGGGGGAGTGGTGATGAGGTGTACGCCTCCTTAGTGTTTGCATAGAATAAGTCCAGTGTTTTATTGTCTCTAGTGTGGCATGTGACATACTGGGTGAACGTGGGCAGAATGGGGGACAGTGAAATATGGTTGAAATCACCTGAGATGAGGAGAAGAGCATCTGGGTGTTCTGTCAGCAGCTTGCCAGTTACTGAGTGAATGGCGTCACGCGCTGTCCCTGCGTTCGCATTTCAAGGTCCTGGAGTGGCCTAGCCAGTTTCCAGATCTCAACCCCATAGAAAATCTTTGGAGGGAGCTGAAAGTCTCTGTTGCCCAGCGACAGCCCCAAAACATCACTGCTCTAGAGGAGATCTGCATGGAGGAATGGGCCAAAATACCAGCAACAGTGTGTGAAAACCTTGTGAAAACTTACAGAAAACGTTTGACCTCTGTCATTGCCAACAAAGGGTATAAAACAAAGTACTGAGATGAACTTTTGTTATTGACCAAATACTTATTTTACTGAGGAATTTACCAATTCATTAAAAATCCTTCATTGTGATTTTCTGGATTTTTTTTTTCTCATTTTGTCTCTCATAGTTGAGGTGTACCTATGATGAAAATTGGAGACCTCTCATCTTTTAAATGGGAGAACTTGCACAGTTGGTGGCTGACTAAATACTTTTTTGCCCCACTGTAAGTTAAAAGAAATAAGTAAATAAAAATCCACTTCATTCAATAAGGGCGCATTCACATGGCCACTGTTTGGTCCGGACTAAAGGACCAAAGTGTGTATTCTGTGGATAGTTCGGTTCGTTTGGCACTGTCTGAATGCGCCTGGAACTCTGGTGCAGCACCAAACAAGTGAACTGTGGTCCCCCTTAGGGGTGGGTTCAAAAGATCAATATATCGATATGTATCGATACATGTTTGACTGAGCCGATATCGATCCACAAAATCCGCGGATCGATCTTTTAATATTAATATGTTTTAATATAATATTTTTACGTTTGTGAACGTCTGCTGAGTATAATCGGGTCGAAACCGGGTCAGTCAGCCAGGAACAATGGCCGAGAACCATAAACAACTGACGCGCTAACGGAGCTAGCAAGCTAACGGATATGCTAGTTCTTCTGTGGTGTTAAAACGGTTCTCATCCGGCAAGAGTTTCCTGCCGCGCGTGCTCTTTCGTGTTTAAACGAGCGGCGATATTAACGTGCGTCTCTTAATTTAGCAACAAAAGTCACCGTAAAGATTGTCCTCAACAGCTTCTGAATATTTTTCATAAATAAAACTTCTGTGTTCCCTGCGGCGCGTGCACACGTCTTTCGTGTTTACATGATGCGGAGTTAATAACGTGCGTCTCTTAATTTAGCAGCAAAAGTCACCGTAAAGACTGTCCTCAACAGCTTCTGAATATTTTTCATAAAGCGGGGATAAACGGACTTTTACTCCGTGCAGCGCTGTGTTGGAACATCAAGTTGACGGCTGATAAAGGGAAAATGCGGAGACTGAAACCCGTGAAGGGAGACTTGGAGCTGCTGAGACTGTAAGTATAATATTTGTTTGTTTTAACGTTTATGTCGTCAATTAATAATTTATCTGGCATGATGGTGGTTTCTTTTACAAACTATGGACACAGAGAACTGTTGGTTAAGCGCTGTGAATAAATGCAGAATTAAGGTATATTTTATGAGATTATGGACTTCTGCCACTTAAGCGATGTGAAGAGAATAAATCACAATAAAATTAATAAAGGCTGCAGTACAACAAGCTATTTTTACTCAGTAGAACTAAATTGAAATGAACAAACCTTCTCAGGAAATGAACTGAAACCCTTTTCCAACATTGAAAGTTAATTTGTAGTTAAAATATTAAAAAAAACCTAAATTATTAAACCCTACTGTGGTGTGGCGATCTAAAAATATGAATGTTAATTTTACAGTGAAATCTATTCTTTTTATCTGCCTTCAGATGTGTGAAGACTGGAAGCTTCATTCTCAATGAGACCTTCTGAAGGTCAGAGGTCGTCAGTGGAGGAGCATCCCTGCTTCATGTGGATTTCAGCACAGAAGAAGACCTTCAAGATTCATGGAGGTGCTGCCATCACTTTCTCCACACTAACATCCATTCAATGCAATTTAGTTGTTGTAATGACAAATTCTTTTATTTCTTTTTTTTAAAGTTCTCAGCAAGAACACAATATTGGTCTTTTTTTTTTTTTTTTTTTTTTTTTTTTTTTTTTTTACAATTTTACTGAGCATTTAATTCTAAATAAATCACTGTTTAACAAGAAATTTTTGGCAATCCTGTACTTTTCTTGTGGTGTTACATAGAACAGCATCACTAAACTATGGAAAAAGCAGCTGCTTTAAAATCTGTACTTCCTCACACAACTTTGAGTGCAAAAAAACTCTAAAAGTGCCATAACTTTTTGGAAAAGCTCCCACAAATCCAGGCTTTTTGGGCCACAACAATCACAAAAACAGCTGACAAAATCCTGGAGGGACTGAAATACAGTGAGATTATGTATGCATGGTTCATGCATTGAATTTGTTTACTTACTCTGGATGGTGAACTTGACAAGACACACCCTTTGCACTAAAGAAAGCACCTGTGAGCACTTTATGAAATGATAAGTTAAATAATAAAAAGTGCATTATTGTAACTGATTTTGGGTCAGTTCTATATGTGATAATTTATGAATTAACAAAGTTAGAAGATTCTTGGTACAATTTGCAGCATTAGGTCTCGAAGATTTTTGTTTCATGGGAAGTAAAATGGCTATTAAAATGGTAATTCCCCAGATCGAATCGGGATTGAATCGGAATTGAATCGAATCGATTCAGAATCTCAAGAATCGGAATCGAATCGATTCTGGAAATTAGGGATCGTTCCCAGCCCTAGTCCCCCTGAAAGGGAAGGGGGGGGAGTCTCGGTGCGGTTCGCTTGCCGTGTAAATGCAAACGGAGTGTCCAGCGGACCAAAGGGCGGACGTGCCCCTCTGCATTTGTGTAACCACAGCAACACACAGTGAGAAGAGAAAGTGGCGTTTACTGTAAAGGTGCTTTCACATCAAACGTGAACGGGTGAATTTTTTGTAACCCAGTGTTTAAAAACGTGATTAAAAGTATGACTGTCGATACCGCTTTAAGAAGAAGGGGGGACATTCATTTCACAATGGGAGTAGATAGTTTAACGTGAATTAAATTAGAAATATTAATACTGCTTTTAAAAAGAAAAACACCAGAGACTGGTGAGAGCTAAGCATGAACAAGATGAAGGTAGAACATTTAAGCATTTGTACAGGCATCTGATTGATCTGAAACATAACATGTCTACAAAATACAGACTGTATTACATAAAAAAAAAAAAAGCTATGATGTACAAAGTTGCTATAAAACTTTGAAGTTATGTTGAAAAAGCTACAGAAGAGAGTTAATGTCATTAAAAATAGTAGTAGAGTCAGGGTGATTGAGAGGAGAAAGAGAGAGTGGTTTGATCCTTGCAGGTGTGGAACAGTCACTAGCTACAACGGGAGACAGAATTTTTTTTGGGGTTTTGGGGGGATTACCACTAATGTGGGGAAAGGGAACTTGTTTTTGTGTAGTTTGTAGGATGAATGTTCTATCATCCATGTTTTTGCTTCTCTGTATGAGCATGTTCATATTGCAAGGTAATCTCAAACTCCTTATTGATCATAGATCAAAGCGTTAATCTTAATTTAACTTCATGGAATTGCAGAGGTCTACAAAATCTAAAAAAAACTTAAACAAGTTATGAATAAAATAAGATATAGATTCAAAAATTGTATTTTTTTTACAAGAAACTCATCTAATAGAGGAGGATGTAAAAAGAATTAGGAGAAGATGGCAAGGAAATGTGTTCACCTCATCATTTTCATCCCGAGCTAGGGGAGTTATGACTCTCATACATAAAACAGTCCCATTTCAAGTGAAAAATGTAATTGGAGACAAATTTGGAAGATATCTAATCATCCAAGGATCTTTGTTATTAGAAAATATAAATCTGGTGAACTTATATGGCCCCAATATTGATGATCAGAACTTCTTTGTCAATTTATTTCTTACTTTATCATCACTTACAGGGCAACATATAATAGCAGGGGATTTTAATTGTACATTGAATCCCAGTATAGATAGGTCAACAGGACTGGACTGTACGCACAATGGATGTAGGATGACCATTAATCATTTTATGAAAGAATTGAGATTGCTAGATATATGGAGAGAAATGAAACCACAAGTCAAAGCCTATTCTTGTTATTCTAATACCTATAAGACATTCTCACGTATTGACTACTTTTTGAGCTCTGCAGAATTAAGGTCTAAGATTCAAAACTGTTTCTATGATAACATTGTGATCTCTGATCATGCACCCTGCTGTCTAATATATGTTGATAAGAAATTGACAAAGGATCCAGGTAGGTGGCATTTTCAGCATAAATGGCTTCAGGATGAGGAATTTGTTAAGTACATAGAAAAACAGATGAGTTCTTTGATATTAATACTACACAAACAATGGCATGTATAAAGTGGGAGGCTTTCAAAGCTTTTATTAGGGGGCATATTATTAGTTATACAGGTTCAAAATCTAAGAAGACTCGAGAGGAGAGAGTCCAATTGGAACATAAAATAAAAATTCTTCAAGAAAAGATGTATGCAGGAAGTAACCCACAGTTAGAGAACGAATTACTGATTCTGAGAGCTGAATATGATAAAAAAAATCAGCGACAAGAGCTGCCTCGAGTCTTCTAAGATTGAAGCAAACTTTTTATGAACAAGGTGAAAAATCAGGAAAATTATTGGCATGGCAGATTAAACAATTAGTATCTAAAACACCAATTACCAGTATTATAAGTAACGGACAGGTAGTTATAGATCCTTTAGAAATTAATAGTGTCTTTAGAGATTACTATGAAAAACTATATGATACAAAAAATGAAACTGACTTAACAAAACTAAAGAGGTTTTTAGGAGGATTATCTATACCGTGTATTCCAAATGAAAACGGGGAGATACTGGAGTCTAAAATTAGTCAAGAAGAAGTTGGGCAAGCCATTGATAATATGAAATCAGGAAAAAGAGCAGGACCAGATGGTCTTCCAGTTGACCTCTATAAAAAATTTAAGAATAATAAAACCACTTTTGGAAATGGTTTTAGAAGCATTTCAAAATGATAATTTACCACCATACATGAATAATGCCTTAATTGTACTGTTGCCAAAACCAGGTAAACCCCCTAATAAATGTGAAAACATGAGACCAATAAGCCTATTAAATGCTCATCTTAAAATAATCTGTAAAATTTTAGCAAAATGACTACAAGAAATATTACCAAATATTAACACAGATCAGAATGGCTTTATAATGGGAAGACGAGGCTTCCATAATGTAAGAAGACTATTTAATATTATTTATTCCAATAAAGAAGCACCAGATACAGCTCTCCTATCATTGGACGCTGAAAAAACCTTTGATAGGGTCGAATGGCCCTATCTTTTTGAAGTCCTACAAAGGTTTGGACTTGGAAATAATTTCATAAAATGGGTCCAGATAATATACAATAATGCTACAGCAGAAATCCTAAGAAACAGCAATATCTCAAAATCAATAAAAATCAACAGAGGATGTAGACAAGGCTGTCCACTTTCACCTTTGTTTACTATGGCAATTGAACCTTTAGCGATGGCAGTACGTTTCCATCCACAAATATATGGAATTAAAGTAGGATCAACAGAACATAAAATCTCCTTGTATGCCGATGACATAATTTTGTTTGTCGAATTTTAAAAAATCAATTCCGACCTTGTTAAATTTAATAAAGAACTTTGGGGAAATATCAGGATATAAAATAAATAAAACAAAATCTTCAATATTAATGCTAAACGAGACCCAGAGAAATCACCCAGCTCCTGAGGTGAATCAATTCAATGTTGTAAATCAGTTTAAATATTTAGGAATTCAAATTTTGCCTAAGCTAGAATCAGTCGCCAGTGCCAACTATGAAGCCTTAATGACGGATATTAATGAGTTACTTCAGAGATGGATGTCGCTACCAATGTCGATGATCGTGAGAATTAATATACTTAAAAGTAATATCTTACCAAAAATACTTTATTTCAAAACATTCCTTTACCACCACCTTCAGATCTTTTCTCAAGAATTAAAAAAAAGTTAGTGGAATTTATATGGAACAATAGGAAGGCTAGATTACGTTTGTCCTTAGTATATTTACCATTTGATCGTGGAGGTCTGAAATGTCCAAACTTTATGTTGTATTACTGGTCAGCACAACTGAGGTCTATGACATATTATTTTTCATCAAATGATCCTCCTCACTGGACTGAAATGGAATCATACAATTTACCTTTACCTCTTCCCTTATTCATATATTCAGACTCGGCTAAAAAATTACAGAAACAAGTTAAAAATCCAATTGTAAAGCACATGATCAAAATATGGTGTGAAACCAAAAAATATTTAAAAGAACCACACTCACTGTCACAATTTAGCCCAATATGGGGTAATCAATATTTTACACCAGGGAGAGCGGATGCTGTATTTAAAGTATGGAATTTAAAAGGGATTCAAAAGATTCAAGATTTATATTTGTCACGTTCAGATAACATAATGTCCTTTGAAGAACTGAGGATTAAATTCAATCTTAATAGAACACATTTTTTTAAATATCTTCAGCTTAGAAATTTTATTCGATCAAATACAGTTTGAGGAGCAACATGGCGGCCGGGATGGTCACACTTTTTCAGTGCTGAGACAAAGTTGCTGATTTTGCCATTAAAATAACTAACCAACAGCGATCGGCATTTGTGACGCACACGCACGGGCCGAATTTCCACCTTCTCTTGAAATACCCCTTTAATTGCCTTTCACCGGGCACTGTGAGTAAACTGATTAGCCTTTCTTTTTGTGGTTCGCTGCTACGCTTTACCCGAAGCATTTGCTAAGCTAACGCTAGTTGTAGCACCTAACACCGACACGAAGCGACTCTGTCCCTGGTGATTGGGGCTCGCCGGAGGAACTAACCGAGGCAATAGTTGGACGGGAGCCGGATCGGAGTTTGGGTGCAGCGGTGGTGGGTGACGGGGACCAGTGGAGGACCACCGGGCCCCAGCCAGACAATAGCCTGAGTCGGAGCCCAGTTACAGTGGGCAGCACGGTGGTGCAGTGGTTAGCACTGTTGCCTTACAGCTAGAAGGTTCCTGGTTCGAATCCCCAGGCTGGCAGGGGTTGGAACCTTTCTGTGTGGAGTTTGTATGTTCTCCCTGTGCTGCGTGAGTTTACTCCGGGGGCTCTGGTTTCCTCCCACAATCCAAAGACATGCATGTTAGGTTAATTGGCTGTTCTAAATTGTCCCTAGATATGTCTCCTATAGGCCCTTAGAATAGAGGGTTAGTACTAGTGAAAGCGCTTTGAGTGGTCTTTGTGACTAGAAAAGCGCTATATAAGTGCAGGTTAGTTAGTTACAGCGGCGGGGCTCAGCGGAGGAACTACTGAGGCAGACGGCGGTAGGTGGCGGGGCTCAGTGGAGGATCTACCGGGACCCCAGCCGGACAGAAGCAGGATCGGAGCTCGGCTACAGCGGTGGTGTGCGGCGGGACTCGGTGGAGGAGCTGCCGGTACCCCGGCTGGACAGGATCTCGGTTACAGCGGCGGTAAGCAGCGGGACTAGCAGCGGAGGGGGCTAGCTGAGGTCCAGCTGGATTCGAGGTCGGTCGGATCGGATATTGGCGACACCAGCAGAGATTGTTTTGCTATCCACAGGTCAGTAAAAATGCCACCAAAGAAGGAGGAAATGGAAGAGATCAAAAAATCTCTGAACTTCTTGTCAGAAGAAGTGACCAAAATAGTTAGCCAGCAGGCCAAAATAATAGGCCTAATGGAAGAAGTCCGAGAATTAAAATTAACAATTCAGGAAAAAGACAAAAAAATTACGGACTTGGAGCGACGCGTCGAGGATCTTGAACAATTTTCTCGTATGGCTGATGTAATTATAAGTGGACTAGACATCAAATATCAATCATACGCTCATGCTACAACAGGATTGAGAGGTGAGGAGGCTCCCCTGAGTGAATCAGTCTCCCTGGAAAACCAGGTGCTTCAGTTCCTTGATAGTAGAGATATAAAGGTCGAAGCAAATGCAATTTCAGCCTGTTATGCTTTACCCAGAAAAGATAATAAAATAAAGAAATCAATTGTGATGCGCTTTGTGAACAGAAGGGTAAAGAATGTCATACTGAGGCAGGCCAGAAAGCTCCAGGGAACAGAAGTTTACCTAAATGAACACCTAACAAAAACAAATGCTGAAATAGCATGGCAAGCATGGATGCTGAAAAGACAAAATAAGATACAGGCAACATGGACAAGAAATTGTAGAGTTTGGATCAAACTGAATGGAACACCTGAGCAAGCAAAGAGTATAATGATCGGAGATGTTACTGACTTAAATAAATACAGATGAACACTGATTAAGAAAATTAAGAGACAATGATAATCGATATCCACACACACGGCAAGAATAGTTCTTTTGACATACCATGTCAATGTACTTTAAAAAAAATAAGCAAAACAAACAAAAAAACTGATGACTGACTTGAGTAGACATCAATTATCCCCAGTTGGAGGAAGTCATTAGACACAGAGTGAGGAAACTCAAACTCTGAAAATATGCCATAATGCTCAACATAAACTACAAGAGATGGAGAACGATATTGATCCTGATAACCACTTTTTCAATAATATTCATAACCATTGTGAATATTACTCTGAAAAGCAATTCAAAAGTCAAGTGCAACTAGATGGTAAACTATCAATAATACACTTCAACAGCAGAAGTCTTAACAAAAACTTTCCACAGATTCAGGACTATTTAAAACAGCTAGACAGAAAATTTACAGCTATCGCAGTCTTTGAAACTTGGCTTAATGAAGAGCAGGCTCCCCTGATGGCAATAGAGGGATATTAGATCTTTCATATTAACAGATCTCAAAAAAAGGGTGGTGGTGTTGCACTGTATATTGATGACCTGTATAGGTGTAAGCTTGTAAATGGAATGTCCTTTGCACTACCAGGGATTTTGGAATGTGTTACTGTTGAGATTGACCAAGATAAAACAAAAAATCTAATTATAAGTTGTATATATAGAACGCCGGGAACTTGCATTGAGACATTCAGAGATAAATTAGTCGAGCTGTACAATAATATTACTAGTAAGAAAATGGTAGTAATTTGTGGAGATTTCAATATTGATCTACTAAATCCATATCAACAAAATGTAATTACAGAGTTCATGAACTCTATGTACAGCATGAGTCTATATCCCACAATAACACATCCCAGTAGAATAGAGGGTTAGTATTAATGAAAGCGCTTTGAGTGGTCTTTGTGACTAGAAAAGCGCTATATAAGTGCAGGTTAGTTAGTTAGTTAGTAGAATCACAGTTCACACTGCTACACTTATTAACAACCTGTTTGTTAATATTATTGATAAGAAAATAGAAAGTGGATTATTGATAAATGATATGTGACCACTTGCCAACCTTTGCACTTATCCATGGCCACACGGGGGCCAATACAGAAAAAATTTTAAAATCGTTCAGATACAAATCACAAAATGCAATCAGTTCTTTTAAAGAAGACTTGCTGAAGCAGGACTGGACAAACATCTATGTATCAGATGTAAATGAAGCCTATGACACATTTATAAACATTGTAACCACTCTTTATGAAAAAAATTGTCCATTAGTAAAGAAAAAGCTTAAATATAAATTTGCCGATAAGCCATGGTTAACCAAAGGATTACAAAAGGCGTGTAAAAAGAAAAACTTATTATATAAAGCTTTCCTAAAGAAAAGGACAAAAGAAGCAGAGCAGCGGTATAAAACATATACAAAAATAAGTTAACATATATATAATAAGATGTAGTAAGAGAGACTATTACAGTAAAGAACTGGAGAAAAACAGAGACATTATTAAAATACATGGACAATACTTAACAGTATTCTTGGAAATAAAAGCAGAAATACAAGCTACCCAACCGATTTTTCAAAAAATAATACAACGACTCAGTGTGAATGCAGCTTCACCTGCAGATGAATTTAATAACTTTTTTGTTAACATTGGTCCTAATTTGGCTCGAGAAATACCCATTACGGTGCCTACAGGTGATACAATAAGCAAAAACACTGCTATAAAAGACTCCATTTTCATAAAGAACACAGACGAGAGAGAGGTCATTGAAATTGTTAAATCGTTTAAAAGTAAAACATCTACGGACTGTGATGGTATTGACATGCTCTTAGTCAAAACTATTATTGAATGCTTAGTGAAACCACTGACGTATATCTGTAACCTGTCTCTCCAAACAGGTATATTTCCCAATGCAATGAAAATAGCTAAAATAATTCCGATATACAAGATGGGTGACAGAGGGGAATCCTCAAACTATAGACCAATTTCACTGTTGCCACAATTTTCCAAGATACTTGAAAAAATATTCTGAGAGAATTGACAACTTCATACTGAAGAATAATTTGTGTGAGCAGCAATATGGGTTCAGACACAAGAGGACAACTGCATTTGCTCTAATGGAATTTATAGAAAAAATATCAACTGCCATTGAAAATAAAGAGTATTCAGTTGGGGTATTCCTGGATCTTAAAAAAGCATTTGATACAGTGGACCATAATTTATTATTAAAGAAACTACAAAATTGTGGTATTAGAGGGGTAGCACTGTCCTGGTTATGTAGTTACTTAAAGAATAGATATCAGTATGTATGTGATGGTAACAAAAACTCACAGTTACTGAAGGTTACTTGTGGAGTCCCACAGGGTTCAGTTTTGGGGCCATTGTTATTCAATATGTATATAAATGATATATGTAAAGTTTCAGAAAAAAATGACTTAATATTGTTTGCCGACGACACTAATCTATTGTGCAGTGGAAGCAATTTGGAACAACTTTTGGATACACTCGGAAAGGAATTAGGAAAGCTTAAACTGTGGTTTGATTCAAACAAATTAACGCTTAATTTAAGTAAGACAAAATTTATAGTCTTTAACAATCATCACAACAACTTAGTATCTAAGCTCAGTGTAAATGGTGCAGAGATTGAAAGGGTATCCGAAACTAAATTTCTTGGAGTAATAATTGATAATAAACTGTGTTGGAAATCTCACATTAATTATATTAAAGGTAAAATATCCAAATCAATTGCAATACTACACAGAGTGAAATATTTGCTGAATCAACCCACACTATATACCTTGTATCATTCATTAATACTCCCATACATGACATATTGTACTGAAGTATGGGGAAATACATATAAAACAAACATATATCCAGTCTTTATGCTTCAGAAGAGAGCTATTAGAGTAATAAACAAAGCTGCTTACAGGGAACCAACAAACCCACTTTTTCTTAAATTAAAAGCTCTCAAGTTGAAAGATCTGGTTGACTTTAAAACTGCAGTAATAATGTTTAAAGTGAAGAATCTATCACTGCCCGCAAATATCCAAAAGTTGTTCCAAATAAGGGAGAAACAATATCATTTCAGAGGAACATGTATATTTCAAAAACCTTCAGTGAGAACTACCACCAAGCAACACTGTGTTTCAGTGCAAGGAGTCAGATTATGGAACGCTTTTGGACCTGAATTAAAATCTTGTACAACGCTTGGACAATTTAAACAAAAACTAAAGGAAGAAATACTCCAAACATGTATACAAGATGACCTGTAAAATCACATAAGGATTGTCATATCCAGCCTGCGTTGTGTTGTTGCTTAGTTTTTTTTGTCACATTTTGTCTTAGCTTTGTTCTGAATTGTAATCGCTCTTGTTTTGTTTTCTTTAGAATTCTTGGATGGAATATGGGTGGGCAATATAAGCTGCGGCTTCAGCCATCACCCATTTCGGATAACTTATGTTGAACTGTATAATCAGAGGAGTTATTGTCTAATTTGACCTTGTTGGATTTTCTTTCCCCCTTTGTTATATTATTCAGTTTCTTTTAACCTGTATTTTTAATCTATCAGAAATAAAAATAAAGATTCAAATCAAAATAATGCTCTCACTCGACCTACTTATTCATCCTTGGAAAAAATTTTGACTAAAGATAGTAAGAGAAAGGGTATTATTTCAGAGTTTTATAACTCATTGACACTATTCTCAAGTAAAAACTCAAAGAAAAGACTATTTATTTATTTAGCGAATGCAAAGTCCTAAGCCAAGCAGTTGCCTCCTGGTTTGCTGTATGGAGGGTGTGTAATCCTCCTTCCAGTCTTTGGAGCGGGCAAGCCTCTATGATGTGTTCCATAGTTTGCTCC
The DNA here is from genome assembly GCA_020510985.1 of Pholidichthys leucotaenia. NCBI lineage: Eukaryota > Metazoa > Chordata > Actinopteri > Cichliformes > Pholidichthyidae > Pholidichthys > Pholidichthys leucotaenia. The sequence continues at coordinate 285,708,357 of CM035837.1, forward strand.
TCTCCACATGCGCACAGTGGGCTAGGGCTACTGCCCCATCTGTGAAGGCTGGCCAAGCAGGGGCCATGTCTAGTCCTGAAGCGATTGAGTGTAGACCACTGTCTCCTTGGAAGGTTGGTGCCCGGGACCTGTTGGTTGGGGTTTATCACCAGCTGTTTGTTTGGGACCTCCTTGGTCTCCCATTCCTCTTGCCAAGCTGTCTGGATGGTAAAGTCAGCTGGGGGAGGGTTTTTCCAAATTGGCCGTCTGGATGAAAGTCGGGCAGTGGGTGGGGTGTAGATATCTGCATGGATTGGTAAGTGAGGAAAATCTTTAACTTTTTGGAGTATCCTTTGAGTTAATGCTGTTCGCCGGATGTGTGGAGGGGCTATGTTTGACAGTACAGAGAGCCAGGGGAGTGGTGTTGAGCGGATTGTTCCAGTTATAGTTCTCATGGTCTCATGGTTCAGAAAAGACTGAATTATTGGAAAGAAGACCTGCAAATTGAAATTTCAGAGGAACAATGGGAAATGGCTTGTGCAGAAGCTCAAACCAAATCAATAAATGTACGTCTTAAACTGATACATTTTAAATGGTTAATGCGGATGTATGTTACACCAGTGGAGTTAAATAGATATAACAAAAACATACCAGATACATGCACAAAATGTATGGAAAGTAAAGGAACCCTATTTCACTGTTTATGGGAATGTAGAAAAATCAGAATGTTTTGGGAAGAGGTGAGGGTAACAATTGAAAAAATAATTTCAAAACAATTCACATTGAACCCTAAACTGTTTTTGTTGGGTCTGTATCCAGAAAAAACATAACTTTAATAAGAGTGAAAGAGCATTCATAGACCTCGGTTTGCTTAATGCCAAAAAATGTATTGCACTACTGTGGAAAAAGACTCACAGACCAGATGTGACTCAGTGGTTAAGACAGATGTTAACAAACCTTCCACTAGAAAAAATAACATACATACTGAAATCAAAGGAAAATGTGTTTGAGAATATATGGAGACCTTTCATTGATTATGTAAAGAAATTAAACATAACTTCTGAAGAAGAAGGTGAATATGTGGTGGACCTTGCAAATTCCAAACTGGTGAATGTATATTATGTATACTTATGTAATACAGTAGATTACCTAGACTAAACAGAGGAGCATTGTTGTTGATTTGCTTTTGTTAAGTAGTAATTTTTTTTTTGTTGTTGTTAGTGTTTTGTTTTTTTTTAATTTTTAAATTACTTTAGTGTTAGTGTTTGACTGTCTGTGCCATGTGTGTATTAAAAAAAAAAAGTTTCAATAAAAAATATTGTGGAAAAAAAAGAAAGAGAAACACCCATTTCACAATGGGAATACATAATTTGAATATGAATATTTAAATAAATATATATTCATAAATAGTTAGGAACATTTTCTAGAATATTCTGATAAAGTTCCTAGTATTGTGTGTTGATATTTCGAGTAACCAATGGCTGCGCCGTTGCTGGGTCACGCCACCCAATGGGTTAAGCGCTCTCTCCCTGGGTCTGGGATGACTTGCATTTTTGGCTCAGTCACACCAGACGCCGAAAGACACAGACCAGAGAGAGAGAGACGGTCCTTGGTGATATGGCGACGCTAACGTGCTAATAGCAGCCTTTGCCTGGATAAAATCCTTGAAATTGGTAAGCCTAAACCAAAATGAGAAATGAGACATTGCGGTATTGCCAAATTCTAATGCCCCGTCTATTAAATTTTAAGATTGGGATCCAAAGGTTGTCGACGCCGTTGAGCGCGGGAACTCCTTTGAAGCACGAGCCACTTGGCATGGTGAGTGCTATTTATTCATTGTGTATGTGGATGCTAACCGCTAGCTTAAAAACGCTAGCCGCCGATGCTAAATTTGGCTAGTTTTTTCATCAGAAAAAGCTATTTTTCAAGGCTGTAACAGTTGGCAAAGGTCCCAGTTCCCTTGCCATTAATTACTACTTGATGATGAAAGTTATATCTGTGGTCTATGTGTGTTTAAAGTGCCAAAATTGTGATACATTGTTGTGCTAGATGTGATGTTAGCTTGGTGCAGCACACTGCAAAAATGTCCTGGGATGTCAAGTGTTCCAAATGCACTTTACTCATTGTTATAGCACCATGTTGATGGGTTTGAATGGTAGATGTGTTTGTTTTATGCACATTTGTTGATTTGGGGAAATTGACTTAGATTATAGACTAAGCTGTTTGTGTTCTGACCTAGTTTATAGGTCAGGTTCTTGTTTTTTTTTCTTCCTTTGGACTGGTTTGACCAGAGCGTGGATTCTCCAGATCTGGATGGCGAGCCGAAGCCTGAACCCTATGAACTGCTAAAGGTGACTCCACTAGTCACCTGGAACTGAAACAGCAGAACTGTGAATATTGTAAATATAATTTGGAGTATTTTGTTTTTATTTTTTCTATTTTATCGCGATATGTATTTATTTTTGTGTACATAATTGTAAATAATATACATAGTTGCAAGTTCCATATACGGCTGTGTATGTGTCATCTGTTGCTGCACCTCCCAGGCTCCTACGAACCCAGAGTCGATCTGACCTGGCCCAATTATCCCTTTTCCCTCAGGTAGTAAAGTTAAGGTAAATACATTGCCATAACACACCACTACCAAAAGGGTACTACACCTAAAGTGAGTAGGTGTTAGTAAACGTTACACAGGAAAATCTGGTGAGAGGTAGCGGGAAGGTGTTAGGGTAATTGGGGGTAATACCCACTGTTACCCAATTACCCCACAGGTATTACCCTCTATATTATTACAGCGGTGTTAGATTTTCACGCAGCATGATTACATTATAATTCAATGTAAATACATGAAAAGACATTAATTCACCGTCTGGGTGAGATGCAGACAGGCAAAGTTCCCACTCACCTGAAAAAGTTGTCCCTGTTGGAAACTTGATGTGTGTTTCCTGGCAGCACGTCCGTGCTAGGAATCCGTGGGTAAATAAATTCAGCATCCCGATTCAGCTGAAGAGCTCCTGGTTCTTCAGCCTTCATTTTGGGTAGAAAATAACAATAAAGTCAACCGCGTAGATCCAAGAAATACTTTTACCGGAATAATCGAGGAGAAAAGTTAAAAAAAAAAAAAAAAAAATGTCTCTTTGACTTGGAGTAGTGACCAGTGAAGAGTGAGATGCAGGCTGTGATAGATATTTGGTCTGAGAACCAGATTTCTCAGCTGCTTGTGGCTACACACAAGAATACCAATGCTTTTAAAGCATTTAGCGACATGATGGCGGCACGGGGGGTTTATACAGACAGCGGAGCTTTTCATTTTTATTAGTTTGTGGCGCATCTCTGGTTTCCTCCCACAGGCCAAAAACATGCAGGTTAGGTTAATTGGAGACTCTTTAAAGTGGCCCTAGGTGTGAATGTGTGTGTGAATGGTTAAGGGATAGCGCCGTACAGTGGCTGCTTCATCCATCCAGGTGGATGCCCTCAATTTCCCCTCTGAGGATCAATAAAGTATACAAAATCAAATCAAAAAAAAATAAACACCTTACTGAAGGGAACAGTGTTATGCTGAGAATTGCTCGCTTGCAGAGAATTGCATCCTATCGTTGAATAAGCATAATTTAAAGATAATTTATAAGCGGTAATAACAATTTTTACTTCTAAAAATGTATCATGGGTATTTCTAAAATTGCACAAATGGTTACAAGCCTGGCCGTAGTGTTATATTTTATACTTTTGTTGCATGGGATGCAATCCTTGGCAAGCGAGCAATTCTCGGCATAACACCCATCCTGGTCAGTCGATGAGCCGGATTTCTCTTCTTCGCCGAGATTTTTTCTTCCTGGTCAGTGGTGGCTTTGGCTACAGTGCCACAAATGAGCAGCTGTTGTAACTGCGTGATGTTGTCCAAGCAGTTTGGTCTGCTTGAGTGAAGTGCTGTGTGAATGCAAACCAAACGAAGGTGTGAAAATTGTCACCATCCCCCGCCGAGTTGAACAGAGACTCCCGGACTATCCTGGTGTGAATACAGCCTAAAATCAAATGTCTCACACTGGATAGAGTTCAGGGCCCTGATGGCCTGGTGAACAAAGCTGTTTAGCAGTCTTGTGGAGCAGGCCCGGAGGCTCTGGTGCCTTTTCCCCAAGGGCAGGGGGCTGCAGAGGGAGTGTGAGAGGTGGGAGGTGTCGCGTGCAATGCTGATGGCTCTGTGGGTGAGATGGATGAGGTAGATGGGGGGGGGGGGCACCAGTGATCTTGCTGGCTGCTTTCACTGTGCATTGTAGTGTCTTCCAGCAGGAGGCGGTGCAACTTCCATACCACACTGTGATGCAGCTGGTGAGGATGCTCTCAATGGTTTCCCTTTTAGAATGAGCACATGATGGGGGGTGGGACTTGTGCGTTCCTCAGTTTGCGGAGGAAATAGAGGCGAGTTTGAGCCTTCTTGGCCAGAAGAGCAGAAGGTCCCATATGGGGAAATTTTAGAGGGGGCGGGACTTAGGTTCTGTATACGCCTCCGCATGGACCTCATGAGCCATCTAATGTTGTCCTGGGAGATATTTAGCCACTCTTCCTGCAATGCCACAACTAGTCTGTTCTGGCTGAAACATGTCGCCCAAGTTGATCCCACAAGTGTTCACTGGGGGAATAAATCCTGAGAATAAGAAGGCCATGGAAGGATATCAAAGTTCTGTTGCTGCAGGTACTCTCTGGTGACTTGGGTGGCATGTGGACAAGCATTGTCCTGCTGGAACACCTGGAGGTCAGGGTGGTCCTAAAAGAAGGGCGTCATAACAGGTCGTAGAACGTGGTCAATAATAAGGATAATTCATCTTTATTGTCATTCAAATCTATACAGCCAATCATGTACAGTAGAACGAAATTATGTTTCTCTTATCTATAGTGTTAATCTCACACACACACACACACACACACAAACACACACACACACACACACACACACACACACACATATATATATATAATATAGAATCAGAGGGTTCAGGTTACTTTTTGTTCCCGTAGGTACATTTGTTTTGCAGTCAGGTGACATCCATATTTACAAACCACAATTGCATTCAACACAAACACAGGCACACATGAAGCTGACTATAAACATGATAGAAATACTCAAGGCTCCATCGATCAGGACATAAGACAAAGAGATGAGAGAAAAAACAGAGATAAGAGAGAAGGGTCATATTAAAAAGTTAAAGACTAGTCAAAGAGGTTAAAAACTCAAAAGTCTAAAACCCAATAAAAGATTTAGAACTCAAATAAAAAACCTACAAAAATAAGTAAATATAAAATGAAATTAATAAATAGGTAACTAAATTATGTGCAATATATTGTTACATCTTGTTCAACTCTTTGACAGCAGCAAGAACAAAGCTGTTTTTGTAGCGCTGGGTTTTACTTTTTGGGACAGCAAACCTCCGTCTGGAGGGAAGAAGCTGAAAGTGGCAGTGCAAAGGGTGGGAGTCATCATTTAAAATGGAAGTAGCAATCCTCTGTACCTGTCTGGTGTACAGGGATGTCAGGCTCAGCTGTGACTCACCAAGCAAACGACTGGACCATCTAACTACCTGATCCAAGGATTTTGTCTGTTTCAGTTTTATCTGACCAAACCATGACACTAAAGAAAAGGATAAAACGGATTCAATAAAAGCCCAATAAAACATTATCATTATGGTTCGGTCAGTTTGGAAGCGTGCAAGTTTCCTTAAACAATGCAAATGTTGCTGACCCTTTTTGCACACCCTTTCACAGTTCTCTTCAAAGTTTAAATTACTATCAATAATCGTCCCAAGATATTTGTAGGATTGTACACATTCAGTAATATCAGGGGTCACAACCATGCAAGGTGCCGCCACAGATTTCCCTCCTCCATTCCATTATTGCTGAACGCCAAGCTGGATGGCAGGAAGTTCCGCTTTTATATGATCTTTGGCATGACCTGGCCGGGATTTGAACCCCGGCCTCCTGGGTGTGGGGCGGATGCTGTACCGACTGTACCATCTCAGTGTACCATCGGACGGTTAAAGTGTCATCAAGGATGACCAACTATGTCCTGTAGTTACCTGAAATGCCAGTCCACACCATGACTCCAGCACCGCCCCATTGGTTGACCTGTCGGACACAACATGGGGCGTACTGTTGTGCTCGTCAGAGAAAAGAACAGTGTTCCACTGCCGTAGGGTCCGTCTGTTGTGCTGATGAGCCCACTCGTGGCAATTTTGTTGCCACAGTGCTGTCAGAATCATCCCCCAAAAGAGTCTTTGGGCTCGTAGGTCCTGAGGCGCCTTCTCACGGTATTGGCCGAGATCCTTGGCTGGCATCACCCTGGAGTTTCATGGGCTGTCTGGGTGGCTGTGCGGAACCAATCTCGGAGGTGCTGCAGCATGACGTGCTGGTCTTGTTCTGGGGTGGCGACCTGTCCTCATCTTGAATGTGGTCTATCAGCTACAGACCTAGTTTTGACTTGGCGTTGTTGCACCAAACAATTGTTGATGCATTGCAGCCCAATCGGAGCGCCACCCGTCGTGCTGACATTCCATTCTCCAAAAGGCCCAAAGCATAGTTGGGTTCACCACGTGACAATTGTGGCATCGTACAGATTTCACAACATAGTGCTATGCATTTTTGTTTATCCTTGTATTGGAAAGATGACCCCTCCTTAAAATCACCCATTTTTGACTTTTGAGTACCCAAAACAAATAAGCTCAACAAGACTATAGAGCCAGAGCTCAAAGGCAGTGAGTTGTCACGGTGAGTATGGCCACTGAAAATGAATTCTAAATGCAATTTTGAGCCATACAAACACTATTACTCAAGCTCAGAGAGGATGGACCCAAAAATATTTATACAAAAATTGTTGCATTTTCATTGGCAGTGAGTATAATACTACAGATGCACACTAAATTTAGAGATTAAGCTGCATTCTAGACTTGCGAAACATGTTTGTGTTGTCAAACTTTACATGCCAAATAAATGACACTATCCATGAAAACAAGCCGCTTAAAAATCAGTTATATGGAGGCAAAACAACGATAATAATTTTAATGAAACTTAAACGGCTTACTTATTCACAAAAGTGATAAAATACTACTCACAAATTGATAAGGAAAAAAAAGGATTAAAAGGCCTAAATGGAAATTGTAAACTCTTTCCCCTTAATAATTTACCCCATCATCACCCTCTCCTAAGCAAACAATAAAATATTCATTTAAAAAAAACTAAATCAGCTTTTGATAAAATAATCTGAAGACAAGTGCATAGTTTGATTTAAAAAAAAATTTCCCCTCTTAAATCAAAAATAAGTGTTAAGCTAATGGAATAACAGTTGTAACACAAATAATTCTTACTATAGGTAAATGAATATAGTCTATCTACCTAAGGAGATATCTGATAGGTCCATATAGGTTGTTTTTTTTGTTTCCACTTAAACGCAAATAGGAAAAGACTGCAAAACATACAAGCAACTCAAATACATAAAAGAATACATTTTTAACAAGGAAAATTCTTAGTATTATTAATTTGTTCTTTTCTGATCAAAAAAGAGTCTGCACTTACATAATATAATAAGCAGCAACAATTTGCCAAACTGAAGTTGGTGATAGAACGAATAAAAATTAATTTGTTCACATATTTGCCCCCTTTTTTTTTTCATAATCCAAATTCAAGGCCATTTCCCTGCTGCTCAGTGATGATACGCAACAGAATGTTCAGACTGTGTGTGTCTGATAGTTGAAGGGACTGTTCAGTGAGTTTTGGTCAGTCTTATAAATTAAAGAAACCCAAATAAGTGACCGTCTGAAATAAAACGAGCTCAGAAAACTGCAACGGATCAATTTCACAAGCAACATTCTGAAATAAGAAGGCCATAGTCACAGGAAATAAACTGAACTGGCAACATTGCTGTTGCTAACCCCATATAGTGAAAGGGTTGAGTGGCAACTAAGCCTGGAAAACTACTGGCCACAGTGGCTGGTGAGCACAAGAGTTAATGTCAAAACCTGCTTTGGTATATCATAGCTGTTGGTAGTTGTGAGTTCCAGTTAGTAGCTACATGACACAACTTTGAAAATCTATAATCAAGGGATTAAATGCCCAAGTAACTAGAAAAGCACTCGGCGCGCATACCTCCACCAAGGTATGCACCATCTGATATAGGAGGGCTGTCTGTTTGTCCGTCCATCTGTTTGCTTGTCTGTTAGCAGGATTTCGCAAAAACTACTGGATGGATTTTGATGACATTTTCACCAGAGGTAGCCCTGGGGCCATGGATGAACCCATTAAATTTTGGTGATGATCTGAGACAGCATACCTCCACCAAGGACCTTGAAACAGCCTTGGTGGAGGTATGCGCTCTCTTCAGTGGAAATAATATCTTGTGTCTCGTGATATTTGCAGCCAGCTTTGAAAGTTGAAAGAGCACATACCTCCGCCAAGGCTGTTTCAGTGTCCTTGGTGGAGGTATGCAGTCTCAGATCATCACCAAAATTTAATGGGTTCATCCATGGCCGAGGGCTACCTCTGGTGAAAATGTCATCAAAATCCATCCAGTAGTTTTTACGTGATCCTGCTAACAGACAGACAAACAAAAGACAAACCACCCTGATTACATAACCTCCTTGGTGGAGGTAAATAGTTGTTGGAAAGGGTGGAGAGAACATTTTTGTTCTAGTCTAATCATTCAGAGGTGTGTTTTGGATAATCAAATCCAAAGCGCTCCTTTCCATACCTTTAATGCAAAGAGGTGCATTACATGAAGTGAATTGTGATCATGACAGTTTAAGACAGGTTTTGCGCTGACCAAAGCCCGTGTGTGTGAGCCAACATGCACGCGATGGTAATGCTGCTTGGTCATTAGCAAGACATCAATCACAGTTGATGCACAGTTGTGTTAAAAAGAACAAACAATGACAAATGGGCTGAAAAATCAGCCGAATGCGCACGGACAGTCATCCGCGCACTTTTCAGACAGACTTTCCGCCGTGCACCAGTGTTTTTCTGTCAGCACATTGTCTGCTTTTTTACGCCTTGCATCACGTCATCAAATTACCAGTAGATAGTACATCCGCTGTGCACTTGGAGGAGGTTCCTCATTTCAAAGAGGTGTGGCGGCATGTAATCTATTGTGCATTACTATTATGGTGCATTCTGTGAGAATCCGCTTTTGATTAAGGATAAATGAGGTCTATCGTCAGAAGTGCATTGTTTAATGATATTTCAGTGGCCTGTTTTGACATCACGCAGCTCAGGAAACGGCATGTGCTGGTATCTTATAACAGTCATAATCGCCCGTCATTTTAATTATATGATGATCACACAGTTTTGTTTTTTTTTATTCCATCCACACTCATTTTAATTGCAAAGTCTACAGATTAAGCGTTAATGTATGTTGTTTTTTTTAGGGGATTGAATGAATGAATGAACATGGAGCATGTGTGCCAGTGTGTTCCAATGTGATGCATGGGGGATTTTCATTTTCATCACGGATTTATTAAGCCAGGGGTGTCCAATCATGTGCCATGGAGGGCCAAGACCCTGCAGATTTTCTCTTCTACCCAGTCTCTTCAGCAGGTGTTTTCACTTATCAGCAATCAGTGGGAAGAAATTCAGTGAAATCTGCTGTTGAAGACCCTGGTTGGAGGTAAAGCCTGCAGGGTCTTGGCCCTCCATGGCACATGATTGGCCATGGAGGCCACAGATTGGCCCCTGTGTTAGGCATAAATGTGTTTATTTTTAGGGGAATAAATGAATGAGCAAGGAGTGTGAAGCATTTTACTTTTCACTACCTCCCCAAAGAGACAGGAGGTGCGTCCATATCTCCGTCGGCCACGTGCCCCGGGTTTCCAGTCCAACAAGCTCCCCAACAGCTACCTGTCAACCCCCGGCAGAGGCTGCAGATAGCGGGCTCGCTTCATGGCTGGCGCCAGAGGCGGCAGATCTCCCCCTTCCCTCCCACCCAGAATGGGTAGGGGGAGACCCTCGGTCGACGAAAGCAACATTAGAGGGAGCACTCAGTCTCCCCACAGCTGGGAGCAACTTTCATGCCATCTTTAATGAATGCTTATGAAAATTTGCACAGGCATCATTTTCTTTTCTTCATGTCTGTGTTGCATCCATGTGCTCATTAAACAATTGCACTGATTTTTTTCAGCCCATTTTTACCCATTTGTTCTTTTTAACATAACTAACTGTGCATCAGCTGTGATTGATGACTCCTTATTACCAAGCAGTATTACTACTGGGTGCATTTTGGCTCACACATGTGAGCTTTGGTCAGTGCAAAACCCATCTTGAACCGTCATGACAGTTTACTTTAGATAATGTGCCTCTTTGCATTAAAGGGATGGGAAGGAGCGCTTAGGATTGGATTATCCAAAACGCACCTCTGAATGATTAGACCGGCCTCTTTGCATCATGTGCCGGTGGAAAGTTCATTTTTACGCCATTTTGATAAGGAAATTAACTTGGAACCGCCCATAAATGCGTTCTGTGTCAGTGACAACTGGTCATCCGACCCCGTTGTCGTAATACGGCCCCATGACTGTCCCAGCGCATGCCGTTTCCTGAACTCTGGAGCTGCATGATGTCAAAACACACCCCTGAAATATCACTAAACAATGTGCTTCTGACAATAGACCTTGTTTTTCCTGATCAAAAGCGGATTCTGATGAAATGCACTATAACGGTGTAATGTGCATTAGAGTGTGTGCCATCACACCTCTTTGAAATGAGGCACCTCCTCCGAGCACATGGCAGGCGCACGGTCTACTGGTAATTTGATGGCGTGGCACAAGGCGTAAAAAACAGACAATGCACTAACAGAAAATAACAACACTGGCGCACGGTGGAAAGTCTGTTTATAAAAAAAAAAAAAAAAAAAAAAAAAAAAAAAAAAGTGCACAGATGACCATCAAAATAGGGCCCTAGAATGCTGAACAGTTCTCATTGGTTATGTGAGCTCCAAATATTTTCTTTCATTAAAACAAAATGTTCAAACTTATTTTTTATTAGGACTGGATTTGTGCAAAATGGCCTTTGTTTCCACAGTTATTGAGGTGAATTTTGATGAAGTATCAGAAAAACGCCAAACTCAAACCACAAGGACTGTTTGTACTTTCCATCGTGATCAATGTTTATTTACCTACAGTGTTGTGTGATTTCTGTCCTTAGTTTATTGTCGGTCATCCTAGCAGTGACTATTCTAGGGCTGCGCCCGACTAAAGATTTTCTTGGTCAGTAACCTCCAACCAGTAGCCGCAGATTAAAGCGAGTAGTTAACTTTTTTTTGGCAGATATGTCCATTTATTTGGTGAAACATAAACCATTTACTGACGGTGCAAAACTAATGTTTTATGTCCAAGGGTTGAGAAGGAATGTTTTTAAGCAACAAGGAACCTCTAAAATATAATTTAACCTGCACACTAAATTCAGCTTAACAAGTGGCTCACAGTCACTACTGTCCTTTGTCAGTTGACCCCCGACTGGCCCAGTCCGCTCAGTCACAGTTCTGTCTGAACCCGATCCAAAACCACCTCAAAATAGATTCTCAACCTGCGTCATTATAAAGACAGTGTGAGCTGGCTGTGTTTCTTTACTTACAAAATATTAAATAAACAAATGAAACGGCACCTCCACATCCAGCATTATCAATGTGCACCGGTATTAACGAAAGTGCTTGGTTTTTTTAATGCTTGCAGTCTTACAAATAAAATGGTTGCACAGACAAAATAAACCAGCTCACAAATTGTGGGGGAAGCAAAACTTGATTTATGGCACTGTATTAAAAACTATTACTGTAGCTATTGAAACTTCTAACTTTTAATAACTTCATAAGAATCATCAATAAGAATTAAAAAAAAAAAAAAAAAAAAAGATTGGGGGGGAAAACACAAACAGACATCACTTTCCAGAAGAAATATGATTGAAGAGACGAATGAAGGAAAAAAAAAAAAAAAAGATTTTCTCCAGTTGGCTCAGTTCTAGTTTGCCATAAAAAAAGGAACCACCAGAAGGGGGACTGTTTAAATGATAAAGGTGTCCAAAATAAAGAACGCATTTTTAAGAGCGTGGAAGAACTCCTTAGAATCGAGTCACAGATGGAGAACATTTTCATCAGGACTGCCTGCCTCAGTTATCATCATCCACTCCATGGTTAAAAGTTTCTGTACACTTGTATCTCATTATTTTCATGCTGATAGCTTATTCAGACTCTGTTTAATTCTGCCTTGCATTAAACGTACAGCTGCATTTCCCACAATAATCCACACCCGCTGCTGACGAAAGTTCGGTTGACTATCTAAAGGCACTTTTCCACTTGGAACCCAAAGGCCTCGTTTGGCCTTGGACCGAACAGTCCTGTTCCGGCACTGGTGGTTTTCCACAGCACAAGGCTCACAGTAGTATGGGTGGGAGAAGGAGGGAGTTGGAGGCGGTGCTACACTCCCCTTGAGGCTGCACCATTTTCCCTGGACCAATTAGTAGTCCAAGAGCTATTTAATATCATTTTGGTGTTGAGGCTGCTGTGTATTATTATGCATTACTCATCTCATGTAACCTTGTGCCATTGCAATGACGCAATTTTTTCGTATATTTAATGTGGACGTGTGGATCTTTAATATCACAGTTACAAGTACTGGGACAGCCATCTAATAAAAAATATCTTACAAAATTACAAGTCCACATTTTCTTTAAAGTGTACTTGTTTTTTTTTTCCACAATATCTTTATTGAACCTTTTTTTTTTTTTTTTTAACAAACATGATACAAACAATCAAACACTAACACTAAAGTACTACAAAAAAAAAAAAAAAAAAAAGATGCACTAAAAACACCAACAACCACCAACAAAATCAAGTCTTCAACAATGCTCCTCTGTTTAGTCTAGACAATCCAATACATAAGTATACATATTATGTTCACCAGTTTGGAATTTACAAGGTCCACACACATCATTCACCTTCTTCTTCAAAAGTTATGTTTAAATTTTTTACATAATCAATAAAAGGTCTCCATATATTCTCAAACACAATTTCCTTTGATTTCAGTATACAGTATATGTTATTCTTTCTAATGGAAGGTTTGTTAACATCTGTCTTAACCACTGAGTCACATCTGGTCTATGAGTCTTTTTCCATAATAGTGCAATACATTTTTTGGCATTAAGCAAACTGAGGTCTATGAATGTTCTTTCACTTTTATTAAAATTATGCTTTTCTGGGTACAGACCCAACAAAAACAATTTAGGATTCAATATGATTTGTTTTGAGATTATTTTTTTCAATTGTTACCCTCACCTCTTCCCAAAACATTCTTATTAATCTACATTCCCATACACAATGAAATAGAGTTCCTTTACTTTCCATGCATTTTGTGCATGTGTCTGGTATATTTTTGTTATATTTATTTAACTCCTCCGGTGTAACATACATCCGCATTAACCATTTGAAATGTATCAATTTAAGGCGTACATTTATTGATTTGGTTTGAGCTTCTGTACAAGCCAATTCCCATTGTTCCTCTGAAATTTCAGTTTGCAGATCTTCTTTCCAGTAGTTTAATCTTTTCAGTGAATTTTCACTTGAAGATAGTGTCAATGAGTTATAAAACTCTGAAATAATACCCTTTCTTTTACTATCTTTCATCAACATTTTTTCCAAGGATGAATAGATAGGTCGAGTGAGAGCTTTATTTTGATTTGATCGAATAAAGTTTCTAAGTTGAAGATATTTAAAAAAATGTGTTCTATTGAGATTAAATTTGATCCTCAGCTCTTCAAAAGACATTGTTATCTGCACATGGCAAATATAAATCCTGAATCTTTTGTATCCCTTTTAAATTCCATACTTTAAATACAGCGTCCGCTCTCCCTGGTTTAAAATATTGATTACCCCATATTGGACTAAATTGTGACAATAACTGTGGTTCTTTTAAATAGTTTTTAGCTTCACACCATATTTTGATCATATGCTTTACAAATGGATTTTTAACTTGTTTTTGTAATTTTTTTGCCGAATCTGAGTATATGAATATGGGAAGAGGTAAAGGTAAATTGTATGATTCCATTTCAGTCCAGTGAGGGAGATCATTTGATGAAAAATATGTCATAGACCTCAGTTGTGCCGACCAATAATACAACATAAAATTTGGACATTTCAGACCTCCACGATCAAATGGTAAATATAATAAAGACAGACGTAATCTAGCCCTCCTGTTGTTCCATATAAATTCCACTAACTTTTTTTTATTCTTGAGAATAAATCTAAAGGTGGTGATAAGGGAATGTATTGAAATAAATAAAGTATTTTAGGTAAAATATTACTTTTAAGTATATTGATTCTCCCGATCATCGACATTGGTAGTGACATCCATCTCTGAGTTAACTCATTGATATCTGTCATTAAGGCTTCATAGTTGACACTGGCGACTGATTCTAGCTTAGGCACAATTTGGATTCCTAAATATTTAAACTGATTTACAACATTGAATTGATTTACCTCAGGGGCTGGGTAATTTCTCTGGGTCTCATTTAGCATTAATATTGAAGATTTAGTTTTATTTATTTTATATCCTGATATTTCCCCAAAATTCTTTATTAAATTCAACAAGGTTGGAATTGATTTTTTTAGATTCGACATAAACAAAATTATGTCATCGGCGTACAGGGAGATTTTATGTTCTGTTGGTCCAACTTTAATTCCATATATTTGTGAATGTAAACGTATCGCTATCGCTAAAGGTTCAATTGCCATAGTAAACAGTAAAGGTGAAAGTGGACAGCCTTGTCGACATCCTCTATTGATTTTTATTGGTTTTGAAATATTGTTATTTGTTAGGATTTCTGCTGTAGCATTATTGTATATTATTTGAACCCATTTTATGAAATTATTTCCAAGTCCAAACCTTTGTAGGACTTCAAAAAGAAAGGGCCATTCAACTCTATCAAAGGCCTTTTCGGCGTCCAGTGATAGGAGAGCTGTATCCGGTGCTTCTTTATTAAAATAAATAATATTAAATAGTCTTCTTACATTATGGAAGCCTTGTCTTCCCTTTATAAAGCCATTCTGATCTCGATTAATAATATTTGGTAAAATTTCTTGTATTCGTCTTGCTAAAATTTTACAGATTATCTTAAGGTCGGCGTTTAATAGGCTAAAATAGGCTAAAGTGTACTTGTTAATGCTGAGTACAGAATTGGGAGAGGCGCACCAAAACAGTTGTTGCTGTACACCCCACACTCACCCGTCCTTACAATGGCTAAGTTGAGTATTTTGTGCAGATAAAACCATTACCTGGGTTGGCAATATGAAAATTTCCAAATACAGAACTTAAAATATTAGGTGTCCCTGTTGTTGCACATGGATATAAAGCTTGGTCAGTAGTGGCTGGCTTTTAATGTATGTGTCGGCAGTTATTGGACTCCATAACACACTGCAATGACAAATTTTTCCCAACCTTTTTAAGGGTTTTAAGACAGTGTAAAACTTAGTAGTAACAGACAACACATGATGTCAACAGTCACGGGTTTATTCAACGTTATTAACACTGGTCATTGATTAATGTACAGTATATGCATAATAATGGTTGGGAAAACGGGTCACACACGCCGTGTGAGGGTTTCAAAGACTGCCATGAGAGTGTTATTGAGGGCAGCATTCTGCGCAATTTCCTCCCTTCGTACAGCAACTTCAGCTTCCCTGGACTGACGGACCTCATCCACAAGCAGTGAATTGAGTTCCAACTGTTGCCGCTGGAGCTCCCTCTGCTCACAGTGCTGTTCCCTTTCTGCTTCTTGCATCGATGCAAAAATAGTTGAAAGGTCTTGTTTTGTGTTGCTCCGCTTCCTCTTACCTACAAGACAGAAATGTGAGCTGGTGTCAGTAAAATCAACCTCAAAACATGTAGCAGTACATCCCCAAAAATTAATACAAAAGTTAAATATTTTTGGACACATGTCAGAAAGTGAGAACCATATATTATACAGAATCATTAATCAGACAGTGAAGTATTGTTACATTTTAATCATTTATTGGCTCACAGCGCATGAATATCCAAAATTACTTTTCTCGAAAAATCGATGGTTATGTTAAAAATAGATATTAAAAAAAGAGGAGTGTTCTCAAAAGTATGAGGATTTATGGAGAAACTGATTTCATTTTCCAGCTGGAGTGACCATCGCCCCACAGTGCCTAAACAATCAAAACCTGGTGTAATGGACAACGCATCACTGTGTTTGATTTGGCCAGGAAACTCTCCTGACATAAAACCCATATGGATTGTCAAGATTATGACAGATACCATCTTATATGACTTTCACTGTCTTTTGTGAGTCACAAAAAACACACTGTACCATGACATTGCAGTTATTTTGAGATGTACCTGTACAAGGGACACACACTGGTGAAAGGCAAGTGCTGGGTTTGAAAAAATTACTTTTTTTTATGAGTATCACAGCTGTGTATTTGTACAATACATTTAGTAAAAGCTGGGTTTATGTTTCAAATGCCTAGCTTTTTATGGTGGTCAAAAAATTCTAGAGGTGACCCAAATTCTATGGTGGAGAGACCCAGCTGGTCTATCATCTCTGAAGAGCTGGAGCAGGTGGCTGGGGAGAGGGAAGTCTGGGCTTCTCTGCTTGAACTGCTGCCTCCGTGACGCGGAGAAGCGGTAGAAGATGGATGGATGGAAAAAATTCTGAATGCATTTATACAGTGGGCTCAACTGAATCATGAAAATGAAGCACACTGACTTTCAAATAATGAGTTTTGTGCTACAACAGCTCATTAGCTTTTCCATGCCTGTGATTAAATATGCAATTGCATTGCTGGACTTTTTTGATGTGCTTTACATGAAACAATAAACTGTACCGTGAGTATTACATTACTACAATATAATATAATTATATTATTTGACTATTGGGCTTTACCTGTGCGTGAAAGTGTTGACGGAGATGTGCCAAACTGTGAGCAAGCTGGACTTGGTTCTGGTGCCGGATGATCTAGATCTGTAGCAGAAGCCGGGTTGCTCGTATCACGGGAGGTGGGCTCCGTCGGTGTGGAAGCATAATCTAAAAAAAACCCCAAAAAACTTTTAACCAGGATTACAACTAACTATTTCATCAGATATTGTCAACACAAAAAACAATATACAAGGACGGACATAGCATTAAGCTAGGTCATCGTTTAAACACGATTAAGTTTTCGTCTGTCCTAAGTGAACTTTCCACTGTTGGAAAAAATAACATAAAGCATGAATATCAGATCACTTACCGTCCTGTATATCACAATATCATGGCTTCAACTGCTGAAGTTGGGTGCGTCGCGGCTGCCCATTCAATTCAATTCGGGTGGCTGGGTCTAATTCCCGGTGCGTCTCCGTGTAATTTCTGGTGCGTCTGTTTGTGTGCACCACTGCAGGCTCAGTCTGCTTCCCTCTGCATTCTCTCATCAGCCGAAACGCACAGGAAACTTTGCTGCTGAAGCCATTCTGTCGTTGTGGTTTATAATATCACTTGTTCGCGGGCTCACTGACGAAAAATTGCAAATGGCGACCAGCAAGCGATTCTGGAAAGTCAGTGTAACGCCCACGTAACGCCCACTCTCATGACGCTACGCACAGACCAATGAATGACCAGCAGTGGCGTGACGAAACGGGGCCGGGAGCCTTCGGACCTGCCTTTTACGGTGCCGAAAAAAGTGTCAGTTAAACTGGAACTGTTCCGATAAAGGGAACTGTGAGGCCTTTGGGTTCCGAGTGGGAAACCGGACAATGGAGGCCGATCGGGGCCAAACGGGGCCTTTGGGTTCCAAGTGGAAAAGCGCCTTATGTGGTACCCACTCCCAAAAATAACCGACCCATGAAAATTTAGCCCACAAAGGTTTTTCTTGTTGGCTAAAATGTAATCAACCGTGAGGAAACAGCCAAGATGGTTCCAAGTAAAGTAAAATTGTTCTGAAATTTATTTTTCAATAGAATTATTAGTGAATTGGTTGGTGTGAAATATTCTCGATTAAAAAATAAATTAATAAAATCTGTATTAAACAATATTTAATAAGAATTTTTAGGTCACATGAGTGAAACATGTTTGTCTCTCACTTGTGTACATAATCTCTGAAAATTTTAATGTGGTTATGTGTTTGTTTTTTGTCACAGATAGACCAAAACTAGCAGAGAACTACACTGAGGACACATGGCTGAAGCTGCGCGATGCTGTGGGTGCCATCCAGAACAGCACCTCTATCAAATACAATCTGGAGGAACTTTATCAGGTGTGTGTGTTTTTTTTTTTTTTTTTTTTTTAAAGTTAAAACTCAAATGGGGTTTGTTTTTCTTGCAGACTTTCACTCAACTTTTTTTCTGAAACAGGACCCTGGCTGTTGAAATGTTTTAAAACAAACCCATGGAAACCTGTAACTTCCAGCATAAGCAGAATCTCTGTTTTTATGTACATCTGTGTGTTCACAAAGCAACAGTGTATTTCCATATTCAGTACGTTTTTTTAAATACATGAATTTTCAAAGCTGTAATTTCATTAAGAAACAATGTTACTAGTGTTTGTTGTAGAAATTTTTTTTCCTCTCAATGATGATGGTGATGCATCTTGTAATATTTTTTTTTTCTTTCTTCTTCCATGAAGGCAGTGGAGAACCTGTGTTCATATAAAGTCTCCCCAACATTATACAAGCAGCTACGACAAGTCTGTGAAGACCATGTGAAGGCGCAGATTCACCAGTTTAGAGAATATCCTTTTTATGTGCCCAGTCATTTTAAGCCAGCAGTGTGCCTAACTTGATGCTAATATTATCTCTTGGTTTTGATTTAGTTGTATTTCAGTCTGCATTTGTACAGGAGTAAAAATGATGCAACACCATAGATAAACTGGTCACTGCCAGAAGCTAATTGTCATTTTATTTGAAATATTAAAGTAACTCTCCGGCAAAAATCAAGTTTTTTTTTTTCCTGTTTTTACCTTGTTTGTAATGTGTTTCTTGTGATTTACAAGACACATATTTTTTTTTTCCTGGTGTGAATGTCAGCTTCCCCCCCCCCCCCCCCCAAAAAAAAAAACAAAAAAAACAAAAGGCAGATTTGGACAGTGTGTTTCTAGCTACATCAGTATTTCTGCTTAGCCTGATTGGTTAGAACGTTAACCAATCAAGCTTAGCACTGAGACCCCTGCTTGAGAGGGAGGAGCCGATGAGCAAGCAGGAGCTCAGCTTTTTACAAGCTGGGAAAGATGGCAGATTATACGGTGGGGGGGTTGAAAAGTTCATAGTGGTGAAATATGACCAATTGTGACTTATTTTTCAGCCGCAGGGAAACGAGCACTGCATCACCAATTGAAGGGTGTGGACCAAAGGGGAGACCATGTTGAAAAATAAACCATATTTGGTCAAATTTGACCACTATGAACTTTTCAGCCCACGTACAGTTGCATTCCAAATAAGAGTATAGGTCAGAATAATAGTATAGGGTGGAAAAAACCGAAAATTGTAATAAGAGTATAGGGCGTAATAATAGTATAGGCTGGAAATTTGTTAAAATTTCAATAAAAGTATAGGTGCGCAATAATAGTATAGGGATGCACAGTACATACAAAGTTAAATAATGTTCATAATTATGCCTGAGATATTGAAATATCTACAAAATTAAAAGAAACCACCTTCTGAATTGGTTTTATTTCTTTTGAAAATATTGTATGAACAATTTATCAGAGGAACATTAATAGCAATTTAAAATTTACCAAATTTAATGGTCAAGTTTAAACATTTGAAAAAAAAAAATAATACAACAAATGTACCAGTATATTCATAATATTGCAAATCAGCTTACTAATACTTGCTACCTGCCAAAAATATGAGGATTTAGTTTACAAATATATATATTTACTTTATAATTAAACAATATAGCATATTAGACACCGGGTCAGACACTTCAGAAGCCATCGTCTGCTGCTCCGCGCATGGCCCCGGGCACATGGCATGACGACATGTAGACTGTTTTGTAAACAACCGGCACGTGTATCCCGAACACAGCCGAGATGATACGGAAATAAAGGAAGTGCCTCCGACAGCTTTTTCAGCCAATTACGAGGAGTGATTTAGTGACTGCGGGCCTGCTGCTTAGTACACACACACTTGAAAAAATATATACATACGTACGAGTGCCACACTTCAATCGGTAAAGCTTTGAATAAATCTCAAAAAAATGTCCTTCATGTCAAAGCTGTTTAACATATAGACCCAAATAAAACCGTATAGGGTGACATAGGGCATATCCCAATAAGCGTATAGACCCAAATAAGACCATATAGGGCTGTATTTTTGGGCGAAATAAATACCCGTACATGTACGGTTATTTGGAATGCAACTGTACATGTTCAGTTTTTGGCTGTGTGAGCAAGAAATCCTTTTTAAAATTACAGACAGACAAGAAAATACGACAGCAATGATTAATTTTATTTGGAAAAACCTCAGTGTCCCTGCTAAAATACCAGACAGGACACGGGACACGGCAGCCTGCATGCCGGGGGAGACGGCCCTGGTGTGCATGGCGCAACGGCCAGGGCGAGTATCACCATAGGTGAACCTGCGGAAGGATCATTTTTGGTGGAGTGGAGAGGCAGTCGCTGCATGGCTGGAGGGCTCCCCACGCCTCACTGGGAGCATCCGCCAGTGCACCCCGCCAGCCGGGGAGAACATTCTGAAAGAAATGTGCGCTCCTCAGCTCCTCCCTCTTCCCCCGAAGGAGCAGTCTCTGG
The DNA here is from genome assembly GCA_020510985.1 of Pholidichthys leucotaenia. NCBI lineage: Eukaryota > Metazoa > Chordata > Actinopteri > Cichliformes > Pholidichthyidae > Pholidichthys > Pholidichthys leucotaenia. Next base: position 285,729,093 of record CM035837.1, read on the forward strand.
TTACCCACTCACCACGGATCGCCTCACTGAGGGCTGGCAAACTGTTCACCTTGGAGCATCTTGAAGCGAGGCTAGGGAGCGCCTTGGAGGTAAACCGGCTGGCTCACACACCAGACCAAGGCAAACTGCTCACTGACCCCCAGCGAGGTGATTCGCGGTGAGTGGGTAACCAGAGACCATCGTGCAGCCTTCCAGCCTCCATGCTGGGCTGAGCAGTGACTCTTCCATGGGTTTACCTACGACGGTACTTCCTCAAGTTAGATCGCCTTCTCAGAGTCTTGTACAATGTCCTTGTCTTCTTCCAGCTACTGGTGGGTGGGAATATGGAAGTATTTTTTTTTCTTCCAGCTTTGAACAAACAGTGCAGTTTAGAAGGCAAATCGTTCATGTGTCATTGCACTTAGCTCACTGAGGCTGTGGAACAGAACAAAACCATCTCTGCAAACTGCAGTTTAAACTAGTAAAGCACTCACACAGCGCATACCTCCACCAAGGCTCCTTCCGTCCCTCATGGATTACCTCCAAAATGTAATGGGTTCATGTGTAGGCCGTGACCCAGTTCTGGTGAAAATTGCATCAAAGTCTATCCACTAGTTTTGGAGTTTTGCTAACCCACTGTGAGAACATAAAAGCCTTGGTAGAGGTATGCGTTCTGGGATCATCACCAGAATGTTATGGGTTCCTCTCAAGGCCAAGGACCACCTATGGTGAAAATTTCATCTAAATCCATGTAGTAGTTGTTGTGTAATCCTGCTGCACACATACAAACAAGGTCCTTGGTGGAGGTATGCACTCTGATCATTGCCAGAATTTTAATGGGTTCATCCTTGGCCCAAGGGCTACCTCTGTGAAAATTTCATCAAAATCCATCCCTTAGTTTTTGCGTAATCCTGCTAACAGACAGACAAACCACCCTGATTACATAACCTCCTTGGCAGAGGTAATAAAGCAAATTCTTGACGCATGTTCAGGGACTCCTTCGAGACTTGCTGATTATTGCTCTATTATACAGTGGGGCAAAAAAGTATTTAGTCAGCCACCAATTGCGCAAGTTCTCCTACTGTAAAAGATGAGAGAGGTCTCCAATTTTCATCATAGGTATACCTCAACTATGAGAGACAAAATGAGAAAAAAAATCCAGAAAATCACTTTGTCTGATTTTTAAAGAATTTATTTGCAAATTATGGTGGAAAATAAGTATTTGGTCAATAACAAAAGTTCATCTCAATACTTTGTTATATACCCTTTGTTGGCAATGACAGAGGTCAAACGTTTTCTGTATAGTCTTCACAAGGTTTTCACACACTGTTGCTGGTATTTTGTCCCATTCCTCCATGCAGATCTCCTCTAGAGCAGTGATGTTTTGGGGCTGTCGCTGGGCGACACAGACTTTCAACTCCCTCCAAAGATTTTCTATGGGGTTGAGAGCTGGAGACTGGCTAGGCCACTCCAGGACCTTGAAATGCTTCTTACAAAGCCACTCCTTCGTTGCCCGGGCGGTGTGTTTGGGATCATTGTCATGCTGAAAGACCCAGTCATGTTTCATCTTCAATGCCCTTGCTGATGGAAGGAGGTTTTCACTCAAAATCTCACGATACATGGCCCCATTCATTCTTTCCTTTACACGGCTCAGTTGTCCTGGTCCCTTTGCAGAAAAACAGCCCCAAAGCATGATGTTTCCACCCCCATGCTTCACAGTAGGTATGGTGTTCTTTGGATGCAACTCAGCATTCTTTCTCTTCCAAACACGACAAGTTGAGTTTTTACCAAAAAGTTCTATTTTGGTTTCATCTGATCATATGACATTCTTCCAATCCTCTTCTGGATCATCCAAATGCTCTCTAGCAAACTTCAGACGGGCCTGGACATGTACTGGCTTAAGCAGGGGGACACATCTGGCACTGCAGAATTTGAGTCCCTGGCGGCGTAGTGTGTTTCTGATGGTAGCCTTTGTTACTTTGGTCCCAGCTCTCTTCAGGTCATTCACTAGTCCCCCCCCCCTTCCCCCCCCGTGTGGTTCTGGGATTTTTGCTCACCGTTCTCGTGATCATTTTGACCCCACGGGGTGAGATCTTGCGTGGAGCCCCAGATCGAGGGAGATTATCAGTGGTCTTGTATGTCTTCCATTTTCTAATAATTGCCCCCACAGTTGATTTCTTCACACCAAGCTGCTTACCTATTGCAGATTCAGTCTTTCCAGCCTAGTGCAAGTCTACAATTTTGTTTCTGGTGTCCTTTGACAGCTCTTTGGTCTTGGCCATAGTGGAGTTTGGAGTCTGACTGTTTGAGGTTGTGGACAGGTGTCTTTTATACTGATAACGAGTTCAAACAGGTGCCATTAATACAGGTAACGAGTGGAGGACAGAGGAGCCTCTTAAAGAAGTTGTTACAGGTCTGAGAGCCAGAAATCTTGCTTGTTTGTAGGTGACCAAATACTTATTTTCCACCATAATTTTCAAATAAATTCTTTAAAAATCAGACAATGTGATTTTCTGGATTTTTTTTTCCCTCATTTTGTCTCTCATAGTTGAGGTATACCTATGATGACAATTGGAGACCTCTCATCTTTTACAGTGGGAGAACTTGCACAATTGGTGGCTGACTAAATACTTTTTTGCCCCACTGTATACTATGATGGAGCATTTATGTTTTTATTTAGTGCTTAAAAAAGCACATGTATGCAGCTGTATGTATCCAGTCACTGACATGCCCATTGCCATGGTAAATGGCATTCACTTATATTGTGCTTTTTACTCATCTCTGGATGACCAAAGCACTTCACAGATCCTGCTATTCACCCATTCACACACTCATGGCGCCAGAGCTGCCATGCAAGACACTGGCCTGACCCACCAGAAGCAACTGGGGGTTCAGTGTTTTGCTCAAGGACACTTCGACATGCAGACTGCATTGAGAGCGGGAATCAAACCCCTGACCCTTCGATTAGTAGTTGGCCATACTACCCCTGCTCCACAGCAGCCCCTTAAATGCTATTTCTGTTATTCTGTCCTTTATGCCATGATATGCCACTCAGTTTGCTGGCACTAAATGATATTTCCCCATTTTGGTCTTGTCTTATCCGTTATTGGCAGAAACTATTTTTCCTGTTAAATTGTTGACTTTGCGCTCTTCTTGATGAAATCTTGGTATTTACTTTTTTGTTGGGAGCAGACAGACTGGGCCTAAGCAGAGGAATTAACATCAAATTAACCATTAAACAATTGGTATCAACTCTTTAAATGATAAATTAGACTAAAATGTTTACACTTCCCTCTTTCAGTGGTCCTACATGATGGCTCAGATGTTTGGTTTAGTAATGTGAATGTTCATATTCTCTCCTTGACGTAAATGTCACAGAGTATTTGGATAATCTTTCCTTCCTGAAGCGAATGAACCGCTGCTGGCAGGATCACTGTAGGCAAACGGTGAGTGTGATGTTGGTCAGAACATTCTACTCAAAAGAGAGGTGTAGTACTGTAAAAGTGTAACTCGGCTTTTCCTCTGTCCTGTAGATAATGATCCGCAGTATTTTTCTCTTCCTGGATCGTACCTACGTGCTCCAGAACTCTCTACTCCCGTCTATCTGGTAATTTTTTCCCCCAAGTTAGTAATTTTGTCGATGTTCCCATGAAGCTAATAATATGTGTATTCTAAAGGGACACTGGATTGGAGCTGTTTCGCACCCACATTGTGAGCGACAGTACCGTTCAGAAACGAACAGTCGAGGGTCTTTTGGAGCAGATAGAGCTGGAGAGGAATGGAGAGACCATAGACCGCAGTCTGCTCAGGAGCCTGCTGGGCATGCTGTCAGACCTGCAGGTACTGATCACATGATCATTCCATGTTAGCACATTAGCACTTGAAGTGTATGTCAAGGTTTTTACCTTCTCTGCAACTTTTGTTAAGGTTTATAAAGACTGCTTTGAAGGGAGATTCTTGACGGAGACCAATCGTCTGTATGCTGCAGAGGGACAGAGACTGATGCAGGAGAGAGATGTGAGTGATGGGCGATGTGGACGCACAGCTAGGGCTGTCTTGAATACTGGCTTTGGAGCTTTGAATATTCAGGGAGCAATCCAGCGCAAATATCCAAATATTCTGCACAGTCTTTTCCCCTCTTTGGACTGTGTCAACATCAGTGTTTATCCAGAAATGTAGCTTTTCTTGTAAATTTGGAACTTTTCATGTAAATTTTCAACTTTTTTAATGAATTTGCAGCTTTTCTAGTAAATTTGAGACCTTATTCTTGAAAAATTTAAATGTTTTTAATAACTGTTAATATACAGTGGGGAAAATAAGTATTGAACACGTCAACATTTTTCTCATTAAACCTATTTCTGATGGAGCCATTGACCTGAGATTTTCACCAGATACCAGTAACAATCCAAGTAATTCATACATAGAAATAAATCAAGGCAACTGTGTTCATAAAACAAGTTATAGTTAATAAAGTGGAATGACACAAGGAATAAGTATTGAACACATGAAGAAAAAGAGGTGCAAAAAGGCATAGAAAGCCAAAAAACAGCTGAAATCCATCATAATTTAGGAAGCCATCCCATCCTCCATCAGTGCAAATTAATTTCAGCTGGTTAAGTCCTCACTGATAGCCTTGAAAAAGGTCTGTGAATATCAGCTTGTCACACCACAAAGAACTCATGATGGGTAGAAGCAAAGAGCTCTGTCTAGACCTTCACAACCTTATTGTTGTAAAACATAATGATGACATTGGTTACAGTCGTATTTCTAAACTGCTGAATGTTCCAGTGAGCACTGTTGGAGCCATCGTCACTGACGTGGGCTCTATGCCCACTCACCTTGCAAGACTCCACTGCTGAAGAAAAAGCATGTTGAAGCTTGTTTAGAGTTTGCTGCACAACATTTGTGAAAGTCAGTAAAATACTGGGAGAATATAGTCTGGTCAGATGAGACCAAAATTGAACTTTTTGGATGCCACAACACACAGCATGTTTGGCACTGCACATCCCATCATGGTGTGGGGGTGTTTTTCACCACATGGTACAGGCAGAGTTCATATAATTGAAGGAGAGATGAATGGACAAATGTCCAGAGACATCCTTGATAAGAATCCGTTGCAATCTGCTAATATGCTGAAGATGAAATGAGGGTGGACATTTCACCAAGACAGTGATCCCAAACACACAGCCAAGGAAACTCTCAACTGGCTCCAGAGAAGGAAACTAAAGCTACTAGTATGGCCCAGTCAGTCACCTGACCTGAATCCAATTGAAAATCTATGGAACAAACTGAAGCTCAGAGTTCATAGAAGACATCCACAGAACCTTCAAGATTTGAAGACAGTTTGTGTGGAAGAAGGGGCTAAAACCACTCTTGATTTTCACCATACAGGAGGTGTCTGGAAACTGTTATTACCAACAAAGGCTTTTCTACTAACTATTAAAGGAATTTAACCAGACATGTTCAATACTTAATCCCTGTGTCATTCCACTTTATTAAATATAACTTATTTTGTGAACACAGTTGCCTTGATTTCTTTGTATGTATGATTACTTGGGTTGTTACTGATATCTGGTGAAAATCTCAGGTCAATGGCTCCATCAGAAATATGTTTGAGAAAAATGTTGATGTGTTTAATACTTATTTTCATATATATATATATATATATATATATATATATATATATATATATACTGTATGCAGACTTATTGGAAATTTGTGACTTTATGACGAAGTTCAGTCCCTCCAGGATTTTGCGATGTTACGATTGTGTCAATTCACACGAAATCAGTCAATCAGCGCAACTATTGCGCGACCTTGCAACTTTGTCCAATCACCGCAACTTTCCCGCAATTTTGACCAATCCTCATCAACTTCCGCCAATTTCACCAATCGAATTTGTCTGAGTTGTGCTGAAACACTCAGTCTAACCAATCAAATGCATCTCTGCACCACGTTCACTTCTGTGTTTACAGTAAGTATTAACGGAACACTTCAGCAAAAAACAATTTGGGATTTAAGGGGGGGGGGGAAACAACACTCACCCGCGAGGTTTCCAACACCGTCCCTTCCTCCATCTCCCCCAGCCTGCCGGTGGATGTCTCCATCCTGACCCCATGTGCAAAGTGCTGGGTTTGTGTTGAAAAACGTCCGCCTGCTCCAAAAGCACCCTGTTGTGGGAGCGCACGTGACGAGAGACTCCATAAAACCACAGACATTGAGCAAATGTAACACTACAGCCAGTGTTTGAACATTTTATACATCTTCCGAGGTAAATTCCTTACTACGTCTTGTCAATGAGCTTTAAACCTGCAAATCTCTGATTTGGACACGGACAAATGCCCCTCCCCCCATAAATGAAAGATGTGTGTCTGATGAGAAGCATGTGTGTGTGAAGATTTGCAGCAGACAGGTAGGACTTAGGCGTGGAAAGAGAGAGAGAATATTGTCTTTTTTTTTCTTTTTTTTTTCCCAGAGAAAAACAGACTCCAATAGACAATACAGACTAACAGAATAAATTATTTATTTTTTCCTCTCCGCTTGGTACCAAGTGGTTGGGGACTGTAGGGAGTTTTCAAATGAAGGTGCTGCAAATAATTTCCAAATCTCTACTCTTTAACATGCATTCAATGCAATTTAGCTGTTGTAATGGATATTGTGTTAGTCTGTATTGGCTGTTGCACAAGAGTTTTTCTGTATAGCAGAAGTTTCTGCTTAATTTATAGATCACTGTAATAGGAAATTTTTGACAATCCTGTGCTTTTCTTGTATTGTCACATAGAATATCACTGCAGTAAACTGGAAAAAACAATCTGCTTTAAAATTTGTAATTCTTCCCACAACTTTTAGTGCAAAAAAACCTCCCAAAACATTGCAGCTTTTAAGAAAAGCTCCTGCGAATTCAGGTTTTTTGGGCCACAACAATCATAAAAACATCCCGGGAAATCCTGGAGGGACTGAAAGTTGGTAGTTTTTAACTCCTAAATTTACAGTGTTCTTTGGAAAATTTGATAAACCTTTATTGATATCAAAATCAAGTATCCAAATACCAAATTTAAAAACCAAATACTAGTGCAATGAAAAAAAATAATTCCGATAACCAGGTATTTGGGTACAGCCCTACGCACAACAGAAGTATTTTACTTAGACACACAAGTGATAATAAGTATGTTTGTACTTGTTCAGGTACCAGAATATTTGCACCATGTGGCTCGTCGGTTGGAGGAGGAGAACGATCGACTAGTGTGCTACCTCGACCACAGCACCCAGTAATTTAAAAAAAATTTTATTAGATTAATTTTCTGTGTAAATACATGTATATAGACAAATTGACAAATAATCTTTACATGTGCATCAGTAGATGTTGTGCATTACATTTCCAGCATGAACTGTATTTCTTTCACTCCCCACACATAACTGAGGACATGATGCTGTTTTTGTAGCTGATATTTGTGGTTGAGAGAATGAAAGGTTTAATGATGCAAGTTCTGCTCTCAGACTTTTTCTATTACTTTATCTGTTTTGGGCATATTAAAAAAATTATGTTTCTTTAGGTTCAGGTGATAAGACTGAAGAACTTTCTAAAAGATGAGATGAAAGTGCTTTATATGTCTGTATCCATTTCAGCATTCATACACTCACATTTATTGATCTTTGTTTCACAGAAGGCCACTCATAACCTGTGTTGAATCACAACTTTTAGAACAACACATGACTGCAATACTACAAAAAGGTGTGTGTGTTTTTGGATTTGTGTTTTTTATTTTAGACAATCTTCTTATAAGGCTAGGCAGTAAATCCATTTATTTAGACATTAAAAAAAAAACGCTCTAAACTGCTCCTGCCCATTTAATTCCGATGTGCTGATGATATAAAATTGTAAGCTTTAAGCATCTTAACCCTTTAAAGTAGCCCAGAACTGATACATTCCACTGTAACTATACGGTGATGCTAGTGCTCGTTGCTAACTTCAGGGAACTATTTTGATTTTGCACTCTAAGATCCACCATTGATGGAAAAATGAAAGGGCGGGGGGTGATTGCAGTGAACTGAGTTGATGCCACTTTGTCCATCTTTAGCACCGTATCCACACCCACAGGCAGTTCAAAAAACTAACATTTGCCAGCAGAAAAGAGGGAATGGTGTTGTGCCCGATCCACAGTGTACTTCAGCAGTACTCTCTGCTTCATTCTCAGGGAATATTGGTGAAGGGAACTGCCCTTCACAAAATTTCTCCATTTGAAACGCCCTGTAATGTCACCTCCCTCCTCCGTATGTTACCACGGTAACTGTGGATATGTACTGACACTACTGTGGACTTTTTATACTTCTTAAATAAAATATTAATACAAATATGTTTTTATTAATATCATTAATATAAACAATAACTGTTGGTTTAGTTTGTTAAATGTTAACAATGATGGTTTAATTTACTCATATTTGAGGTGCAATGAGTTATGAGCAATCTTCTTGTCAACTTCCAGTAAGGTGATGTACAGTTGTTCACTTCCTCCCTTCTCAGTTCCCTTTGAAATGAACACCTTTTGCCCACTTGGCTGAATATCCATATAGTCCACTTCATATGGCACTACTGAGCAATTGGAATTCATCTCGCGGTCGCACTCTTAATACTCACGACGTTCCGGTCTGTGAGTGCCTCTATAGCAGGAAGTGCTATTGAGGCGTTTATTTGTGTTAAAATATTTACCTCCGCTAAGGAGGTTATGAAATTGAGGTGGCTTGTCTGTTTGTCCGTCCAGCCGTCTGTCTGTCTGTTAGCAGAATTATGCACAAACTAATGGATGTACTTTGATGAAATTTTCATCAGAGGTAGCCCTTGGGCCAAGGGTGAACCCATTAAATTTGGTGATGATCTGAGAGTGGATACCACCACCAAGAACCTTGTTTGTATGTGTGCAGCAGGATTGCACAAAAACTGCTGCATGGATTTAGATGAAATTTTCACCAGAGGTAGTTTTTGGACTAGAGAGGAACCCATAACATTTTGGTGATGATCCCAGAATACATATCTCCACCAAGGCTCTTATGTTCTCATAGTGTGTTAGCAAGAATACTCCAAAAGAAACCCATTACATTTTGGAGGTGATCCATGAGGGATTGAAGGAGCCTTGGCAGAGGTATGTGCTCTCTGAGTGCTTTTCTAGTTTAATGTTAGTTGTACTTCTGTAATTAATTGTTTTAATATTACCAGCACTAGCTTGGACAGTGTCGAAAAATAGAAGAAGCCAACTTTGTCATTCCATACAGCCAATCATGTACAGTAGAACGAAGTTACGTTTCTCCTATCTACAATGTTAATCACATCTAGAATCAGAGGGGCCGCTGCCATGCAAGGTGCCACCACAAACAACTTTTCCTTCCCCCATTCTATTATGCTGAGCACCAAGCTAGAAGGCGGGAAGTACCATTTTTATATGGTCTTTGGTATGACCCAGTCTTGGCTTGAACCCATGACCTCCTTGTTGTGGGGCAGATGCTCTATCAACTAGGCCACCACTCCGGTTTCATTAATTTGAAAATCAATTGTCTCATTCACGTAGTAAATATGGTGGCCTCCAGCTCGAATCCTCTTCTCCTCCCTGAGAAGTGAATTTTGTAAAAGTTAAGTTGGCACTTTTTTAAATTGGAAATGTGTGAATCCATCTTTGATCAAACCTTTATTATAAAAAAATGTTTGATTTTGTTTGGTGAATGCCAGGTTTCTACTTTATCGCCAATAGCATGTCAGGTTTGTTGGTGGGGGGGGGCACAAAAACTATTTAAAATGGTGGTGAAGGACAAAGTTTTTAATTGCGATCTTTTGAAATTGCTCATTAATTGCAGCTTTTTTGTTTCTATATAATGTTCCTTTGGTCATTTTTCAAGCCCTTGATTGGCTGCATCAGGTGTGTTTGAAAACACACCTGATTTGCAAATGTGTGATCTTATGAGGAATTCTGTCCAGGAGGTTGAATAATTTTGAGACCGCATTAGTCATTGAAAGTTGGATTTAGTGTTGAATTTGGATAAATGCTTGCAATATTTTAACTATTTAAGCTGTTCTTGTTTAATTTTATTGCAAACACATGAAAAATTAAAATTTTACCGATAAAAGTAAAATGCAATGGGATTTGAATAATTTTGATTGCAACTGTACTTTGCTCTTGTCAAGACAACCATTTGGCAATTCTTTGAAGCTGAACTTGCCGATTTAAAATCTTCGTGTCTTCGGCTCAGGGTGGTGTTTATCCCATGTTGCAATCCAGTGCCTGTTGCTTTGCTTTATTTCCTGATTCACATATGGTGGGCTGTGCGTAGGGCTGTGCGATATTGGGGGGGGGGGGGGGATCCAGTCACAATAAATTTTTCTCATATCGGTTGATATATAGCAATATAAATCAAGTCACTGTTTCTGTCAAGCTTAAAGGTTCCTTTTTACTTCCGAGATGTGAAGATATCACAAGATTAATTTTGGTTTAAATATTTTCTGTCAGAAGTTGAACATGACAAGTGTACTGCAGAACATTATACAACTGTATTTCAAATACTATAAAATGGGTATATACTGTATTTCTTCTTCTTTCGGCTGCTCCCCTTAGGGGTCGCCACAGCGGATCATCTGCCTCCCTCTCACCCTATCCTTTGTATCTTCCTCTGTGACACCAACCCTCTCCATGTCCTCTTTCACTACATCCATGAATCTTCTCTGTGGTTTTCCTCTTTTCCTCCTGCCTGGCAGCTCCATCTTCAACATTCTTTGTCCAGTAAATCCACTATCCCTCCTCTGCACATGTCCAAACCATCTCAACCTTGCTTCTCTTACTTTGTCTCCAAACCGCTCGACATGAGCTGTCCCTCTGGATATACTCATTTCTAATCTTGTCTCTCCTAGTCACTCCCAATGAGAATCTTAGCATCTTCATCTCTGCCTCCTCCAGCTCCCCTGCCTGTCTTTTTGTTAGCGCCACTGTCTCCAAACCATACATCATAGCAGGTCTCACTACCATCTTGTAAATCTTCTCTTTCACTCTTGCTGCTACCTTTCTGTCACAAATCACCCCTGACGCTCGTCTCCACCCACTCCACCCTGCCTGTACTCTCATCTTTACCTCTCGTGCATTTTCCATTGCTTTGGATGGTTGACCCCAAGTATTTAAACTCATCTACTTTCACTACCGCTACTCCTTCCATCGTCACTGTTGCACCTGCCTCCCTCTCGTTCACACTCATGTATTCTGTCTTGCTTCTACTGACGTTCATTCCTCTTCTTTCCAGAGCGTACCTCTACTGCTCCAGGTTCTCTTCCACCTGCTCCCTACCTCTCACTGCAGATTACAATGGCATCTGCAAACATCATGGTCCACGGAAAATCCTGCCTGACTTCGTCTGTCAAGCCTGTCCATCACCATGGCAAACAAGAAGGGGCTCAGAGCCGATTCCTGATGTAATCCACCCCCACCTTAAATCCATCAGTCACTCCTACAGCGCACTTCACCACCTTCTCACTGTCCTCATATGTCCTGCACCACCCTCACATACTTCTCTGCCACTCCTGACTTTCTCATACAGTACCACACTTCCTCTCATCACCCTATCATAACCTTTGTCTCGATCCACAGAGACACAGTGCAACTCCTTCTGACCTTCTCTATACTTCTCACAACACACTAAGAGCAAACGTTGCGTCTATAGTACTCTCTCTTGGCATGAAACCGTACTGCTGCTCACTGATTGTCGCCTCTCTTCTTAACCTGGCTTCAACAACTCTTTCCCATATCTTCATAGTGTGGCTGATCAACTTTATGCCTCTGTAGGTACTACAGCTCTGAGCATCACCTTTGTTCTTGAAAATTGGTACCAAAACACTTCTGCACTCCTCAGGCATCCTCTCATTCTCCAAGATTGTGTTAAACAATCTGGTTAAAAAGTCCACTGCCATCTCTCCGAAATATCTCCATACCTCCACAGGTATGCCATCTGGACCAATCGCCTTTCTATTCTTCATCCTCTTCAAAGCTGCCCTCACTTCCACCTTGCTAATCCTCGGGACTTCCTTGTTCACTATCTTTCCTTCATCCACTCTCCTCTCTCTCTCTCATTTTCTTTATCCATCAGCTCTTCATAGCGCTCCTTCCACCTTCTGAACACTCTCTCATCACTTGTTAGTACATTACCATTTCTGTCCTTAATCAGCCTAACCTGCTGCACATCCTTTCCAGCTCGATCTCTGTCTAGCCAGTCAATAGAAGTCCTTTTCTCTTTCCTCAGTGTCCAACCTCTCGTACAACTCACTATGCCTTATTTTTTGCCTTTACCACCTATCTGTTTGCCATGTGCCTAGATTCCAAATACTTCTGTCTTTCTTCATCTCCCTGACTATCCCACTTTTTCTTTGCTAGCCCCTTCCTTTGGATACCTTCCTGTACCTCCTCATTCCACCACCAAGTCTCCTTGTCTTCCTTCCTCTGTCCACTGGATACACCACATACCTTTCTACCCATTTCTCTCAATGCTTTTGGGTGTATGGGTATATTATACAGTGCATCCGGAAGGTATTCACAGTACTTCATTTTTTCCACATTTTATGTTGCACCTTTGCTCCAAAAGGGATTAAATTAATTTTTTCCTAAAGATTCTACACACAATACCCCGTAATGATGTGATTTAGATTTTTGGAAGTTTGTTAAAAATAAAAAACTAAGAAATCACACGTGCATAAGTATTCACAGCCTTTGCCGTGAAGCTCAAACTTGAGCTCAGGTGCAGCCTGTTTCCACTGATCATCCTTGAGGTGTTTCTGCAGCTTAATTGGAGTCCACCTGTGGTAAATTGAGTTGATTGGACATGATTTGGAAAGGCACACATCTGTCTATATAAGGTCCCACGGTTGACAGTGCATATCGGAGCACAAACAAAGCATGAAATCAAAGGAATTGTCTGGAGACCTCTGAGACAGGATTGTCTCGAGGCACAAATCTGGGGAAGGGTACAGAAAAATTTCTGCTGCTTTGAAGGTCCCAAAGAGCACAGTAGCCTCCATCATCTGCAAAAGTACTAAGTTCAGACCTCCAGAACTCTTCCTAGAGCTGGCCGGACATCTAAACTGAGCAATCGGGGGAGAAGGGCCTTAGTCAGGGAGGTGACCAAGAACCCGATGGCCACTCTGTCAGAGCTCTAGCATTCTTCTGTGGAGAGAGGAAAACCTTCCAGAAGGACAAACATCTCTTCAGCAATGTACCAATCAGGCCGTTATGGTAGAGTGGCCAGACGGAAGCCACTCCTTGGTAAAAGGCACATGGCAGCCTGCTTGGAGTTTGCCAGAAGGCACCTGAAGGACTCTCAGACCATGAGAAACAAAATTCTCTGGTCTGATGAGACAAAGATTGAACTCTTTGGCATCAATGCCAGGTGTCATGTTTGGAGGAAACCAGGCACTGCCCATCACCAGGTCAATACCACCCCTACAGTGAAGCATGGTGGTGGCAGCATCGTCCTGTGGGGATGTTTTTCAGCAGCAGGAACTGGGAGACTAGTCAGGATAGAGGGAAAGATGAATGCAGCAATGTCTGACATCCTGGATGAAAACCTGCTCCAGAGCGCTCTTAATCTGTCCTGCCTGGTTAAATAAAGGTTAAATAAAATAAAAATTTGGCTCAAGTTCTCAAAGCAGCTGTCCAAAGATGCTAACTGGCCTGGAGGCTAACTTCAGTTAGTCCAGAGAGTCCTGAATGACTCAACACTATGGATGTGCCAGCACCATATACTGTATAGTTACGTCACCAAAAACACTGCGTCTAAACTCACCTTTTTCCCCCAAGTGAAACTTGAAAGTGAAAAAACAGAGACATGAGACATTTGAGTAATTTAACGCTTGATACTATATGTCTTGTAAGTCATAAAAACCATGTTACAGACATATTAATGATGGGGGGTTCAGTTTTTTGCGGAGTGTCACTTTAAATATATTTTTTAAATTTTAACAAGTCTTTTTTTTTTTTTTCATCAATTCAACGAGTTGCTGTAAAAGTGATGTAAATGTTTTAATTTATTCAAGCAAAGTCTATGATCCTCTTCTTGTGGAGTGATAGCCTTTCATTTTTTCAGTGTGTTTATTTTAATAAAGCCATGAAATTACATTATTATTAGAGCATTAGAAATTAAAATGCCCTTGCCCACTCCTGCATTAATGTCTGCTCTTTGAGCAGGTCTGAACAATCTGCTGGATGAGAATCGTGTGACTGAGCTGGCTCTGCTCTATCAACTCTTCAGCAAAGTGACAGGAGGACTTCAGACACTGCTCAAGTTCTGGCGGGATTACATCAAGGTATGGCCGCATTAACAGACATTCATAAACATATGACACAAGCATTACAATAAAAAAAATTACAGTTCTTTGTGTCTGAAATGCAAGTGTGTGTGTACTTTCTATGATTATTTGTAGTCCTTTGGTGGAGAGATTGTATGCACGCCAGAGAAAGACAAAGACATGGTACAAGACTTGCTCGACTTCAAGGACAAGATGGACAATGTGGTGCAGACCTGCTTTGCAAGAAATGAGGCTTTTATCAATGCTATGAAGGAAGCCTTCGAAACCTTTATCAACAAGAGACCCAACAAGCCTGCAGAACTCATCGGTAGGTCAGACAAAACTGTAACAACAACTTTTACTTGCAGTGTCTTTTTTTTTTTTGTACTGTTAGTTGCAGCATGTGGTAACACTTTTCTTCTTTCTTTCCATCCAGCTAAGTATGTGGATTCAAAGTTGAGAGCTGGGAACAAGGAAGCTACAGAGGAGGAGCTGGAGAGAATACTGGATAAGATCATGATAATCTTCCGTTTCATCCATGGTAAGTCGCTCCATGTCACATTGTTAATTTTTTACCCAGTTAGATGAGGGCGACAATCATTGATTGAGGTCGCCAAAGTGGTTAAGAAACTCTTGGGTGGCCTGGCCCTGGGGTGGATGAGATTCACCGTGAATATCTCAAGGTCCTGGATGTTGTAGGGCTGTCATGGTTGGCACATCTCTGCAACACTGCGTGGAGGTTGGGGACAGTGCCTTCGGCATGGCAACGGGGTGGTGGTTTCTCTTTTTTAAAAGGGGGACCGGCGGGTGTGTTCCAACTTTAGGGGGAACACACTTCTCAGCCTCCCTGGGAAGGTCTATACCAGGGTACTGGAGAGGAGAGTCTGACCGCTGGTCAAACCTCGGATCCAGGAGGAGCAATGTGGTTTTCGTCCTGGCCGTGGCACATCAGACCAGCTCTTTACCCTCTTGGGAATCCTCGAGGGTTCGTCAGAGTTTGCCTCACCAGTCTACATGTGTTTTGTGGACTTGGAGAAAGCATTAGACTGTGTCCCTCGAGGTCTCTTGTCGGGGGTGCTTTGGGAGTATGGAGTATCGGGCTCGTTGTTACGAGCTATCCGGTCCCTATACGACAATTGCAAGAGTTTGGCTCATATTGCCAAGACCCAGTCAAACTCGTTTTCAGTGAGAGTTGGACTCCACCAGGGTTGCCCTTTGTCACCGATCCTGTTCATAATTTTTATGGACAGGATATCTAGGTGCAGCCAAGGATTGGAGGGTGTCATGCTCAGTGACCACAGGATCTCATCTCTGCTGTTTGCAGGTGATGCTGTCCTGTTGGTTTCATCAAGCAATGACCTACAGGTCTTACTGGGACAGTTTGCTACTGAGTGTGAAGCGGCTGGGATGAGAATCAGCACCTTCAAGTCCATGGTCCTCAGCTGGAAAAAGGCGGATTGTCCTCTCCTTGTTGGAGACAAGCTCCTGCCGCAAGTGGAGGAGTTTAAGTATCTCGGGGTCTCATTCACGAGTGAGGGGAGAATGGAGCGAGTGATTGACAGATGGATCGGAGCAGTCTCTGCAGTGAATCGGACACTGTACCGGTCTGTTGTGGTGAAGAGGGAGCTGAGCTCTAATGCAAAGCTGTCGATTTACCGGTCAGTCTACATTCCTACCTTAACCTATGGTCATGAGCTTTGGATAATAACCGAAAGAATGAGATTGCGGATACAAGCTGCTGAAATGAGCTTTCTCCGTAGGATTGCTGGACTCACCCTCAGAGAATAGAGTGAGGAGCTCAGTCATCCAGGAGAGGCTCAGAGTAGAACCGTTGCTCCTCCACATCGAAAGGAGCCAGTTGAGGCGGTTTGGGCATCTGATCAGGATGCCTCCTGGATGCCTCCCACTTGAGGTGTTTTGGGCATGTCCAACTGGGAGGAGACCCTGGGGCAGACCCAGGACATGCTGGAGAGACTACGTCTCCCAGCTGGCCTGGGAACGTCCATGTCTTGGTATCCTCTCTGAAGAGCTGGAGCAGGTGGCCAGGGAGAGGGAAGTTTGGGTTTCTCTGTTTGAGCTGCTGCCTCCATGACCTGGACCTCCGGAAAAGTGGTAGAAAATGGATGGATGGATGGGAACCACTGGCTATTGGCAAAAGAACTAGATATTGCTCCAGAGCCTTTGCAGACCCCTGGTTTAAGATGTCCTATTTTTTTTCCCTACATTCAGGAAAAGATGTGTTTGAAGCTTTTTATAAGAAGGACTTGGCCAAGCGTCTGCTAGTAGGCAAGAGTGCTTCTGTTGATGCTGAAAAGTCAATGCTGTCAAAACTGAAACACGGTAAGTCACTAGTGATGGAGTTAATAAGTTGTCTTCATTCAAAATCTTTGTCTTCTTCATGGATATATACTCTGGTTTTGGGAAACTGGCTTATCTGTAATGCAATGGAAGTTTGATGGCGGTGTTTGACTTGCCACTAAAGCTCCAAAGTATAAACTTAATAAAATCTGATAATCTATCATGGGTGCACTTGTGCTGGTTTCACCTGAGAAAGTCAGAAACTACTACAGATGTAAGTTATGTGATTTTGGCTTCTTGTAGAATGTGGAGCAGCCTTTACCAGCAAGCTTGAGGGGATGTTCAAGGACATGGAGCTGTCCAAAGACATTATGATCCAATTCAAACAGGTACTTAAACCACGTATGAATAAACATGCATACACAGAATATGGATGGACTCCACTTTATTGCCATTCCATGCATTTTTCTTGCATTTCTGTGAAACTCAGTATATGCAGAACCAGAGTGACCCAAGCAACATTGAACTCACCGTCAACATCCTCACTATGGGCTACTGGCCTTCATACACACCTATGGAGGTCCATTTGCCCACAGAGGTCAGCATTTATATTTTATTAAACTTGATTTTCACATAGGTAGTGTGGAAACACATTTATCTGTTTAAAAATCTATTTATGCCAACTTTTCTTATGAAGAACCTGAGCTCAACATATTAATACAGTCATAAAATTTGTGTGCCAGTTGTGATTTATAGTGAATACAAAACATTGTACAGATACCGAAAGAAAAATAAATCTGTTTACTGTATTTTTCTTATTGTGACAAATGGCTATAGCCTTATCATTAAAGATTATCCTGGAATTTCCCCATTGTGGGATTAATAAAGGTTTGTCTTATCTAAAGGGTGGACTGTGTTGGAAAATGTTGTTTTTCTTATGTTTTGGTAGATGGTAAAACTCCAAGAGGTGTTTAAGGTGTTCAAGACAGATGGACTGTGTTGGAAAATGTTGTTTTTCTTATGTTTTGGTAGATGGTAAAACTCCAGGAGGTGTTTAAGGTGTTCTACCTGGGTAAGCACAGTGGGAGGAAGCTGCAGTGGCAGCCCACATTGGGCCATGCTGTGCTAAAGGCCGAGTTTAAAGAGGTAAGGACTTGGAAGCTAACTTAATATAAAAGATGTAGCCATAGTGCCCTGTTGGTTTCTAGGCAGTGTGTTGTGTTGGCAATATTGTTGTATAGAAGGCAAACATGGTTGTGTAGTGGTTAGCACTGTTGCCTCACAGCTAAAAGGTTCCTGTTCTGAATCTCCTGGTTGGTAAAGACCATTCTGAATGAAGTTTCCATGTACCTTAGTGGATTCCTCCTGGAACTCCCTTTTCCTCCTACAGTTCAAACACATGCTCATTAGGCAAAATGATGATTCTACATTACTGCAGTAGGGCTGGGCGATATGGGCCAGAAGTCATATGTCAGTATCATTAGTCAGTATCTCGATACTTGATACAAACCTGTATGTGTTGTGTAAACTACAATTGATATTGAATACATTTTTTGGTGAAAATCACCAGCAAATCGCTGAAACAGTTGTATACATATGTAATTTAAATTTATACAAAAGGTAGCACACATAATGTTGATAATTTAATCAACACACACAGACACACACACACACACACACACACACACACACACACACACACACACACACACACACACACACACACACACAGAGTAATAGGCCTTAGTTTATGGAACTGACCTTTAGTTCCAGCAATGGTCACTGTATAATTTGCATTGTGCATTCACACCAAGGAAACAAATTTTTCGTGCATCATGATTGCATGTGAACTCATTTTAAACATGCAAATCCCCGTGCATTCGCACCCGAGGGATTTGGTAGTGATGGCTAATCTGCCTTGCAATTCTGCCATCATTGGAGTAAAAGTGTCAACACTGGAGAGTAAGCTAGTTTGAAAATGAGACTGCCACTCACCTGCAGACAGATGGACAGGGAGCTCTGCAGCTGAAACAGAGTGTCAGGAGATTATCCACCTATGTACTCTTGTTATGCATATGCTAACGAGGGCTAGCAGGCCAGCAGTGTAAACGGTCATCTCGGTGCAGTTTCTGGAGGAGGCAGTGTGCGCCCCACCAGATAACATTGTAAATGTAAATATGACAGCGTTTTTGGGATTTCCACAGCAAGTAGAAACCAGCTGCAGAAGTTATGAAGGCAGCCCCTCCCTAAGTTTTACTGTAAACTAAGCTTTTACTGAACATTTTGGATCGATATTTTCTTATTTCATATAAATTCAGTCAGTACTGTACTCACCTCACCAATGGCAAGATGAAGTCTGTGGCTAAAAACGCTGCATCCATCCACTTGCACCACTGTCACATTAGCCCCATTGTCTGTAGTTATAGCACCCAGGCCCACTGGGTTGAGCTTCCAGCTTGTCAGGAATCAGACATCCTGCAATGCTGCATGTTCCCTGGTGTGGTCTGTATGTACGTATTCAGTCAGTGTTTCCTCTGGCTTAAAGACCTTGGCGTGGTGGCAACATATTTTTCCCTGGGGGGGCGGGGGGTAAACATACCGGAATATGTTAATTTTATACTATTTATTTCTTTTTAAAATTTTACACCGTAACGTTACATATGGAACTTACCATTTGAAGTATTGTACAACCGAGGCTTGAATATTGGGCCAGTTGGGGTCCCACCCAGACATCCTGTATTTCGACTTTTTAGTGGTGTTATCCCTCTCTCCTTCCTCTGCCTGAACACTTCCCTCTCCTTGGCTCCTCTCTTCCGTCTCGTCTTGCCCTCTCTGAGCTCTGTCTAATTCAGGTTCTCTCTCTGTCTATGGCGGTATACAAACAGGTTAGAAAATATCAAATGTCATGTTTTGTCCTGCAGGATTTTTTTGTCATGGTTTACATACATGACAAAAATATATATATATATTTTTTTCCCCCCACAATATTTTTTATTGAACCTTTTTTACAAACACAACACAAACAATCAAACACTAACACTAAAGTAATTAAAATAAAAATTGTACTAAAAAACACCAACAACCACTAACAAAGACAGGTCTTCAACAATGCTCCTCTGTTTAGTCTAGGCAATCCATTACATAAGTATACATATTATACATTCACCAGTTTGGAATTTACAAGGTCCACACACATCATTCACCTTCTTCTTCAAAAGTTAAGTTTAAATTCTTTACATAATCAATGAAAGGTCTCCATATATTCTCAAACACAATTTCCTTTGATTTCAGTATGTATGTTATTCTTTCTAGTGGAAGATTTGTTAACATCTGTCTTAACCACTGAGTCACATCTGGTCTGTGAGTCTTTTTCCACAGTAGTGCAATACATTTTTTGGCGTTAAGCAAACTGAGGTCTATGAATGCTCTTTCACTCTTATTAAAGCTATGCTTTTCTGGATACAGACCCAACAAAAACAATTGAGGATTCAATATGATTTGTTTTGAAATTATTTTTTCAATTGTTACCCTCACCTCTTCCCAAAACATTCTAATTTTTCTACATTCCCATAAACAATGAAATAGGGTTCCTTTACTTTCCATACATTTTGTGCACGTATCTGGTATGTTTTTGTTATATCTATTTAACTCCACCGGTGTAACATACATCCGCATTAACCATTTAAAATGTATCAATTTAAGACGTACATTTATTGATTTGGTTTGAGCTTCTGTACAAGCCAATTCCCATTGTTCCTCTGAAATTTCAGTTTGCAGATCTTCTTTCCAATAATTCAATCTTTTCTGTGAGCTTTCACTTGAGAATAGTGTCAATGAGTTATAAAACTCTGAAATAATACTCTTTCTCTTACTATCTTTCGTCAAAATTTTTTCCAAGGATGAATAAGTAGGTCGGATGAGAGCATTATTTTGATTTGATCGAATAAAGTTCCTAAGCTGAAGATATTTAAAAAAATGTGTTCTATTAAGATTAAATTTGATCCTCAGTTCTTCAAAAGACATTGTTATCTGAACATGACAGATATAAGTCTTGAATCTTTTGAATCCCTTTTAAATTCCATACTTTAAATACAGCGTCCGCTCTCCCTGGTTTAAAATATTGATTACCCCATATTGGGCTAAATTGTGACAGTAAGTGTGGTTCTTTTAAATATTTTGTGGTTTCACACCATATTTTGATCATATGCTTTACAAATGGATTTTTAACTTGTTTCTGTAATTTTTTTGCCGAGTCTGAATATATGAATATGGGAAGAGGTAAAGGTAAATTGTATGATTCCATTTCAGTCCAGTGAGGGAGATCATTTGATGAAAAATAATATGTCATAGACCTCAGTTGTGCTGACCAGTAATACAACATAAAGTTTGGACATTTCAGACCTCCACGATCAAATGGTAAATATAATAAAGACAAACGTAATCTAGCCCTCCTGTTGTTCCATATAAATTCCACTAACTTTTTTTTTATTCTTGAGAATAGATCTAAAGGTGGTGATAAGGGAATGTATTGAAATAAATAAAGTATTTTAGGTAAAATATTACTTTTAAGTATATTGATTCTCCCGATCATCGACATTGGTAGTGACATCCATCTCTGAGTTAACTCATTGATATCTGACATTAAGGCTTCATAGTTGACACTGGCGACTGATTCTAGCTTAGGCATAATTTGGATTCCTAAATATTTAAACTGATTTACAACATTGAATTGATTCACCTCAGGAGCTGGGTGATTTCTCTGGGTCTCATTTAGCATTAATATTGAAGATTTAGTTTTATTTATTTTATATCCTGATATTTCCCCAAAATTCTTTATTAAATTCAACAAGGTCGGAATTGATTTTTTAAGATTCGACATAAACAAAATTATGTCATCGGCATACAGGGAGATTTTATGTTCTGTTGGTCCTACTTTAATTCCATATATTTGTGGATGTAAACGTACTGCCATCGCTAAAGGTTCAATTGCCATAGTAAACGGTAAAGGTGAAAGTGGGCAGCCTTGTCGACATCCTCTATTGATATTTATTGATTTTGAAATATTGCTGTTTGTTAGGATTTCTGCTGTAGCATTATTGTATATTATCTGAACCCATTTTATGAAATTATTTCCAATTCCAAACCTTTGTAAAACTTCAAAAAGAAAGGGCCATTTGACCCTATCAAAGGCCTTTTCGGCGTCCAATGATAGGAGAGCTGTATCCGGTGCTTCTTTATTAGAATAGATAATATTAAATAGTCTTCTTACATTATGGAAGCCTCGTCTTCCCTTTAGAAAGCCATTCTGATCTCGGTTAATAATATTTGGTAATATTTCTTGTAGTTGTCTTACTAAAGTTTTACAGATTATCTTAAGGTCAGCATTTAATAGGCTTATTGGTCTCATATTTTCACATTTATTAGAGGGTTTACCTGGTTTTGGCAACAGTATAATTAAGGCATTATTCAGGTATGGTGGTAAATTACTATTTTGAAATGCTTCTAAAACCATTTCCAAAAATGGTTTTATTAATTTATTCTTAAATTTTTTTATAGAGGTCAACTGGAAGACCATCTGGTCCTGCACTTTTTCCTGATTTCATATTATCAATGGCTAGCCCAACTTCTTCTTGACTAATTTTAGACTCCAGTATCTCCCTGTTTTCATTTGGAATACACGGTATAGATAATCCATCCAAAAACCCATTTAGTTTTGTTAAGTCAGTTTCATTTTTTGTATTATATAATTTTTCATAATAATCTCTAAAGGCACTATTAATTTCGAAAGGATCTACAACTGGCTGTCCGTTACTTATAATACTGGTAATTGGTGTTTTAAATTCTAATTGTTTAATCTGCCATGCCAATAATTTTCCTGATTTTTCACCTTGTTCATAAAAAGATTGCTTCAATCTTAGACTCGAGGCAGCTCTATTCGCTGATTTTTTTGTCATATTCAGCTCTCAGAATCAGTAATTCGTTCTCTAACTTTGGGTCACTTCCTGCATACACTTTTTCTTGAAGAATTTTTATTTTATGTTCCAATTGGACTCTCTCCTCTCGAGTCTTCTTAGATTTTGAACCTGCATAACTAATAATATGCCCCCTAATAAAAGCTTTGAAAGCCTCCCACTTTATACATGCTGATGTTTGTGTAGTATTGATATCAAAGAACTCATCTGTTTTTCTATGTACTTAACAAATTCCTCATCCTGAAGCCATTTATGCTGAAATTGCCACCTACCTGGTTCCTTTGTCAATTTCTTATCTACATATATTAGACAGCAGGGTGCATGATCAGATATCACAATATTATCATAGAAGCAGTTTTGAATCTTGGACCTTAATTCTGTGGAGATCAAAAAGTAGTCAATACGTGAGAATGTCTTGTAGATATTAGAATAACAAGAATAGACTTTAACTTGTGGTTTCATTTCTCTCCATATATCTAGCAATTTCAATTCTTTCATAAAATGATTAATGATCATCCTGCATCCATTGTGCATACAGTCTAGTCCTGTTGATCTATCTATACCGGGATTCAATGTACAATTAAAATCCCCTGCTATTATATGTTGCCCTGTAAGTGAAGATAAAATAAGGAATAAATTAGTAAAGAAATTTTGATCATCTATGTTGGGACCGTATAAGTTCACCAAATTTATATTTTCTAATAACAAAGATCCTTGAATGATTAGATATCTTCCAAATTTGTCTCCAATTACATTTTTCACTTGAATTGGGACTGTTTTATGTGTGAGAGTCATTACTCCCCTGGCTCGGGATGAAAATGATGAGGTGAATACACTTCCTTGCCATTTTCTCCTAATTCTTTTTACATCCTCCTCTATTAGATGAGTTTCTTGTAAAAACACAATTTTTGAACCCATGTCTTTTATTTTATTCATAACTTAAGTTTTTTTTAAATTTTGTAGACCTCTGCAATTCCATGAGGTTAAATTGAGATTAACGCTTTGGTCTATGATCAATAAGGAGTTTGAGATTACCTCGCAATGTAAACATGCTCACACAGAGAAGCAAAAACATGGATGGTTGAACATTCATCCTACAAACTACACACAAACAAATTCCCCCTTCCCACATTTGTGGTAATCCCCCCCCAAAATCAAAAAAAAATTCCATCTCCCGCTATAGCCATTGACTGCTTCACACCTGCGAGGATCAGTCAAAACCACTCTTTCTTTCTCCTCTCAGTCACCCTAACTCTACTGCTTTTAATGACGTAACATTAACTCTCTTCTGTAGTTTTCCAACTTAACTCCTAAATTTTATAGCAACTTTGTACATCATAGGTTTTTTTTTTTTAATATATAATACAATCTATATTTTGTAAACTTGCTATATGCTTCAGATCAGTCAGTGCAAATGCTTAAATATTCTACCTTATGTTTTGTTCATGCTTAGCTCCCACCAGTCTCTTCTTGGATCTTCTTGATGAACTTCTGTGCCTCCTCAGGGGTCTTGAAGATGTGAGTTCTGCCCTTATACGTGACCAGCAGTCTTGCAGGATAAATCACTCCATGACGAATCCCAAGGTTGCGCAGCTCTTTACGGGCGGGGTCGAACTGTTTCCTTAATTGTTGGATTCCTGTGGCCAAATCTGGGTAGAACCGCACCTGTTGATCCTGGTATTTAATTTCTCCTTTGGCTCGTGCCGCGTTGGAGATCGTCATCCTGTCTCTGTAGCTGAGGAACTTCATAATCAGCGTCCTCGGTGATGCCTTGTTATCTCTCGGTTGGCCAATTCGGTGGGCGCTTTCTAAGACGACTGACTGCAGCTCCGCGTTGTTCAGCGCTTCTGGGATCCACTTTTCCAAAAAGGAACATGGATCCAGACCCTCCGTTCTCTCCGGGAGACCCACCAGCCTCAGGTTGTTCCATCTCGACCGGGATTCTAAATCCAGAACATTATCTTCCAGACGTTTATTTTTTAATTCCAATGTGCGCACCTTTAATTGTAGGCCGGAGACGTCAACCTCAGCACTGGAAATTCGGAGCTCCACCTGCGAAACTCGTTCCATACAGTCGCTTAACTCCTTTTTCATTCCTTCTATCGCTGCAATAATCCCGTCAAGTTTAGAGGAAAAGTCTGCTCTCATTGAACTAATGGTAGCGAGCACCGCACCTGTGCCGTCGCCAGTAGTCACTGCTCCTCCGCTAGCTTCCTCCGCCATATTTGGGGATTTTTCTGCTTCGTCACGGACGTGAAAGTCCGTTAACTTGGACTGTTTCAGTGATTCAGTTTTTCCTCCACCTGATTTCCCAGCCTTAGGCTTTACCGGCATGTCCTCGCCCAAACGTTGGGATAGGTTTTGTTCCAATTGAGAGAGTTATTTGCCGATTTTTTTTTTTTTTATTATTTATTTATTTATTTATTTTTTAGGAGCAGAGTAGAGTGAAGCACGTCCTTCTACGCGGCGGCCATAACCGGAAGTCTTTTTTTGTTTTTTTTTTTATTCTAGTGTTGATTTTTTCCATTGAGAGAGTAGGGAAGGGAAAGAAACATTCCTAATAGTAATGTACTCATGCATACTTAAATTATATGATCAGGTGGGTATAGTAACCAGAAATTCTACTCATGTAAAAGCAGTGCTTTGAAATTAATAATTTAAAAGTAGACAACCAAAAATTTCTAATTGAGTTAAGGGTACAAAGAGCACCCACTTAAAAAACTTGAGTAATGACTTTGGTCTTGAAGGTTTGAGGTTTTTCTCAAAAATTTATAACAATTTTGTTCTAGTGTTCTACTTTTCTCTGTAAATCTAAAGTTGAAACCATGTTCCTCAAATTGTAATTTCCTCTTGTAAAATTGACTTTGCTTGTACATTTGAAACTTTATTATAAATTTGTGGATTATTTTATGACTAATTTTTGTCTGTTTTTTTAAAAAATAAAATTAGTTTTTTTTTTTTTTTTTTAGATAAATTTGAAACAGACTGTGGTAATTTTTTTTTTACTTTTTAACAATTTACATTTTTGACCATAATTTTGCAGTCAGAACAGAACAATAATTTAACTCTGATTACAAAGAAAAAAATTAATAAAATTGTATTTAGTGAAATAATTAACTTAAATGACCAAGGATACTGTTATTTCTGTTATAATATTTCTTTATATTTATAGTTTTTTTGGAAATCTCCTCACCACCCAGAGAGCAGGAAAAACCTCCCTTATGTTGAAATCAAATGTTGACACGTTTAGTTTGTCTGAAAGCTGCTGACTGATTAAGTCATTGACTTTGTGAATTTTGATCATCTTAACCTGCCAGGTACATAATAGGGAACTGTAGTGGACTCTAAAGACATAATTCACCACAATATGTGTTCATGTACAGAATGATCTGTTTAGGCAGTTATAGTTGCGAAGTGACTACACGGCCGGGAGCCGGTCTCCTAGTATCACAATATCTGGCCGGGAAGCACCTACAATTCGATTCTTTTTTTTTTTGTTTTATTCAATAGTAGAAAATACACACAAATTACAAATATGCAAATAATACAAGTAAATATCTCCTAATTTGGCTATTTGGTAAAAAAAATTTTAAAAAAAAAAATGCACATTTATTTACTTTCCATCAGGCGCATCAGGGAGCCCTTTGGGTCCTTCGCTCCCTGACAGGTCGGGCACTCGGCAGCTCGGGTGTTTCATACACATACACATCCACACTTCATTCATTCCCATTAACATGTTTTGGGGTTTTGTTCAATACAACACACGAACCCACTCCTGCACGTGGGTTTTTCATTCACTAAGTGGCTCTTAGTGCAGACATAAATGGCCATTATAGTTGTGCACTCAGGCTTTCTCATCAGGCACCTCTCTAGGCAGCCTCTGAAGGACCTCAGTTTAGAGCTAGCGTTTTTAAGCTGTTGCTTTGTCACTGCCGCTGGAGAATAAAAACGGCACGCCTGCTCGTGTGAGAAAAGAGAGAAATTGCCAGTCTCATAACTTAATATTGTAGTGGCTGGTGAAATATATCCTCAGCAATTCATCAGTCCCCCTGCCTTTCCCTTCATATAAAGCCGGCTGCATATGAATTACAACCACATCTCTTAGCTAAGCGACTCTTCCATTATGGCTCCCGTTTCCAGCGGGTTAAAACCATGATAAACGCCAGTGCTTACATACCTCTTATGATTTTTTTCCGCGTTTAAAGTACTTTAATAAACTCATGTTTCTGTCGGACAGTCATGCTTAGCAAGATACTGTTTGCTGACTGACTGGAAAACTCATGTTAGCGGGGCGCTTCTAAACTCTGTGCGGATGACGGCCACGCTCGTTGTTCGTGTGCGCGCTTGCAGAAGGTCATCGCTCCATATATTTTTATTAATAAAATCATATTGGCTTGGTGTGGCGGTACGATTTCTGGCGAGGCAGGCCGCCACAGAGAAATGTTACCAGAGGAAACCCTGTACAGTGGTGTGAAAAAGTGTTTGCCCCCGTTCTGATTTCTAATTTTTTTGTATGTTTGTCACACTTAAATGTTTCAGATCATCAAACAACTTTAAATATTAGATAAAGATAACACAAGTAAACACAAAATGCAGTTTTTAAATGAAGGTGTTTATTATTAAGGGGGAAAAAATCCAAACCTACATGGTCCTGTGTGGAAAAAGTGATTGCCCCCTAAACCTAATAACTGGTTGGGCCACCCTTAACAGCAACGACTGCAATCAAGCATTTGCTATAACTGGCAATGAGCCTTTTACAGCACTGTGGAGGAATTTTGGCCCACTCATCTTTGCAGAATTGTTATAATTCAGCCACATTGGAGGGTTTTCAAGCATGAACCACCTTTTTAAGGTCATGCCACAGCATCTCAATTGGAGTCGGGTCAGGACTTTGACTAGGCCACTCCAAAGTCTTCATTTTGTTTTTCTTAAGCCACTCAGAGGTGGACTTGCTGGTGTGTTTTTGATCGTTGTCCTGCTGCAGAACCTCACGATTTTTTGGTAGACAGCAGAATTCATGGTTCCATTTACCACAGCAAGTCTTCCGGGTCCTGAAGCAGCAAAACAGCCCCAGACCATCACACTACCACCACCATATTTTACTGTTGGTATGATGTTTCCTTTCTGAAATGCTGTTACTTTTACACCAGATGTAATGGGACACACATCTTCCAAAAAGTTCAACTTTTGTCTTGTCAGTCCACAGAGTATTTTCCCAAAAGTCTTGGGGATCATCAAGATGTTGTAAAAATTAATTTTGGTTAGTAGAATGTTTTCAGTTAACCAACCAGTAATCACAGAAGAAATACTGTTTCTCAGCTTATGTTGTATTGAATCACGCAGGGAGTCAGAGAACATGGCCGTGGGTCTCTCACCGCCCCCTCTGGTGAAAGGACCCAGAACAAAGAAATTCCCCCCTACATATAGCTTCTGGTTGCTGGGCGCTCCCAAGCACCTTTCCAACAAGAGTCCCCAACAAAAGTGTGGTCTTTGTCCTAACTAGTATAAACTGGTCGTCTTGGCGTCCAGATTATGGCTTTATGGCTTCCTGTCAGCATCCGTATGTCTCCTCTTTAGTCTTTATGGCATCTACCTCCTACTTATGTGGCCCCTATGCCCATATATGGAAGCAGGAACTTTGTAGTTTGTGTTTGTGCATGTAATTGATTTGTATGTGTAAATGGTGTATGTGTGTGTAGCTAAAAGATATGTGTATGCAAGCACTTTGTGTAATATCTAACTAAGCTTCACTATTTTATTATAACAATTTCCTCACTTGACTCCATTTTCATGGAGTCAATAACTATAATAAACAGGTATCAGACACCTGATGTTATTTTCATGTGAGATGAGTGAAAAACCTATAAGCAGTATATACTTTCATGAGTAATCATTGTAATGCAATTTCTTTTCAATTTTCATTCTTTGAGCATTTATACAGGAAAAATTCTCACCTCGTTTCTACTACCTTGGGCAACCATAAAAATAAGTCATCATTTACAAACATTCAGTATTACAATTTAAATATCAAAAATAAGAACTTGGACTTCCGGTTATGGCTGCCACGTAGGACGGACGTGTCTCGCTCTGCTCTGCTCCTGGAGAAAAAAAATCGGCAAATAACTCTCTCATTTGGGACAGAACGTATCCCAGCATTTGGGCGAGGATATGTCGGCGAAGCCTAAGGCTGGAAAACCAGGAAAAGGAAAAAGCGAGCCGCCGAAACAGTCCAAATTAACGGACTTTCAGGTCTGTGACGCAGCAAACAAAACTCCATATATGGCGGAGGAGGCTGGCGGCGGTGCGATGTTTGCGGGGAATGGCGCAGATGCGCTGATGGCTGCCATGAGTTCAATGAGAGCGGACTTTTCCTCTAGATTTGATGGGATTATGACAGCGTTGGAAGGAATAAGAAAGGAATTGGGTGACTGTGTAGAACGAACGGCGCAGATGGAGCTCCGTCTCGCTAGTGCTGAGATGACGTCACCCGTCTTCAATTAAAGGTGCGCACTTTGGAAAAAAAAAAAAATCTCTGGAAGATAATATTTTGGATTTGGAATCTCGGTCGAGACAGAATAATTTGAGGCTGGTGGGTCTTCCAGAGGAATCAGAAGGTCGGGACGTATGTTCCTTTCTGGAAAAGTGGATTCCGGAGGTGCTGGGCAGCGAGGAGTTGCAATCAGCAGTGGTTCTGGAAAAAGCACATCGTATTGGCCCACGGAGAGATAAGGGACCGCCGAGGACCTTAATTATGAAGTTTCTTAGCAACAGAGACAGGATGAAGATCTTCAACGCTGCACGTGCTAAAGGAGAGATTAAACACCAGGACCAGCAGGTGCGGTTCTACCCAGATTTGGCCACAGGAATCCAGCAATTGAGGAAGCAGTTTGATCCCATACGTAAGGAGCTGCGCAACCTTGGGATTCGTCATGGTGTAATCTATCCTGCGAGACTGCTGACCACGTATGAGGGCAGAACCCACATTTTCAAGACCCCAGAGGAGGCGCAGGAGTTCATCAAGAAGATCAAAGAAGAAGAAGAGACTGGTGGGAGCTAAGCATGAACAAAATATAAGGTAGAATAATTAAGCATTTGCACAGGCATCTGACTGACTTGAAGCAAATAGTAAGTTTACAAAATATAGATTGTATTATATATTAAAAAACAAAACAAAAACAAAACAAAAAAAACAAAAAAACTATGATGTACAAAGTTGTTAAAAATTTTGGAGTTAAGTTGGAAAACTACAGAAGAGAGTTAATGTTACGTCATTAAAAGCAGTAGAGTTGGGGTGATTGGGAGGATGAAGAAGGAGTGGCTTAGGCTGTTCCCCGTGGGTGTGGAACGGTCGATGGCTATATCGGGAGACAGAATTTTTCTTTTGATTTTGGGGGGTTTGCCACAAGTGTGGGAAGGGGAAATTTGTTTGTGTGTAGTTGGTAGGATGAATGTTCAACCACTCATGTTTTTGCTTCTCTGTATGAGCATGTTTACACTACAAGGTAATCCTAAACTCTCTATTGATCATGGACCAAAGTGTTAATCTTAATTTAACTTCATGGAATTGCAGAGGTCTACAAAATTTAAAAAAACTTAAACAAGTTATGAATAAAATAAAGGACATGGGTTCAAGAATTGTGTTTTTACAAGAAACTCATCTGATAGAGGAGGATGTTAAAAGAATTAGGAGTAGATGGCAGGGAAGTGTATTCACCTCTTCATTTTCATCCCGAGCCAGGGGAGTTATGACTCTCATACATAAATCAGTTCCTTTTCAGGTGAAAAATGTAATTGGAGACAAATTTGGAAGATATGTAATCATTCAAGGTTCTTTGCTATTAGAAAATATAAATCTTGTGAACTTATATGGTCCCAATATAGATGATCAGAAGTTCTTTGCTAATTTATTTCTCATCTTATCATCACTTACAGGGCAACATATAATAGCAGGGGATTTTAATTGTACATTGAATCCAGGTGTGGATAGATCAACAGGACTGGATTGTACGCACATTGGATGTAGGATGACTATTAATCATTTTATGAAAGAATTGAGATTGTTAGATATATGGAGAGAAATGAAACCACAAGTTAAAGCCTATTCTTGTTATTCCAGTACCTACAAGACATTTTCACGTATTGATTATTTTTTGATTTCCACAGAATTAAGGTCCAAGATTCAAAACTGCTTTTATGATAACATCGTGATTTCTGATCATGCACCCTGTTGTCTAATATATGTAGATAAAAAATTGACAAAGGAATCAGGTAGATGGCAATTTCAGCATAAATGGCTTCAGGATGAGGAATTTGTCAAGTATATAGAAAAACAGATAGACGAGTTCTTTGACATCAATACTACACAAACATCAGCATGTGTAAAGTGGGAGGCTTTCAAAGCTTTTATTAGGGGACATATTATTAGTTATACAGGATCAAAATCTAAGAAGACTCGAGAGGAGAGAGCTAAATTGGAACATAAAATAAAAAGTCTTCAGGAAAAAGTGTATGCAGGAAGTGACCCAAGGTTGGAGAATGAATTACTGATTTTGAGAGCTGAATACGACAAAAAATCAGCGAATAGAGCTGCCTCGAGTCTTCTAAGATTGAAACAATCTTTTTATGAACAAGGTGAAAAATCAGGAAAATTATTAGCATGGCAGATTAAACAATTGGAAATTAAAACACCAATTACCAGTATTATAAGTAATGGACAGGTAGTTATAGATCCTTTAGAATTAATAGAGCCTTTAGAGATTACTATGAAAAATTATATGATACCAAAAATGAACCTGATTTAACAAAACTAAATGGGTTTTTGAACGAACTATCTATACCGTGTATTCCAAATGAAAACAGGGAGATATTGGAGTCTAAAATTAGTCAAGAAGAAGTTGGGCTAGCCATTGATAATATGAAATCAGGAAAAAGTGCAGGACCAGATGGTCTTCCAGTTGACCTTTATAAAAAATTTAAGAATAAATTAATAAAACCTTTTTTGGAAATGGTTTTAGAAGCATTTCAAAATAATAATTTACCATCATACATAAATAATGCCTTAATTATACTGCTGCCAAAACCAGGTAAGCCCTCTAATAAATGTGAAAATATGAGACCAATAAGCCTATTAAACGCCGACCTTAAGATAATCTGTAAAATTTTAGCAAGACGATTACAAGAAATTTTACCAAATATTATTAATCGAGATCAGAATGGCTTTATAAAGGGTAGACAAGGCTTCCATAATGTAAGAAGACTATTTAATATTATTTATTTTAATAAAGAAGCACCGGATACAGCTCTCCTATCATTGGACGCCGAAAAGGCCTTTGATAGAGTTGAATGGCCCTTTCTTTTTGAAGTCCTACAAAGGTTTGGACTTGGAAATAATTTCATAAAATGGGTTCAAATAATATACAATAATGCTACAGCAGAAATCCTAACAAATAACAATATTTCAAAACCAATAAAAATCAATAGAGGATGTCGACAAGGCTGTCCACTTTCACCTTTACTGTTTACTATGGCAATTGAACCTATAGCGATACGTTTACATTCACAAATATATGGAATTAAAGTTGGACCAACAGAACATAAAATCTCCCTGTACGCCGATGATATAATTTTGTTTATGTCGAATCTAAAAAAATCAATTCCAACCTTGTTGAATTTAATAAAGAATTTTGGGGAAATATCAGGATATAAAATAAATAAAACTAAATCTTCAATATTAATGCTAAATGAGACCCAGAGAAATTACCCAGCCCCTGAGGTAAATCAATTCAATGTTGTAAATCAGTTTAAATATTTAGGAATCCAAATTATGCCTAAGCTAGAATCAGTCGCCAGTGTCAACTATGAAGCCTTAATGTCAGATATCAATGAGTTAACTCAGAGATGGATGTCACTACCAATGTCGATGATCGGGAGAATCAATATACTTAAAAGTAATATTTTACCTAAAATACTTTATTTATTTCAATACATTCCCTTATCACCACCTTTAGATCTGTTCTCAAGAATAAAAAAAAAGTTAGTGGAATTTATATGGAACAACAGGAGGGCTAGATTACGTTTGTCTTTATTATATTTACCATTTGATCGTGGAGGTCTGAAATGTCCAAATTTTATGTTGTATTATTGGTCGGCACAACTGAGGTCTATGACATATTATTTTTCATCAAATGATCTCCCTCACTGGACTGAAATGGAATCATACAATTTACCTTTACCTCTTCCCATATTCATATACTCAGATTCTGCAAAAAAATTACAAAAACAAGTTAAAAATCCATTTGTAAAGCATATGATCAAAATATGGTGTGAAGCTAAAAACTATTTAAAAGAACCACAGTTATTGTCACAATTTAGTCCAATATGGGGTAATCAATATTTTAAACCAGGGAGAGCGGACGCTGTATTTAAAGTATGGAATTTAAAAGGGATACAAAAGATTCAGGATTTATATTTGCCATGTGCAGACAACATAATGTCTTTTGAAGAGCTGAGGATCAAATTTAATCTCAATAGAACACATTTTTTTAAATATCTTCAACTTAGAAACTTTATTCGATCAAATCAAAATAAAGCTCTCACTCGACCTATTTATTCATCCTTGGAAAAAATGATGATGAAAGATAGTAAAAGAAAGGGTATTATTTCAGAGTTTTATAACTCATTGACACTACAAGTGAAAATTCACTGAAAAGATTAAACTACTGGAAAGAAGATCTGCAAATTGAAATTTCAGAGGAACAATGGGAATTGGCTTGTACAGAAGCTCAAACCAAATCAATAAATGCACGCCTTAAATTGATACATTTCAAATGGTTAATGCGGATGTATGTTACACCGGAGGAGTTAAATAGATATAACAAAAATATACCAGATACATGCACAAAATGCATGGAAAGTAAAGGAACCCTATTTCATTGTTTATGGGAATGTAGATTAATAAGAATGTTTTGGGAGGAGGTGAGGGTAACAATTGAAAAAATAATCTCAAAACAAATCATATTGAATCCTAAACTGTTTTTGTTGGGTCTGTACCCAGAAAAGCATAATTTCAATAAAAGTGAAAGAACATTCATAGACCTCAGTTTGCTTAATGCCAAAAAATGTATTGCACTATTATGGAAAAAGACTCGTAGACCAGATGTGACTCAGTGGTTAAGACAGATGTTAACAAACCTTCCATTAGAAAGAATAACATATATACTGAAATCAAAGGAAATTGTGTTTGAGAATATATGGAGACCTTTTATTGATTATGTAAAAAATTTAAACATAACTCTTGAAGAAGAAGGTGAATGATGTGTGTGGACCTTGTAAATTCCAAACTGGTGAACATAATATGTATACTAATGTATTGGATTGTCTAGACTAAACAGAGGAGCATTTTTGAAGACTTGATTTTGTTGGTGGTTGTTGGTGTTTTTAGGGTATTTTTTTTTTTTTTTGTAGTACTTTAGTGTTAGTGTTTGATTGTTTGTATCATGTTTGTTAAAAAAAAAAAAAAGGTTCAATAAAGATATTGTGGAAAAAAAAATAAGAACTTAAAAACTTCCAATAAATGTATTTACACAATTTTCAGCTGTTACATCATGCATTTATGTCTTCTTTCAATTTTCCGTAATGCAGTCATTCTGCTTTAGTCATTATAGGATTTAGTCATTAGCCACGGTTACATGGGCAAAATTTCTTCAATCTGATTACAATTCAGATTAGAACTTTACTGTTTACATGGATCCTGACAAAGTTGATCCGATTAGGACGTGCGTTTCCTTGTGTCACACGTTTGAATGGACTACATCATTTT
This sequence comes from Pholidichthys leucotaenia, assembly GCA_020510985.1. Taxonomy (NCBI): domain Eukaryota; kingdom Metazoa; phylum Chordata; class Actinopteri; order Cichliformes; family Pholidichthyidae; genus Pholidichthys; species Pholidichthys leucotaenia. The sequence goes on from CM035837.1 coordinate 285,763,465, forward strand.
GACATGCGCACAATTATCTGACATTCTGGAAATAGTAGAAGAAGAAGCAGCCTCCGATGTAAACAAACCCCGCTTCGTGTCTTTCTCTTTTTGAAATGGACCTGTATTGTGTCATTCCGACTGTACTTTTGCTTCTGCTGATCTCCGTAATGAAGCTACAAGTACATACTTCTGCATATGACGAACAGAGGGAGACCGCAGGACGATACAGACCAGTTTCGTTTTACTCCCACCATGTCTTCCACTAGCTGCTGTAAAGGAGGAAATATGTCACGTCGACGTGTGGCTGACGTACAGACATGCGCAGTAAACGTATTTTCTACCCAAGCTTCGGAATAAGTGTTTATATGCTCACCAATCAGAATAACAATTGGCATAACCCACCCGTCTTAATCGGAGGGAAATTTTGATCCAAACGAGTGTGATCGGGTCAGAATATTCAGATTGGCGTGTTTACATGAAGCATTTTTATTCTGATCAGGCTTTTAATCCGGTTACTTGTGTCCATGTAAACATGGCTATTGTCAATACCAACATTTTTCTCTTGCAGAGACACTGGTAGTCATGATAATAAACCTGACTGTCCTCATCACTTGAACCCTTGTCGCTCTCCTCCTGCTGAGCTAATATGAGATACTGGCGTGCAACAGCAGCATGTACTGTTTTTCAGTAAGGCCTCTACAACATGGAATGCAGCAACATCCTACACACATAAAGATGGCAGTTGTAATCATAAGGGATGTTTTTTTTTTATCACTCATGCCCACCTTAATTTATGATGGGTGTTAGAGTATTAAGAGTCATCGGGTCCTGTGTGACTGAACACATCAGCCCAGTTACATGGAGGAGTGCACATGTACTTATGACTCTTTTCTTACATCACAGAGTCAGATTCATAGTGAATGGAGTGGTCATAATTTTATATATATCACAGTAGTCAAACTGGACACACTTTATCTTCAATGCACGTTATGGTGGGTGGTGTTCCTTTATCCTTAATGTTGATGTTTATTGATCTGCCTGTTACCTTTAAAATAGCTACTGAGCTGCACAATAACCGTATCAGGAGGACTACGACAAGGACAAGCATGAGGAACACACATGTGAGCTATTCATTCAACTGAACTCTACATCAGTATTCTCTGAGGGATCTTTCATTGTCAGTCATTCTGAGTATATTCTACTTGCTGTAGACTCTTAATTCTTCACCAAGGTTTGAGACAAACCGGTCAACTGAAGTGCTGTACCTAACTCCCTTCCCCAGACTTCCTCCACAACAGCAACACACTCTATGGCTTTCCCCCTATAGCTACTATGGTTTGTTTTGATAATAATTTACAATGTTTAAGGTGTACCCAAGTGTCTCTGCCTTGTACTTTTGCAGCTGTTGGAATTGACGATATTACTTTATATGGCCCCTGCCAGGAGGCTTCTGACCAGGTCTTTAAGTCTTTGTGAGAACTTGATCTCCTGGTTTCACTGTGGTGTTTCCTTCTGTGTGCTCCTTCCTAGGGAGGAATAGTATGAACAGAATCTTTTTGAGTCAACATTTTTAGCATGTAATCTGCTAAACAAATCTCTTCATCTTTCCATTCCATTTCCATTTTTCCATTCTTCTTAGCTCTATTTGCTTTTAGATTTTCTTATTTTGATGTGGTCTTAGCTCAGTTTCTAAGTATGGGTCTTTAGTTCCCTTTGCTCTTTGTGTTCTTAATTTTATTTTGTATTTATGTGTTTTAGCTCCAGTGTTTCCTCACTGGGGCTCCTCATGCCGGATGCTGCCTGGCCCATCTGCAGAGGTGTTGGTCTCATGGGTCGCTTTAGCTTGGGTGGGTGGGGGCTTTATACCACTGCCTACAGCTGTGGTGCGGGCCCCAGCCTGTCCTGGTTGTGGCGGCCCTTGTGTTGCCTTCTGTGGTGACTGGCTGTGTGGTGTCCCGGCATGGGGGGGCTCCACAGGATGGTTGCGCCTTCATGTGGTGCCTCGGTGCCGAGCAATGTCTCGTTTATTTTGTTTATTTTATATGTGTGTGAGAGAAGTAGGGGGTGATGTATGTGCCTGTGTGTGTTGTGTTTGTGGGTATGTTTATGGGAGGGTTGGAAGGGGTGGGTATGTATCATGTGAAATATGTAATTAAATGTGTTCTATTAATTTTATCTATGTAAAGCACTTTGCACAGCATCTAGTGTTTTAAAAGTGCTATGCAAATAAAGTTTGATCTGGGTTGAATGGTCGAAGAGGGGGTACTAATTAAGGCTTTTCATGTAAACTTCAAATGGAGATAAACCTTCTTTTGTAGGCATTATTCTCATATAAAATAGTATCAGTGGTAAACAATAAATCCAATTCTGTCCTGTTTCTGCCATTGTTTTCCTGAATCTTTCTTTAATGGTCCAGTTATGTTGTTCCACAGATCCTGCAGACTGTGGGTGATATGCTGCATGGTGTTTCAAATCAATATTCAACACTTTCCCTAAATGTGAAATAATCTGTTTTACAAAATAAGTACCATAATCTGAATAAATTTTCTCTCGGATCCCATACCTTGGAATAATATCTGTTAGTAGTTTTTTTTAGCTACTGCAATTGCATCTGGATTTTTACAAGGAAAAGCTTCGACCCACTTGGTAAACATATCTACTATAACTAAACAATATTTCTTCCCTTCACATTTGGTTAGCTCAATGAAGTCCATGCAAATGTTCTGAAATGGGTATGCTGATGATGGAAAATTACCCTTCTCTGGTCTTAACATTGCCCTGGGCATTATTTTGTGCACAAATTAGACATTATTGGTGAAATTTTGTACCAAAATGTTTCAAACCCATAGGCTGTGATAACTAATAACCAATAACACCATCCCTCCCTTGGACACATGACAAAGTCCATGTGTGCAAGTAGCAGCGTAGTGAAATAATTTTTGTGGGAGGATAGGTTTACCCTTTGGTCAAGTATAAATTTGGGAACCTTGATTAAAAAACAGCACCTTTATTTAACCACCGATAGACTCCAGCCTACAGAAATAGGTTTTGTTTGCATATTTCTTGATCAGGAGATGTCAGCAATATGTCATAGAGGAGCAATTGGCTCCTATTAGGAGGTATAAAATTTGCAAGATTTGCTGACATTGCCTGAGGAAAAATTGTAGGAGACTCACAGTAACTCAGTGGTAGTCTAGTGAATGTGTACTTTTTGTTCTCAGATATGAATGCAAACCAGAATTGATGATCTGGGTGTACTGGTATGCTAAAAATGAATTGCTAATGATTACCACTGTGAAAAATTGCATTTGGGGTTCTAGTCCATTCAACAATGTGTGTAATTCTGGTACACAATGAGCACAAACAATTATAGCTTTGTTAATTCCTGTAGGTCCTGCATCGTCAGGATGGCAGAGCTTTTTCCCACAGGAATGGGGAGGTTGAGCATGACATGATGACATCTGCTGCCTTTAGCTCTTTTTTTGACCTGTTTAACACCTTTTTGAGCTTCTAGATGGAGAGGATATTGTCTTTTATATGGTCTATAGTGTGACTTTGATGTTACGGTGACACATTTTGCTCCCTTTTGTTAGACCAACATCTGTTTTATGTTTTTACCGAAATACAAATACAAATTTGGTCATCCTCTCATCTGTTAATGTTAAGATTGGCCATGTAGGAGATTTCTGGGTGTCAGTGTGCACAGCCTTTTGTGTTGTGGTTACCCAGTTAAGTGACAATGCATATGTTTCTAATTTGGGAGAATATTTTATCTTCAGGTCAGATGTTAGCTTCCCATGGATGGCTATATTCCTCATCAGAGGTGACAAAATGTCCAACATTTTTCCACTCCACGTATTTGGGTTTGACCAATGAGATATGTGGAACCCCCCATTGTTTAAAATGTCTCTTATCCTCATCAGATAGGACAACGGATATTCCCACATATCCCCTTGGTGATCAGTACAAGTTTTTTAGGACCAATCTGGAGGATGGATTTGCAAAAAATGTTTGTTCAAAATTTGGATCAGATCCATTCAAATACCTATAGTACATGGTACAGTGATATTGATTTGGAGATTGCCAATCAGTAGGAACTGTGGATGTAAAATTGATATGTAGCTCTTTTACACAGGTCTGATATCACTGAACATGGTCTGGCCGTGACCAGGTCGAGTGAATATCAGTGTTTTAGTTTGGAAGTCTCATAAACTACGTTTACTTCCTCAACATATGGGGAGCCTTTGATAAAATGAACCACCCTTCAACAGTGTTACCGGTAGTAGGATCCTTTACTTTCACAGATTTGACAGATTGCCATTTGCAAATTTAACAGTTACCTTTTCTTCTGACTTTGTCAAGCCTTGAATGTCATTACCTGAAGTAACTGATCTACATGCACCTGCGTCACACAAATTTAATCGGAGTACCTTGAACTTCCAACATTACTTCTGGTAAACACTATGTTGTTAACATTAGATCAAAGTTAGGTAAATGGAAAATGTCTGCTGTGTCAATTTCCTGTATATGTGTAGAAGTGAGTCCACTTATCTGTTTTAGTCTCAATCATGCAGTCCAGTTTTTGTTGTAGTGGATGTGGTTCATGGGCTCCTCCCCCTCCCAGTGGCCGGTCTTGCCTTTGGGGACACTCTCTTTGCCAGTGACCCCATTGTCCACACTGATGACACACATCACTCATTTCCACTGTGGGGGTGTGTTCCCTCCTTGGCCATGGCCCCTCCTCCTCCACTGCTGTCCTCCTCCCCCTCCTTCTCCTCGGCTTCCTTGGTAAAAGACAGATTCATGGGGGAGCCCCAGCCCCCTGTGGGTCAGCAATCACATAAATAGGTGCAGGTTTTTCTTTAAATTTTTTGTTTTCCTTTCATACCTAGATTCCCAATCTTCAGACACAGTACACCAATCTGTTAATATCTTGAAATTTAGTACAATGTCAAATAAAATTTACAAGTGATCCAGACCAGCTAAGAGTTTTGTGTAAATAGTTTGCTGTTATTCTAGCCTTAGTTTTCACTAAATAACTGTACATTTTGTCTGAATCAATTCTAAGAGTTTAATCCCTATAAACTAGATTTCATACTTTGTTTCAGGTTATAATTAAAAATAATTAAGGATGATTAAAACATTATTATTTCATCTATGCCCACATCATATCAGATGTAAAAAGATTCTAAACGTTTTCCCAGTAACGTACGAGCACACTGCTCCATTATTCTGTAGGACAGTGCAATGAGAAATGTCTTGTTCAACATGATGGTAATGTGTGGATGATGACTAATTGATCAACTCACATAGGATCAGATGGATATAATTCTGATTTTTATTGCTTTGACATGAAGTGCAGGGTTTCCTCTGGTAACATTTCTCTGTGGCGGCCCACCATTCCAGAAATCGTACTGCCATGCCAAGCCGATATGATTTTATTAAGAAAAATATATGAAGCAGTGACTTTCCGCAAGCGCGCCCACGAAGAACTCGCGTGGCCGTCATCCACGCACGCTCATGAATGTTGCGTGGCCGTCATCCGCGCGGAGTTTAGAAGCGCCCCGCCCATTCGAGTTCTCGACTCAGTCAGCAGGCAGTGTCTCACTAAGCGTGACTGTCGACAAAAACATGAGTTTAAGTATGAATTGCTGAGGATATATTTCACCAGCCACTACAATATTAAGTTATGTTCTCTATTATGTACCTGACAAGTTAAAATGAGCGAAATTCACGAAGTCAATGACTTTAATCAGCCCCACCCACGCGAGTTCTCAACTCAGTCAGCAGGCAGTGTCTCACTAAGCGTGACTGTCGACAAAGACATGAGTTTAAGTACTTTAAAACGCTGAAAAAAATCAAGAGGTATGTTTGTAAGCACTGGAGGCGTTGTATCATGGTTTTAAGCTGCTTTTAACGGGAGCAATAATGGAAGAGTCGCTTAGCTAAGAGATGTGGTTATAATTCATATGCAGCTGGCTTCGTATGAAGGGAAAGGCGAGGCGGACTGATGAATTGCTGAGGTTATATTTCACCAGCCACTACAATATTAAGTTATGTTCTTTAGGAATTGCAGGAATGAAGAGAGTGGCAATTTCTCTTTTCTCGCAAGACCAGGCATGCTGATTTTATTCTCCAGCGGCAGTGACTAAAAGCAACCACTAAAAATGCTAGCTCTAAACTGAGGTCCTTCAGCGGCTGCCTAGAGAGGTGCCTGATGAGAAAGCCTGAGCGCACAACTATAACTGCCTAAACAGATCATTCTGTACATGAACACATATTGTGGTGAATTATGTCTTTAGAGTCTGCTACACTTCCCTATTATGTACCTGGCAGGTTAAGATGACCGAAATCCACAAAGTCAATGACTTTAATCTGTCAGCAGGCTTCAGACAAACTAAACGTGTCAACATTTGATTTCAAAATAAGGGAGGTTTTTCCTGCTGTCTGGGTGGTGAGATTTCTTACACCACTTGCGCTCCGTTGTTCCGCGGGCGGGCAAGTCTCTGCGTCCTAAGACGCACGAGGGCGCACTCGTGCGCACTCTGACGCATAGACCAGATTGTGGTGATGTAGGTGATGATGGTGATGTAGTGGCGTCCAAGCGCCACTAAAAAAAAAAACTGCAGAGACAGCTGCGAACAGATTAGTTCATCTGATTGACCTCTCATTCGACTAATAAGAGCCTTGAATTGGGTTTCTGAAACCTTGAAGAGCCAATGAATGAAAACCTAGGAAGGAGGACCCGCCTACTGTGAACGCAGGAGCCAATTGAAGCACAGAAATTCAGGCTGGGTGAAGAGAGATTTACTGCTGCAGCAGATGAAAACAAAGGACGCTGGACGAATCTACTACAGACCCCGCAGCATGGAGACCACCCACAAGTGGGACCTGCACTCATTCCAGCAGAATAGACGTTTAGGATTCTCTTCCGTCATCATAGACCGACGGAGGCCGACGACAAAGGTCGTAAATCATTCACCAAAACCGCAATAATGGAATTATGTTTTGATCGGGATCCACGAGCCGAGCAGCGTCGCGTTCGTCTTACAATGGGGAAGAGAAGTTCGCCACGACTCTGCTGCTGTGAAGAGGTAAGGTGTTATAAGCTAAATTATTATTTATCCCTGAAAACTGTAATCCAAAAATGACTTTTGACCGATCGGTAAATTACAACTGTACTGCGCACAAAGTACGAAGTGCGTGCGCCGCGATAAACGGTTCATTTGCCGTGTTCGGACCGTGAACGCCCCCCCCCCACTGCAGAAGAGGAGCGGGGGGGGGCGTTCACGGTCCGAACGCCCCCGGTCCGTGGGGGGAAGCATATGAGTTTATTCCTTCATGTAGCGACGGCCGTCTTCTGCAGCGAGGGGGGGGGGGCAACCCCCCCCCCCCACACACACACAGTAGCGAGTGGGGGGGGCAACCACACACACACACACACACACACACAGTAGCGGGGGGGGGCGCTGTGAAAACATGCAAGGAGTGTAATCCATCATGTAGCGAGGGCCGAACTCCCGTCTTTTGTAGCGGACACACACACACACAGACACAGCCCTGAGTGTGACCTTTCATTAGAGCCCAAAATGAAGATTCTACATTGAATTATTCAAAAGTTACAGATGTTTTTCCAAACTGTGCCATTTGGCACAATTTGGCACAGTTCCAAAACGCCTGGGAACTACCTGAGAACAAAGCTGTGTAAAATATTCATTTTTTGTGGTATTGTTACCAAATTTGGATCTTAGCTTGATAACACTTGGTTCTACATTTCTGTTGCATTTTCCAGCCGGATCGGACAGCTGTGTGTTATTTGTAAGCATTTGTATCCAAAAAAACACAGTGTCCAAATTTATTTTCTTCAAGTTCAGTGTGTTTAGATGACTGTAACTCAGTGGCCGGAGCACGTAGAGAGATTGTTTTTTTTGCCAAAAAATTCAAAGTGTTTTCTTTTAAATGAGACCAACCCCATGAAGATGCTGCGAAGGGTTGAAGAACAGCTTTCGATTTACTTTGGGCACGTTATTTTTTGGCATTTTTAGGAAAATTGCCCGGAGTGCAAGGGGTTAAAAAAAACAAAACAAACTTTAAACAAAGAAATATTATAACAGAAATAATGGCATCCTTGATCATTTAATTTATTTCATTAACCACTTGCACTCCGGGCAATTTTCCTAAAAATGCCAAAAAATAACGTGCCCAAAGTAAATCGAAAGCTGTTATTCAACCCTTTGCAGCATCTTCATGGGGTTGGTCTCATTTAAAAGAAAACACTTTGAATTTTTTGGCAAAAAAAAAATAATCTCTCTACGTGCTCCGGCCACTGAGTTACAGTCATCTAAACATACTGAACTTGAAGAAAAAAAAAATTGGACACTGTTTTTTTTGGATACAAATGCTTGTAAATAACACACAGCTGTCCGATCCGGCTGGAAAATGCAACAGAAATGTAGAACCAAGTGTTATCCAGCTGAGATCCAAATTTGGTAACAATACCACAAAAAATGAATATTTTACACAGCTTTGTTCTCAGGCTGTTCCCAGGCGTTTTGGAACTGTGCCAAATTGTGCCAAATGGCACAGTTTGGAAAAACGTCTGTAACTTTTGAATAATTCAATGTAGAATCTTCATTTTAGGCTCTAATGAAAGGTCACACTCAGGGCTGTGTCTGTGTGTGTGTGTGTGTGTGTGGGCGGGGGGTCGTTCCCCCCCCCCCCCCCGCGCTACCAAGGACCGACTTCGGCCCTCGCTACAGACGGATTACACTCCTTGCATGTTTTCACAGCGGCTCCCCCCCCCTCGCTACTGTGTGTGTGTGTGTTTGTGGGGGGAACCGTGAACGGACCGTGAACGCCCCCCCCCCTCGCTACAGAAGAGGGCCATCGCTACATGATGGAATAGACTGATATGCTTCCCCCCGCGGACCGGGGGGCGTTCGGACCGTGAGCGCCCCCCCGCTCCTCTTCTGCAGCGGGGGGGGGGGGGGGGGGGGGGCGGCGGCGGCGGCGGCGTTCACGGTCCGAACACGGCAAATGAACCGTTTATCGCGGCGCACGCACTTCGTAATTCGTGCGCAGTACAGTTGTAATTTACCGATCGGTCAAAAGTCATTTTTGGATTACAGTTTTCTGGGATAAATAATAATTTAGCTTATAACACCTTACCTCTTCAAAGCAGCAGAGTCGCGGCGAACATCTCTTCCCCCAACGCGACGCTGCTCCGCTCGTGGATCCTGATCAACATAATTCCATTATTGCCGTTTTGGCGAATGATTTACGACTTTTGTCGTCGGCCTCCGTCTGTTCTGCTGGAATGAGTGCAGGTCCCACTTGTGGGTGTTCTCCATGCTGCTGGGTGAGCCTGGGTCTGTAGTAGATTCGTCCAGCGTCCTTTGTTTTCATCTGCTGCAGCAGTAAATATCGCTTCACCCAGCCTGAATTTCTGTGCTTCAATTGGCTCCTGCGTTCACAGTAGGCGGGTCCTCCTTCCTAGATTTTCATTCATTGGCTCCTCAAGGTTTCAGAAACCCAATTCAAGGCTCTTATTAGTCGAATGAGAGGTCAATCAGATGAATTAATCTGTTCGCGGCTGTCTCTGCAGTTTTTTTTTTTGAGTGGCGCTTGGACGCCACTACATCACCATCACCACCATCATGCGTCATGCGTCCAAGCGTGCACGAGGGCGCTGTCGTGCGCCCTCGTGCGTCATAGGACGCAGAGACTTGCCCGCCCGCGGAACAACGGAGCGCAAGTGGTTAAATACAATTTTATTAATATTTTTTCTTTCTTATCAGTTAAATTTATTGTTCTGTTCTGACTGCAAAATTATGGTCAAAAATGTAAATTGTTAAAAGGAAAAAGTAAAAAATACCACTGTTTCAAATTTATCTAAAAAAACCCCCAACTAATTTTATTTTAAAAAGCAGACAAAAATTAGACATAATATAATCCACAAATTTATAATAAAGTTTCAAATATACAATAAAAGTCAATTTTATAAGAGAAATTACTAATTTGCGGAACATGGTTTCAACTTTAGATTTACAGAGAAAAGTAGAAAACTATGAGAAAATTTTTATAAATTTTTGAGAAAAACCTCAAACCTTCAAGACTGAAGTCATTGCTCAAGTTTTTAAGTGGGCGCTCTTTGTACCCTTAACTCTACGAGAAATTTTTGGTTGTCTACTTTTAATTATTAATTTCAAAGCACTTCTTTTACTTGAGTAGAATTTCTGGTTACTATACCCACCTGATCATATAATTTAAGTATGCATGAGTACATTTCTATTATGAATGTTTCTTTCCCTTCCCTACTCTCTCAATGGATTAAAAGAAACACTAGAATAAAAATACAAAAAAATACACATATTTTTGTCATTTATGTAAACCAGGACAAAAAATCCCGCAGGACAAAACATGACACTTGATATTTTCTAACCTGTTTGTATACCACCATAGACAGAGAGAGAGCCTGAATTAGACAGAGGTCAGAGAGGACAAGATGAGACAGAAGAGAGGAGCCAAGGACAGGAAAGTGTTCAGGCAGAGGAAGGAGAGAAGGATAACATCACTAAAAAGTCGAAACACAGGATGTCTGGGTGGGACCCCAACTGGCCCAATATTCAAGCCCCGGTTGTACAATACTTCAAATGGTAAGTTCCATATGCAATGTTACTGTGTAAAATTTTAAAAAGAAATAAATAGTATAAAATTAAAATATTCCAGTTTGTTTACCCCCCCTCCCCCCGGGGGAAAAAATATGTTGCCACCGTGCCAAGGTCTTTAAGCCAGAGGAAACACTGAAGTGTACACCTTGCTTCTGGGTTAGGGTGCAGAGTTGGAAAAATAAGGGGAAGTAATCTTTATTTCCACACTACACTGTGAAATTTAGCTTGAGTATTTTTTATTGCTTTTTACACATTTTAAACTCAAGTTGTTGAAATGTGTCATAATGCTCTGCAAAGTGCGAGAGTCACAGCATAACATGGATATGTACAGTTTTGAAAGCAGATCACGGCCCCTATCTGAAATCCAACTTTCGGTGTATTTTATGCCATAGTTTAAAATAATGCCGTTCCAAAACAGTGAAAATGTTTTTTACAACATAGCATTACATTCAGGGTTCTGCTGTGTCCTCATATCAGTTTCTGCAGAAGAAAAAAACCTGCTGCCACAACTGATCTGATTTTTTTTTTTTTTTTTTTTTGCCTCTCACACACAGGACAACTCCAGTTTTGCTGGGGTTTTTTCCTCTTCTCTTTCTCTTAGACTTATAGTGAATGAAATTGCTGGTCAGTTACTGTGAAACTGACTTGAGCGGCAGTTTTAGGCATCAGTTATGCAATCTTCCATTCTCGTGAACATGTGCTGACTACAGATGATTCACAAATGCTGTTTACATGTGCTTGGCGACCTTACGAGCAGTTTGAATCTGGAGTGGCTTGTTAGTAGTTACAGATTTACTGGCAAAATTCACGTGACTTGCATATACTAATGCTAAAATGTTCTTGAATGAGACCCAATATTTGAGCTGCTATCAAACAAGTAAATTATACTTTAAGGCCTTTTTAATGCTGTTTGATCAAATTTAAGTCCTCACATTTGGAAATGGAAAAACAACAATATGATATATTTTACTTACGTATGGTCGGTTTGATCATCTTTGTCCCTTCACTCGATGTCCCTTCCTTTTTTTAATTCTTTCTGTACTGTAGTACGAAGGGAGGTGGGGGTAGTCAGTGATGAGGTGGAAGAGGTGATCGTAGCCAATTTCAGTGGGTCCGGAGAGGAACGCACACGCGGTTGCTGGGGTAGAGAGGCGGATCCAGCCCAGGACCACAGTCATCGTCTCAGATTACAGACAAACCATTATACAGCATCTTTATTCCCTTCAGTTCTTTTTTCATGCTTATTTTTTCATCTCACCATTGCAGCGTCTCAGTCTTATGTTTTTTTCTTCCCTTCTTCCAACCACTTCTGCGCCTCGGTCAATCCATACTTTTCCCTTATACTCTGCAGAAAACTTCCACATTCATCAGCCTTCAATTTTCCTCTAAAACCAAACTTCCTTCTCCATTTCTGTCCACTCTCAGCGCACAAACTTCACCATACCCACACAATAACAATTTCCACAACATTTATTTCTCTTCTTATTTTTCCCCTTTTTCTTCAGTACTTTTTGAATTACCCCTATTTTTATATGTTCTAAACCTAGGATTTTCACAACGTATTCCGGCGCGGTGGCGGAGTGGTTAGCACTGTGGCAGCACAGCAACTCACCCTTGGCCGGGGGATCCTGGGTTCAATCCCAGCCCCGGACCAACAGTGATCTGTGTGGAGTTTGCATGTTCTCCCCGTGTCTGCGTGGGTTTACTCCGGGATTTCTCCGGTTTCCTCCCACATGCCAAAAACATGCAAGTTAGGTTAATTGGCATCAAAACTGGGGATTCTAAATTGTCCTTAGGTGTGAGAGTGAGAGTAAATGGTTGTCTGTCTCTCTGTGTTGGCCCTGCGATGGACTGGTGATCTGTCCAGGGTGTACCCTGCCTCTCGCCCAAAGACGCTGGGATAGGCTCCAGCCCCCCCGCGACCCGAAAAGGATTAAGCGGAAGAAGATGAATCTATTTACTCTTTCCTCTACCCAGATTAAAGTTGAACCTCTTCACTCTCCTGCTGATTGGGGGTAGCCTCTCTGTTGCCTCACTGCTCCAAACCTGCTGTTGAGCAAGTGGGGGAGGGCTTTCTTTGCTGTGCATGGTCTTGGCGCGGCGGCTCCCTTTCAGCCAGATACTCAGGTCCCCAAAATTGTTGGAAAAATTTCCTTTGAAGTTAACTTGGAAGCTCGATTTGGTTTTTATAAATTGGCTTAATAGATTCACACTTTGTTTAATTTGGAGGTAAATTTATGAAAGAATGCAATTCTTATAGTTGACCACAAGATGGAGGCAGTTCCTTCTGCTCTCAAGGAGGAGGGGACACAGTGACGTCTCTTGAAGGTGGTCTTGCTGCCTCAGCTCCAAGATGGCGCCCAGGATGACTCACCCTGGTGATTTTAAAAATGGCGTTTGCACTGCTTAATCTGCACATGTGCAGTTCTCATGCAAAGGGGATGTTACGTGGCCGTTTCAGTCATGCACAAATGTGAACGCGCAGCGTAGCCGCAAAGCCTGTTGACCACAAACCACGCCTTGTTTTTTCAAAGATACTGGAGAACTGTTTCCCCCAAACTCAGCTTTATTCATGCAAGAATAATCTTACAATTTTAACTTTGTGTTCAATTCAGCACTGTTACCTAAACAATTTCCTCTCAGTAACTCTGATCATGCTTTAAACACAATTTCTCAGTTCAACTCAGGCGAGTGGGTGAATTACCCCCTCCCTCTCTTGATCAGAGATACAGACTTGCCCCCGTTTCCTGCACGGTGAAAGTGGTTAAATCGCCTATATATACTATGGGGAAAAAGAGTTGGTAAATATTTACAGAGTTATTGTGTATATGTCCCTGCCACTCAGTAAAACCAGCTTAACTGTATGTATCGGCTATTTACATTGAGCTGCGTCCAGTCATCAATACCAGTGATAGCTTATCATATAGATTAGTCCAACTAATTTTAACAAACTGGCCGACACAATTACTCACTATTTGTTGATTCTTAAGTTTCTTGTATTTGTGTCCTATGTTCCTTATATTCCTTATGGTGACACAATTCACTCACCATTTGTTTTTACTTAAGATTCTTGTGTTGTGTCCCCTAAATTCCCATTATTATCATTCATATATTACTCAATCGTTGATTAAATTTGATATTCTTGTAATATATAGTACTTCCTTTTCTGTATTGATACTTCTTATTTCTCTATAAAAGGCGACTCATTGATCTGTCCCTAACGTTGTGAATGCATGCATGCATGCATGCATGTTTTGAGACTCCCTGCATGTTCTTACAATCATAAAAAATAGCCACAAAATATAACACTGTGGAAGATGAAAGCAGACAAGGCAACGAGCTGGACGACAGACAAACTTTATTCCTCTGCCAACATAAAACAGAAAAACCCTTTGAATGCCTGAGCGAACTCTTTTATGCACTTCTGTTCCCACCTTTGGCACACAGGGTAAACACATTAGCATTCAGACATGAAAGACATGTACACACATTAACATGACATTGACCCACACGTCACAGAGCAGGTCTTGCTACCATACATTTGCACCACTACATCCTCAGGTGTGAACCTGGCACGGCGGGGGGGCAAAAGGCACATCTTTGTCCGTTTAGCTCCTCTCACCTTTCTCCATTAGCATCCCTAACTATCTTCTTCCCCACCAACCCCGCTGTCCTGGGTGGAATGCCGTGTGTATTGTGTCCACCACAACATTATCTTTATATTCTTTATCGTACATTCTACGACACAGTGGTGGCATCAGCCATCACTTTTGGAGTGGTCTGCTGGGGCAACGGCATTACAGCAGCCGATAGGAAGAGAGTAAACAAACTGATCAAGAAAGCTAGCTCTGTCCTGGGGCAACGCCTTGACCCAGTGGAGGAGATAGGAGAGAGAAGGATGGTGGCTAAACTGTCATCTCTGCTGGAGTCAGAGTCCCACCCTATGCAGGACATATTGAACGCACTGAGGAGCTCATTTAGCAGTAGACTACATCATCCTAGGTGTGCAACCGAGAGGTTTCGCAGGTCTTTCCTACCTACGGCTGTCAGACTGTATAACCTAAGCAGGGCTGCTCGCCAGAGATAGCAAAAAAAAAACGTGATGACCTAGTAGTATTGAATGCAAAAGACTCCGGAGTGGTGGCTCAGTTGGTAGAGCATCCACCCCACACCCGGGAGGCAGGGGTTCAAATCCCGGCCGGGTCATGCCGAAGACCATATAAAAAAGTGGAACTTCCTGCCATTCAGCTTGGTGCTCAGCAATAAATGGAATGGAGGAGGGAACTCTGTGGCGGCGCCTTGCATGGCAGCGGCCCTCTGATTCTGCACTTGGGGTGTGTGTGATTTACACTGTAGATAGGTAAAGCACAATCTTGTTCTGCTGTACATGATTGGTTGTACGGTTGAATGACAATAAGGGTGATTTAATTTTAATTAATTTAATTTAAAAGACGCAACAGTCTTACACAAATGGTCCCCTCCAGTATACAACTAGGACAGTATACAACTAGGTGGTTATGTTTTTATCGGCGTTGGTCTGTCTGTTTGTTTGTTAGCAACATAACTCAAAAAGTTATGGACGGATTTTCATGAAATTTTCACAGATTGTCAGAAATGGGGTATCCTACAGATGATTAGATTTTGGTGGTGATCCGGATCACCGTCCAGAAGAAAACCGCCATTACGGAAAATGCGATTTTCATGAATAACTACTGAACCACTAATCCTATCATTGTCAATCAAATTGCTAGTCATATGTTTTCATGGTCAAGGAATCTGAAAATGTACACACAAACACTGTATGGGGGCAACTGTGGCGCTTGGCGGAGGTCTGCGCTCTCCGAGTGCTTTTCTAGTTCCATCTTGCTACAATGCTCCGCACTTTGTATATATATTTCTAAATTTATGTGTACGTATGTATATCCACTGGTCTTATTTATATTTTTCGTATCTTCTTAATTATTGCTCTGAGTGTTGCTATCCCTGTGCTGTTGCAATCCTGGAATTTCCCCATTGTGGGACTAATAAAGGCTTATCTTATATTGAGTTTTTCCAATAGAATTTAAAAAACAGGACAAAAGACTTACTTTGACTGGATATCACAGACAATCTTGCAGAGATCTTTAAAAGAGGTACTCACCTTTTGATTTGGGGTCCAGATTGTCTGCAGTAACCAGCCAAAGCTTTGTGTCTCGGTGTCCGTTGTCAATAAAGTTGGCTAACTGCCCTCATCCTCCACCACGAAACTGTAAAAATTAATTTTGGACAGTTAGCAGAATCTTTTCAGTTAACCAACCAATTTATGTTGTAACAGCAAGCACGTTTTCCACACAGGGCCATGTAGGTTTGGATTTTTTTTTTTTAACCCTTAATAATAAACACCTTCATTTAAAAGCTGCATTTTGTGTTTACTTGTTATCTTTGTCTAATATTTAAATTAGTTTGATGATCTGAAACACCTAAGTGTGACAAACATACAAAAAATGAGAACTCAGGGAGGGGACAAACACTTTTTCACACCACTGTATAGTCCACCCCCCCCCCCAAAAAAAAACCAAACCAAACTTTTTTTTATTTAAAATTGTTTTATTGCGCAGCCCTAATTATTTTTAATGATTGGGTTTCTGCATCCCATAGGCTCTTAGAATAAGGATAAAGGTGAATTCTATATAGCCCTTCAGGTGGTCATTATGATTATAAAATTGCTATATCAGGGATCTACAGCCTGTGGTTCTGAAGACTTGTATAGTTTTTTGGGGGTTTTTTGTTCACAAAATCGATGGTTTCATGTGACTTTTATAAAAACTTCTGGCAAAACTTCCCCCCACAAATATAAAGAAAAGGTTTTCAAATTTGTGAGAAAAGTTACTTGTAAACAAGAAAACTTCCCACTTTCCTTTAGCAAATTAAGGAGAAAAAAAAAAACTGACAAGTTTAAGGGGGTAAGGTTGCAAATTTAACTAAAAACTGGTGTAAAGCCTATACAACAAGTCACAAAATTAGGAGAAAAGTCAGAAATTTATAATGACACTTAAAAAATTAAGGTAGTATTGCAAATTTAAGAAAAAAATTGCTCTTGTTACCATTGTTGACAACCCAGTTTTTATTGTTATACATCTGTTTCACCTTCATTTTAAGGTTGAAATATGATTTGTGGCTCCATGCAGATTTTTTTTTCCCCCCCCTTGGCCAAACTCTTCCCTGCAATACAGTAATGACAAATGTACTCAATCCAACCATCGCTTTAATGCACAGATGTATTCCCCCTGCTGGTATTCAGATACAGGGAATTTTTAAAAATGGGAAGCTTCATTTTTTTACTCAACTTTGAGGTTACTTCACTTCTCTCTTTTAATTATGCACTGAGAAAATGTCCCAAATGCTCCTGTACTTATATTTCCTACTTTGTCCTACAGGGTAAGAAGGAGGTGCAGGTCTCCCTTTTCCAGACACTGGTCCTTCTCATGTTTAATGAGGGAGAGGAATTCAGCATGGAGGAGATTCGCTCTGCCACTGGCATAGGTTTTGAATGTCTTCAAATATGTACTGTAGTAACTAGTTTGTGTGCATGGACTGCTGGCTGACATTTCACACTATCATTCTTGTTTTAAACAGAGGAGGGAGAGCTCAGACGCACACTGCAGTCCCTGGCCTGTGGAAAAGCGCGTGTCCTTAACAAGAACCCCAGAGGAAAAGATGTGGAAGATGGAGATCATTTCAACTTCAACAACGATTTCAAACACAAACTGTTTCGCATCAAGATCAACCAGATCCAGATGAAAGAAACGGTAAGAACACTGTTCTACTCTTTCTCCTCTCCACCTGAGTTTGTCTTTAATGTTTTAATGCTCATCGACTTAGATATATTTTACTAGTTGTTTGTTTTTCCCTCTCAGGTGGAGGAACAGGTAAGCACCACAGAGCGTGTGTTTCAGGACAGGCAGTATCAGATCGATGCAGCTGTGGTGCGCATCATGAAGATGAGGAAGACTCTCAGTCATAATCTGCTGGTGTTGGAACTATATAATCAGCTGAAGTTTCCTGTCAAGGTAACATAGGGCAAGTTTCTTACTACTATATTTTTAATGGATACTGCCCAGCTAAATCATCTATATCTGCCTCACTTTCCTTTCCACAGCCTTGTGACCTGAAGAAGAGGATAGAGTCCCTCATAGACAGAGATTACATGGAGCGTGACAAGGAGATACCCAACCAATACCACTATGTTGCCTGATGGGGTGCTGCCGCCCCCACCATGCTTTTGCCTCAGCAGGCGGACAGCTGGCTCATGAACGCAGGATTACAGCCCCTCTGGTGTGCATCTTTCCCTCCGTCCGCAATTCTGGACACAAGATCCTGATGACCCAGAGCTCCAGTGAGATGAGACATTTGGCTGTGCTCTTCCCATTCTGCGATCACTTTAGCAAGACTGTGAGCGGGGGCTGAAGGAGTGGCCCATGTTGATGATCGGTTTAAGTGACTTGCAAATCTGCTAATGCAAAACACAACTGAAGATAACAAGCACTTTCTTGTCATTTTTTGTGTTCTTTTTTTCCTTCTGGTAGTTTTTTCTCCCTCGTCATTTTAACTTCACATTTTCTACTATAGTTTGTCTTGAGTTTTAAGATTTCTTTGTTAATCTTTTGTTCGGGGTGTTCTCTTTCCGAATGGCTACGTAAACTGCTTAGTGTGAGCCTGATTTTGTTGATTAACTGATTTGAAAGAGAAATGGCTTTTTGAGGACATTATGAGGGTTTAGAGCCAATGGAAGGCAAACAGGCCACTCGGGTGTTAATTTTGGCATCTTGTATTTGTTTTGACCAAAATGTCTAGTGTCATGTGCTGACTTTTTTTTTTTTTTTTTTTTTTTATTTTTTTTGTAGAAAGGATTGTACTTTGTGTAGGAGTCTGAAAAGTGAACCTGAAAAAATGGATATTAAATGATTCAATTAGGGATTTTGAGTTTTTAGCTGATGTTCTCACGCAGTGTAACACATTCTATTCCTGGATCGCATGTTTTTTTGTCCTCAGTTGCATATGGTGTAAAAGTATAGAAAATGGTCATTATTCCATTCAGACTTTGCATTTGTTACTTGGATAGTAATATTTTAGAAACTGGTGTATTATTATTGTGAGGAGGGGCAAATTTGCACATTTATTTACATAAGATTTGACTAAAACACCTGAATCACATTTGATATGTGTCCACAATATATGTATATACTAAAGTTGGAAGTGTTTAGAACAGGAGTGTCCAATGGTGTGCCGTGGAGGGCCAAGACTGCAGGCTTTACTTCCAACCAGTGTCTTCAACAGCAGATTCCACTGAATTTCTTCCCACCGATTGCTGATAAGTGAAAACACCTGCTGAAGAGACTGGGTAGAAGAGAAAACCTGCAGGGTCTTGGCCCTCCATGGCACATGATTGGACACCCCTGGTTT
Organism: Pholidichthys leucotaenia; assembly: GCA_020510985.1. Taxonomy (NCBI): domain Eukaryota; kingdom Metazoa; phylum Chordata; class Actinopteri; order Cichliformes; family Pholidichthyidae; genus Pholidichthys; species Pholidichthys leucotaenia. The sequence goes on from CM035837.1 coordinate 285,782,559, forward strand.
AGAAGCAAGTAGTTTTTCAAGATTTATGACTGAAATTTAGGCAAAGTTTAATGATGAAAAATGGGCAGATCTTTTCTTTCTCAAAGCATAAGGCAGGGCACACCCTGGACAGATCACCAGTCCATCGCAGGGCCAACATAGAGAGACAACCATTCACACCTAAGAACAATTTAGAATCCTTTGTTGATGACAGTTAACCTAACCTGCATGTCTTTGGCCTGTGGGAGGAAAATGGAGTACCCGAAGTAAGCCCACGCAGACACGGGGAGAACATGCAAACTCCACACAGAAGGATCACCAATGGTAAGGGTGTGGGATCAAACCCGTGACCTTACTGTGCTGCCACAGTGCTAATCACTGAGCTTATATACACACACTCACACAAAAATAATAGAGCAAGTGACCTGGCTTTTTGAGTTTGATGAAAATTGTTTTATCATGTTGCCTGTTCTTTTTTAGCTAAGGAACTAATGCAATGACGCAGCGTCTGTTAGTCCACATTTCACTGGAATCGCTTCTCCTAGGCATTTGCCCCGATGCTCACCAAACTCACTCAGTGATTCTCAGCTGGGTCTACATCCAGGTTGTGCTCAAGGTCGAAGGTAAGGAGATCAGGGCACTTGCATGATTTTAGAAAAATCACAACTCGTCCGAGGCAATTGCCTCAGTTTTCACCAAACTCACTCACAATAACCTGGAGATAGGACTGCATCCAGGTTGAGGTCAAGGTCATTGTCAAAGGCCAGGAGATCTGGGCATTTATGATTTCCCCAAAAAAGGTTACTATTCCTAGGCTGTTGGCCTTGACCTTAAGCACATCTTAGATGGGGCTGCATCTCAGATGTGCTTAAGGTCAAGGTCAGGAGATGTGAGCATTCTGGATGATTTTCAGTCTAGAATGAGCTACTGTATTATTGACGGTCTGGTTTCAACTTGGTATGAACCTTTTTGTTCTCACAACACAGGTTTTATGTTTGAAGAGGTTTCCAGTCTAGGTTTTAAAGACACTGCTCATCATGGTAGAAACATTCCTTTGGATAGGCTACAATTCCTGAAAGAAGGTAAAATCTGTATTTTTTTTTTTCTGTACCTTTAATATAACGGTGAATGTCCAAATTTGAAGAACTGGGTCTTAAGAGCCGACGCTAGTGTCTTAGAAAAGGAAAACATAATTGTGATTGAATCATGCAGTGGGAATGTAGCAAGGTCCTAATGAGACTTGGACTGCAGCATTGAAGTAGTCTCTGTTCCTTTTTTTCTGGTTTCGCACACACTCGTGAATTGGTGAAGGTGTCAGCTGACTCCCCACAGTGCATGCACTCTGCAGCCAGCACAGCACTGGGTGTGAAGGACATTGTCACATGCTGCGCCTTTTGAAATATTTGGCGTTTAAATAATGTTGCAGTACATTAGTGGGGCGGGGTGGGGATAGCAGTCAGCTTAAAGTTTCTGGTGTGATTTTAAGTTATTCTGCTCTATCTACAGTATGACACTTGTGTGAGGAGAAACTTTTACACTGTGGAAGATGAAAGCAGATGAGGCAGCGAGCTGAACGACACATGAACTTTATTCACCTTAAACATCAAGTACAGAAGATACTCTATCTGGGTCTCTGGGTGCCTCCTTTTTATAACCTTCATTTCTGCCCCATGAGACCCAGGGAGCCAAAAGCAGTACTCTCAGTACACAAAGACATGCATGGCACATTAACATCATAACACCATCTCTTCCTCTAGCGACTCCTGTGTCTCTTGAATTCCCCGGGGGGGGGGTGGATAGCCCTTTTTGATACGTCTGAGACCCCTCGGTGCCACTTCCTCCTTCAGTCCCTTGTTCCATCTCTCTCCCCACCCCCCGCTTCTGACTGTGGGTGGAGAACCCCACACACAGTGCCATCACACAGCCCCCCCAAACACCCAGAAAGGGCACTGACACACACACACCCCCGCCGGCACCCATAGCGGCTGTGGGGGGGGGGGGGGGGGGGTCGCCAGTCTGGTCGAAACACCCTGCTGGCGAGGTGTGCAGGTGGGCACATTAGTCTGTGGAGAGAAAAAGGGTGGGGGGGGACATGTTAGCTTTGCGAGCGCATGTCTCTACCGAGGGAATGCCAACTTGCAGAGCCACTGACGGTGGGTGGCCATGCTGGGGAGCTTGGGCCAACACAAAGCCGGGCTTCAGCCTGTCAATGCAGACAGTCTCCGTACCCCCCCCCCCCCCAAGCCTAACACAAAATGCTTTGCACCAGTTTCCAGCACCCTGAACGGTCCGTCGTGTGGTGGGTGCAGCGGGGTCCAGTGTGCATCGTACCTGACAAAAACAAACCTGGCGTTCTGTAAGCTTTTTGGGACAAAGGTGCGGGGAAAACAATGGTGGGCCCGGCACGTTAACAGCCTCCATACTGTGCAAAAATTGCGCGGGTGGGTCGGCCCCAGGTGTGGAGTTTTCTGGTTTTTAAAAAAAAAAAACTCCCCGGTGATCCGCAGTGGCTGAGAAAAAAGGAGTTCTGCCGGGGGGGGCTGCCAGATCATCCTTAAGTGCGGAGCACAACCCTAAGAGAACCCAGGGTAGGCGATTGACACAATTTGCATCCATGAGCGAAGCTCTGAGCGCTGCCTTAAGCGACCTGTGAAAACGTTCACATAACCCATTAGCCTGGGGGTTGTATGCGGTAGTGCGGTGGATTTTGACCCCCAGGCTCTGGGCCATCGCGGACCAGAGTTTTGAAATGAACTGCGGACCCCTGTCAAAAGTGATGTCCGACGGGAATCCAAACCATGCAACCCAAGCCGACAGAAAAGCCCATACCACTTCGCGGACATGGTGGAAGCCAGCGGGACCACTTAAGGCCAATGCGTGGTGCGGTCCATGATTGTCAAAACGTGCGTGAAACCTTGCAATGGCGGGAGGGGTCCCACCAAATCCACGTGGACGTGGTCGAACCTCTTGGCTGGGATTTGGAATGGCTTGAGTGGGGCTCTGGTGTGCTTGTGCACTTTGGCCCACTGGCACGCGATGCATGCTGCAGACCACTCTTTCACATCCTTGCACAAGCGCAGCCAGACAAACTTTGCCCCCACCAGTTTAACCGAGCCGCGCATGCCGAGATGTTAAAGGGAGTGGGCTGACTCAAAAATGCGGCGGTGCCAAGAGCTTGGAACCACCAGGCACAGGGGACCGGTGGAGACGTCGCAGAGCAAGGGAGGGCACCCTTCTTGCACCACCTTGCTCTCCAGCTTTAACCCAGTAGGCACAGACTGGCGCGTGCAAATATCCGCTTCCCCGGTTTGCTCAGCGGCCATGGCAGGAAAATCTATTGCCATGTAGACCAGGGAGACTAATGCGCACGACAGGCAATTGGCCACGATGTTGAGCTTACCGGCAACGTGTTGAATGTTGGTCGTGAACTCTTAAGATCACGGCCAAACGCTGTTGCTGTTGGGCCGACCACAGTTCCGAGACCTTGGACATCACATACGTTAGCGGTTTATGATCCACGAACACAGCGAACTCGCACCCTTCTAGCCAAAACTGGAAATGGCGCATTGCCAGGTGGAAGGCCAACAATTCTGTCAAATGTACTGTATTTGTATTTGTTGTCACGCAAAGTAAGACTAAAAAATGCGAGTGGCTGCCTCGACCTGGAGACGTACTGCTCCACCACTGCCCCTATGGCAACTTCAGACACGTCCATGGTGAGCACTATCCACGTGGATGGGACAGGGTAGGCTAGCAAAGCGGCGTCAGCGAGCGCTGTTTTGGCATCTACGAAAGCCTGGACTTGCTCGGGGGTTCAGTCGATGTTTTCCGCGGGCTTCTTTTTCTTAAGCATGGCGTACAATGGCTGCAACAGCTGGGCTGCCCAGGGGAGGAAACGGTTATAAAAGTTGACCATTTCCAAAAATTCCTGTAGAGCCCTCACGGTCGGCGGACGTGGAAAGTCTGACATGACGCGCACCTTATCCGGTAGTAGAAACGCGCCCTCCGGCAAAATGCGGTGACCCAAGAAATCGATCACTGGCACACCAAATTGGCTTCGCCGGGTTAACTATAACTAACTAACTAACTAACTAACCTGCACTTATATAGCGCCTTTCTAGTCACAAAGACCACTCAAAGCGCTTTCATTAATACTAACCCTCTATTCTAAGGGCCTATAGGAAACGGATATCTAGGGACAATTTAGAACAGCCAATTAACCTAACATGCATGTTTTTGGCATGTGGGAGGAAACCGGAGAAATCCCGGAGTAAACCCACGCAACACGGGGAGAACATGCAAACTCCACACAGATCACTGTTGGTCGGGGGCTGGGATCGAACCCACGATCCCACGATCCCCACAATCCCCCGGCCAAGGGTAAACTGTGCTGCCGCAGTGCTAACCACTGCGCCACCGTTCGCCGGGTTAACTATAAGCCTGTGCGCTTCCAACCTCTGGAAAACCATTTTGAGATGGGTGAGGTGCTCCTCCTCGGACGTGCTAGCCACCAGAATGTCATCTAAGTAGACAAAAACGAAAGGCAGGTCGCGGAGCACCGCGTCCATCATTCTCTGGAAGGTTTGCATGGCACCCTTTAACCTGAATGGCATGCGTAAAAACTCAAAGGCCAAAAGGAGTTATTACCTTTATTTTGGGAACGTCCTTTGTGCGCACCGGGACCTGGTGGTAACTGCAGACCAGATCCACTTTCGAAAAAACACACGTTCTGGCCAGGTGCACGGAAAAATCCTGGATGTGCGGGATGGGATACCAATCGTGTTCCGTGGCGTTGTTCAAGTGCTGGAAATCGCCACACGGTCGCCACGACCTGTCGGCCTTAGGCACCATGTGTAGCGTGGATGCCCACGGGCTGTTGGAGTGCCTGACAATGCCCAGCTGCTCCAAGTTTGCAAACTCCTTGAGCACTGGCCAGTTTAGCTGTGTCCAGGTGCCGAGATCGCGCATACACCGGCGGGCCTTTTGTGGTTATGAAATGTTCGACCCTGTGTTTGGTTACCATAGCCGAAAAGGTCGGGACCGTGAGTGCTGGGAACTGTGAAAGTAAATGCTGGTACTTTAACCCCTGGAGCTATAAAGTTAGCAAGTGTTGTTGACCCAGCTCCCCGAGCTGTGCAGGGCAGGGAGGTGAAAGAGACAGCATCCACTTAAACATCTGTTGGCAACATCAACTAACAACCCATAAGCACATAAAAAATCTGCACCTAAAATGGGGGCAGAGCATGCAGCTACCACAAAGTCCCACAGATAATTGCATCCGTGCAAGCATATTGTCCGTGTCTGTTCGACAAACGTCCTGATGGTGGATCCGTTGGCAGCCGTGAGCTCGGGACCATTGCCTCCTGGCAACCTGTCTGCGCTGAACGGCAGGATGAGGCTCTTCTGGGAGCCGGAGTCCACCAAAAACCGTCTCCCTGAATGTGTGGCTGTGATAAAAAGTAGCTTGTTCCTGTCGCCAGCGGTCGCAGCTGCTACTGACTGCTGGCCATGCCGTCCTCCTGGCTTCTTGAATTAGCACGGCGGCAGACAGTGTTGGGCATCTGAGGCGAAACGGCGATGATAGAAACAGATGGCCCCGTTCCTGCGTCTCTTGGCATCCGTCCCAGCTACCACAAACGGCTCCTCGACCTTGCTGGAGTCCCTCATGGATGCTGGTGCCACTGCATGCACGCTGAGAGCTCTGGTTGCTAAAATGATGGAACAGGTAGGCGAACAGGAAAGATTTGTCGTTCTTCCCCCTCAACGCTAACATGCTTTCCATGAACTCCACGGCTGATCTGTCACCTAACTCTGAACGTGTTTGGAGCCTCTCCACCCTCTCACTGTCAGACAGGGTATAACACTGGAGAAGCATCCGCTTGAGCGCTTCATATTTCCCCTGGGCTGGCGGCTCCTGGAGCAGGCTCGTTACCTGCTGCGTGGCGCGCACATCCAGCGCAGCGACCACATGGTAATATTTTGTGTCGTCCGTTGTGATCCCCCAAAGTGGGAACTGGGCTTCTACATGCAAGAACCACGTGGTCGGATTGTGAAGCCAGAAGTCTGGGAGCTTGACTGTGACATAATCGAGTCAGTGGTGGTAATGCATCTGTAAGCTGGTTGCCAGCCGCCAATCAAATCTAAAAGAAGACGACGACAGTGCATGCGGCGCTGGTGTTCTCCCTCTGGGTTGTCTCCGGGGTGGTGCTTGGCTCGTTCTCCATGGCACCATGGGGTTACCAATGTGGAAGACGAAAGCAGAAGAGGCAGCGAGCTGGACGACACATGAACTTTATTCACCTTCCAACATCAAGTACAGAAGGTACTTTATCTGGGTCTCTGGGTGCCTCCTTTTTATAGCTTTCATTTCTGCCCCATGAGACCCAGGGAGCCAAAAACAATACTCTGTGCAAAAAGACATGCATGGCACATTAACATCATAACACCCTCTCTTCTTCTAGCGACCCCTGTGTCTCCTGAACTCCCCGGGGGGGGCAGATAATCCGTTCTGATACGTCTGAGACCCCCTGGTGCCACTTCCTCCTTCAGTCTCCACCCCCCCCCCCCCCCGGGCTTCTGACTCTGGGTGGAGAACCCCCCACACAGTGCCACCACAACACATTCATTCCTGGAAGCCACAATTTTTCACATACACAGCCCTAAATCAGAAAAAGTTGGGATGGTATTGGAAATATTTTAATTAAATTTACTTTGATGTTTCATTGCAGACTATAAACTAAAAGGGTGATGTGCTGCCTCATGTCCATTGTAGAAAAGTGGAGCTCTATCTTGATTTACAGTGCTGATATCTGCTTGCACTGATGGTGATCATGTACAGCCAGATTCTGCTCATAGCTTATTCCAGAAAATTCTGAAATCCAAGTAACGAGATCAAAATGACATCTGTGTTAACTGCGTTCCAGCAAAACATATTATTATAGTGTTTTATGTTCAATTTATGCTATACTGTGTTATTTTGGTTGGCCCTGCAGCAGACTGGTGAACTGTTCTGGGTGCACCCCACCTCTACCCTGAAGAAGCTGGAATAGGCTCCAGGCTCCCTGCGTGCCAAAAGGATTAAAAAGTTAAGAAAATGAATGAAAGAAAGAATGTGTTGTTTTGGGTCAGTGCTGACTCTCGTTTAGTTAATGTAACAGAGTCACTAAAAGCATTCCTGCTTGGCTTGCCAAGTGGGTCGACCCTCTTGGTGACACAGGTAGAGTGCTGGACTCTGGAATGGGAGGTTGTGAGTTCAAACCCCTGGTTGGACACTACCAGTTGGGCTTAATGGCCCATCTCCTTGGTCACTCTAACATGGGTCAGTCCAAACTCAAAACAAGGCAATATGCTATAATTTGTGTATAAAATACAGTAGGAATGTGTTGCTGAAATGTAATTTATGTGGAAACAATGTCATTTTGACCTCATTACTCAGATTTCAGAGGTTCCTGGAACACATTATCCATAGTGACCATGAAGCAGAGCACACAGGGAGGTCCCTCAAACAGAATGGATCAAGATCATTCTCAACTGTGGGCATACCCGTGTTTATCCATCCATCTTCTACCCCTTAATCCTTTTTGGGTCGCGGGGGGCTGGAGCCTATTCCAGCATCTTTGGGTGAGAGGTAGGGCACACCCTGGACAAATCGCTAGTACCCCGGTGTTTAATGTATTGAAATTAAAACTGAATTGATCTGATAAATGAACACTGCAACATGCATCAGCATGACAAGAATTAGCTAGGACAGAAACCATGCATCTTTTGGGGAAAAAAAAAAAAAAATATTCGAGGAGTAGGTTTAGTCTTCAGTGCTATCAATTGAAGGTTTGACATAGTCTTACCGCAGCTGGCCATCAGAGGGCGATTGAGATGTGCGGGCTTCACTTTAGGAGAGTTCCCATGTAGTCCATCTTGATTTACAATCTATTTTACGGACAGTATGAACTAAAGATATTTCTTGTTTTCATTTATTTACATACATTCTTGCATTTCAGGCCTGGAACGCACTCCAAGAAAAAGTGGAGCAAAATGTTTGTGAAAGAAGGATTTACAAGAACAAGAGAGGGCCCATGTAATGCCATGCTGTTTTTCCTTTTTGGATCCCATTTTGTTCTATAGTCTCTTCACTCCTGGAGCTTCCCTTTGAACTCTATAGAGTTCATAGACACTACTCACAAAAAGTTGGGGATATTTAGCTTTTGGGTGATATTTATGGAAAATGTAAAAAGTTCACACTACAGTGATATATCATGAAAGTAGGGCATTTAATTAAAAGCATGCAATTGTGATTTCCTTATCTCAATTTATTGAAACAAACGCAAACAGCAGTGGTGAGTATACCACAACAAAAAATGTCAGTGTCTCAATAACTTGTCATGTTCCCTTGAGCATCAATTATAGCTTGGCAGTGATGTCTTACGCTGTTCACAAGTCGACTTATTGTCTGCTGAAGAATGGCATTTCACTCTTCTTGAAGGGTGGCCCTCAGGTCATTGAGGTTGTGGAGTGCAAGGTTACGAGCCTCTACACGGCGACTCAGTTGATCCCATAGGTTTTCTATAGGATTCAGGTCTGGAGAAAGTGCAGGCTACTCCATTTGAGGTACCCCAGCCTCCAGCAGTCGTTCCCTAATGATGCAACCTCAATGAGTTGGAGCATTGTCGTCCATGAAGATGAAATTAGGCCTGTGTTGTTTATGCAGGGGCACAATGACTGGATTAATGATGTTAGTCAGGTAGTATCGACTTGTCACTGTACCATTCACAAGGTGTACGGCAGTTCTGTATTGACTAAATACACCTGCCCAGACTGTAAAGGGATGTTCAGAGTCCCTCTGAGGGGAACATGTTTGTGTTCTGTAGACTGCGTTTGCGTACACGGCAATATTCAGAGTTGTTTTTGAGCCACCACAGCTACCATTCAGTGGCCGTGTTTCGCGCATGGACAATGAAAATAATCTGCAGTTGACATGTCCATACTGTTGGCAGCTGCCAAGAGCCACCACATGTTTGAATAGCTGCAATTGAAATACAAAGAAGAGCTCGGTGGTGGGTTTTTAGAAAATGGTGGAGGCGATCGAGGTATATGAATATTATGATGATGATGATGAGGACGAACAAGAGCTTTTGTTGTTCTTGTTACCAGCATCTATGTTGCTTGGTCTGTCAAAGTGTCACAGTTCTTCTTTGTCTTCTTCCTGTTTTTTTTGGGTTGCTTAATACTTTCCCCCTCTGGGATGGCGGGAGTTCCCCGGCGCATGCCCAGGTCACTGTGACCACTGCGTTCTTGTATGTGCGGTCACTTTTTTGGACCTGCATGCGCTCAGTCAGCGCTCACCCTCTGCGTAGGATTTGCGAACAAATACGTCCACTGCGCTCACTTGCGTACCGGCGCATTTTTACCACTATGAATTGGGCTTAACAATGCCACCACCAAAGGCTCGTCTGGTGACAACAGTGGCTGAAATGACTTTTGAAATGACTTTTGTTGTGATATGGCGATATATAAATAAAGTTCAATTGAATTGATGCATAGTGCTCTCCTTGACATCTTCACCATTGTTGGCACCCATTATTTCTGCTCAGTGTGAATCGACTTTCATCAGAGAATGGTGCTGAGGCCCACTGGTCCTTTGTCTAGCATAAATGCTCCCCAGCGCATGCAAAACAATGATGCCTGTGCCTGGTGTGGTCAGGTACCCTTGTAGGTTGTCTAGCACGCAGACTTCACTGATGTAAACGGTTTTGAATGGTCTGACATGACCCTTTTTTTTTTTAAATTACTTATTTTGTACCCGTAGGTAGACTTGTTTTGCAGTCTGGTGACAAACCACCAGCTGCCGGTCGCTGCGTGCGCAAGCGCCCCTTAACTCCCTAACCTGCATGTTTTTGGCATGTGGGAGGAAACCGGAGAAATCCCGGAGTAAACCCGCGCAAACACGGGGAGAACATGCAAACTCCACACAGATCACTGTTGGCCGGGGGCAGGGATTGAACCCACGATCTCACGGTCCCCGCGATCCCCCGGCCGAGGGTAAAACTGTGCTGCCACAGTGCTAACCACTGCGCCACCATGCAGCCTTGGATGCCTCTCACATCCTTTAAATGTGCCTGGAGTTGGGTGGTATTCATCCGGTTCCACAGGGCACTGTTCACAATGAAGCGGTCATCAGTGTGGGATGTGGCCAAAGGACGTCCACTTCTATGCCTTTCTGTGACTCTTCCAGTCTCTCTTGCAACCTGTTGATGACACTCGGTGACACTCTAAGCTCAGTGGCCACTTCCCTCTGAGAACATCCTGTTTTGAAGCCTTGCAATGGCGAGGTACTGTTGATCAATTGTTAGTTGTCGTCGTGGTCTCATGATGTCAAAATGTGAACAGCATGATGAAGAGGACTGTTTAAATACCAATTGTAATTGAACCAGAAAATTTATTGGTCGATTCATGGATCAAACACCTGTTGTGAATTTTGCTATTAAGCACCTTGTTAGAGAACAGCAAGTTGCACAAAAAGTACTGAAATATTGAACAGTTGGACATGTGCATTCAAAAGGTTAGAGAAGGTCAAATTAGGTTCACCTGTAAAGGTTGTAGTGCATTTTAAAATTTCACCCCAAACCAAATATCCCTAACCTTTTGTGAGTAGTGTATGTTCACCTCATACTTTTGAGCACATTCATCTGGCAGATACAGAAGGCCTTTTTGGTAACTGTCTTATTTGGACTGTGCAGTTCACTTTCACTATAGGTCAGCATCAGAGGTAAATGAGACAGTGGCCACATAAATATGTGAAATGGTTTTCCTTTTTTTCCCCCAAAGTATACAATCTTTGCTCAAGAAAGTAAAAGTCCTCCTATCCCATATTTGTTTCAGCCATTCATTAATCCAGCTGATTCTGATAAGCTCAGTTCTCAAAGGTGGAAATGATCAACTTATCTACCTGGCTGTAGAGCTGTGCTTATGGAATAGCTGGATAAGTGAATGGTTGGAACAAATATAGGATAGGACTTTTTACTTTCTGGAGTAAGGATTTTTCTATGTTGGTTTGTATGTCTGATAGGAGGACTACGCCAAAAATACTGGATGAACTTTGATGGAATTTTCATCAGAGGTGGCCCTTGGTCTATGGATAATCCCATTAGATTTTGGAGGTGATCTGTGTTGTGTAGAGAGTGTGGTGTGTGTGTATGGCCCTTCAGGCTTGCTGTACCTGCCCTGTGGGGTGACGTCAGGCAGGCTACGGCCAGACTGTATATAGTTCTGTGTGTGTTCAATAAAGGGGAGTTCACTGCATGGCATAAGACAAACTCCGACTCTGATTTCAGACATAACATTTTGGCGACGAGAGAAAACCATGGAGGGGTAGGGGCTACCTGCACCTCTGCCGTTGTTTCTGGAATGTCCGGGAAAGCCAGCAATCCTGTGGCTGGACTGGATGGCCATGCTTGGGGGGGATACATTGCTGGATTGGACCTGGGTAGACTTGACGGAGACCGAGGACGGGCACTCCTGGTCCGTCGTCTCAGCATAGAGCAGGGGTCTCAAACTCATTCCATGGAGGGCCAAGACCCTGCAGGTTTCGCCTCCACCCAGTGTCTTCAACAGGTGATTTCACTGAATTTCTTCCCACTGATTGCTGATCAATGAAAACACCTGCTGAAGACACTGGGTGGAGGTAAAACCTGCAGGGTCTTGGCCCTCCATGGAATGAGTTTGAGACCCCTGGTGTAGAGGGTCAGAGAATTCTTGGCATGTTGGGAGAGATGGAGCTCTATGCGGATGCTGTCAAGCGGCTGGCTGGAGATTTTGCCGAACGTCCAAAGGACAAGAAGCTGGGGCTGTGGGTAGTGAGACTGTTGGCGCCAAGAGGAGCTAAGCTAGCGAGCTCGGAGGAGCTAAAGGCTCAAGCTGTGGCAACGGGAAGGTTAGCCACGAAGCTAGGTGCACACCAAAACCGAGCTACAAGCTACCAGCTGGGTATCCGGGGGGACCTGAGTCCCTGGTTACTGGAGATGGCAAGCCAACTGAGGAGCTCAGCACGGTGCGTGACCGTAGCGCGGTGAGCAATGAAAACATGAAGAGAGAGCAGCGACCAGACTCAACTGAGCTTTCCCCACAGCTGGAGTCTGGGCAGCGGGAGGGCAGGAGCGTGCATGCTGGGAGCCTCGGGAAGAAGCAGCGACAGCCGGATGCAGAGGCAGGGCAGCGGAGCGCCTTGGATGAAGGTGCTGGGCGCAGTGGCGAAGTGCTTGGGTCGACGGGTGACACCAACGAGGGTGATGGTGGGAGCCCCGGGAGAGAGCAGTGACAGCCGGGTGCAAAGGCAGCGCAGTGGAGCACCTTGGACGAGGGTGCTGGGTGCAGTGGCGAAGTGCCTGGATCGATGAGCGATGCCGACAACCGAGCTTCGGTTTTCCCTGGAGTTTGGCCACAGGGAGCCGGAGTGTCTGAGGCTACAACGGCGGCAGCAGTAGCGGTGTTGAAGGTGGTCGGGGGCGGACCGACAGGCACGGAGGGATGGTGTGCCGGACGGCAGCACTGCGGGTCCGGACGGGCGAAGCGGTTGGTGGTGAGAAGAGACATTCTCACTGGGGAAGTCCGCTTTGATCCCAGGGGCAGGCGGTTGCCAGGGGTGCGCATGCCGTGGGGCTGCCTTGGGCCTCCGAGCCGGCTTTACCCCTGGTTGCCAGTGGACATTGGTGTAACATGAACACTATATTGTAAATATGTTTATATGATTGCATGAGTGTATGTTGTGGTACGGGATTATTTTATGTATTTGATGTAGATGATGCTATTCTAGTTGTTTTTTTGGGTGAATGTGATCGGCTATCACTGTTGGCTGTTTCCTGTTATTTCCCTTAGTGCATGATTTGGGTCCTAAATTGGGGAGGGTCTCGATTCTGTGTGGTTTTGGGTTTTCTAAAGGGGGGGAGAATATTGTGTAGAGAGTGTGTGTGTGTGTGTGGCTCTTAGGGCTTGCCGTACCCACCCTGTGTGGTGATGTCAGGCGGGCTATGGCCAGACTGTATATAGTTTTCTGTGTGTTCAATGAAGGGGAGTTTGCTGCATGGCATAAAACAGACTCCGACTCTGATTTCAGACATAACAATCTGGGTCAGGATTTGGATTCTGGATCACGTTTTCAGTTTCTTTAACACCCATGATAAGGCCTTAGCGGAGGTTTGCACTCTCTGTTTTAGTATTTGAAGGCTCAAAACAGGTAAAACACAATTTTTTAATTTTTAAAATTTATTTTATTTTATAATTTTACAGTTTATACTGGTTATGCTGTGTTTTTAATATGTTGGACAGCGTGAATCTCTGGCCTTTAAAGCTCCCAGAACAGGAGGCAGTGGATGCGCGGCTGCTCTATGGAACCCGGAACAAGATTTGTACCCCGCATAAAAGAATATTAAAAAATATATATATACACATTTGTGTATCAAAGACGTGACCAAGCACTTAATAAAAAATCCCAAGTTATTCAAAAGCATATCTATTCAGTTGTAAGTTAATTACATCTAACGCGTGCGCATCAAATCGTTTTGCATCAGCGCGTTACCAGTCTTGTTTAGGGTACCAATAGTGCAGCCACACGCTCACGTGACTGGGGAGCGCGACACAAAAACAGTTCACGTGACGAACCGATGCTGTGGCACTGACACGGACGGTACTTCGAGACAAAATAATTGTGTCCGTGACCGGTATCTGACAGCGGCTGGTGACGGGCTTTGGACAGCCTTTAACTTCAGAGTGACGCAGCTGCCCCGTGGGTTAACGTAGTGGTGAGTCAAGTGCAGCCTGGTGGACCCATAGTGCCGGATAGAACCGGAAAACAGCTGTCGGACGGTAACCGGACCGTGATTCGACTTTCAGCAATGAGTGTTTCTCGCAGTTTGGCGGGGATCATTACCGCCTGGTTGGCTGTTGTGGGTGAGTGTTTTCCCGTTGTATTTAGCACGAAAACGCATCAACAGGTTAGGTTGGTTTGGTCACTGTTGTCGAGGTGGACTTTTGATAGCGGGACATGTTACTGTGACTTAATTAACCAGGAAAGACCAATACATTAATCGAATCGATCGATCATTTTATTTTGTGAGATTAACTGTCAAAATGTTAACACTACATTGTAAAGCGAAGCGCGGGTAAGTTGGCAAGATATTTAGATTCGGACTTCTGGGATCAACAACTTCTGAACAAAACGTTGTTAAAACAAACCACACCAGTCTAATACATTGGTAAAGTGGACAACTAGCTGCAAAGTCATTTTAATTATTAAAAAAAGAGCCGCCCTGTCCTCTGAGCTCCAGAAACTATTGGTGTCTTCTGGAGCTGCTGTCGAGGAAACGAACGCGCTGGACCGTCTGCAAATTGCAACTCTGGAAAAAAACAAACAAGAAAAAACCAAAAAAAACCTTAAAATTAAATGTTGTCATGATCATAGGATGTCACATCACCACAGTCAATTCATACATCAGCTGTCTCGTTTTGGTCAGACTAAAATGCTTAGTTTGCATAAATTGTATTTTTCATAGCTTTGGGAAATTTTTATTTAAAAAAAAATATCTAATAACTTAAAAATTATGAAGTGGAGCTTCATCAAAATTACCTCACATATAATCCATCTACTTCTGGTCAGACTACAACACATAGTTTGAATTAAACAAATGTTTTTCATAGCTTTTTTTTTTTCATAGCTTTTTTTTTTCATAGCGTTTCTGTAGCTGCGCAGCTGATGATTGCATGTGGCTCTCCCCACCAAGAGCCAGGCAAGATCTCTCCAACACAGAAACAACGAAAACAAAGGAGAGCACTTGCCTGAGCTCAAGCTCCACTGCCGTCCAGGACTCAGTCAACCCAGACGACAGTGTCTTGGGCCCGGCCCTCTGGAGGTCCAGCTCGGACTCTGCTGTGGCATCCCCAGCAGCAGGCATGATGGTCAATGCAGTCCCGGAACCCCCAGCGATGTGGCAACAGGAGGTCTGCTCCCTGTTGGCGCTGAATCCTGCCCAGCTGAGGCCCCGCGACGCTCACTCATTGGCACAGGCTCCGGATTGCAGGCAGCGCTCTCCCTCTGTCCAGACCATGGCTGTGGGGCTGGAACCAGGTTCTCCAGGGCCGCAGCAGGGGCTTAATCCTGGAACCGGCAGACACTCGGGGCGTAGGAGGAGACATGGAGAGAGCAGGTGAAGTCTTTATGGCTGCAGCAGGCGGTGAGAACTCAGTGGACTGCAATGACTATGCCTCACCTGCGGGAATCAGGCAATAATTCATGTGGTAATGATGGAGAAGGAAAAACTCCTTGCCTGTGTTCCTGGGGCCCAGTGTCTTCTGCTGCAGCCGGTCTGGAATCAGTCCTCTCCATGACTACAGTTGTTGTGGGCCTCTCAGAGGAACGTTGAGGAGCTGCCCCTGCAGACACAGTGCCGGGCGGAGCCGAGGAGGAGACAACCGGAATCTCAGCAGTGGGTGGAGATGCCGTGGTGGAGAAGGGAACAGTGACGGCCCAGGAAGAGAAATCTCACGAAACAGCCGGCGAGGAAAACCTAGAGGCGGAAGCTGCAGTGGTACCCTTTTGACACGACGAAGAGGAAGCTGCGGACTGAGAGGCATAGAAGTTCCTCCGGCGGCCTGTGGCTGAGTAATGGCGGGAGATTTGCGGCATCTGGACCCGGTGACTCTCCTCCGTCCGATTCGATACAGCCATGTCTCAGGGAGGAGTGGAGGTCTGAGTCGCCATATCGCAAGTGGACTTCAATAGTATGTGCTAATCAATGCTTAACTGTAACTGTTGATTCTACTCAGCAGAAATCAGAGCCCCTTGAGCCTGATCCTGTGTCGTTAAAGCGCTCAACACGAGTACATAGACCACCTAAACGATTTATGCAATGAGAATGTGTATTTCAATTGTAATGTCACTAAACGGTTTGAAGTGCATTTATTACACATAAATGTTTTTGAACAGAAGGTTGTATGGTTTAAGATAATCTGCTATTTCTCATGACTGACTAAGCAACAGTTAGTTAAGCATTGATTAGCACATACTCTTGAAGTCCATTAGTGATATGGTGAGTCGCTCTTTAAGGTGGAATCCTCATTTAAAAAGGGGGATAATGTAGTGCAGGGGTGTCAAACTCAAATTCACAGTGGGCCAAAATTAAGCAGTGAAGTAAAGTCACGGGCCAAACTCAATATTTATTGAAAAATTAACTGCAACTGACATGTAATGTTTAACCTTTTCATATGGAAACAAACTTTAGTTTTGCTTAAACACAGAATCTGGAACAACCAAAGCTTGCTATTACAAACACATGAGAAATTAAATTTGAAATAAAAGACACATCAGTGGTATTCATTTCTTATTTAAATAAATAAATAAAGTATGTCTCTCCCCGTATCCTTTCAAGTTCCTTTTTAAAGTAAATCTTTTTCAAAGCCAACAACAAAAGAACCAAAAATAATAATGTCATTCAATTAAAAATCCAACATTTCAACTATTAACAGACCATGCCTTGCAGTAGAAAAAGTGCATAAATAACAGATATATTCAAGCTCAGTTTGCTACACTCTGATTTACTCTGTACATTGGTCTAAGCCAGATACCTGGCATCTTTTCTTAGATGCAAGTTCATCAATGTCTGGGGTCAGGCTCTGAGCTGAGGAAAACCTCAGGATGGAGTGAAGGTGTTCATCAGTGAGTCGACTTCTGTGAGGTGTTTTGTTCACCTTCATCATAGAGAACAGTTGTTCACATAGATATGTGCTGCCAAACATTGAGAGCATCTGAGCAGCTTGGGTGCGTAATTGAGGCATTGTGTCGGGGAGGAAACATGGAAACCGCACAACACCAACAGTCATATTTTGATTTGAGCATGTCATTACATTGGAGTTCAATTAGCTCCATTTGGAGGCTGGTTGGTGCGCTTTCCACGTCGATCGCAAACGGGTTACTGAGCAGTTCAAATCTCCCTTTCTGAGCCTCAAAGTCGGCAAATCGCCGGGAAAGCTCGGTGCTGAGCGCGTTGATTTTTTCAGCAAACTGTGCGCTAGGCAGCACGGCAGGAGAAATTTGCTCTACCATGGTTTGGCAGCACGGAAAATGACCCAAGTTTCCTTGCAGCATCTGAGTCTTCCACAGACACAACTTAGTTTTAAAGGCCCTCACTGCTGCATACATGTCTGTGATGATGTGGCCCCGTCCCTGAAGCTGCAGTGAGTCGACTTCTGTGAGGTGTTTTGTTCACCTTCATCATAGAGAACAGTTGTTCACATAGATATGTGCTGCCAAACATTGAGAGCATCTGAGCAGCTTGGGTGCGTAATTGAGGCATTGTGTCGGGGAGGAAACATGGAAACCGCACAACACCAACAGAGTCATATTTTGATTTGAGCATGTCATTACATTGGAGTTCAATTAGCTCCATTTGGAGGCTGGTTGGTGCGCTTTCCACGTCGATCGCAAACGGGTTACTGAGCAGTTCAAATCTCCCTTTCTGAGCCTCAAAGTCGGCAAATCGCCGGGAAAGCTCGGCGCTGAGCGCGTTGATTTTTTCAGCAAACTGTGCGCTAGGCAGCACGGCAGGAGAAATTTGCTCTACCATGGTTTGGCAGCACGGAAAATGACCCAAGTTTCCTTGCAGCATTTGAGTCTTCCACAGACACAACTTAGTTTTAAAGGCCCTCACTGCTGCGTACATGTCTGTGATGATGTGGCCCCGTCCCTGAAGCTGCAGGTTAAGCACATCGAGATGGCTCACAATGTCAGACAGAAATGCAAGCTCACACAGAAACTTTTTATCTCTCAGCTCTGTTGTGTCCTTCCCTTTGTTTTCCATAAACTGACAGATTTCCTCACGTAGCTCAAAACATCTGTTCAGTACTTTTCCTCTGCTTAGCCATCTCACCTCTGTGTGATAGGGCACATCTCTGTATTCCGAATCCAACTCCTCCAGAAAAGACTTGAACTGCCGGTGATTCAAACCTTTGGCTCTTATGAAGTTGACTACTCGTTTTATAGAGCTCATAACATGTTCCATTTGCAGAGCTTTGCCACAGAGCGCTTCCTGATGTATGATACAGTGATAAACTGTAAGTTCACCTGCATCTTCCTCCCGCATCTTCTCCTGAATCCTGCCGACCAATCCACTCTTTTGACCGCACATCGCGGGCACACCATCTGTCATCAGTCCCACAAGTTTATCCCAAGGCAGGCTCATTTCAGTTATACATTTGGATACTTCTTCAAAGATATCTTTTCCTGTGGTGGTGCCATGTATTGATTTTAATCCTAAAAGTTCCTCTGTGACGCACAGGCTCGAGTCTACTCCACGGATGAAGATTGACAGCTGGGCAGTATCAGACGTGTCGCTGCTCTCATCCACAGCAAGGGAGTATGCAATAAAATCTTTTCCCTTTTTTATTAGTTGTTCATGTAGATTAGTGGAAAGCTCACACACGCGCTCAGCCACGGTGTTTCTGCTCAGGCTCACATTTAAAAATTCTTGCTTTTTATCTGGGCACACGATGTCGCAAACTTTGACCATGCACTTTTTGACAAACTCTCCCTCATTAAAGGGCCGGGCTGATTTTGCTCTCTCTGCTGCCACAATAAAGCTGGCCTTTACAGCAGCTTCACTTTTTGATTTTGCTTTCATGAACATAGTCTGCCGGCAAACCAGACTTCTTTTCATCTCCTCCACCTTCTGCAGCTTCTGCTTTACGTCCAGGTCCTTGTACTTTTCATAATGTTTTGTTTCATAGTGTCTTCTTATGTTATATTCTTTCCTTACAGCCACGTTAGCTCCGCACACAAGACAAACAGGTCTGTCCTTTATATTCGTGAACAGATAATCTGCCTCCCAACTGTCTTGAAAGCTCCTGTTGTCCATCTTTCGTTTGGCCATTTTTGTGGAGGGTGAAATTAATTTGGTCGATGTGACTGGAGCATGGTTGTCAATGACTGTCAACAGAAAAAAGCAGCACTTGCCGGTTTCGACTGCGCGCCAACATACTAGCAAAGCATTGTGGGATTTGTAGTATTAGCGGTACAGTATATACCGCGGGCCAGCTCTAATGCACATTTGATATGATCTCGCGGGCCAATTATAATTACACTGCGGGCCAAATTTGGCCCGCGGGCCTGAGTTTGACACATGTGATGTAGTGTGTTGACCATAATGTTTATGTAGGGTCCGAATAAGTGAGGAGGCGAGTTGACGTTTTATAAAATTTATTACAAGAACTATGTACACGCGGGGAGACCCTGCTGCGAGTACGGGAGTAACAGCAAAGAGACAATATGTCTCCTGCTCCAGGCTTAGATATCCCAGGTGATGCCAACCCCCCAAAGGCGGGGCATTACCCCTCCCAGCCTAGGGCACTGCCATACTAATATATTATATCTATATTACGATCCTACAGTTTATAGGGTTAATGTGTTCTGTTAGAACCTTGGCTTGCCGTAGAGTTTGAGCTGCAAGACACGCATGTGCAGTAAGTCTCAGAGTATGAAGATATGGCGAAGTAAAGGCAACACTGAAACAACACAAGTCTTGGCCTACTCAATACAGCCATCGTCAGTGGGTCAAACTACAACACTTACTGTGTTAAAAAATAATATTTTGGGGGGGGATATCTCTTAGGAATAAAATTCAATAGGTTCTCAGGTATAAAGTGCAGCTTCACCAAAGTCACCTCATGCACCATCCATCATCTACTGCTCGGACTACACCACTTACTGTAGTTTGGACAAAAACATATTTTCCTATTTTTAGGAAATATTCATTTGAAATAAAATTCAATACCTTTGCTGGTATTAAGTGCACCTCCACCAAAATCATCTCCACACCATCCATCATCTGCTGGTCAGACTACATCATTTAGTTTGGACAAAAAAAACATTTTCCTATTTTTAGGAAGTAATTATTTGAAATAAAATTCAGTAGCTGGTAAATTACTACATGCAGTTTCACCAAATCACCTCACACACTATCGTCTGATGGTCAGACACTTGTTTTAAAATCGTGAACATTGTCTTTCTCTGTCTTCCAAAACTTGATACGTATTTGATTTTTTTTTTTTTTTTTTAAGCTTCAGTTGTGTAAAATTTTAAACGAGCATATGTCGCCATTTCACTGCATTTTCACATGAAAAAGTATGAAGATTAGTAGATTACCAGACTGATATCATTGGTAAGTATTAAAGTTTCCAAGGTGGCATTCAAAAAAATTGGTTTGACTATAAAAACAATTACCACTCTTCATATGAAGCTTGCCAGTTCCAAAAAACTTAAATTATACAACAGTTAGTTCCAACCAAGCAATTTGATTGGACAATAGGGATTCCAGGAGTTACTAAAATCCACGATAACTGTACTCAAACGTTTCACTGGTATCAATCTGCTTCAAAGGTGTACATGTAATCATTAATTACTAACAGTAATTTACTATCAGCTAACTTGAGAATTGCAATACTGTTTTGGATATCTTAATTTATACAGTGAGATGCTGTTTGACAAGAAATTATACATCCATGACCCGGAAGTGCCACCGTTTTGAAAAAGAACTTTATGTCTGCCCTTGTATACAGTAAATGTTGTTAAGCTATTTCACGTCTGTTTGAAAAAATAGGCAGTGCTAGAGTTGTATTTATTGTCTTCATTAACAAACCACAATACCTTTGTGGTGACGGACTCTTTGTCATTTGAAAATGCCAAGGAAAAGCAAGTGAAGTGTGCTAATGCCAAATCACTAGCATGCTAACTAACAACGCATTGGCTACGGTTTGATCTGGGCCTTTTCAGTACCAACTCAACAGGTGACCGGTATGTATTAATAAAGAATGACTTTTGCACTTGACAGTATTTAATTTGTTTACATGTGTGTGAAATGACAATAGACGTTTTCGTGCTGATTAAGATGTTTAGCAACAGTTACTGGCTACATTTAAAAAGGACTATTTTTTTTCTCAGCTGCGCAAAATAACTAGTTAAACAAATAATTATATTTTGTCCAGTATTACTGTCATTTAGGTAGCATGGTGGTGCACTGGTTAGCACTGCAGCAGCACAGCAAGAAGGTCACGGGATCGATCCCACCCCCTGACCATCGGGGACCCTTCTGTGTGGACTTTGCATGTTCTCCCCATGTCTGCATGGGTTTCCTCCCACAGGCCAAAGACATGCAGGTTAACTGGCATCAACTGGGGATTCTAAATTGTCCTTGGGTATGAATGTGAGAGTGAATGGTTGTCTGTCTCTCTGTGTTGGCCCTGTGATGGACTGGTGATCTGTCCAGGGTGGACCCTGCCTCTTGCCCAAAGATGCTGGGATAGGCTCAAGCCCCCCCGCGACCCAGAAAAGGATTAAGCAGTAGAAGATGGATGGATGAATGGATGCTGTCATTTAATAAATTGTGCTTGCCGGAACTATTGTATAAAAGCAATATTACACTCAAGGTCGTTACGGTATCATGAATATACGAACTACGGGTGTGATACTCAAATGCTCTCCACGTATCACACCCACATTTACTATATTCATTGATACCATACTCCCTCTCGCGTAGTACTGCTTAAATCTCATACACTGCATCAGTGTCGCCAGAAATACGATAATTATCGTATGTATACGATAGTTTTAGGATCTATATGATATACTGTATGATCAGTACTTTTCAAAAAGGCCAAATATACAATACTTTTGGCATTTCTGTGCAACCCCCCCCCCCCCCCCCCCCCCCCCCCCAAAAAAAGTCATTTTGATTGATGTGAACACCCACGCATCACCAGAAACTGATGCCTGCTCATAGCTAATCACCTCATACCTTGCTGGCTCCTCCTCACCGCCAAATGTGCCAATCACATCAGCAGCGTTTAGCTCATGTTTGTTTGCACAGCTGCACTGGCACCAAAATAAATTTTAAAAAAATCAGTGAACGTGAGTTCAGACTCGGAGGGAAAAAAGTACTGAAAGAAAAGAGTCCGGCAGCACAGACACGGACACCTGTAAGAAAATAAAGCAACTCTGCCGAGCACGGCAGCTTTGTCGCCCTGCCTGAGAGACCCTACATTTATGGATGGAAGCAGTGGTTGTGCAAAGGGGTACAATTCACTGTGTGGGTGGGTCTACTTAAGTGTGACAATGAATGAAGCAGTTGTTTCATTCAAATGGCTGAGTCTCTGCATTTATTCCTTAAGGTTACTGCAGTTACATACATATAGAATAGCTTTGTTTTTAAATACACTCTCCTAGCTTGTGATTTTTCAAGTTATTTTATTACATACGATAATTTGGGTCAAAATATGATAATTTTAAGACAACAATATGAGATTTCTTCATTTCCCATCTGGCAACACAGCATTGCATGCTGGTCTCTTCATAGACCAGCACAGACTTGAAAAGGAAGTGGTCTTCTAGTTCAAGAAGAGTAAAAACGAAACTTGTTGGTGTTGCAATCAAAACGACTTAAATTTGCAAAAAGACACAAACATGTGGCCTATTCTTTCATCTAGAAGACCTGTATAGCTGCACTGACATCTTGGTCCACAATTAAACTCCCATTCAGACAGTGTATGGTGTATGA
The DNA here is from genome assembly GCA_020510985.1 of Pholidichthys leucotaenia. Classification (NCBI taxonomy): domain Eukaryota; kingdom Metazoa; phylum Chordata; class Actinopteri; order Cichliformes; family Pholidichthyidae; genus Pholidichthys; species Pholidichthys leucotaenia. Next base: position 285,805,124 of record CM035837.1, read on the forward strand.
TTGCCAAAAGCAAACTGTGATTAAACTGTTAACCACATGTTGTATATTCAATTGCTGCTGAGGGATAAACATGGGTAATATTTCTAAGTAACCATAAGTTTGTGTGGTAATCTACTTTTCTGCAGCTAGGAGACAAAACAACACTGTGAAACTGAAACAAGTTATCACTAAGCCATGCATTTGTTAAATAATCACCGTGTTGGTGTTCCCCTGACATCCAAGATGCTTGTTTCAATTGCTCAGAAGGAAAAATCTGTTTCACTGTATATGGCACTGTTAAACCAAACAAACACTGAAAGATTATCTGATACTGCTGGTGTACAGGTGCTGAACAAAGTAAACATGTTCTAGAGACGTACACAATTTCCAAATACATAATGTAGTGAATAACTGATTAACCAGGAGAATGATGGCTGTTTCACAGAGAAAAATCAATATATCATTTATTCCTGTATGGGCTAAAGAGGTGGCTTATTGTATAACAGAGAAATCTCAAATCTAATTTCTTTCTGAAGGAGTGGTACATATACAGTACAACAACAACAGTAATAATAAGGCAGCGGTTACAGGTACAGAACCAAACCCATAGCCTAAAAAGTCTGAAGGTTTCCCATCACAGATGACAAAAGAATAAAACTATCTCATTCAAGAGGCCCAGACTTATGTCAGTCTATTCTTAAGTTTCTTACTTGTTTTGCTTCCCTTAACCCCTTAACGCCTGAATTTATTTCCAATTATGAAAAAAAAAAATTTCACTTGTGTTTTTGCTTTCAAGTAGATGCTAAATTAAGTTGAGAAAGTTAATTTGACTATAGCACATAAAATAGATATAATTTTAGGTATGATGAAAATTAGCGAAAACAGGCATCTATGGTAAAAAAAAAAAAATTGTAAAAAAGCACCTGTTCCCATCTCAAGTATGAAGAATCTTTTATTTATGCAACTAAGTTATTTTCAATATTTTCAACTCTCATGACTGCCAAACTATAACCCTAACCCTAGCAATCAGGAAATGGATGGTGCTCCGTCTCTGACCGTTCCTACGAGAAACTAATGCTTGCAAAAGGTTCCTAGGTATGTGTTGGAAGTGCTCCAACCGGAAGTGGAGGAATACAGACGGTATTTTGGTTGCATTTGGAGCGGAAGTGGTTTGATGCGAATTTGCGACAACAGGCGTCAAGGGGTTAAATTGACTGCATTCTGTTCCACATCTAACACTGGGAATGTAACCCACATGTGTCCTGCAAGTGTGATTCTACATAGAGCCATGTAAATGTGCTGTTTCAGACTTAGTATCTTTAGATCTTAATACGTCTGGAAGAGGCAGGAGTTGCATTGAACTTGAACTTTATTAGAAGTCACAATCAGGACATGTGCTACAGTGGATAGCCCCAAGCTAGCTACGTACTGTCACGGGCTTTGCTTTATTAGGAGGTGAGGCACCAAAGACCCAGTCTTCTGCCGTTAGTTCCCTCTTATAGTCGGGATGTGATGATGTCACGACGGGCGTCCATCCCCATGTTTACAACGTGCTGAGTGTCTATGTGGCCATACATAACATCTACCCCCCCCCCCCAGAAAAGTTCCAAACAACATGCAAATTTTAAGACATTACATTCACAACAACTTTTTTTTTTTCTCCTAAACGTGAACCACCGGGTGGACCACCGGTTGGCCCTGCAAGACTGGGTGGATTATTCTGCCACAGTGAACCAGTCGTGCTCTATCAAACACATTCACAGAGCACCACTGTTATGGCTTGAGTTCAGGGGGCTTCTGGCGAGCCTGCGGTGGGTGCGCCTCTGGAGGCACCAGCTGCAGCAGGCCTGGGTGTGCTCTCTCTCGTCAGCGAAGTCCCAGTCCGGGTCCCACACTGGCTGGATTGGCTTCAGTGTTGTTGTTCGATCTTGGGCATCTGCTGCTCTCACCTTCCGCAGACGGCTGGCATGACATCTTGAGCAGTCAGCCATCTGGAAAAGGGCTGGCCCCAACTGTACGGTGATCCACATAAGCAGTGATGGGAGCATCTGCAGGTTGTCTGGGCATTTGGGTTCAGACACACCGATCCGATCAAGCACTACGAGCAGCGATTTGTTCGGCCATACCCTGCTCTGCTGTCTTTTTTTTTTTTTTTTATTTAAGTTTTTGTAAAGGGTATACAAGTCGTTACAGCAATGCATTGTTTACATTTTCATCACATGTTCCCTTATTTTCTGATATCTGACAACATTGGAAGATTAATTCTTACAACACCCCTTTTTTTTTTTTTTTAAAGTGAAAGAAAAAGTGAAATTAAAGAGGAAAAAAAAACAAATAACAAAAAAAAAAAAAACCAGTAAAAAACAAACAAAAAGAAAAAGTAAGTAAATAAAGATAAAAGAGCATCTGAGTAGCAATGGGGCAATGGAGCAATGGGGGCAATGGATCAGCGTTCTCGTCGCGCCCTCCGCCAGTACCCGGGCTTGCCTGGGGAAGCTAATGATCCTACCAGCAGACTAAATTCAAAGAGACGACGCCTCTGTGCCAAGTCAAAGAAGAATCCTAGTCACAGTCCTAAAGCCGAAAGCAAACAGCCCCAAGAGCACTTTGTGGTAGGATCTGCCCTTCGCATATTACAACTAAACGTTGAAGGCCTATCTGCAGCCAAGCGAAGCCTTATCGAAGTCCTCGCCTTCCAACATTCGATTGATGTAATCTGCCTCCAAGAGACTCATATTGGCACAGAGGAAGCTGGCCGCTTCACCATCAAAGGCTTTGACCTCCTGTGCTATGTTCTACATGCTAAACATGGACGTGCCACCTATGTGCGTTCTGACATAGTTGAAGCAAATCACCTGATAACAACACATTTCTCAGACACCATAATCATTGGTGGCTTCCATATTGTCAATGTGTACAAGCCCCCTAATGCCAACTGGGATCTGCAGGTCTTACCCACCCTACCCCACCCTGCCATCTATGTGGGGGACTTTAACAGCCATCACCCTGACTGGGGGTACCCAGCAGTGGACAGTGATGGGGAGGCACTTTCAGACTGGGCATCCAGAAATGACCTCGCTTTGATATACGACCCCAAACAAAGAGGAACCTTCCACTCTGCTAGGTGGAAGAAGGACTATTCTCCTGACCTGTGTTGGGTCAGCTCTTTGAATGGGGAGCCATATCCTACACAGATCCTCATTCTTGATGATTTTCCACACAGCCAACACCGGCCCCTGCTTGTACACATTGGCCTACAACTTCCAGTCATATACAGCCCAAGGAAGATGCGCTGGAACTTCCGCAAAGCCAACTGGAAGAAATTCAGTGAAACTCTGGACCGGAGCATTGTTACCATCCCACTCCACACCATCACTGTAGATGAAGCATACAACCGCTTCTGCAGCGCAATCTTCAAGGCTGCCCATACTGCAATCCCACGAGGCTACCGACCCCTCTATGTCCCATGTTTGGACGGAGAAAGTGCTGCCCTCCTACAATCCTATCAAACATCAGGGGACCCAGAGATAGCAGACCATCTCATTGAATCGCTAAATACAGCCCGGCGAAAGAAATGGGAGGAGACAGTTGCTGACCGGAGCTTTACCCACTCTAGCAGGAAATGTTGGCGCCTCATCCGTCGCCTAGGAGCTGCACAGAAGCCCCCTAGCCAAAGCCGAGCATCCGTCACACCCAACCAAGTTGCATCCCACCTACTGACTATCGCCAAAGCACCCCAAGACAAAGACACCAGAAGAGCAGTTACAACTGAGCTAAAAAAACACCAAAAAATGCCTGTAGAGGAAATGAACCCTGAACCCTTCGAGGCTGCTGAACTGGAGAAAGTCCTACAGGGCCTGAAATGTGGAAAGGCAGCAGGATACGATAACATCTTCCCAGAATTCATGAAGAATCTTGGCCCCCGAGCCCTAACCTGGTTGACACAATTCTACACAAGGATCACACAAACGAACTCGATCCCAAAGAAATGGCGGACAGCAAAGGTCATTGCCATCCCAAAACCTGGCAAAGACCACAAACTACCAGCAAGCTACCGCCCAATCTCCCTACTCAGCGTTCCTTACAAAATCATGGAGCGCCTAATACTGCAACGCATTTCCCCAGAAATAGAGGATATTCTAAGTGTGGATCAAGCAGGTTTCCGCAAGGACCGCAGTACAGGAGAACAAGTACTGGCCCTAACCACCTTCATTGAAAATAGCTTCGAGAGCAGACTGAAGACAGGGGCTGTGTTTCTCGATCTTACAGCCGCCTATGATACGGTCTGGCACAAAGGCCTCCTCCTGAAACTTATAAAGGCGATCCCTGCTTGGGCAACAGCAATTATAAAAACCCTGCTGACCAACCGAAGGTTCAGAGTCCACCTCAGTCAGAACACAAGTGCATGGAGAATGCAGAAAAACGGACTCCCACAAGGCTCAGTTCTAGCTCCAACTCTGTTCAACCTCTACATAAACGACCTGCCTACTACAAAATCCCGCAAATTCATCTATGCAGACGACATCTGTTTGGCATTCCAAGCACCAGACTTTGAACCACTGGAACGGGTGCTCACGGAAGATCTTGCTAAACTGGACCAGTTCTGCAAAATCTGGCGCCTAAAACCAAGCCCAGCAAAAACCGTCTCCAGTGTATTTCATCTCCACAATGCAAAAGCTGCCAGAGAACTAAACATCCACCTGAGCGGACTCAAGCTTAAGCATGCCCCAAATCCAACTTATCTTGGAGTGACCCTTGATAGGACCTTATCCTTCAAGGAACATCTAAAGGGGACGGCTGCTAAGGTGAAAGTACGAAACAACCTGCTCTGCAAGCTCGCTGGTGCAAAATGGGGGGCGGCAGTCTCCACCCTGCGCACCTCAGCACTGGCCCTTTCATACTCTGTAGCAGAATATTGTGCCCCTGTCTGGTCCAGGTCATCGTACACACACCATGTAGACACCCAGCTCAACTCAACCATGAGAACTATAACTGGAACAATCCGCTCAACACCACTCCCCTGGCTCTCTGTACTGTCAAACATAGCCCCTCCACACATCCGGCGAGCAGCATTAACTCAAAGGATGCTCCAAAAAGTTAAAGATTTTCCTCACTTACCAATCCATGCAGATATCTACACCCCACCCACTGCCCGACTTTCATCCAGACGGCCGATTTGGAAAAACCCTCCCCCAGCTGACTTTACCATCCAGACAGCTTGGCAAGAGGAATGGGAAACCAAGGAGGTCCCAAACAAACAGCTGGTGATAAACCCCAACCAACAGGTCCCGGGCACCAACCTCCCAAGGAGACAGTGGTCTACACTCAATCGCTTCAGGACTGGACATGGCCCCTGCTTGGCCAGCCTTCACAGATGGGGCAGTAGCCCTAGCCCACTGTGCGCATGTGGAGAGGAGCAAACTATGGAACACATCATAGAGGCTTGCCCGCTCCAAAGACTGGAAGGAGGATTACACACCCTCCATACAGCAAACCAGGAGGCAACTGCTTGGCTTAAGGACTTTGCATTCGCTAAATAAATAAATAAAATCTGAGTAGCGTTGGAACAAAGAGCGGAACCATTATTGAAATGGTATTTGTCAAAGATTAGATCTAATGGAAGACACATATGCGGTCCAGGGTTGTCAAAAGTTCATGAACACATCCATGTCCTGTCTCAGTGTGAATGTCAACTTTTCCATCGAGTAAATGTCTTGAATCACGTTAATCCAATCTTCAGGTGTAGGACAGTCCTTCAACATCCATTTTTTAGTTAGAGCTTTTTTACTTGCCAATATTAAAACACTGAATAAGTATTTTTCTCCTCGTCTTTCCAGTGAGTCCGGTAGTAAACCCAAATACAAAGTTACAAAAGAAAAGGGAACTGTAATTTTGAATATTTTCCCCAATATTGTCTGTACCTTGGTCCAATATTGGTGGATAACTGGGCATGACCAAAACACATGAAAATGATTTGCAGTCTTTTCACCACACAAGCACCAACAGTTCAATCCCTTATGGGTAAATTTGTTTTGTGCAGGTGTTCTGAAAAATCTTGCCAAGTTTTTCCATCCAAATTCTCTCCACTGCAGGGATGAGGTACTTTTCCATTGCTGTTTATTTAGCTTTTCCCATATTTCCAGTTGTAAAGTGAAATTCCCCTCTTTTTCCCATCTCTCTTTTATATAAGATGTGTTGTCTCCTTTTAAGTCTTGAAGACCTTGGTATATTTTAGAAATGTATCTGATCCCTGGGATCCCTTTATATGCCATTAAGAAGACCTTCAGAACACCTGACTGGGCCCTTTCCAAAACCTCCTTTTTAAGTATATTGTTTATGTGGTGTCTAAGCTGGAAGAACCTGTAAAGGTCTTGATTTATTAGGCCTTGTTTTTTCAAATCTTCAAAACTTCTTAAGATTTGCCCTTTAAAAAAATCGTAATATTTTATCAGCCCTTTCTCCTTCCACTTTTTAAATCTGGTGTCTGTTTTATTAGGAGTAAAGTCCTGATCATACGCAATCCATTGCAGAAGTCGATAGGGCTCTTTAGTTTGATTCTCTCTGACTATCTTAAACCAAATTTTTAGCGGGGGTCTCTATCCACGGGTTAGTGTTATTCAAAAGCTTAGGTAAGGCATTGTTCCCTATTATCGCCTGTAGGGGGATGTCACTTGTTATTTGGCATTTGATCTCCTTCCATTGTGCAGTGTAGACTGGGTTACATATCTCTACTAAAGTTTTAATTTGTGCGGCTTTAAAGTAGTCCCTGATATTTGGCAGCGCGAGCCCACCTTTATCTTTGTTTAGCTGTAGGGTTCTATATCTGATTCTAGGTCTCTTGCCCTGCCATATGAATCTTGAGATCCTTCTGTCCAGCTCCTGCCATGTTTTTTTGGGAGGTTCTACCGGTATTGTTTGGAAAAGGTATAGAAGACGTGGAAGTATATTCATTTTGACTGCTTCAATTCTTTGTGCAGTACCCAAGAATGGTATCATATTCCATCTTGCTAGGTCAGATTTTATTTTTGTCACCAGTGGATCATAGTTTAGTGATATAATTTTGTTGAGTTGTTTCGGGATATTGACCCCCAGATATTTCATAGATTCCGACTCCCAGTTAGTTTTGAGTTTGCTTAGTGAATAATGATTTGGGTCATAGTTGAATGTTAAAACTTGGGTTTTATGCATGTTTAATTTGTACCCCGATAAATCTCCATACTCTGAAAAAACTGAGGTTAGTTCTGGTAAAGAAGTGTTCGGCTGCCCTAGGTATATTAAAATGTCATCAGCAAAGAGTGCTATTTTATGTTCCTTCTGACCAAGTGTAATACCTTGAATTTTTTGGTTTTGTCTTATCCATTGGCTCAGAGGTTCTATGAAGATTGCAAAGAGCAGTGGAGACAGGGGGCAGCCCTGACGACATCCTCTTTCCAGTTCAAAAGAAGATGATAAAATACCGTTAATCCTTATTTTAGCTGTTGGTTTTTAATATAATGCCTGTATAGTTCTAATGAAGTTGTTATGAAAATTGAAACTGGATAAGATTCTATATAGAAAAGACCAGTCAACCGAATCAAATGCTTTTTCAGCATCTAATCCCAATATGACTGCATTTAAGTTATATTTTTTTATATGATGAATTATGTGTAAAGTGCGTCGAATGTTGTCTTGTGTCTGTCTTTGTCTTATAAAACCTGTTTGGTCTAAATGAATTAGGTCTGTCAGTATATTTTCTAACCTTTTGGCAAGGATAATGGTAAAAAGCTTATAGTCCTGATTTAGTACACTGATTGGTCTGTAGTTGGAGCACTCTAGTTTATCCTTTTCAGGTTTAGGTATAACTGCAATGACCCCTTCTCTCCAGGAGGGGGGGATTTCCCCTGTGTGGAGGACATAATTAAATGTTTTCAGGAGGAGAGGAGATAGTTGCTGTTTAAAGGTTTTGTACCACTCTGCTGTATAGCCATCAGCTCCTGGGGATTTGTTAGCTTTAAGTTTCATAATTGCTTTTTCCAATTCTTTAGGATGTATTTCTGACAGTAGTGTTTTATTTTGTGACTCCGTAAGTTGGGGAAGGTTTAATGTGTTTAGGAATGCCTCGGATGCGTTTTTATGTTTTTTGTGGGAGTATAAGTTCTTATAGTAATTCTCGAAGTTTTTAAGAATATCCTGAATTCTGAATTTTATTTCCTTTGATACTGGGTCTCTGATTTTGTAGATTGCTCTTTCTGTTTGATGTTTCCTCAATTTATAGGCTAGCAATTTTGCCGATTTACTGCCTGCTTCATAGTATTTTTGTTTCAGAAATGTAAGTTTCTTCTGGATTTCTATTGTGTAGATCTCATTTATTTGGTTTTTAATTTCCTTAATCTTGAGCGAGTCAGTAGAATGAGTGTTGCCTTTGTGTTCTTTTTCTAGGTTCTTAAGTTCTGACTCTAATGTGGATAGTTTTTCTTGTCTTAGTTTCTTTTGGGTTGCCAGTTTTGCAATAATCTTTCCTCTTATTACAGCTTTGCATGCATCCCACAGTATTAAAGGGGATACTTCTCCATTATTGTTATCTTCCAAATATCTGAGAATATCTGATTCCAATTCATCTTTCAATGGTCCTTTCAGGACATTTGAATTTAACCTCCAAGAAAATGTATTATTTGTGTATTTTTGGATATTTAAGTCCATGTAGATCGGACTGTGGTCGGAGAGATCCATCAGTCCTATTTTACATGTTTTTACTCTTCCAATGTCTCTATTAAACATAAAAAAATAGTCAATCCTTGAGTAAGATGAATGTGGAGTTGAGTAAAATGTATAGTCTTTTACACTGGGGTTGAGTTCCCTCCACACGTCACAGATTCCCAATTCTTTTAGTAGCATCCGAGTCTTCCTGTTTTGGGTGTTATTTTGATGTGGGGAATTACCAGAAGCATCCCAGTATGGATTCAGTCTAAGATTGAAGTCCCCACCACATATCACTAAACCTTGAGCTTTAGTTATCATTAGGTCGAATACATTTTTATAAAATTTCCAGTTAGCCCCTGGGGGAGCATACACATTCAGCAGGGTGATATCTTCTCCCTCTAGCCGCCCAGTTACCAAACTGTATCTCCCTTCTTTATCTTTGTGTTCTGTTTTTTTTTCAAATGTAATTTTGGTTGATATCAATGTCGCTACTCCCCTCCTCCTCCCTGATTTATATGAAGATGAAGAGATCATTTTAAACCCTTGTCTACAGAGTTTATTGTGTTCCACATCTGTTAGGTGGGTTTCTTGTAAAAATATTATTCCTGCTTTGTCTTTTTTCATTTTGCCTAGAATCTTGGATCTTTTAACTGGATTCAGGATTCCTTTTACATTATATGAAATTATTTTGGTTACACCCTGTTTCTCCATTGTGTTGTTTTGTTTAGTATAACTGTGTGGTGGCCCTCTTTTGTGCTACTCAGAAACTGAAAGAACATTAAAAACAAGAAAAACATTAAGAACATAGTGTAAAAAACTTTAAAACAAAAAGCTGTCATAAGAACTTCCTGAGCTGAGGTCTTTTTAAAGACCCTGTAAGAGCCTTGATGGAGTGAAGGCCCTGAGGGAAATTCCTCAAACTCTGTTACGTGTTGAGGGCCCTCTCTTACCACTGAAAGTAGTCCCATGCTTTTAACGCGAGTTTCAGAACCCAATCCAAACTTGTAATGATTTTTTTTTTCCCTTTTATGCCTAAACCCTGTGAAATTGTGTGCACCCTCCCACCCCCATCACATCAAACATTCACGCAAAAACAGTATTTGTTAGTATGAGGAGAACATGTGGATTATTGTCACATTTCTATTTTAACAAGTTTTTTTTTTTTTTTATTACAAAGACTTATTTGTTTCAAATAATATGATTGTTCCATGAAATGTTTTACCACATGCTGAATATGCATCTCCTTTAAAGTTTGTTACCTTGTATGAGGGGGGTTGGATGTGCGGATTGATTCAAGAGAAAAGAAAAAAAAAAAAGAAAAAAAAAGGTCGCTATTCCAACCTGAAAACGGATAGTTTATCCGCGACGCTCTGGTGCTGGGTTTCCCGCTGCTGGTCCGTGGATTTTGAGGGTCTTTGTGTTGTCCATGTTTGCGCTTTGATCTTCTCACTCGGGTCTGCTGCGGGTTTAAATACCGTTACCGGGAGCCCTCTTTTCGCCATGTCAGCTGTTGCTTCTTCCGCCGAATTATAGAGACACGTTTCATCGCCGTAGAAGACCCTTAACTTCGCAGGAAATGGTGTCTGAAAGCGCAATTTCTTCTCTCTTAACACCTTTTTCGCGTCATTGTATTCCCTGCGCTTTTTAAGGACCTCCGGGGCGTAATCGTGTTCCACGTAGACTTTTCTCTCCTGGTGCATAAATCCTTTTTTCTGCCAGGCCAGTCTTACAACCTCTTGTTTTATTTTGAAATTGGAAAATCTTACCAACACCGAACGTGGGGGCGCTTCCGCCGCCGGCCTAGCGGCTAATGAACAATGTGCCTTTTCTATCTTCAAGTCGGTGGTTTGTGGAATATCCAATTTCTCTCTTAGTAGGGATTCCACGCATTCTGCCATTGAGTTAAAACCATTTTCGGTTCCTTCTATCAGACCATGAATTCTTATGTTGTCTCTTCTTTGTTTTCCTTCTTGGTCGGTTAGCTTAGCCTCTATAGCTGCTTGTCTTTTGCGTAGGTCTAGCACAGAATCTTCGAGCACTTTTATTCGATCCTCTGTTTCCAAGATTCGGTTCTCGGCCTGGTCCACTCTGCTGTTTGTCCTTTTCAATTCTTCTCTGAATTCCCGAAATTCGGCCGTAACTTCTCGGCGAAATCGTCGTAGCTCCTCAAATAGTGATTTCAGGCTAACCCTTTTGTTAGCTATCACCAGTTCCTCGTCTTCTGAACGGAGATCTTCCAGTTCAGATTCTCCGGCCGATACGTGTCCTGGCCTGGAGAATTTCAGTTTCTTCTGTTTTCCTTTTGACATGATGATTTTGTCTTTTGATTTTCACTCCTCCAAAAATCCGTTAAGTTTGATTTTCAAGGTGTTATCCTGGATTGGGTCTGAGAGCTTCAGTGTTAAGCTGCAGTCGCCATGGCGTCCAGACCGGAAGTCCTGCTCTGCTGTCTTTGCTGTCAGTTGTTGTTGTGGCAGCGTGCCATACATACCAGTGGCAGGACGCACCCTCAGTTGTCATTGTTCCGATTTGTGCTTTCGCTCTTCAGTGTTTTCCCTCAGTGGCATTATGCATGGAGTAACTGTATCTTCGTCCAAGTGTGTTGTGCTTTCTTCATCAGTGGTCAAACAGAGTCCATCGTTGTCATGAATGGTAAAGCTCAACTCATAAAACAGATCACACCCCAGGATGTTGTGTCTGTGTGTGGCTACCTGGAAGGTGAACACCGGGAGGACTCTTGTCCCATAGTGAATGGTCAGCGTTATGGTTCATACGAGGCTGATACGAGTGTGCCCATACCCGTAAAGCTCCACTGCATTCTTCTCGATAGGATGATTGGAGAAGAATCTCTTTACTGTAATCCAGTTCAGCACTGACCTCACAGCGGCGGTGTCCAGCAGCAGTGGCAAGTCGGCCGTGCCCCACGTGTCCCTCTGGAGCTTACCGTGCGGATGGTAGTCATCGGTGATTTTTTTCGGGCTGGGTAGCTGGTCTGTCGTGACGAACGGCAGACCTTGGTGAAGTGGTTAAATTTGCCACAGCATCTGCATCGTTGTCCTCTGGCCGGGCAGGTACTCGCTCTCTCTTGGTGCATCGGGGAGCTGCAGTTACCGCTTGGACGATGTTTCACGGCACCCATCCCGGCGTCCTCCTAGGAGGACACGGCAAGGCCAGATTCTTCTTCTGGGTTAACCGCTTGCACCAACGGGGCTCGTCGCTAGAGCTCGCCTAGCTGTTATTCCAGCTTGTCAGCTGCCTCAAGCTAGCACTCCAACTCCACCACCTGTGCCAACGATAGGTTGCCTGGCGCTCTGATAAACTCTGCCCACAGCCTCAGGTTATTGATGTGCTCCGTCAGCTGGTCCCGCACCATCTCGTCCTCCAAATAGCCAAACTCACATGCGCTCACCAGACAGCGGAGGTCCGAGATGTACTGCTGGCCAGCTCACCCACCCCCTGTCGGCCCTGATGGAGCTGAATCCTCTTCGCTATCACACTTTCCAGTGTCATGAAGTGTCTGGCTGGTAGTACAATGCAGTCTTTGTATGTGTCCGCCTGTCCTAAATTCCTAAATATCCACTGCCCCTTGGCGCCCAGGCTGTAGAGTAGGATTGCTCGCATCCTCAACTTTCCATGTCTGCCCAGGTTTGCAGCCTCCACGTAACTCGAACCAACGAGGCCATGAGATGGTTGGCTTACCTGGGGTTGTGAGGAACGGCGGTGGTGGTGCCAGGCATGCTTCCCTCTTCAGGAAAAGTTAATTTTCCTTCAGAAGATACTGGTTTCTCCTCGTCGCCAATGATATATCTGGAATCAGAGGACTGCAGAGGCAGGAGCTGCATTTAACTTAAACTTTATTACAAGTCACAATCAGGACATGTGCTACAGTGGATAGCCCCAAGCTAGCTACGTACTGTCACAGGCTTTGCTTGATTAGGAGGGGAAGCGCCAAAGACCCAGTCTCCCGCCGTAGCTCCCTCTTATAGTCGGGGTGTGATGACGTCACGGCGGGCATGCATCTGCACGTCCGCAACGTGCCTAGTGTCTATGTGGCCATACATAACAGATCTTTAATCACATTAAGGAATATTATTGATATTCAAGCTGTTTACTGTTAGTGGGGAGGCTGAAGAACTAATAGAAATATATTAATACACGTTTGACTATACAGTTGATCTGTGCTGCAGTCTTTCATAATTTCACATAGACCAGAGTTACCTGATCTGTCCCTGAATATGGTTTTGTTGGGTATTGTGGACCAGCAGATGGGCCTCATTGTTGTGTCACTCGAGAGGTTCACATGACTGCCATGTTGGCTTTGTGTTTCAAACAGCCCTGGGAGGGGGTAGTTTGACTAGTTTAATCAGCCTGAGCACACAAACACCTTACTGCCGGCCTTTGAAAATGCACTAATATTTTTACAGCTAAGCACTTGTAGTGTGCTGTTTTTACTTTATTAACTTCCATTTAAAATAATTTGACTTCTGCAGTAATTTTTGATAAAATGAGAGAGGCTTTAGGTTTGCATTCCACTCGTTAACAGTTTGTTGTTCTCAGTTTCTGCCAGCATGACTACCTGTGTGTGACCCTTTTCAGTTTGATACCCTCTCTACAGCAACTATTGAATGCTGCTATCTGCAGTTTGATACTCTACACACACAACAGCAGATTTCAGTGTTGTGTAAACTGTCTGCCACGTGTTTAGTTGGTGAACAGAGAGGTGACATAGGGGTCAAGTTTCGAGAGGAATGTCTGACTGAAAAGTTCCATTTCCATATAATACATCCACAAGTTGTGTAAAGGGAGGAGTGACATGAAAGAGCTGGTTGTTGTAATAAGAGCATCATGAAATTGGTACAATGGGCAAAAAACAGCCCCCACAGGACAAACCTTAAATAAATCTATCTTTGTGCAAGATAAAGTGGAAACTTCTTCTCATTTTGAGCTCCTTTTTTAACCAGAAAAACCCTCTTCTCAAATTGTCAGCATATTCTTTTCCCCTTAAATCTACAGTTACTGGTTGTCTGTAGAAACAGTGTAATGTAGTTTTAGAAAGGGGAAGAGTCACTGTCATATTTTACCCAAACTACTCAACATTTTCGAAGACATTATGGGAATTGTGAAGCAATCCATAGAACTCCTGTATTGTGTAACCATATCTTAAAACTGGCAAGAAGTTTTTTTTTTTTTTTTTTTTTCTTTTTTAAGGATATGAGTAGTTTGGATGATGAATGCATGAGTTCTCAATAGTCAGTGTTTCTTCTAAACAACATGTTTAAGAATCACGCTTACTAACTCTTCGGGCCATATTACGATGATCTAGTCAACGGTCTATTGTCGAAGGCACAGAGCACTTCTATGGGTATATCAAAGTTCATTTTGTTATCATGACAGCGGGAAAATGGTCTCTGCACCGTGCAAAAAGTGCAAGGGGCTGGCCTAATTATTCAGAGGTGTATTTTGAGTGTAATATGCAATAACCCAATGGCGAGCGCTCCTGTCCTTCCCTTTAATACACAGAGACACATGATCTAAGGCAAGCTGTGATTATGATGGTGTGTTTACCGCGGAGGGAAGACAGGTCTTGTGCTGGTCAAAGGACATACGTGTGAGCGAAGAAAAAATGTGTTAAATGGTAATGCTGGTTGGCATTAAGCCAGGCAGTAATTGTAGTCAGTACCCAGTCAGTTATTGTATGAAGAAGGGAGAGGAGGAAATGACTGAACAGTTGAGCTGAATTTACAGTATATTTAGGTTTAACATAGCGAGCATGGATGTACGCCTGATTTGTTCTGCTCCGTTGGGCATGACGTAGACATGAAGGGGGATGACGCTTTAGGGAAGACAGGAGGTTCTGCTTGAATAATTTCATAAACCCATGCATCGTTTTTTTTCTCAGTGCAGTGAAAAACTCCATTTACCATTTCTTCAAATGATTTGGAATATATTGCAGGGTATATGTAGATACAGTATCTCACAAAAGTGAGTACACCCCTCACATTTTTGTAAATATTTTATCATATCTTTCCATGGGACAACACTGGAGATATGACACTTTGATACTATGCAAAGTAGTCAGTGTACAGCTTGTATAACGGTGTAAATTTGCTGTCTCATCAAAATAACTGAACACACAGCTATTAATGCATAAACTGCTGGCAACAAAAGCGAGTACACCCCTAAGTGAAAATGTCCAAATTGTGCCCAATTAGCCATTTTCCCTCCCCGGTGTCATGTCACTCAGTGTTACAAGGTCTCAGGTGTGAATGGGGAGCAGGTGTGTTAAATTTGGTGTTATCGCGCTCACACTCTCTCATACTGGTCACTGGAAGTTCAACATGGCACCTCATAGAAAGAACTCTCTGAGGATCTGAAAAAAAGAATTGTTGCTCTACATAAAGATGACGTAGGCTATAAGAAGATAACCAACACCCTGAAACTGAGCTGCAGCATGGTGGCCAAGACCATACAGCGGTTTAACAGGACAGGTTCCACTCAGAACAGGCCTCCCCATGGTCGACCAAAGAAGTTGAGTGCACATGCTCAGCATCATATCCAGAGGTTGTCTTTTGAAAATAATGTATAAGTTCAATTCAACTTTATTTATATAGTGCAATTTCACAACAACAGTCATCTTATAACACTTTCGACTGTAGGCGAAACCCCCTCAATTGCAGAAAGACCCCAGCAATCAGGCAATTCCCTGTGAACAAACACTTGGTGAGGGTGGAGAGAAAAATCTCCCTTTTAACAGGAAGAAACCTCCAGCAGAACCAGGCTCAGGGAGGGGCAGTCATCTGCTGCGACTGGCTGCGGGGTGAGGGGATAGAGAAGAAGAAGAAAAGAACAGACATATGGAGAACAAACCGCACAACGGGGACCCAGTCTATGGGAGAGAACAAACAGATGTTAATGACCAGCAAAAATATTTCATTGAGAGTGAAGAAAGGAGTGAAGCCCAGTGCATTGTTGGAGGTCCCCTGGCTGTCTAAACCTATTAGCAACATAGCTAAGAAAGGGTTCAGGGGCACATGGTCCCTCCCTAATTACAGGCTATATCAAAAAGGAAGGTTTTAACCTTGTTCTTAAAAACAGAGATCGAGTCTGACTCCCGAATCCAGATTGGCAGCTGGTTCCACAAGAGAGGAGCTTGATAACTGAAGGCTCTGCCTCCCATTGTACTTTTGGAGATTCTAGGTATTACAAGTAATCTTGCATTTTGGGAGCGTAGTGCTCTATTAGGATAATAGGGTAGTATCAGATCTTTTAAATAAAAAGGGGCCTGATTATTTAGAGCACAGGTGTCAAACTCATTCCATGGAGGGCCAAGACCCTGCAAGTTTTACCTCCACCCAGTGGCTTCAACAGGTGTTTTCTCTGAATTTCTTCCCACTGATTGCTGATCAGTGAAAACACCTGCTGAAGAGACTGGGTGGAAGTAAAACCTGCAGGGTCTTGGCCCTCCATGGAATGAGTTTGACACCCCTGATTTAGAGCTTTGTAAGTGAGAAGAAGGATTTTAAACCTAATTCTAAACCCTATAGAAAGCCATTGAAGGGAGGCCAAAACTGGAGAGATATGATTTCTCTTTCCAGTACCTGTTAAAACTCTTGCTGCAGCATTTTGGATCAGCTGAAGACTTTTTAAAGATGTCTTAGGACAACCTGATAATAAAGAGTTACAATAATCTAGAGCTAACAAAAGTGTGGATTAGTTTCTCAGCATCACTCTGAGACAAGATGGTCCTAATTTTGGCAATATTACGCAAATGATAGAAGGCAGTCTTAGAAACAAGTTTAATATGTGAATTAAAAAAACGATCTTGATCAAAAATAACTCCAAGGTTCCTCACAGAACTATTAAGAGAAAGAGTAACCGCATCCAAACTAGAAGTTTGATTTGGAAAAGTATTTCTAAGGTTTTTTTGGACCAACGAGAATGACCTCAGTCTTATCTGCATTTAATAGCAGGAAATTACAAGTCATCCAAGCTCTGATTTCCTTAAGACAGGCCTCTAATTTGGCTAATTGATTACTATCATCTGGCTTCATTGACCGGTATAATTGTATGTCATTTGCATAACAATGAAAATGTATACAATGCTTTCTAATAATGTTGCCTACCGGAAGCATATATAAATAAAAAAGAATAGGGACTAACACAGATCCCTGTGGAACTCCGTGACTGAGCTTTGGGTTGGAAGAAAACTCATTATTGACCTGAACAAACTGGAACCTATCAGATAAATAAGATCTAAACCACTGCAACAAAGTTCCATTAAGTCCAACATGGTGTTCTAATCTATCAAGTAGAATATTATGATCAATAGTATCAAAGCTGCACTAAGGTCTAAAAGGACAAGTACAGAAACAAGTCCATTATCAGATGTGATAAGGAGGTCATTAGTGACCTTCACTAAAGCTGTTTCGGTACTATGATGGATTCTAAACCCAGATTGAAACTCTTCAAATAAACCATTTCCCTGCAAGTGGTCAAATAATTGCGTAGCAACAACTCTTTCTAAGATTTTTAAAATGAAAGGCAGATTAGAAATTGGTCTATAGTTAGCTAAAACTCCTGGATCCAGCGTTGGCTTTTTGAGTAAGGGTTTAATTGCAGCAGTTTTAAAAGCCTGCAGTACATGGCCTAATGTTAATGAAGAATTGATTATTTGAAGAACAGAGCTACCAATAAATGGGAAGACTTATTTAAATAACCTGGTAGGAATAGGGTCTAAAAGACAAGTTGAAGGCTTGGATGAGGAAGTTATTTTTTCTAACTCTAAAAGGTCAATTGGAGTAAACTCATCCAAACAGAGCTGCACGGTGGCGCAGTGGTTTAGCACTGTGGCAGCACAGTTTACCCTCGGCCGGGGGATCGCGGGGATCGTGAGATCGTGGGTTCGATCCCAGCCCCCGACCAACAGTGAGCTGTGTGGAGTTTGCATGTTCTCCCCGTGTTGCGTGGGTTTACTCCGGGATTTCTCCGGTTTCCTCCCGCATACCAAAAACATGTAGGTTTAGGGCGTTCGCGCACGCAGCGACCGGCAGCCGGTGGCTTGTCACCAGACTGCAAACCAAATCTACCTACGGGTACAAATAAGTAACAAAAAAAAAAAAAAAAAAAATATCAATTCAAGATTCAAAGATTCAAAGGCTTTATTATCATATGCACAGTTAAGAAATGCTACATTTCCTGAGCAATGAAATTCTTACTTTGCTCTCTGAACGAATGCCAAGTTAAAGGTACAGAAACAACAATTCTAATAGGTCATGAGACACTAACACAGTAACTCGATCCTAGTACTGATGGATGCTCGACACATACACCAACACACAGTTAGGCAGTAGAGGAGTGAAAATGAAAGTCACCAGATGACTAAAGTGATAGTGGTATATTGATATCAGAGATGATGTGAACCTGAGATGGCATGAACCAACCTGAGATGGCATAGGCTTATGTACAGTGTGCAAATGAGCATTGTGCAACCTGATGTAATCTGAGATGACATAGACTTATGTACAGTGTGCAAATGAGCATTGTGCAACAAGCAGTGTATAACTACAAATTATTGATAAGTAGCAGCAGAGATGATATGGACATCAGACAGGTGATACTATATCTACTGTACAGGTGAGCAGTATGCAGATTTAGCAGCCGGTGTGTGAGTTCCTATATGCAAAGCTGTGTTACAGAATTTTGGGAGTTGTTGTCTGTTCATGAGTCTGATGGCAGTGGGAAAGGAGTTTTTAAGTCTGGTTGTCCGGCATTTCACACTTCTGTACCTCCGGCCTAAGGGTAGAAGTGTGAACAGTCTGTGTTGGGGGTGGGTGGGATCCCGGAGGATGGCGTCAGCTCTCTTTTGGACTTTGCGGTGGTAGATGCTCTCAGAGGGGAGTGGAGTCCCGATGATCTTCTCCGCTGTCTTCACCACTCTCTGCAGGTGTTTGCGCTCCAGGGCAGTGGTGTTTCTGTACCACGCAGTGATGCCGTTGGTCAGGATGCTCTCGATGATGCAGCTGTAGAAATTGTTGAGGATCCTGGAAGACATGCCGAACTTCTTCAGCCTTCTCAGAAAGTACAGTCACGGAGGAGTTGTAGTAGTTAATGTATTTAAGTTAACAGTAGGAAGAATATGACTGATTTTATCTCTGATAGATGAAATTTTACTATTGAAAAAGTTCATAAAGTCCTGACTAGTAAGCTCTAAGGGAATGCCAGGATTGACAGAGTCCTGACTCTTTGTCAGCCTGGCTACAGTGCTGAAAAGAAACCTGGAATCATTCTTGTTCTCTTCTATTAATGCGGAATAATAACTTGTTCTAGCTTTCCTAAGAGATTTTTTTTTATAAATTAGAAGATGATTTCTCCAAGCTGAATAGATTTCATCTAATTTAGAGGAGCACCATTTTCTTTCTAATTGACGAGTCTTCTGTTTTAAGCTACGAGTTTCTGTGTTGAACCAAGGAGTTAGAAATCTCTAAGACTTTTTCTTTTTTTAAAGGGGCCACCATGTCTAGAGTCTGATGCAGAGAAGCTGTAACACTATCTACCATGCTATCAATTACAGAAGGGGCAAGCTCGCTATAGCTTATCTCCGTTGTGTTGACACATGGCATAGAGGAAACAATCTGAATAAATTTGGTAATGGCATCATCTGAGAGGCATCTACTGTAGTAGTATTTTTCTTTCGGAGCCAAATAGTCAGAAATAGTAAAATCAAAGGTTAACAGATAATGGTCTGACGGTACAGGGTTATGAGGAGACACTACCAGATTTTCTATTTCTATGCCATATGTCAGAACAAGGTCCAACCTGTGGTGGAGATAATGGGTAGAATTTCCTACTTTCTGAAAAAACCCATCGAGTCTAATATTGAATTAAATGCCATATTAAGGCAATTACTATCTACATCTACATGTATATTAAAGTCCCTTACTATAATTATTCTATCTGATTTCAGCACTAAATCAGCTAAGAATTTGGCAAATTCAGATAAAAACTCCGAGTAGGCTGAGGGAGGACGATAAACTATGGCAAATAAAATTGGGTTTAACTTAAAATTGCTAAAATGCTCAATACTGAGGACAAGGCCCTCAAAGGAATTATAACATGTTTTTTGCTTCACATTCACTAGTAATTTGGAATGGTAAATTGTTGACCCTGCTCCTCCACGACCAGAACTTCTGGGATTTTGACAGTTTAAATAACCAGAGGGAGTTGATTCATTGAAACCCAACATAATCCTCTTGCCCTAACCAAGTCTCTGTAAGGGATATTAAATCAATCTGATGATCAATTAACAGATCATGGACTAGCAGAGACTTGAGAGTTGGACACCTAATATTTAACAAACCGCATTTAATTTTTAAATTATGAGGAGGAACAGAAGTCAAGTCATTAAATTTAGAGGCTACATGTTTAATTTGAGTTTTACCAACTTTTTGTTTAATCACTTTGGGATGCTTACAGTATACATTATATTTTTATTTACTTTGGAGAGAGCAGACATTGATTCTCTGATGGGGAAGACGGGGGCTAAATTGAGGGGTGGCGGATGAAGAGGAGCTACAGAGAGGCGTGTAAGACTGCGACTCTGCATCCTGGTCCCAACTCTGAGTTGTCAAGGTTTTGGAAATTTGGATAAAAATGATACCGGATTGTTTGATAAGAGACACACCATCCAAAGTAGGATGGATGCCATCTCGTCTAATAAGACCAGGTTTTCCCCAAAATGAGTTCCAGTTGTCTATGTAGCCTGCATTGTTCGCAGGACACCACACAGACAGCCAACGGTTGAAGGATGACATGCGGCTAAACACGTCATCACTGGTCAGGTTGGGGAGGGGCCCAGAGAATAGTACAGAGGCAGACATTGTTTTGACAAAGTCACACACCGATTCCACACTAAGTTTTGTGACTTCCGACTGCCGGAGTCGGATGTCGTTAATGCTGGTGTGGATAACCGTTGTGGAGTATTATTTACAGTTACTTTTAGCTAGCATTTTCAAATTTGACCCCATGCTGCCTGCTCTGATCCCAGGAATGCATTTGACTATGGCCGCTGGAGTCTTTAGGTTCACGTTTCTGACTGTAGAGTCGCCAATGATCAGAGTTTTTGACTCAGCGGGTGTGTCGCTGAGTGGGGAAAAGTGATAAGAAACATGAACAGGTTGGTGGTGAACCAGGGGCTTGCGACTATGCTTCCTTCTCACCGTCACCCACCCATTCTCTCCTGGCTGCTCAGGAGAGGTGGAAGCCAGGGGATGGCTAACAGGCCCTATGCTAGGGTGCTCCGCTGCAGCTAAGGGGAGTCAGTCATAATTAACTGGCACTGACGGTGTTTCAATGCAGCGGAGCCGGGATTCCAAATCACACAACCTCACCTCGAGCGCCTCAAAAAGACAACATTTATTACATTTACCATTAACACTAAAAGAGGCAGAGGTGTAGCTAAACATCTGACACAGAGAGCACACCAGAGGAGAAGGGGAAGGAGAGCTGGTAGCCATAGCTAGTGGCTAACCCGAAGCTAACACAAACACAGATGAAAGGTGAACAGAGGGCTAAAGAGGGTGGTTAGGTGACACTGAGTGCACATACAGGTGCAAGAGGCTTGTTAAACAGAAGTGAGAGGTGACGGTAGATGGGGAAAAAAGGCAATTAAAATAAAATTAAAAGCAATAATCCTCAGGAAAGTAAGGAGAGCTAACCATAGGGCCAACCTTGGGCGCATGCGCACGCAGTGACCGGCAGCTGGTGAAATAGTGCGTGTGTGTGTTTTTATGTACTTTTATATGTTTTTATAAAATCCTCTGTCATTTCTGCCCTGGAGTGTTTGTGGAATATATGGCGAAGAGCTCCCTGGTATCTACAACATGGATTTCCTCCCCTTTCTCGCACTGCTGCTATCTGTCCTCTGGCTCTTTGTCTGTGAAGTAAACTCATTCGGCTCCATGGCGGGCAGAATACATTATTCCAGGGACATGTTGCTGCATTTAAACACGGCTGACGCAGCGGCTGTGATTGAGCCTAAGCCGCAACTGCCGGACTTTATTTTGAGAGACGAACATAGCGGTGAAAAGAGAGACTGGAGAGGCGGCAGAAGGAAGCGCGGAAGGCGTGGAGGTGTGAAATTGCGCCTTAGGAGACGGCAGTTTGGTAACATTCCTCTTCCTTCAATAATTTTTGGGAACGTACAGTCTGTGAGAAACAAGGTGGATGAAATTCAAGGGAATGTACGCTACCAGAAGGACTTTAAGAACTGCTGCGTCATGGCCTTCACCGAATCTTGGCTTACTGCGCATGATCAAGATGCAGACCTGTGGATTGACGGCTTTGGAGCCCCGCTGCGCTCGGATCGGCAGGAGGAGGTAATGGGGAAACGTCAGGGGGGCGGAGTATGTTTATACATTAATAAGCAGTACTGCACATCTGTCACGGTCAGAGAGCGCATCTGTACACCCGATGTGGAGCTGCTGTCTGTGTCACTACGCCCCTTTTATTTGCCTCGCGAGTTCCCCCAACTTTTCATCACAATTGTGTACATTCATCCGAGGGCAGACGCTGACTCCGCCTCCAGAACCATCTTTGATGTGATCCAGCAGCTGCAATCAATTTCTCCAGAGGCGCCAAACTTCATTCTTGGGGATTTTAACCATGTTTCTTTAAAGAAAACACTTAAAAACTTTTATCAGTATGTCTCCTGCCCAACCAGGCGAAAAAAGACATTGGACCTGTGCTATGGATCCATAGAGAGGGCCTATAAATCACTCCCCCTTCCTCCTTTAGGATCCTCAGATCACAACTGTGTACATTTGCTGCCCACATATAAAACTGCTCTCAGAAGAGACAAGGTGGAGACGAGAGACATTGATGCATGGACAGAAGATTCAGAGCACAGCCTCCAGGAATGCTTTAACTGTACAGACTGGGAGATGTTCAAACTGGCCTGCGGGGATGATTTGGACTCTCTGGTTAACGTCACATGCTCATACATGTCTTTCTGTAAAAATAAGATCGTTCCACGTAAACGTGTCAAAATATATCCCAACAACAAACCATGGGTTACAAAATCAGTTAAATCTGCTTAAAGAGGAAAGCACTTGCCTTTAAACAGGGGTCTGTTTCTGAGCTACAGGTTGCCACAAAGGAGCTGAAGTCCGAAATTTTAAGAGCAAAACAGAATTATAAATCAGAGTTGGAAAGCAAGATGGCAACTAAGAAACTTGGTTCAGCCTGGGCCTGTATGAAAACTATTGCAGGCCTTCAGAGCACAGAGCGCAGTAATCGTGTGTTTTTAGATGGTTTTAATTCAAACACATTTAATGAAAATTTTTGAAAAACTGGTCAGATGTGAGGTCCTAAGGCAGACTGAACATGCATTGGATCCTCTGCAGTTTGCCTATAGGCCTCACAGAGGAGTGGAGGATGCCACTGTCACTCTGTTTAACATGCTTTTTAAACATCTGGATTTTAATGGGACACATGCCAGGCTTTTATTTGTGGACTTTTCTTCCGCCTTTAATACAATCCAACCTCATATCTTAGTTGAAAGGCTCCTGCAACAATTTGACTTGAGCAATAATCTGGTGGGTTGGATTCTGGATTTCTTAACCAACAGGACGCAGAGAGTAAGGGTCAATGGTACATTGTCTGACCTAAAGTGCTCTTCTACTGGCTCTCCTCAGGGGTGTGTGTTGTCACCACTACTCTTCATCCTGTACACAAACATGTGTCGGAGCAGACATGACAACAGACACATTATAAAGTATGCTGATGACTCAGTTATTGTCAGTCTCCTCCAGGATGGTGAGAGTGGCCACGGCCCAGTAGTTGATGATTTTGTTCACTGGTGTGAGGATTCCTACCTGCAGCTGAATACAACAAAAACTAAAGATATGATTATTGACTTTAGGAGGAAAAATCCCAGGCACAAAGTCACCATACTAAAAGGCCAGACCACCGAATGTGTACAATCGTACAAATATCTTGGGACGATTATTGGTAGTAATTTAAACTTTGAAGTGAACTGTGAAAGGGTGTGCAAGAAGGGTCAGCAACATTTGCATTGCTTGCGAAAACTTGCACGCTTCCAAGTTGACTGAACCATAATGACAATGTTTTATCGGGCTTTTATTGAATCTGTTTTATCCTTTTCTTGAGTGTCATGGTTTGGTCAGATAAAACTGAAACAGAGGAAATCCTTGGATCAGGTAGTTAGATGGTCCAGTCGTTTGCTTGGTGAGTCACAGCTGAGCCTGACATCCCTGTACACCAGACAAGTACAGAGGATGGCTACCTCCATTTTAAATGACTGCCACCCTTTGCACTGCCACTTTCAGCTTCTTCCCTCAAGACGGAGGTTTGCTGTCCCAAAAAGTAGAACCCAGCGCTACAAAAACAGCTTGTCCCTGCTGCTGTTAAAGAGTTGAACAAGCTGTAAAAATATATTGTACATAATTTAGGTACCTATTTATTAACTTCATTTTATATTTACTTATTTTTGTAGGATGTCACTTGGGTTCCAAATATTTTATTGGGTTTTAGACCTTTGAGTTTTCTAACCTCTTTGACTAGTTTTTAACTTTTAATATGACCCTTCTCTCTTACCTCTGGTTTCTCCCTCATCTCTTTGTCTTTTTATACCCTGATTGATGGAGCCTTGTGTATTTTTATCATGTTTATAGTCAGCTTCATGTGTGCCTGTGTTTGTGTCTATGTTGAATGTAATTAGTGGCTTGTAAATATGGATGTCACCAGACTGCAAAACAAATCTACCTACGGGTACAAATAAAGTAACCTGAACCTGAACCATAGAGCAAACCATACTGACAGCCAGCAACACAGGAAGTGACGATACGTTACCACAGGAAGCTACCAGCATTGCTGCAGAGGTTGAAGGAGTGGGGGAGGCAGCCTGTCAGTGCTCAGACCATACGCTACACACTGCATCAAATTGGTCTGCATGGCTGTCGTCTCAGAAGGAAGCCCCTTTTAAAGATGATGCACAAGAAAGCCCGCAAACAGTTTGCTGAAGACAAGCAGACTCAGGGCATGGATTACTGGAACCATGTTCTGTGGTCTGATGAGACCAAGATAAACTTATTTGGTTCAGATTGGTGTCAAGCGGGTGTGGCGGCAACCAGGTGAAGAGTACAAAGACAAGTGTGTCTTACCTACAGTCATACATGGTGGTGAGAGTGTCATGGTTTGGGGCTGCATGAGTGCTGCCGGCACTGGGGAGCTACAGTTCATTGAGGGAACCATGAATGCTAACATGTACTGTGACATACTGAAGCAGAGCATGATCCCCTTCTTTTGGAAACTGGGCCGCAGGGCAGTATTCCAACATAATGACCCTAAACACACCTCCAAGACGACCACTGCCTTGGTAAAGAAACTGAGGGTAAAGGTGATGGACTGGCCAAGCATGTCTCCAGACCTAAACCGTATTGAGCATCTGTGGGACATCCTCAAACGGAAGGTGGAGGAGCACAAAGTTTCTAACATCCACCAGCTCCATAATGTCATCATGGAGGAGTGGAAGAGGATTCCAGTGGCAACCTGTGAAGCTCTAGTGAACTCCATGCCCAAGAGAGTTAAGGCAGTGCTGGAAAATAATGGTGGAAAATATTTACACTTTGGGCACAATTTGGACATTTTCGCTTAGAGGTGTACTCACTTTTGTTGCCAGTGGTTTAGACATCAATGGCTGTGTGTTGAGTTATTTTGAGGGGACAGCAAATTTACAGTGTTACACAAGCTGTACACTGACTACATTGCGTGAAAGTGTCATATCGTCAGTAGGGATGGGCATAATTAACCGATAATTGATCATTAAGAATTTCACCGAGGAAGTTCATTTTCGTCGACAAACCGTTTTTTATTTTTTTAAACAATCCGAATGTAGGTTATTAGGCCTAGTGCACGGCCGTCCTCAAACAATGCAATGCATTTAACTGTGCCACTGGCAAAATTTGGGCACCAAGGGGCAACATTACACCATCGCCGTACCCTGGCGTGCCTCAGTTGATACATGCGAGCTTCCGTATGGCAATCGCCAAATCATGAAGAGGTTGCGGCGAAGTGTTGCGTGGGACCATTTTAATTTAAAAAATGACCAGGTGTACTGCAATCACTGCAATGCAGCATACAAAAGAAAAAAGTAAAAGAAAGAAATATATGTTCTGTTATGTGTCCTGTATGTGTCTCCCGTTATTGTCTGGCTTGCAACTTGAAGCCTCCCTCGTTTGCGCAATGCGCATGTGTTCACGTTTTACTGCAAACTTGTCTTGTTAATAAATTCATCCTCGAAGAAAAACACTCTGTATTTTTTTTATTATTATTCTCAATACATAAGAGTACAGTGATCCCTCACTTATCGCGTCACCCATAAATAATACGTACGTTCATTCTCTCACTCTCTCTCATATGATACGTGTGTGTGTGTGTGTGTGTGTGTGTGTGTGTGTGTGTGTGTGAATGTACATACATACGTAGATGTAAATAAAGTGTACATAAATATGTTTTTAGAACTCTTTTATTCTTATAACAAGATACGTAACTCAAGATAAAGATGATTTACTGCACAGGTTAATGAGAGCTTTACTGCTCCTCAGGTGCTAGAGGCGCAGGGTCGTCGAGGGAAGCTGCAGGAGGCGGCGTAGTGGCTCGACGGGAAGACTATTTCGCACAAAATGGCACAAGAGAACAGCAAAAAGTTCCACGCGGCTAGACTAAGCAGCATGAGCGATAAACAGCAATGAATGCGGTCTTCGTTTGTTGGGTGGCCGCTCGGCAGGGAGAGAAGCTGGGTAAAACGTCTCGGCCAATCAGCTTGCGGGGTGAAACGTCTCGGCCAATCAGCTTGCGAGATTCCCGAGCCGAGCCAACACGAGAACAGCGAACAGAGAGGTGGATTTGAGTTGTGCGGCTCTCCGTGTTGATACCTGATGTTCTAATGTAGTCTACCTGCCTTGTTACCTACCTAAAAATGTTAATGATTAACCGATTATTAATCATTAATTCTCCCGACGATCGGTGAAGAGTGTTGTCCCATGAAAAGATATAATAAAATATTTACAAAAATGTGAGGGGTGTACTCATTTTTGTGAGATACTGTAGTTTGTATGTAACTGTCCTCCAATTAACACATTTAACAGGGAAAAAAAAGCAACTGCTGAGTGTGTGTGTTCTTCATTAACCAGGATAGGACATGGTATCTGCGAATAAACACAAGATTGAAGGAGATAACTATAAGGACACAGATGTGATAGATTATGTATATGGACTGAATACTTTGTCACAGCAGAGAGGTTTGTAGTTTGAAATCTTCAAATTGACATACCCATCCCACTGCAGGTTTTAGAAATTGCCACCTACGTTCACCAGATCCACATTGGCCACTGCAGCCACCGAACCACTGGTCTGTCCAGAACTGATCACAGTGGCTGCGCGAGTTGAGTCTCAGTGGAGAGTGGGTTCCCCTGTCTCCACACCTCTCTTGAACATTAGTCTGTGGTGAAAAGTGAAATGCACACACTCCCTGTTCATTCATTCATTCATTCCCATAAAAAAAACAAATGAATGCCTAATCTCTAGGCAATACTTCTCCTGTAAATTTGTGATTTAAAATGAAAATGTGGATGGAATAAAAAACAAGCAAACTATTCATTGTCTCATTATATTATAATTAAAATGATGGATTGTACTTTGATTAGAGTATAGCTGCTACAACTGCACATCTATTAAAATAACTGAAAATCCCAGTGCATGTTGTTTCCTCATTTGCCCATGAGGAGTGCACCCATGATTTTAAAACATGATGTTGAATTAGCATTAACAACATGCTTCCGATGGTACTTACAGTATATTTTTGCTGATCAAAAGTGCACTGACAAAAAATGCACCAACATGCCAATGCATCGAGACTTGTGTTCGTGCCACATCTCTCTTATTTGAGTGCCCTCCTTGAAGAGACACGGTCTACAGGTAAATAGATGGTGTGGTGCAAATGCGCCTTTTAGATCGTCATAATAGGGCCCATTGTCTCAGCATACTGAGATGGTGTGTTTAAAATATCCTGTTATCAATGTGTTGGCAAGAATAAAGGTTTGTCACCTATAGCCCATTCATTTTTACCAGGTACAAATCAAGATTCACAGTCATTAACTTAACCATCTGCAGTATAATAAAGAGTTTACAAAGGGCTGGACAAAGAGCAGTCCAGTGGATCCCCATAAAAAGTTACAATGATCCTGTGTACCCCGCCCCATATGGCGGTACCAGGGTCCTGTCCTGGAGCCTGGCCAGGAGGGGTTGCTCAACAGCAAGCGTCCAGTGAGCAGGGACCTCATGTACAAATACTTGTGTGGATTTCCTACTGAAAGATGACGTGTGTTTAAATCAAGAAAATGCCGTAAGCAAAAAAAAAAATAAAAAAATCCAGGTGTATGAAACAGTGCATATGCAGGAATCCAAGCACATTTCCTTTGTACATCCCAATCTACTTGAAATTGAACGCACGTCAGGAAATACCGGACTCCTCCCTTGACATGCCTCCATTTGAAAATGCAATTACATGCAAATAGATATGCAAATAGATAAGTAAAAGCCCTGGACATTTGATTCTCCTGTATCCATGATCAAAAATCATGATTACAGGTGTGGGGAAAAAAAGGAATTTCACAGACTGTGAGTTGGAGGCACTCCTGAATGAGGTAGAGGCGTGTAAAAATATTTTGTTTGGCACGCTCCTCCGGCATTAGTGCCAAACGCAAGAGGAGTGAATGAGACAGTCTGTGTGTACCCACAGAAATAAAAAAAGAAATGCTCAGACATAAAGCGGAGGAGAGAGTCGCCAGTCTTGTGGGTGACACTGCCCTCACAGGGGTGGTGGCACAACATGTGGGGGATTCAGATTTCCCTCAAGGTAAATAAACACTTATTTGTATAGCTCAAATGTGTTCATTTTACGAGTAATTCAAAAGCCTGCTCACAGCCCTATATGATTAGTTTACCATTTTCCTTTATTCAGACAGGGATGAAAAGGAGATGTTTATTTAACCTTGACATGTTTTGACTGACGTCTGCAGTCCTCAAAGCGCCAGCTGATCGCTGTGATTTGTGACCAGCTGGGTGGATCAGCTCATAGAATAAAGGAAAACGGTAATGAAAAAGAAGACAATATGAACGTATTTAGTGGGTAGCCACGGTCACCTGTCAGTTGAAAGCAGATCATATTAGACTCAACAAGTACATATATTATGTCCAAAATGCAAATCTCATTCTTTATAGTTATATACAATGGATTACACACACTACTATTGTAAATGAATGCAGAAGTGTGCCGGGGAAAGGGTGGCACTGTTGCATTTCAGACTTTACACATGTGTTTATTGACATAACTACTGTACACACAGAGGCAATTGTGGGGGGGGGGCTTAGTAGAATACGCTGAAACTGTAGTTTAATCAGCAAAAAAAGGAAATCACTTACTCGAACCACTGACTTGTAATGAATCCTTGAAGATGGGGCGATATTTGGGGGTTCACAGGTGCATTGCACATGAGGTGGTTATTATTTTATTAGGACAATTACATGAATTTACTTACCAAGAAGCCACCCATCTGCACAGTGCCAGCTTGTAGTTTGTTCCCAACAATGCTGTTCATTAGAATGAATGAATTGTGTGTTGAGTCAGGCCACCTTGCAACAATAGTGGTTAGTTGCATTTGTGCATCACATAGAATTTGTACATTGGAAATGTTTCCTGTACCACATATTCATCTCGTGAAGGTGATTTTATAGCAATGTGTGTGCAGTTGATAGCTCCAATTACATTAGGAAAACTGGCTCTCGCTGCAAATTGCGCTTTGATGTTGGCCTGTTCGACTGCATTGTATGGGACTATGATGTACCTGGGTGACAGCCGGATAATGGCGTCCCACACAGCTGGCATAGCTCGGCTCAGGGTCAGCTGGGAAATTCCCAGTCGGTCTGCCAGCTCCCTCTGGAATGCCCCTGTTGCCAGGAACCCCAGGGTTGTCAGCACCTGCACTGGGACGGGCAGCAAATGACTTTTCACCGTGTCGCGCTCTAAGAGCAGCCATAAATCTGAGCACAGTTCCACAAGGACTGCCCGTGGAAACCTAAACCAGCTGACAAGCCAGTCATCATCCTGAGCCAGAAAATCTTCTGTCTCTAAATACCCTTTCTCTTCTCATTGCCCAATTTGCAGTATCCTTTAATAATGCTAACGCCATTGTTATTTGAGGCATTTTCTGCGCTTCTTTGCGCTTGCTTTTATATCCACTCATCTAATTGCACACACTTGGATGTTTGTTCATCATGTGTCTCTGGTGTGTACAATAATTTTCACGTCATTATCAGTCTCCCAACATCACCTCTAAGTGTCGCCATCATACCAATAAAAGTAGCAACGTACAGTGGGGCAAAAAAATATGTAGTCAACCACCAATTGTGCAAGTTCTCCCACTTAAAAGATGAGAGAGGTCTCCAATTTTCATCATAGGTATACCTCAACTATGAGAGACAAAATGAGGGAAAAAAAATCCAGAAAATCACATTGTCTGATTTTTAAAGAATTTATTTGCAAATTATGGTGGAAAATAAGTATTTGGTCACCTACAAACAAGCAAGATTTCTGGCTCTCACAGACCTGTAACAACTTCTTTAAGAGGCTCCTCTGTCCTCCACTCGTTACCTGTATTAATGTCACCTGTTTGAACTTATCAGTATAAAAGACACCTGTCCACAACCTCAAACAGTCAGTCTCCAAACTCCACTATGGCCAAGACCAAAGAGCTGTCAAAGGACACCAGAAACAAAATTGTAGACCTGCACCAGGCTGGGAAGACTGAATCTGCAATAGGTAAGCAGCTTGGTGTGAAGAAATCAACTGTGGGAGCAATTATTAGAAAATGGAAGACATACAAGACCACTGATAATCTCCCTCGATCTGGGGATCCACACAAGATCTCACCCCGTGGGGTCAAAATGATCACGAGAACGGTGAGCAAAAATCCCAGAACCACACGGGGGGACCTAGTGAATGACCTGCAGAGAGCTGGGACCAAAGTAACAAAGGCTACCAACAGTAACACACTACGCCGCCAGGGACTCAAATCCTGCAGTGCCAGATGTGTCCCCCTGCTTAAGCCAGTACATGTCCAGGCCCATCTGAAGTTTGCTAGAGAACATTTGGATGATCCAGAAGAGGACTGGGAGAATGTCATATGGTCAGATGAAACCAAAATAGAACTTTTTGGTAAAAACTCAACTTGTCGTGTTTGGAAGAGAAAGAACACCATACCTACTGTGAAGCATGGGGGTGGAAACATCATGCTTTGGGGCTGTTTTTCTGCAAAGGGACCAGGACGACTGATCCGTGTAAAGGAAAGAATGAATGGGGCCATGTATTGTGAGATTTTGAGTGAAAACCTCCTTCCATCAGCAAGGGCATTGAAGATGAAACGTGGCTGGGTCTTTCAGCATGACAATGATCCCAAACACACCACCCGGGCAACGAAAGAGTGGCTTCGTAAGAAGCATTTCAAGGTCCTGGAGTGGCCTAGCCAGTCTCCAGATCTCAACCCCATAGAAAATCTTTAGAGGGAGTTGAAAGTCTGTGTTGCCCAGCGACAGCCCCAAAACATCACTGCTCTAGAGGAGATCTGCATGGAGGAATGGGCCAAAATACCAGCAACAGTGTGTGAAAACCTTGTGAAAACTTACAGAAAACGTTTGACCTCTGTCATTGCCAACAAAGGGTATATAACAAAGTATTGAGATGAACTTTTGTTATTGACCAAATACTTATTTTCCACCATAATTTGCAAATAAATTCTTTAAAAATCAGACCATGTGATTTTCTGGATTTTTTTTTTCTCATTTTGTCTCTCATAGTTGAGGTACACCTATGATGAAAATTGGAGACCTCTCTCATCTTCTAAGTGGGAGAACTTGCACAATTGGTGGCTGACTAAATACTTTTTTACCCCACTGTACGTACACCAGCCATGAAGTTGCCGTGGGGCTGCGCATATTTTCACGCTCATTTCATTCTTGATACATGTGAAATTTTCTGTGGAGAAGGACGTACGCCATGTTTCTGTGCGGAAGTACTCTTTGTACATGAGGCCTCAGGTTTCTACTCATAGGATCTGACCTGGCTCTGCCCAAATGAGCCACAGGGGTCCACCCTCCAGTGAGCTCACCACCTGCAGGATAGATCATGGTGCTATGTGAACGGGGCGGCAATCTGGGCTACTCTGCTTGGACTGCTGCCCCCGCGACCCTGACCCATGGATAAACGGTAGAAGATGGATGGAAAATGTTGTAAAATAGGATTGTTGTTTCAGGTGTAAGATGTGAGTACATAGCATGTGAGATCAATGTTAAATCTAATCTGCATTCTTGTATTAACTTCAGTCCATCACTGGTTTTTAGATAGTCACCATTCTGCCGTCATCTTCTAAATTTTAAAGTTTTTCTTGCCATTGCAGTTTTCCTCATTTGAAACTCAGTTAAAATCCTAAAGTGTGCATGTCACTTTCACCTCACTTTAGTCTTAAGTTTAACAGGAAATTAAGTTTTAAAAGTCCTGTTGGTTCATGGTCTTCACCTCTTACTCGTAAGTCTCTGCAGACCTCTGCTGGTGACATGTCTGAAGTGCTTTGTTTTGTATGTAGGACAAGACTTCATATAACATTGGCTGAACTGTACAGTCATCGTTGTAATAATTTAAAACCTTTATCTGACTGGGCCAGGTCAATTAACAGATACAGGATATCAGTAGACATTTTTTTTTAAAGGAATATGATTATAGGGGGCAGGGAGTGGGCGAACAACCTGAATCTGTTTTTCAATAGGTTTGACCAACCGCCCTCCCCCCTGACTGCACAACAACCACTGCTGCCTCTAAAGAAATCAAGTCCTGCTGCCCACTCCCCACTCCACCAACACCCCCCCACTCCCAACACACAGCCCCCCATCCTGACCCTGACCAGGACCCAGGTGAGGACGGAGCTGAGGAAGATCAAGGCGAGGAAGGCGTCGGGACCGGATGGCATCAGCGCAAAGCCCCTCAAGTCCTGTGCAGACCAGCTGTGTGGGATTGTGACGTACATCTTCAACCTGAGCCTGAAGCTGGGGAGGGTACCACAGCTGTGGAAAACATCTTGTGTGGTACCTGTACCAAAAACTTCCCACCCCAAAGACCTGAACAGCTACAGACCGGTGGCCTTGACGTCCCACTTGATGAAGACCCTGGAGAGACTGCTCCTTGCTCACCTCCGCCCCCTGGTGGAACCAGCGATGGATCCACTCCAGTTCGCCTACCAGCATGGCATTGGGGTGGAGGATGCGGTGATCTTCCTCCTTCACCGTTCTCTGTCCCACCTGGAGAAGCCCGGGAATATGGTGAGGATCATGTTCTTTGACTTCTCCAGTGCTTTCAACACCATCCAACCGATGATCCTGAAGGACAAGCTGCTGCGCGCAGGGGTGGACCAGCACCTGTCATCATGGATCCTGGACTACCTCACGAACCGGCCTCAGTTTGTGAGAACCTGGGACTGTGTGTCCGACACGATCATCAGTAGCACGGGGGCCCCCCAGGGAACGGTGCTGGCTCCCTTCCTGTTCACTCTTTATACTGTGGACTTCTCACACAACACAACACACTGCCATCTACAGAAGTTCTCTGATGACTCTGCGATCGTTGGCCTCATCTCCATTGGAGATGAAGCTGAGTACAGAGGGCTTATCCAGGACTTCGTGGACTGGTGCCATCGGAACTGCCTCCAGATCAACGCAAGGAAAACTAAGGAGCTGGTGGTGGACTGCTGCAGGCATGGGCAGCCCCTCACAGCACCAGTAAATATACAGGGAACAGACATCGAGATGGTGACATCCTGTAAGTACCTGGGTATTCATCTGAACAATAAACTAGACTGGTCACACAATACTGACGCACTCTACAAGAAGGGACAGCGCAGGCTGTTCCTGCTGAGGAGACTCAGGTCTTTTGGTGTACAAGGGGCGCTGCTGAAGTCATTCTATGACACGGTGGTGGCATCAGCCATCACTTTTGGAGTGGTCTGCTGGGGCAGTGGCATTACTGCAGCCGATAGGAAGAGACTGAACAAACTGATTAAGAAAGCTAGCTCTGTCCTGGGGCAGCGCCTTGATCCGGTGGAGGAGATAGGAGAGAGAAGGACGGTGGCTAAACTGTCATCTCTGCTGGAGTCCGAGTTCCACCCTATGCAGGACATACTGAATGCACTGAGGAGCTCATTTAGCAGCAGACTACATCATCCCAGGTGCACAACCGAGAGGTTTCGTAGGTCCTTCCTACCAACGGCTGTCAGACTGTACAACCTAAGCAGGGCTGCTCGCAGAGATAGCAAAAAGACGTAACAAACTAATAGTTTTTTGAATGCAAAAGATGCAATAGACTTACACAATGGTCCCCTCCGGCATACAACTAGGAAAATACCGGTCGCTATGGAGGGTGAGAATATGTATGGGCACATAATCATACCATGTAGGATAACTAAGTAGACGGTTATGCTGTTTCATTCCATCTAGCAACAATGCTCTGCACTGTGTGTGTTTATATATTTACATATTTATTCCATCTAGCTACAATGCTCAGCACTGGGTGTGTTTATATTTATATATCTACATATTATTCCATCTAGCTACATTGCTCCGCACTGTGTGTGTTTATATACTTACATATTTATTCCACCTAGCTGCAATGCTCCGTACTGTGGGTGTTTATATATTTACATATTTATTCCATCTAGCTACAATGCTCTGCACTGTGTGTTTATATATTCATATATTTATTCCATCCAGCTACAATGCTCTGCACTGTGTGTCTGTGTGTATATATATATTTTATAGTAATATGTACATATGTATATTAGCTGCTCTTGCTTGCTTGTTTTTTTGGGTTTTTTTTTTTTTTTTTTCTTGCCTTCTGATTGTTGCTCTGAGTGTTGCTATCCCTGTGCTGTTGCAATCCTGGAATTTCCCTGTTGTGGGACTAATAAAGGCTTATCTTATCTTATTATATTATGCAACATTTTTGTTCATAGTACAAAATCCCAAATCTCCCTCTGGAGGAGAAGTTTTGTAATGAGTTTTGTACACTGTGTGTGTGTTCATATTGCATCCGCATAAGCAACAGCACGATTTGGCTATTACACTGTAGCAGTATTCCCAATTGCCCCCTTCCATATTTGAGCCAGTTCAGTAACAGCAGGTCAAATTTCATCAGGACTGTTACCAGCAGAGTCACCGAGGTGGGTGTCTGAGCCAGAGTCCCTCACCTAGTCTCACTCCTCCAAAACATACAGTTGTGCTCATAAGTTTACATATCTCCGGGGTATATAAACTTATAAGCACACTGCATGAGCGACACTGATTAGTAGTTTCAAATGCAGCTGTGCCAATAAGTTGCACAATCTGGAAGTTTGTAAACTTATGAGCACAACTGTAAATATAACTCTGAGTTTCAGAGAATTATGTTCACTTTACGTTTAAGTTACACATGTGACAGCAGTTGACAAGGATTGACCTTGTTTTAGGAAAGTAATCCCTCAGTTTTTACTGCGTGTATGCTTTCACTCTTTCAGGTATCTGGGGTGTCTGTGAATCCTTAGAAAGTCTTAAATTTGAGTTTCCAAATTGAAGGTCTAAATTATTCTTCAAAATGGCAATCTTTAAATTCTCGCTAAATGGCTTTAAAAAAAGACAACACTGGTGTTTGCGGCAGTGATGTTTTCACTATGTACATGTCATAATGATTTGTGTGTGTGCGTGTCAGTCATACATAGAGTTGAAACCAGAAGTTTATATACGCTGTATAAAAAGACACAAGCATTTTTTCCTCAATGTCTGACATTAAATCAGACTAAACTTTTCTTGTTTTAGGTCAGTTAGATTTACCAAAATTATTTTTATTTGCTAAATAATTATTTAAGAGAATTTTTTAAATTACTTCCTTCAAAGTCAAGTTTACATACATTTCCTTAGTATTTGGTAGCATTGCCTTTAAAATGTGTGACTTGGGTCAAACATTTTAGGTATCCTTCCACAAGCTTCTCACAACAGTTTGCTAGAATTTTGGGCCATTCTTCCTGACAGAACTGCTGTAACTGAGTCAGGTTTTTAATCTCCTTGCTCGTGTACATCTTTTCAGCTCTGCACACAAATTTTCTATGAAATTGACATCAGGGCTTTGTGATGACCACTCCGACACATTGACTTTATTTTCCTTAAGCCACTTTGTAACTAATTTGGCGGTATGCTTGGGGTCATTGCCCATTTAGAAAACCCAGTTGCGCCCAAACTTTGACTTCCTGGCTGATGTCTTGAGATGTTGCTTTAATATTTCCACATAATGTTATTTCCTCATGATTCCAACCATTTTGTGAAGTTCACCAGTCCCTCCTGCAGCAAAACACCCCCACAACCTGATGGTCCCACCTCCATACTTCACATTTGGCGTGGTGTTCTCGGGCTTGCAAGCTTCCCTCTTTTTCCTCCAAATGTAACAATAGTCATTATGACCAAACAGTTCAATTTTAGTTTCATCAGAACACAGGACATGTCTCCAAAAATACATTAAATAGCACAATGTTTGATTACAACCCAACATTTATTCAGATGTTTCATGTGCTTGTTTAACTAGTACATTAAATCATATGTGGCCTACTATGATTAATTATTCATAGAATACATTAATGTACATTTAGAAACACCAATGGCTAGATAAAGATGGTGATCCCTTTCTGTCTTTGCAAGTCTTTATTATACAGCGTTCTGCAGGCAAAAGCCTGTTTTACCATTTGACTCTGGTGTTTAGTAACAGCTGAAGATTCTTTAGTGCCTATAAGTTGTAAACTTTCTCCGTAGTCTTTCACGCGCTTGCTTGTTGCAGAACTCACCATGTTGGTTCATGCTGGGACACGCGCTGTAAAATGATAAATGGCGTTCACTTATATAGCACTTTTTCTCATCCTTGGATGACCAAAGTGCTTTACAGATTCGGCTATCCACCCATTCACACACTGATGGTGGGGGAGCTGCCATGCAAGATGTTGGCCTGACCCACCAGGAGCAACTTGGGGTTCAGTTTCTTGCTTAAAGACACTTCGACATGCAGACTGCAGAGAGAGCGAGAATCGAGCCACCAACCCTCCGATCAGAGGTCAACCACACTACACCTGCATCCCCAGCTGCACACCAAAAGGATGTGAAGCTACTGCCGTAAACGGTGTATTTTGTAACACCCCGATATAAGCAATAGAGTTTTATATGAAACAATAAACGTTTTTATCTCATCATCCAATATATATCGTCATATTGCACAGCCCTACTGAGTACCAGTAGTCGATTAAATTTTTATTTTTCCAGTCTGTTCTAGAAGTATTGATAGAGAGTGCAAATTTTGCAATTACTAGCAAAAAAAAATCTCTGGAGGGGGAGCGCTGAATATTTTGGCCGTCAGTTTGACATGCTTGACATAGTTTGGCGCTTGAAGCAAAACTAGATGGGGAGCTCTGAATTACACTGTGGCAACAGATGTGTTTTCATGAGGACTGTGTATACACCATATCAGAGTGCTATGAAGCACTGCAGTCAGCTGTAATTCATAATGAGGGTCCAGGATAGCAGGGATGAAGTCTGCTGTCTCTGACTGTCTGGTTAATTCCGTCACACTCATCTCTGGCATAGTTGTTTAAAGTATGAATGACCATCTTTTCTTTTCCATGCTGATCCACCCTGTTCATCCCGTCATTTCCAGGTTGCATTCATGGTGTTATACTCGAGGTGAAGGAAGCGAACTCCACCTGCATTAAAGCTAACCTGTCGGCATTATTCTCAATCAGCTATAACACCACCAACAGCACAGTGTGTACATCAATATCATTCTGGTTTCCATAATGAGACAACTAATGTTACTTTCAACTTATCATCCATGTCTCCTTGTGAAGTTGTACCTGCCTGTGTTGTCTTCAGAATACAGTGCAAGTTTCTCTGCCCAACTCCACCACCGTTGATGAGAGAAGAAGCTCATGTGGCGACAATGGTGGATCACCATCACTGGTGATGGTGTTTGGACCTGGCCACGCACTCGGACTGAGTTTTTCAACCAATGGGAGTCTGTATAGCGTGGCAAACCTGACTCTGCAGTACAACCTGAGTGACACTTCAGTGTTCCCCAATGCCAGCGGCTCTGGTGAGAACAAACCTCTCAGATTTACCTGTGGTTAAATGAGTGCTGTGCAGGAAGTAGCATAACAGATGTAAGTTTAACAGGTAAAGAAAGTTTGAATGATGGCATAAATGAATCTGATATTAAAGTATTAGACATGACAAGTTGCACTGGTGTGATATTGAAATTGGTTGATGGTGTATTATGGAATCACTTTATTCTAGTACTATTCCGATGCCATCATTTTTTTTCTAGATTTGTGGCTATCATCATCTAGGTAAAGAGGGTGGAGTGTCAAAGGGGTCACTGACTGAAAAATGATGTGTTTGTAGGTTTTAACTGTCTGAAATGTGTATATTGGTCACATAAATCTATAGATAAATTTACAAAGCAAATTAAAAGTAGACAACAGAAGATTAACCTACCATGGTTAAATAATGAAATAAGAAAACTTATGAAGAGGCGAAACTCTGCATTGAAAACATCATTAACCTCTAAACTACAAAATGATCACCTCGTTTACAAAAGTTTAAGAAATAAAGTGGTACAAGAGCTGTGTAAATCAAAAGCATCTTATTACAATAAATTGATAGAACATGCAAAGGGTAACAACAGTTCCCTATGGAGGCATTTAAATAACTTAACCAACAAAAAAAATGATCAGAAGGGGGTAAAGGAACTTAGAATTAATGGCAAAACCATCAGTGATAATGCTACATTGGCAATTAATTCATATTTTGTGGAGTCAGTGGAAGAATTAACAAAAAACTTTGTGCTGCCAAATGTGCTCAACAATACTAAACCAATACTCTCAACAGTTTCTTTTCACGTTAATGATGTAAATGAAGATTTAATTGCTGGCATTGTTAAAACACTGTCAAACTCAAAAACTAATGATATCTACAATATGAGCACTTCCTTTCTCAAAACGCACAGCAAAATATTAATCAAACCACTGACTCATCTCATTAATCTCTCCATTAGGTCCTGTACATTTCCATCTGGCTGGAAAAAAGCTGTCGTCATACCAGTTTTTAAATCGGGTAGTAAAGATGATATATGTAATTACCGTCCAATCTCTATTTTATCAGTCCTGTCTAAGGTTCTTGAAAAAGTTGTAGCTACACAGCTGATAGACTATCTACAAGACGGTCAACTTCTTCATCCACACCAATTTGGTTTTAGACCAGGATACTCAACAGAAACAGCAAACTGCTGCCTTATTGAAAATGTCAAACAGTCCTTGGACAGGGGTAATGTGTTGGGAGCTGTTTTTCTGGATCTCAAAAAGGCTTTTGACACTGTAAACCACAGCTTGCTTTTATCCAAAATGGTATCTTTTAACTTTTCTCCCAATACAATAAAATGGTTTGCATCTTATCTTCAGAACAGAGAACAGTGTGTAAAAGTTCACCAGGATAAATCCTTCCTTTTAAATAATTGTATGGGTATCCCACAAGGGTCCATTCTTGGTCCTTTACTTTTCAGCATTTTTATTAATGACCTGCCATTACACTGCTCAGCTGCAACATGTCAACTTTATGCAGATGATGCAGTTATTTACACAGCTGCTAAGACTCCAGCTCAGGCTGCAGACGTCCTGTCTTCAAGCATGGTTGATGTCCAAGAGTGGCTCATTCAGAACCATCTACTGCTGAACCTTCAGAAAACAGTTTCAATGTGCTTTTCAATCAAAAAATGTAACTTGCAACATTATAAAGTTAATATACATGATCAAGATATCAGTGCAGTTACAGAATTCAAATACCTTGGCATTGTACTAGATCCTCAACTCAAATTTAATATTCACATAAAGAAGATTTCTAAAACAGTAAAAAAAAAATTGAATTGCTTTAAATTAATTAGACATTACATACCACACCAAGCAGCCGTACTGTATGCATTCTATGGTTTTTTCGCATATATCATACTGTCTCACAGTTTGGGCTCAAGCAGCTCCTTCTACAATAAAACATATAGGTGTGGAGAGCGTGAAATGAAGAGGCTGAATTTATTTCTCAATTCAGGTTTATTATCAATCACATGTCTCCAACATCCTCTCAAACAGAAAAGAGAACGAACTTCCCACATCTCCCCTTTTTATACCCGGAACATCAAAGTACAGAGTCACATTGTCATTCAATCCCCAGAGACAATACATCACCCCCCGGGTCTTCTCTTCTCCACCTAAAACCCTGGTGGTCAGGAAGTCTTCTCAGAACCATTTCTAAAGACACATCTGCCATTTCTAAAGACACATCTCACCCCGTCCTGTTATCCCCAGGAGGTCCAGACTTATTGTTCCTTCTAAGACGTGAGGTCACAGTAACATACATATGCAGCCTAAGCATCTCAACTATGTGTGCCACATAGGTTCATTATATAATCAAAAGCCCATTAGGTGGCATCATTGTTATATTCTAAAAAAATATAATCTACTGAGTTTTGAGAGTTTCATTGACCTCTGTTTTCTGAAATTAATTTTCAAATGTTTCCATAAATCAGCGCCAGAGCCACTTGTTGGATTCATCCAAAGACAGGACAGCAGCAGAGCCACCAGGAGTTCTGTTAACAATAACTGTAAAATATCCCACCGCAGAACCACATTTGGACAAACAGCTTTCTCTATAAAGGGCAGTCACATCTGGAACACAATGCCAAATGAAATCAAAATAATAACGGATTTTAAAACATTTACTACAAAGGTTAAAAACTGGCTGAAAAGTAAACAAGAATGTACCCATGTATGAAATGATTGTCTGCAGGGTGTGAGTGAAGAAGGGAAGGCAAATGTGTAACAGGCATTTTACTGTAACAGGCAAATGTGAATCAGGTTTTTATATTGTGTATTTATAATTTTGTTTGCATTGATGTATGTGGATAATGTTTATACTGTTTTTATTTTGTTTTTTCTTCATCTTTTTCTCTTTTTATCTGTTTCTTTTCTCTAAAACCCATCCAGGGACAAGAGTTGCAAACTAGCTTAATGCTATACACTCTCTGTGCAACACATCGGATTTTCTTTTTTGTCTATGTTTATTGCACTGTCCCTGACAAATAAACAAATAAAATAAAAAATAACAGCATTACAAAAATAATTTTTTTGTAAGTTGTCTGTGTTTTTTCAACTGATTTAAGACAATTTTGCACTGCTGAATCTGAAAATGACATCAGTTTCTCTCGATCAGGTCAGGTTTTTAATGCTAAGTTGATTTTTACAAAATCTTCTGGTCAAAGCCATTTAATTCGCCTGTAAAATAAAAATACCAATTAGTCATAAATTGGTGTATGCAGACTCTTCAGAGTTCGAGAAATTTCAAGAAATAAAAAAGAATTTTACATCATATAAAGCGAAAATACCCGTACATGTAAACAAAAACGTAAAAAAACATGTGGCCATAGTTCAAAAAGTTGACCTGATGGAGCAAAACCAATGTGATTTTTGGATTCAGCACATCAAAATTGTCCTAAATCAGCTAAAAAAAACTTAAGACAATAAATTTGGTGTTGACCAGTGTTATTATCAAAAATATTGAAACAGTCAAATCTCTTAAAAAATCACACAGTCTTTATCTCGTTTTTCTCTCCCAGAATTGCCAGACACGTTTTTGACTTTTCTGGGTAAATCGTATATATATATATATATATATATATATATACAGTTATAGATAGATGTACTTTATTGGTCCCAAACTGGGAAATTACAGTGTAATGGCAGCATGACAGTAGACGACCAAAATGACAGAAATACACAGCATAATAGACAAAGGGATTACCCATAGAAAGTAAAACTGCTAAAATAACTTATATACATCAGGATTTGACAAAGCCAACCCACCGCCATCCTTGAGACTCACCCACAGCTCAATTATTGGCCCACCTAGCTGTCTGTCACGTAGATGAAAAGGGTGCGAAAGGTAGCCTACTAGCCCCCCAGTTAACACTGGTACCCGGAGGCTTGCACCAAGCGTGGCTTATATTGTTATTTTCCTCATATCTTAGTCACCCTAATAGCCATTGTTGTCACCATCTGTTTCACCAGTCTACAGTTGACAGTATACCTTGCATCACTCCGGCCCGTCTCCCAATAATTTCACTGTGGTTCCACAGCAAATCGCCAGCACTGGTGCGCTGGTCACGGCAGCCAACAAGTACCACCTACACCGGGACCCGAGGCAGCTGGCTGTCATGGCCAGCCCCCCCATTGTCCTCCGGGGCTCTGCGTGACTCCGCTCCACTCTCACGGGCAGTGTAGTGGAGTCACATTGTGATGGGCCATCCAAGCGATTTGTTGTGGAATAATGGCAAAATTATTTGGAGATGGGCCGGAGTGACTCAAGATACACCATTGACTGTGGATCAGTGAACCAGTGCCGCTCATCCAAGCTAGACGGGGGCTGAAAGCTAAAGGCTAGAAGCTAGTCGGCTAATGGCTAACTGACGTAAGAGGGAGGGTGGAGTTGAACAGGTGAAGGGTGTTCCTTAAAATGGCAGGCTTTAAATCAGAGCATTTCAAGAAAGCCAGGAAAAATACAAAACAAATTTGCTTCAATAATTAAAAAAAAAATTAAAGAAAATGTTCATAAAATATGTCACTAACACTTCATGAAGACATGTGTGAGCTGTTAAAATGTGGGAAAATGTGCAGTCAATGGCCCCTTTAAGTTTTCATATGACATCAACTGCATGAGTGTATCAGACATGATGGAATGAAATCTGAGACTTTCACCAACCAAAACTAGATCAGACTTCTTGGACCCATCAAGTCATATTATTAAGAAGTTTAACCTTGCCTTAAAAAGACATTAAAACCTCAAAGGGGGTCATGATGTTCAGTTTGGTGACTTGAATCAGCCCAGGTGTCTTCTAGCAGACAAGCTAACTGTTAGATTGGACAAATTTGTTGGTAATCTTCTGTTAAAGAAAGAAAACCCCACAATGGTCACTGAAATAACTTGAAACTTACAGAAGTATTGATGCATAAAAATTCTCTTAAAACAGAATTATTTTAATAAACAAACTAACGAAACTGGCCTGGACAAAAATGATGATACCCCAAGAAAAGATTGAAAATAATTCGACCGTAG
Organism: Pholidichthys leucotaenia; assembly: GCA_020510985.1. Lineage (NCBI taxonomy): Eukaryota > Metazoa > Chordata > Actinopteri > Cichliformes > Pholidichthyidae > Pholidichthys > Pholidichthys leucotaenia. The sequence goes on from CM035837.1 coordinate 285,848,123, forward strand.
GGACATGTTAAACTAAGGTGTAGTCCTGTAATGAGCATCACAGGTGTCCTCAAACTTGTAATCAGTTAGTTTGCCTAATTAAAGGGTGAAAAGTAGTCACTGTGCTGTTTGGTATCATGGTGGGTACCACACTGAACATGGACCACAGAAAACTGAGGAGAGTTGTCTCAGGAGGTTAGAAAGAAAATTATAGACAAGCATGTTAAAGGTAAAGGCTATAGGGCCATCTCCAAGCAGCTTGATGTTCCTGTGACTACAGTTGCCAATATTAATAAAAAGTATAAGGTTCATGGGACTGTGGTCAACCTCCCAGGATGTGGACGCAAGAGGAAATGCAACCCCTGTTAGATCAGCAGAATAGTGCGTGTTGTAGAAAAAGAGCCTAGGAAATCATTCAAAATCATTCAAAGCTGAACTCCAAGGCCAAGGTACGTCACTTTCTAATCGCACGATGGATTGCATTTTGAGCAATAATGGACTCCATGGAAGAAGACCAGGAGGGCTCCACTAATGACAGAAAAAGATTAAAAAGTAGGCAAAATGCATTATGACATGCCCCGAAGTTTCTGGAAGGCTGTCTTTTGGACTGCTAAGGCAAAACTGGAGCTTTTGGGTGAGTCACATCAACTCTGTATTTACAGAAGGAAAAATGAAGCATACAAAGAAAAGAACACTGTACCTACTGTGAAACATGGAGGATGCTCAGGTATGCTCTGGGGCTGCTTTGCTGGTTCTGGCACAGGGTGTCTTGAATCTGTGCAGGATACTATGAAATCTCAAGACTATCAAGGTATTCTGGAGCGATGTGTGCTGCCCAGTGTCATAAAGCTTGGTCTTAGTCACAGGTCATGGGTCCTCCAACAGGATAATGACCTAAAACACACAGCTTAAAAATACCCAAGAATGGCTAAGCACAAAACGTTGGACTATTCTGAAGTGGCCTTCTATGAGCCCTGATCTAAATCCCATTGAACATCTGTGGAAGGAGCTACAACATGTAGTCTGGAGAAGGCACCCTTCAAACCTGAGACAGCTGGAGCAGTTTGCTCACGAGGAGTGGGCCAAAAAACCCGTCAACAGGTCCAGAAGTCTCATTGACAGTTACAGAAATTGCAGTGATTGCAGAGTGTGCAACAAAATATTAAGTTAAGGGTATCCTCATTTTTGTCCAGGCCATTTCATTAGTTTGTTTTTTAAAATGATTCTGTTTAACTAAAATTAAGAAGCAATGTCTGATTTTCATTAGTTCATTTTCAGAAAATTTTTATTATCACTTTTGTCAGTTTCAGGTTATTTCACTGACCATTGTGGGTTTTTCTTTCTTGAACGGAAGGTTATGAACAAATTTGTCCAAATCTCTATCTCTGCTTTTTTTGTGAGCCAGTTAATTAAGCCCCTTAGTATTAATGCATAACTTGAAAACTTAAAACTGTTTGAACTGGTGCATATACTGTAGACACATTCACCTCATGAATGTGGTCACTGACAACAGACCTGATCATTTTTTTGAGCCGGCTTCTTGTTGTCATTTGGGCGTTAATTATAATTAAAAAAGAACTTTCAAAGATGCCTATTAAAGCCCCAGTAGGTAATCTGTTCTCAATGTAATTTTTTTTCAAATGTGTAAAAAAAAAATGTCTTCATGTCCTGACAGCTATTAATAATGTAAATGAATAATGTGTCATGGAAAAAGAAAATAGCATCCATAGTGTGGGGCAGTCACAGGACTGTGAAAACATACATGCAAGTCAGTCATTTCATTGAGACAAATTCAACGATTAGATGGTCTGCCTGTTCACCCACCCGCTGACATTCATTCTGGCTGTGCAGTCATTGCGCACGTCCACTGGATCTGTGGTTTCTCCGCCACTAAATAATTGTTTATGTAAAATACTTTGCAATCCTTTCTGGGATCAGTAAGGCCCAGTTCTTTAAAATACTTTTAAACTTTCAGTTAGTGATGTTAAAAAAACAAAATCAGATCCGGCAACTGAACAATTTATTTATAGCCTCAGATATTTTCAGAACCTCCATTTGATGTTTTGTTTTCAAGACATCTGCACAGCTGCTGTAGGGTAGATTTCTCTTGCTTTGTGAATAGATTTATCTACTGTGGCTTTAACTCTCACGCTTATGTGACGTAATAGATGGTCAAAAATCTCATTTAAAAATGGGTCTTTTTTCTTGTTCTCATGGTATTCCTTTGATACTGTCTTACAGATTTGTAACTTTTTTTTAATATTTGATTGTGTCATAGGTGTTGTGACCGTGGTGTCCGACTCGGTTGGTATCCAGGCTGCGATGAACAGTACTTACCGATGTATGAGTCATACCACTATTGCACTTGACAACGCTACGGCCACATTCTACAATATGAGGCTGGAAGCGTACATGCCAGGAAATGACCTGAGTCCAAAAGGTACAACTGTGATTTTACTCCTGGAACCGCTTGTTCTTTGAAGTTCATCATGACTAGAATAATTTCTTGTTGCAGAAAGCGTATGCACAGCAGATTCAACCAGTCCAACAGCTTCTCCTACTACAACTACTGCCGCTCCAGCACCCACCCCTCCAAGACAACCTGAACAGGGTAACTACTCTCTGACAAACAACGGCTCCGTGTGTCTCCTGGCCTTGATGGGACTGCAGCTCAACATCACCTACCTGCCTCAGTCCCAGGATAAGGTGAAGCCTCACGGTGGGAATTCACAAAAAATGTTGAGACCCTTATCACTAGAATGACCAAACTATCCCCCTTTTTTTTTACCCAGGCTGTCCAAGAATTATTAAACCTGGACCCCAATGTGACACATTCATCTGGATCATGTGGAGCCAACAGAACTACTTTGGTTTTGACACAGGAGTCAACTATTATGCTCAGCTTTTACTTCACTCTGGTAAACTTGGCCTCACTTTTTCTGTGAATGTGGTTTCATGGTGTGATGTGTGTGTATTGAGTTTTTTTTCCCCATCCACAGAACTCCACTGCCAAAATGTACCACCTGAGTGGGATAACCCTGCAGGCTAATTTGATTAATATGACCGGTATGCCACCCAGAAACACACAATCTATCCAGTGTGTGTGTGATTTTTTTTTTTTTTAACTTGTTGACTAAATTCTAGTCTTTCTCCCTTTTCCCAGCTCCTTTCTTCGCCAGCAACATGAGTCTCGGTTACCTGCGGAGTACGCTGGGTCATTCCTACATGTGCAAAGCAGAGCAAACCCTGGCCGTGGACCCGACCTTCTCCATCAACACATTTGACCTTAAAGTCCAGCCTTTCGGTGTCACAGAAGGACAGTTTGCTGCAGGTGTGTTACTGATAGGCTGTTTGGTTTTCATGAGGGCTGGCAGTAAAAAGTAACATTTACTCAGATGTGTGCACTTCCAACGAGTAGGTTTTTCATAGACTTAAGCTTTAGTGAATAGTTTTATTGTAGGACAGTTTTTACACTTGAATAAATGTTTGAAGAAAAACCTGTAGTTGTGCTCAAGCACATTTGGTCATGTTATTTTAAATTTCACTGATTTGAAAAATGGTCAAAAATGTGTTTGTACCATAATAACTTGTTTTTACCAGAAATTTTAAGTAATTTTAGTGAATTTATAATTCCATTTAATTGAAATTGGTGTTGAAATCATTGTGGTTGCATCAGGAAATATTTCATTTATTACTGTCTGCTTTTTTTTATGATTTTTGATAATCTAGTGGAAGGGTCACCAACTGGCGGACTCCAGTCCAGATCTGGACCTCGGGAGTCCTCCCTCCAGACCCCAAAGCCTTTTAATATAATTTGTGAAAAAAATGATACTGTTTTGTTTTAACCGAATGAAATAAGAGCGGAACAACTCAAACCAACGGGGCCGTGGAATGGGCGGCTCGCCTGGGGTCGTGAGGAATGGTGGAGGTGGTGCCAGACATGCTTCCATCTTCAAAGATTCAAAGATTTTATTTGTCAATACCACTATACATACAGGACACACAGGAGAATTGAAATGGTGTTTCTCTCTCTTCAGTGGTGTGCACAATATAAAAAAAGAAAAAGGAATAAGGCTGGAAAAACAACAACAGCAGTCTATGTACAGTAATGCTACCTGTACTGCAAATGGCGACAAAGGATAGATCCAGACCTCCCATAGTGCAAATAAAGATAAACGGTGAAACCCAGCAATCCTATATACAGAAAAGTAGAGCAGTAATACTTATAGTTAAAAGTTCAATGCGGTAGTGTAAATGCAGACAGTGACAGATAGGACTGCACATGATCAGTACTGCAATAACTGTGTTGGATGACTGAAAGGACTGTATTAAGTTAGCTGGTCTTCAAAACTGTGTCCACCATGGAGCATCGGTCAGAATGCAGTAACCAGAAGCCAAGATGTTATTTGGAGATTTAATGAATAGTTCTTCTTGAAGTTTACATTCAGTCTACTGCATGTGTGTGATTCTGCAAATACAAAGAAATAACCCAAAAGAAATTAAATAACCTACTTATGAATATGCAGTTACACAATAAATATTCAATCAATTTTCTATCACTTACAATAACCAAATATATCAAATAACAGCAATCACCAGCATAAAACAGTCAAGGTCAGCAATCAGGTCTGAACTCTAATAAACATATCTAAATTACAGTAAAATACAAGCTAACTTATCAGAGTGAAATAAAGTTAGTTAACGGTTATGTGACTAATGGCTATCTGGGAATACAATTACTGCGCAACAACGGCAGAAAATATTACTTAAATCTATTGAAATTACACTACAATATTAAAACAAAAACACAGTATATCAATAAATATTAGCTGTACTTACAAGTAGCTGAACACACACTCTTGATGATACCAAAAACGAACATTTAACCTCTAAACAAAACTCAACTTTCAGACCGTTATCTCCCCTCTAAACCACAGCACAGACTGAGTAGCAGTTGTATTCTTCCGCCTGAAGAGGGCTCAGTTCAGTCTTACTCATCAGTTATTTTGCACTGAAAAGTAGTCCATCACAGCCAACCCCAAATTTGTACCTCAGATTTGCCACCTTAAGAAGGACTGACTGTGTCTGTGTCTGGCATAGCAGGCAGTGGGACCAGACGAGCAACAGGCCTTGTATAGCTCTTATCTCTAATTTTGACTACAGCAGTCCTGATTCTTCCATCTGTTCCTGGGATGACTTCAGTAACATGGCCCATTGGCCAGTGGGCTCTGGGTAGTTGTGGGTCCACTACCATGACGATTGTTCCAGGTTGCAGTTGTGAAGGGTCTTTATGCCACTTAGAGCGGGTCTGAAGAGTGGGCAGGTACTGTCTGTTGAAGTGTGCCCAAAACTGATCTGCCAGTGTCTGTGTATGTCTCCAGTGGTGACGGCTCAAGAGCTCAGATTCTACATACACAGCCTGTGGTAGAGAAGAGTCAAGCCGCCCCATGAGGAGCAAATTGGGGGTCACAGGATCAGGGTCTGCCACATCCGCTGAAACATAGCCCAGGGGTTTAGAATTTAAAAACCCTTCTACGAGTATTGTCCTCAGTACTTCTTCGGGGACAGTGTGACACTGGATGGTGGCGTAGAGTGCTGCTTTCACTGATCTCACTTCCCTTTCCCAGATACCTCCAAAATGTGGGGCACTTGGAGGGTTGAACTTAAAAGTCAATTTGCTGTTCAGCTAAAGCAGCTTGAAGTCTGCCACAGGATAGATGTAGATAGTACTCGGTGCCACACCAGTAGGCTGCCTTTTGCAACAGCGGCTCGATTCCGAGTTTTTTTTCCCTTCCTCTCTTTTTGATCACTTTTTTTTTTTTTTTTTTTTTTTCACCCCACTTATATCACGGACACACAGATCGTCCCAAATGTCTCCTGAGCCGGTGGACGGAGCCACTGTTTATAGCAGGATACGATACAACAGGGAAGAGCTGCTAGCATTTAACCGCCACCCGGTTCCACTGGAAAAACTCGACATACCGAGAGAATTGAGGCGAAAGCGTCGCGGCTGCCGGGCTGGAGTAAGGCGGAGGACAAAAAATATAAGGTACAGACCCTCCCTTCCATCTGTTGTCATGGGAAATGTACGGTCGATACTGGGAAAGTTAGATGAGCTAGCGGCTATCTCCCGTTATGATAGCACTTACCGGGAGTGCTCTCTCCTTTTGTTTACTGAGACGTGGCTAACTGAACTAGCAGCAGATGCTAACATTGAGCTGGAGGGTTTTCACATGATACGAGCTGACCGAACACCAGAGAGTGGCAAAGCAAGGGGCGGTGGAGTGATAATGTATGTTAACAACAACTGGTGCAGACCGGGACATATCACTGTTAAACGACGACACTGCAGCAAAGACATTGAGTTGCTAGCTGTTAGCATGAGGCCTACATATCTCCCGAGAGAACACTCACACGTGATCTGCATTGTTGTTTATGCAAATCCGACGGCGAACGCTGGGACAGCGCGTGACGTCATCCATTCAGTAACCAGCAGGCTGCAGACAGAACACCCAGATGCTCTTCTCCTCATCTCAGGCGATTTCAACCACGTTTCACTGTCTCCCATTCTGCCCACTTTCACCCAGTATGTCACATGCCACACTAGAGACAATAAAACACTGGATTTATTCTACGCAAACACTAAGGAGGCGTACACCTCATCACAACTCCCCCCACTTGGGAGATCGGATCACAACTTGGTTCATCTCCGGCCGGTGTACAAACCCCTAGTGCACAGACAACCTCCGGCCATGCACACTGTGGAGTTATGGTCTGAGGAGACAATGGACACTCTAAAGGACTGTTTTGAAGCCACTGCCTGGAAGCAGCTCTGCGATCCACATGGTGAGGACATCGATGGCCTCATTCACACCTTCACGGGCTACCTCAGCTTCTGTGTGGACAAATCCGTTCCCACCAAGACCATACGGCGTCACTCAAACAGCAAACCCTGACATCAGCGGGGTCTGGAGAAACCTCAAAACCATCTCGGGGCTCCAGAATACCTCCCCCCAGGCCACGGGGGGCAGGGAGTGGGCGAACAACCTGAATCTGTTTTTCAATAGATTTGACCAACCGCCCTCCCCCCTGTCTGCACAACAACCACTGCTGCCTCTAAGAAATCAAGTCCTGCTGCCCACTCCCCACTCCACCGACATCCCCCCCACTCCCAACACACAGCCCCCCATCCTGACCCTGACCAAGACCCAGGTGAGGACGGAGCTGAGGAAGATCAAGGCGAGGAAGGCGTCGGGACCGGACGGCATCAGCGCAAAGCTCCTCAAGTCCTGTGCAGACCAGCTGTGTGGGATTGTGACGTATATCTTCAACCTGAGCCTGAAACTGGGGAGGGTACCACAGCTGTGGAAAACATCTTGTGTGGTACCTGTACCAAAAACTTCCCACCCCAAAGACCTGAACAGCTACAGACCGGTGGCCTTGACGTCCCACTTGATGAAGACCCTGGAGAGACTGCTCCTTGCTCATCTCCGCCCCCTGGTGGAACCAGCGATGGATCCACTCCAGTTCGCCTACCAGCATGGCATTGGGGTGGAGGATGCGGTGATCTTCCTCCTTCACCGTTCTCTGTCCCACCTGGAGAAGCCCGGGAATATGGTGAGGATCATGTTCTTTGACTTCTCCAGTGCTTTCAACACCATCCAACCGATGATCCTGAAGGACAAGCTGCTGCGCGCAGGGGTGGACCAGCACCTGTCATCATGGATCCTGGACTACCTCACGAACCGGCCTCAGTTTGTGAGAACCCGGGACTGTGTTTCCGACACGATCATCAGTAGCACGGGGGCCCCCCAGGGAACGGTGCTGGCTCCCTTCCTGTTCACTCTTTATACTGCGGACTTCTCACACAACACAACACATTGCCATCTACAGAAGTTCTCTGATGACTCTGCAATCGTTGGTCTCATCTCCAACGGAGATGAAGCTGAGTACAGAGGGCTTATCCAGGACTTTGTGGACTGGTGCCATCGGAACTGCCTCCAGATCAACGCGAGGAAAACTAAGGAGCTGGTGGTGGACTGCCGCAGGCATGGGCAGCCCCTCACAGCACCAGTAAATATACAGGGAACAGACATCGAGATGGTGACATCCTATAAGTACCTGGGTATTCATCTGAACAATAAACTAGACTGGTCACACAATACTGACGCACTCTACAAGAAGGGACAGCGCAGGCTGTTCCTGCTGAGGAGACTCAGGTCTTTTGGTGTACAAGGGGCGCTGCTGAAGTCATTCTATGACACGGTGGTGGCATCAGCCATCACTTTTGGAGTGGTCTGCTGGGGCAGTGGCATTACTGCAGCCGATAGGAAGAGACTGAACAAACTGATTAAGAAAGCTAGCTCTGTCCTGGGGCAGCGCCTTGATCCGATGGAGGAGATAGGAGAGAGAAGGACGGTGGCTAAACTGTCATCTCTGCTGGAGTCCGAGTTCCACCCTATGCAGGACATACTGGATACACTGAGGAGCTCATTTAGCAGCAGACTACATCATCCCAGGTGCACAACCGAGAGGTTTCGTAGGTCCTTCCTACCAACGGCTGTCAGACTGTACAACCTAAGCAGGGCTGCTCGCAGAGATAGCAAAAAGACGTAACAAACTAATAGTTTTTTTTGAATGCAAAAGATGCAATAGACTTACACAGTGGTCCCCTCCGGCATACAACTAGGAACATACCGGTCGCTATGGAGGGTGAGAATATGTATGGGCACATAATCATACCATGTAGGATAACTAAGTAGACGGTTATGCTGTTTCATCCCACCTAGCAACAATGCTCTGCACTGTGTGTGTTTATATATTTACATATTTATTCCATCTAGCTACAATGCTCCGCACTGTGTTTTTATATATCTACATATTATTCCATCTAGCTACATTGCTCCGCACTGTGTGTGTTTATATACTTGCATATTTATTCCACCTAGCTGCAATGCTCCGTACTGTGGGTGTTTATATATTTACATATTTACATATTTATTCCATCTAGCTACAATGCTCTGCACTGTGTGTCTGTGTGTGTGTGTGTATATATATATTTTATAGTAATATGTATATATGTATATTAGCTGCTCTTGCTTGCTTGTTTTTTTTTTTTCTTGCCTTCTGATTGTTGCTCTGAGTGTTGCTATCCCTGTGCTGTTGCAATCCTGGAATTTCCCCGTTGTGGGACTAATAAAGGCTTATCTTATCTTATCTTATCTTAAGTGTAGGGTGTAGTGCATTATATGCATCCCGAAGCTCCTTTGCGCCTCGCCTCCATTGAAATTAGTGCCCTGGTCAGAAATCAGTTCTGTAGGTTTGGTTCTTTGTGCGATGAAGTGGCGGAGGGCCATCAGAAAGGAATCTTGGCCAAAGCTGGAGAGAACATCTAAGTGCACTGCTCGTGTTGTCAAGCACTTGAAAGTATCCCTCATCTTTTTTCATGTCGGCGGCTAATTTTGACTGTGAAGGGACCAAAACAGTCCATGCCTGTAGAGAAGCAGGGGGGTTTAAATAGTCATAGTCGACATGATGGAAGGTCTGCCATCTGGGGTACAGCTGGAGCCGCTCTCCAGCTCTGACAGTTAGGGCAGGATCGTTGGTGGCACCTGATAGCTTCACGGTCATGCAGAATCCAGTATTTGCGAGGTAGCTCTGCAAAGAGGCGTTCAGCTCCTGGGTGATGAAGATCTCTGTCTGTGTCATGAATGATGAGCTGAGTGACCTTGTAATGGGGGTCCAGGACCACTGGGTGGATGGCATCTGGTTCTATCTGGTCACAGCGGTGGAGTCTACCACCAACTTGAAAGAGTCTCATATTGTCATCATACTCTGGCACTAAGGTGAGCAACCTGCTAGTGACAGATACTGGCTTGCCGGCACTTAGAAGGCTGAACTCCTCCCCAAAGCTGTCTTGCTGTGCCCATCTCAGGATTTCTCTCTCTGCATCTTGATAGTCTCCAGCTTTGGAAATGGCTCGTCTGTAGCCGCCCCGTGATGAGATTCCACAACAGCCTTTATCAGAGTTTTAAAGGAGGAAAATTAGTTCAAATCTGGCAGCGGGGAAATCTCAGCCATTGTAGTAAGACAGCATACAGTAGAGCATCGTATTTCACTGGGATCATCTTTCTCGGTGGTCGAAGGTGAAGGGGATAAGGAAACCTAGGAGGTCATAAAGGCATGCCAGGACTCTGTAGATATTTCTCATGGTGGGTGTGGGTTGATCCACCATTTGGTATTTATATCTCAGGGTGTCAGAGCTGCATATCCAGCAGAGTCCCAGGGTGATCTCTTGTGCTTCAGTGCCTGCATCACTGAGCCACAGTTCACTGCTCTCTGACTGAGCCTCTCTGGGCAGGTGGTTGATGACCTGTGGTGTGTTGCTGGCCCACTGACGTAATTCAAATCCACTCTTGGCAAGAAGTGATGTCAGTTTATCATCTAGATGTTGGGCTTCGTTTACAGAAGAGAGGCTGTGCAGGTAGTTGTCTACATAGAAGGATCTCTCTATACAGACACAAACATCTTCACCTGGCTGACTGTGGTCAAATACATGTTTCTGCAGTGCAAGGTTGCACAACAGGGACTGCAGGTGGTTCCAAATGGAACAACTTGCTGGGTGGTTCTTCTGTCTTCAGATCTCGCCACAGGAACCGAAGGAGTGGCTGATCCTCAGGAAGCAGCCTCATCTGATGAAACATGCTCTTGATGTCACTGCTGATAGCAACTGAATGCTCCCTAAAGCGGAACAATACTCCCAAGTAGGCTGGAACTCAAGGTGGGGCCAGGCAAGAGCAGTTCATTCAGATTATCTCCTTTATATGTAAAGGAACAGTTAAAAACTAGCCTGTTCTTCCCATTATGGCTGACCATGTGATGGGGAATAAACCAGGACTCAGCTGATTTGTTGACTTCTTCTTCAGGCACTTTTACTGCATAACCTGCCTTTTCTAGCTTGGCAATTTCTGCACAGTATGCAGCAGCTTTCGGAGGGTCTTGCAGTAGGTGCCTCTCAGTGCTGCGGAGGTTGGCAAGAACAGCCTGTTTTGGTGCTTGGAGCTGGGGCATATTCTTGACTCTGAGAAGGGGAGTGGCATAGTGTTGGACACCATCGACTTCTGCTCACAGGTGGATTGCTTCTTAATCCTGCCTGGAACATGTGACGAGTTTCTCACTCCTGTAAGGAAGGACATCTAACTGCCATAACCTCTCTACATTTTGCAGAAGCTCAGAAGCACTTGAAAAAATGGAGATGTGGAGGCACTGTTGGGTGGTTGACTGCTGCTTCATGTGCTTAGTTGGCCCTTGAAGTGTCCAGCCTAACCTGGTCTTCACTGCTGCTGGTACCCCTGGTGGTCCTAAATGTACATGCTTGATTGGCGTAATGAGATGGGGGTAATCTGATCCAATCAACAGCAGAGGATGAACTCTATTAAGTGCCTGGAGAGGGAGGCCTCAAGTGTTCATGCTTCCTTTGGAGTGCATTTGTGGGGTATGTATGTTCAGCTAGGCCAAGCTGATCAGCAGTGAAAGCTCTGTGAATCTTTAAGGACTTATGTGGCTGGTCTATAGGGGATATGGAAAAGGACACTGTTGCACCATGTAAAACTCTGAGGTCCTGACAAACAGTGCTGATGACCAAATTTTCTGGCTCAACACTAAGTTTTAGTTTCTGTGCTGCCTCAGAGAGGGGAATAGTCCTCTCAAATCCATCATCAAGGATGGTTAGTTAGTTAATTCCCTTCACACCATGTTGGTGTATAGGGCGGCGCCTATCTCCGTTTCTCTGACCCTAGGCCACACAGCTACTGTAAGTAGTGAAAGCTACAGCGGGGGGTCAGTCCTCTGGTAGCTCTCTGCGTAACTTTACTTTCCCCGTTCCATTATGTGGAGCACCACGCTAGAAGGCAGAAAGTACCATTTTTATATGGTCTTTGGTATGACCCGGCCGGGATTTGAACCCCTGCCTCCTGGGTGTGGGGCGGATGCTTTACCATCAAGGATGGTATAGGTCTCTAATGTGTTCTCACTATTACACAGCAGTACTTTACTCACTTTAAGCAGGACCTGACTGCAACCAGAGCATCTGTCTATGTAGAGGACCTCGTTTGTTGTGCTCACCTGGCAGGATGTGTCTTCTGGTGCAGGTTTTTTGTTCACCTCATGAAGAGCTTGCAGTCTTCTGGTGCAGGTTTTTTGTTCACCTCATGAAGAGCTTGCAGATGTTTCCCTTTGCACTTCTTACAGGTGACCTTAAGACGACATTGTGCAGCTTGGTGTGAGTGCCCACATCGCCAGCATCTCTTGTTGGTCTTAACTGTTTGAGTGTGTCTGTTGCCGAATTGCGACATAACCCCTAGTGGTCAAGAGTGGTAAATATTTTTTGTCAATAAAATAGTTCAGATTTCCAAGGCTACTGTATAACATGAAAGTGGTAAGAGATAATAGCTTACTGTCAATTGGAAAGATGTAAAATATGATCCAACATTTCAGATAGGAATAAATTTACGCATCTAATTTGCATAATGTCACGGCAGCTCTTTAAATTCCATAACTCAGTCAAAACTGGATTTTGGACATAGTTACACAAAGAATGGTTCAGTCTTTTTGACACCGTTTTTTTACAGCGGTACCTCATCATCTTATCTTCAAAGTATATGAACAAGAAATCAGTACAATATTAAAAAAAACAAATAGGTCACTTACTGGCGGATAACGGGACTTGCTCGCTGCTGTGGTCACTGCGTTTTCACCCATCATGGTTGTTATTTTGCGTTGTCGGTCATTTACGCTCTCTACCACATCTACAGAGTCTTATGATTATCCTACATAAATTTCGCTTGTATCCCCCGGCTGTTTTCCGTGTACAAAGCCGTCTAAGTGACCGTGACGATGACCAATTGCGGCCATATTAGCTTTCTGAGCTAAAAGAAGGGAATACAGGAAAAGGAAATGAGGAGTTCTTCTTCTCTGGTGTATTACATGTCATCCACTGAGTCCTCCAGCGCATGTCTGCCACCTTCTGAAACTGGCAGATCAGTACAAATCAGTACAAATCCCCAATGCAGCCGGCGATGTCAGAATGAAATGACAGGCGCAGCGCCATGCTCTGCCACTAGGGGCACGCAAATTCTCACACTCAAAGGGTTAACCCATGTTATTTCTGTTCAGTGGTCAGCTGTGCAAAGTTTGTACACTGGTCAAGAAAATGCAGGGTATTGGCACAGTAGGGGCAATATGGAGTCCTCTCTGGCTTCTTGGTGCTGGGGGATGGTTTCTCTGCTGCTGGTGTGGGCTGTGGCTGATCAGTGGTGTGCAGGATACTGGTGCCTTTGTGGCTCTTGCCATCATGACGGTGCTCGTGTTTCTTTCCAGACATGCTCCTGTCCTCACAGAGGGACTCGTACACAGTCTCTTGAATTTTCAGTTCATAGTTAAGTCAATCTGAGAAATGCAGGAGACTGGGAATGGTGACATGCGTGGGGTACAGGAATCTCTTGAATTCTGCATGCATGTCCTGAGGCAGCTTGGACAACAACCGTGTGACATGTGAGCCACAGTGAAGCTCAGTCTGTCCATTTTCATCAAGCTGGTCTAACATTCCCACCAGTGCTCTCACTCTTGGGGCAAACCTCCTAAAATCATTAGTGTCACCACGTGCTATGTTTGGGGCTTCCATCAGGTCCGTGATTTTTCTAAGAGCTAGCTGGTGTGGCTGACCATAGTGCTCAGCGAGGCTGGCCATTGTGTCTGTGTAGGGCTGTGGTGAATTGGTGTAAGAGTCTGCTATGAGAAGTGCATTTTCATACTTGAGGTGATCGACCAGAATCTGATATTTGAAGCGTTCTGTTGCATCACGGGGCAGCAGATTGTCCAGGGCGACCTTAAGTCTGGAAAACTCTCTTGGGTCTCCTTTGGTGAAAATCGGAATGGAGGGCTTAGGACCACAATACACAGTTTCAGTATGATGTATGGGTAGTAGCCTGGTGGACAGCGACTCAGTTGCTAGGGGGTGTATATGGTGTACAGTACTCTGGAGTCTGCATTGGAGGAGCTGTCTGCTGTGATTTCGTCTGATTGGGTGGGAACTTAGGTTGTACTGACCACGTGTCTCTCATCACTGTAGTGAGCTCCACCACTGGGTCTGGTACAGATGGTGGTGGTTGACAAATGATGTCATCTGAGACAGGAGGGGGTGGTGGTGGCCAGTCATCATCATCATCATCTCTTTCAAGATATGGTTGAGGTGGCACAGAAGGCTGTGGAGGATTGTGGGTTGACCATTGCAGCAGAGGTGGGTTATCAGAGGGATTACAGGCATGGAGTCTCCTCTGCATGTCCATCATATGGTGCTGCAGCTTATGATTATCTTCCATCAGCCTATGAAGGATTCCCACGATCTCATGTGTTTGTTCTGGTGCAGGCCTCTGCCTAGAGAAGGTAGATGTACTCTGGTGAAATGAGTCTGAATAATCAAGCTCATGTGTAAATAGAGCTTCTGCTCCTTGCTCTAGAGTCAAATCTTCATCGAGCAGTGAAGAGGTGAGAGGTGTCATCCTGACATGTCTCTCTGAAGCTCTCTTCATGCTATGGTGTTGCTGTGGCTCTGATGAGTAGACTCCGTACTGAATTGTGCGGGAAGGCTGCTGGAGTCCAGGAAGGGAGACAAGATAACTGTCCATCCAGGCTGGTGGCCTACTGTCTCAGTGTGGACAGCCATCCTCGGAGTGTGAGATTCTATGTTGGCCTGGAAACATCTCGGCAATAACACAGTGAACACACTCTCCAGCTCGAGGGGACCAAATGTTAAGGATGATTGAAAGGACTGTATTAAGTTAGCTGGTCTTCAAATCTGTGTCCACCATGGGGCATCAGTCAGAATGCATTAACCACAAGCCAAGATGTTATTTGGAGATTTAATGAATAGTTCTTCTTGAAGTTTATATTCAGTGTACTGCTTGTGTGTGGTTCTGCAAATACAAAGAAATAACCCAAAAGAAATTAAATAACCTACTTATGACTATGCAGTTATACAATAAATATTCAATTTTCTATCATATCAAATCAAATCAAACTTTATTGTCACATTGCTGTACATACAACTGTAGTGCAGGCAAGATGAAATTGTGTTTCTCTCGGCATCCATATAATCACTTACAAAAACCAAATATATCAAATAACAGCAATCACCGGCAATCAGGTCTGAACTCTAATAAACATATCTAAATTACAGTGAAATACAGGCTAACTTATCAGTGTGAAATAAAGTAACGGTTATGTGACTAACGGCTCTCTGGGAATACAACTATTGTGCAACAACGGCAGAAAATATTAGATTAAATCTATTGAAATTACACTACAGTATTAAAACAAAAACACAGTATTGTAGAGGATGCCTTTCACAAACGAGACTGAGTTTATTTCTCAGGGTTGGTTTATTGAGAGGTCACATCCTCCAACAAGAACAGAATCTCAGAAAAGAGGTAGAACAATCATCCTTCACAGTTCTTATACCCTCCAAAGACACAAAACCCCCAACATCAAATAACACACCCCCAACCCACAGTCCTTGAGCAAACATACAGCCCCCCGAGGCTCCTTGGCGTCTCCATTGTCTCTCTCATCCTTCTAGCCTCCGGGGCTCCTGCTGGGACATTCTCTCCCACTTGTCATCTCCTAAGCAACCAACTTCACACCTCCCGTAGGTCTCTGCAGGGTCAGGTCCTCTTTGGCCATTGAGACGTGAAGCTTCCAGAATATGCACCGTCATGCCTACTAGGTATATGTGGGTGAATATGAATGTCATATATGCGCTCTAAATATGCGCCATAGTATATCAATAAATATTAGCTGTACTTACAAGTATCTGAACACACACACTCATGATATCAGAAATGAACATGTAACCTCTAAACAAAACTCAACTTTAAGACCGTTATCTCCCCTCTAAACCACAGTGCAGACTGAGTAACGGTTGTATTCTTCCACCTGCACAGGACGTAGTTTAGTCTTACTCATCAGTTATTTTGCACTGAAAAGTAGTCCTTCATCATAACAGACAGC
This sequence comes from Pholidichthys leucotaenia, assembly GCA_020510985.1. Lineage (NCBI taxonomy): Eukaryota > Metazoa > Chordata > Actinopteri > Cichliformes > Pholidichthyidae > Pholidichthys > Pholidichthys leucotaenia. Next base: position 285,864,167 of record CM035837.1, read on the forward strand.
AGTAGATATAGCATTTATGCAAATGGTTGCAGTAAGGTGCAGAGACATACAGCAGCAGATGTGTATTACTGTTGGTGTGCCAACAGCTGAGGTAGTTATTGTGCGAGTCAGTGCGTTACGGTCTGGGGTGGTGGACAGAGTTCAGGGTCCTGATGGCCTGGTGAACAAAGCTGTTTAGCAGTCTTGTGGAGTGGGCCCGGAGGCTCCGGTACCTTTTCCCCAAGGGCAGAGGGCTGAAGAGGGAGTGTGAGGGGTGGGAGGTGTCGCCTGCAATGTTGATGGCTCTGCGGGTGAGGTAGATGTCCAAGAGTGGGGGCAGAGGGGTTTTCCTCCAGAAAACCAAGCTTTCTCTTTGTTGCCAGTTGTTATGTCTGGAAATAGGACAGCGGAGACAGGCGTTATGCTGAACTATAACTTTATTACAAATAGATACAGATGGTACATGTGTCGGGGGTTAGTAGCTGGTAAGCTAACTATATTATTAACTGTTTCAACTGTCTTGTTTTATTTTATTTTATTTTATTTTTGATGGACCATGAGTCTGGAATAAAGTCTTTGATTGGTTGATTGATTGATTGATGTAGGCTGCTATGGGCTGTGGTTGGCCTGAAGGCGAAGCGCCAAAGAGGACGACTTCCGCCAACAGTCCCCTTAAGTATGTACGGCGTGATGACGTCACCCTGCCTGTGTCCTCACGTTTGTGCTGCCCGCCTGTTAATATGTTCATAATATCGAACATCTACGTCACCAAAAAACGCTTCATTTCAACTTTTTGCAGGGGGCGGGGCTTAAATTAAGCTTTAAAGCAAAAAACGAGACACGAGACATTTGAGTGATTTTACTCTTGAAATGTCTTGTAAGTCATAAAAAAAACATGTTACAGACATGTTAACAAGAGGGAAAAACTTGATTTTTTTTGTGGAGTCATCAAACTTAGGTGGGTCTGTATCCAGCTTGTGCTCCAGGTCAAGGTGTCGGTCAAAGGTGATAAACAGGGCTGGGCTACAGTATATGTATTTATAGAGGGTGAAGCAGGGGCTCTTGCTGATCTTGGGATGTGTGCCACCATTGGTGGTCTGGTTATTATTTCCTTCTTACAACATTATACGAATGCAGGTGTTACAACATCAGTAATTTGTGTGCAGAAAATTCAAATTTATTATAAACTCACAAATGTATGCTAAGTAGTAATTTTATTATAAAAGTCAAACACTTATGAGCAAAGTGTCACAAATTTAGAGAGTAAAATTTCAAACAAGTCACAAATTTACGAGTAAAAAAAAAAACAAATTTGAGTAAGAAGTTGCAGATTCACATTAAATTCTAATTTATGCCAAATAAACTTAACATTTACAAGGAAAACTAGTACATTTCAAAGAAAAATGACTGCTCACTACTTGAGTAATTTTTTTGGTGACTACCTGAGCAATTAAGCTGCGTGATCACCAAGCACGTTTATTTCTGCTCTGAACATCTATTTTCTGTTCATTTTCTATGTAGTCCAGAGTTTGATGTGCTCTCAGCTCAAAAACGCTGTCAGTGGTGAGTGCTGAAAGTTGAAAAAAGTTCAGCTTTTGGAGCACCGCTGCACTCATCAAAGGCACACCTCTCTAGTCAGCCAATCAGAATCAGGCTAAAAGTATACTATGATTAGTATTTATTAGCAAAAGCATGGGGGGATATGTTTTCTGACCAGTTTGATGTGGTTTAGTGTAATTGGTAGAGAGCTTGGTGCAAAATGTGTAAAACCCGATGGCAAGCTTTGAGTGTCAGGCCCAACAGTTGCTAGGATACAGGGCAGAGACCTTTTTTAAAAGCACCTGTGAAGCGCCCAGAAAAATGGGCCTAGAGCATTTTTTCGTGCTCTGGGGACACACAGCCTTATTATCATGAGTTAATGCTACTTTTCCTTGATTAGCCTGCTGTTGCTTACCTTACTCTACTCACTTCTGCTTCCTACCCATTTTGTTACTTTTGTTAGTGTAATTAAAAGAACCGTTGTTCATCTTTTTTTGTCTTTGTTCTTCCCTCTGATTTTTGTACAGCGGAAGAGTGTCTGATGGATCAAGACCAGATGCTGATCCCTATCATCGTAGGAGCAATTCTAGCTGGCCTGGTGCTGATCACCCTCATTGCATACCTAATAGGAAAGAAGAGGAGCCATGCTGGATACCAGAGTATCTGAGGGGACTCTTCAGTCAACCCAGAGAAACAAAGCACAGCGTTTGTGACCGAGAAAACAACTTGAATGAATGGAAGCAGCTGTTTGTTTCTGTGACGAGTGTATGATTTTTTTTTTTTATTTTTTTTTTTTTTGCGTGTCTTCTGGGTGTGTTTTTACTACCTGTTGGTGTGGTTAACTTTAGATGGTGTGCATCTTGAGGAAGTCTATAAAGGACTTAATTAAAATTTCACCATCAAAGGTCTACTCTACTTGCGTTATGGTCTAGACCGGAGGATTAACAAATGAGTGGCCTTAAAAGTGTGTGTGAAAACTCTTCAGACATTGTGGATTAGAATTAAGACTCAGTATTGTGAGATCACCACAAAAGCATCCCAATAACTTTGCATTATGGTGCATTTTATTTGCCCCCCCCCCCCCCCCAGTCATACACAAAACTGGTCTGTGCTGTAAAAAAGGTTGTAGGCTGCTGTTCTAGACACAGGATTGCATTTGCTTGAAAGCTGATGTTTTGGGGTTTTTTTGCCATTGTACTTGTATTTCTGAAGAAACATGCAGAGGGAATCAAATAAACTGTGTTTTGATGATCAAGTCTTCAGTTTATATTGAATTTGACTCTTGCTGATGTTTCTTCTCAACCCTCACAAGTGAACTGAGGTCTAGCAGTCATGTGACGTCCCCAGGATTGTCCGCCACTCTGGAATGACAACATTGCATGTTACTATGCTAACTGCACACGTACAGGTGCATCTCATTAAATTAGAATGTCATTGAAAAGTTGATTTATTTCAGTAATTCAATTCAAAAAATGAAACTCGTATATAGCTTCATTATACACAGTGATATAATAGTCAAGTGGTTTTTTAAAATTTTGATGGTTATGGCTTATAGCTCATGAAAACTCCAAATTCATTTTCTCAACAAAATTAGAATATTGTAGGACCTTGGGTGAGTCGGCAGACAGCGTCCCAGTCAGGATGCAGAGAATAAAGAGAGGTGGACAATAGCAAGGAGATCATGGGGAGTTTAGCAGGAAGGAGCTGTGGGGGGTCAAGGGTGAATGTACTGTGATGTGAAATGTCGTGGAGATGTGAGACGAGCTGTGGATATAAAAAGAGAAGCTGTGCTTAGCTGTTTATGCTTTTTGTGTATGACTGATGGGAGAGTGTAATAAACTTCGTCTGCTCGTAACCTTGCCTCCTCATTTCACACTCTCCACACTGGTGACCCTGGACGTATGATGGAACACGAGGCAGGAACCCTGGAGTCAGCCCGGACAGGAACCCCCAGCAACGCGTGCGCTGTTTCAGTCAAGTTACCGGACTTCTGGCAGCACAACCCGCGCTCTTGGTTCCACCACACCGAGGCTCAGTTCGCCCTCTGGGGAATAATGGCAGATGACACCAAGTTTTACTACGTGGTTGCAGCGCTGGACGCTCGCACAGCCCAACAGGTAGCGAGCCTGCTCGACCAGCCCCCAGCCCACAACAGATATGAAGCTCTCAAGACGGCGCTGACCCGACGCTACACGCTCTCGGACTGCGAGAGAGCAGAGAGGCTCCTGAGGCGTTCCGAGTTGGGAGATGGTTCGGCTGTCAATCTGATGGAGAAGATGTTGGCGTTAATGGGCACGGATGACGGGCATTTCCTGTTTGCCCACCTTTTCCTCCGGAATCTCCCAACAGAGGCGAGAGCGGTTCTGGCTAATTCGCCGTCGCTGGCCGTGCGTGACTACCATGCGCTAGCCCAGGAGGCAGACCGGATCATCCTCACCACCAGAGCCCTCACAGTCAACGCGGCTGCGTCGGACCCCAGCGAGACGACCAGAGGAGGCGAGGAGCCACTGAAGGTAGCAGCAGCGGGGGCCAAGGGGCGCCAGAGAGACACGCTCTGTTTCTACCACTGCCGCTTCGGAGAGAACGCACGCAGATGTGCGCCACCGTGCCAGTTCAAGCGCTCGGGAAATGCCAAGGCCGGCAGTCGGTAGCAGCTGCGACTGCCGGTGAAGAGAACAAGCTGCTCTACATGACGGACACGCGCTCAGGGAGGCGTTTCCTCGTGGATACCGGAGCCCAGAAGAGCATCATCCTGCCGTCCTACGCTGACTGGCCGGCAGGACCTAGCGGCCCCGGGCTGTTGGCAGCATACGGCTCAGAAATTAAGACCTTTGGTGAGAGAACACTGATCTTATCTCTACACGGCCATACATACGAGTGGACTTTTGTCATAGCAACACTGAATTACCATATCCTGGGTGCTGATTTTCTTTGTGCACATGGTTTACTAGTTGATGTTGCTAACAGGCGCCTGGTTAATGCACTGTCCTTTGGCTCTCTCCCCTGTATAGCTCGAGGGGCCGGGCCAGTAACACAAGCCAACGTCACAGCTCCAGGCGGTAAGTTCCACACACTGCTCACTCAGTTCCCAGCACTCACGATCCCGACGTTTTCGGCGGCCATCGCTAAACACGGGGTGGAGCACTTTATAACCACCACCGGGCCGCCCGTTTTTGCACGGCCTCGGCGCTTGGACGCAGCTAAACTGGCCATAGCGCGCGAGGAGTTTGCCAACCTGGAAAGGTTGGGCATCATCAGGCGTTCGAACAGCCCATGGGCATCCCTGCTACACATGGTCCCTAAGGCTGAGGGGTCGTGGCGACTGTGCGGAGATTTCCGCAGGTTGAATAACGCCACAGCACACGACCGCTACCCGATTCCCCACATTCAGGATTTTTCCGTTCACCTCGCCGGAGCGCGCATTTTTTCTAAAATAGACCTGGTCCGCGGTTACCACCAAGTCCCAGTGTGTGCGGAGGACATACCCAAAACAGCGGTAATAACTCCGTTCGGCTTGTTCAAGTTCTTGCGCATGCCATTCGGGTTAAAAGGAGCAGCACAGACGTTCCAGCGCATGATGGACGCGGTGCTGCGCGATCTCCCGTTTGTGTTCGTCTACCTGGATGATATCCTGGTAGCCAGTGCATCTGAGGACGAACACATAACCCACCTCAGGACGGTTTTCCAGAGGTTGGAGGAGCACGGGTTAATAATCAACCTGACGAAGTGCCAATTCGGCGTGACGGAGATTGATTTTCTGGGGCACCGCGTCTCACCGGAGGGAGCGATACCCTTGCCTGATAAGGTGCGCGCTCTAGCGAATTTTCCCCGGCCTCAGACGGTCAGGGCGCTGCAAGAATTTTTGGGGATGGTTAACTTTTATAACCGTTTCCTCCCCCGCGCAGCTCAACTCATGCAGCCATTGTTCGCCGCGCTCAAGAGACGGAAACCCGCAGAGAGAGTGGAATGGACTCCGGCGCGAGAGCAAGCGTTCTCTAAGGTTAAAGCAGCCCTGGCAAACGACGCACTGTTGGCGCAACCCGACCCGGCGGCCCGGATAGCGCTCACCACCGACGCCTCGGACGTGGCCATAGGAGCCGTCGTGGAGCAACGTGTCGCCGGTTCTTGGCAGCCGCTTGCTTTTTTTCAGCAGGGCTTTGCGCGACAGTGAGTGTAAATACAGCGCGTTCGACAGAGAGTTGCTGGCTCTCCACCTGGCCATACGCCACTTCCAGTTCTGGCTGGAAGGGCGCAACTTCACCGCGTTTGTGGACCACAAGCCGCTGACGTTCGTGATGGCCAAGGTTTCGGAACCATGGTCAGGCCGGCAGCAGAGACAGCTGGCCACGATCTTGGGAGTTTACGACCGATATTCAGCATGTGTCGGGTAAACTGAATGTGGTGGCGGACTGCCTCTCGCATGTGGTGGTGGCCCTGGTCTGCGTAGGGATAGATTATACAGCCATGGCTGCAGAGCAGGTTGGCGATACAGACGTGCGCGCGCTCCAGTCTGGACCAACAGGGTTAAGGCTGGAGAGCAGAGTACTGCAAGACGGCAGCCCCCCCCCCCCCCAATCTGCGACATCTCCACGGGACGCCCGCGCCTGGTGGTCCCGGTCATGTGGTGCCGCCGCGCGTTCGAGTCAGTTCATGCTCTGGCGCACCCAGGAGTGCGTGCGTCGGTCAAAATGGTGGGAGTGAAATTCGTGTGGCCAGGCCTGCGCAAACAAGTGAAAGAGTAGGCTGCAGCCTGCGTAGCATGCCAACGGGCCAAAGTACACAGACACACCAAGACTCCTTTGGAGCCGTTTAGTATACCGGCTAAAAGATTCGACCACGTTCACGTGGACCTCGTGGGCCCCCTCCCGCTGTCGCAGGGGTGCACGCACCTCCTGACAGTGGTGGACCGCACCACACGCTGGCCAGAAGCAGTCCCGCTGGTGGCAACCACATCTGCGGATGTGGTGCGCGCTTTTTTGACAACATGGGTGGCGCGTTTTGGAATCCCGTCGGACATCACGTCCGATAGGGGCCCTCAGTTTGTTTCCGACCTGTGGTCCACGATGGCCCGCAGCCTGGGTGTCGCAATTCATCGCACAACCGCGTACAACCCACAGGCCAATGGGTTATGCGAGCGTTTTCATAGGTCACTGAAAGCGGCGCTCCGGGCTTCGCTTACGGATGCAAATTGGGTAGACCGGTTGCCGTGGGTTTTACTGGGGTTGTGTTCCGCACCAAAAGAGGATTTGGAGGCTTCCCCGGCAGAGCTTGTTTTTTCTCAGCCACTGCGCCTGCCCGGGGAATTTTTGCCAGATAATCCCGTGCCAGACAACTGCTCGTCTCAGCGTTAGCAGCGTAGTGCAGACACAGGCACGCTGCCCGGCCCATCACTGTTTTCCACGTGCTTTCGTGCCAAAACCTGAAGAACGCGGGGTTCGTGTTTGTCAGGCACGATGCCCATCGCTCTCCATTGCGCCCACCCTATGATGGCCCGTTCAGAGTGCTGGAAACAGGGGATAATCATTTTTTGTTATATTTTGGAGGGCGTCGGGAGAAAATATCCATAGACAGACTTAAGCCCGCCTTTGTGGTGGCGAACGAGCAAGTGCTGCTGGCTTGGGCCCCTCGGCGTGGAAGACCCCCACGGAGAGCTCCCCAGGCAAACGATTCACCAGGACAGCCACATGGGCAAAGCGGAGTTCCCCCCCCCCCCCCCCCCCGCCACGGCACACCCGCAGTCAGACACACCTCCAGCAGCCCCCCGCCGGCACAGAAACCCCGGTTACAGCAGATATGGGAGGAGACTGAAGCCCAAAAGGCATGTGGACTGAAACTCTGTCTGGGGGTGGTGGTGTAGGACCTTGGGTGAGTCGGCAGACAGCGTCCCAGTCAGGATGCAGAGAATAAAGAGAGGTGGACAATAGCAAGGAGATCATGGGGAGTTTAGCAGGAAGAAGGAGCTGTGGGGGGTCAAGGGTGAATGTATTGTGATGTGAAATGTCATGCTTTGTGATGTGAAGTGTCGTGGAGATGTGAGACGAGCTGTGGATATAAAAGGAGAAGCTGTGCTTAGCTGTTTATGCTTTTTGTGTACGACTGATGGGAGAGTGTAATAAACTTCGTCTGCTCGTAACCTTGCCTCCTCATTTCACACTCTCCACAATATTACATACATTAATTTTTAAAAAATTCTTTTTTTCAATAGAAATGTTAGCCAACTGAAAAGTATGCCCACATACACACTCAGTGCTCGGTCAAGGCTCCTTTTGCATGAATTACTGCGTCAATGTGGCGTGTCATGGAGGCGATCAGCCTGTGGCACTGTTGAGGTGTTATGGAGGCCCAGGCTGCTTTGATGGCGGCCTTCAGCTCGTCTGCATTGTTGGGTCTGGTGTCGCTCATTTTCGTCTTGACTATACTCCATAGATTGTCTATAGGGTTTTGTAGTGTTAATTTTGGCAGCTCTTTTTTACTTTAGTCGTAGTCGTTTGTCAAATGCTCTTTTTAGTTTTTATCATATTTAGTCATGTCCATCTTTTTTTAGTTTAGTCACATTTTAGTTGACTAAAAGTCTGTGCATTTTAGTCTAGTTTTAGTCAGTCGATCAGTACTATTTTAGTTGATGAAAACTGTTGACATTTTAGTTTAGTTTTAATCAATAAAATCTGTAGTCTCTCTTATTTTTGTAACATAAATTAGCCCAAACCAACATTTTCTTTTGTCTTAAACCCATTTCAAAATGCACACAATAGGTTATCTTACCCTTATATCTGATGAAGTTTTGGCCGTACTTCTCCCCCTCCATTTCCACAACACATTCTGTCATTTTTTCTCATCAACGTATCGAAAATATATCCAAAGATCCGACCATCTTTTCCTCCCAGGTCCAGTGAAGACAATCCCCTGCTGCATGCCATCATGTCCTTTTCTCCATACATTCCCACTGAATCAGAAGCAACTGGATTTTAGCATTTTCCAAATGGTGCGGGACAGGAAAAGAAACCAGAGGCACCCCAGAGCACCTGCGCCGCACACAGTTGGGAAGGAAACGGAAATGCTGCAAAATAATAATCCAACTAAATAACTTTATATTTCGTCTCGTCATTTTTTTGTCAATGAAAATGATGAGCTTGGCAAAGTTTTTAATCTCTTAAACTAAATTTTGTCTCGTCTTTATTAGTCAACAAAATTGCATGTGATATTTAGCCAGTCAGCATCACATGACCTCTATTTACATCCTGTCTCATATTAGTCTCGTAAAAAAGGTTTGTTGATGAAATTAACACTGAGGTTTAGGTCAGGAGAGTTTGCCATCCAATCAAGCAGTGATACTATGGTTATTAAACCAGGTTTTGGTACGTTTGGCAGTGTGGGCAAGTGCCAAGTTCTGCTGGAAAATGAAATCATCTCCACAAAGCTTGTCAGCAGAGGGAAGCATGAAGTGCTCTAAAATTTCCTGTTAGATGGCTGACCTGACTTTGGACTTGATAAAACCCTGTGGACCAACACCAGCAGATGACATGGCTCCCCAAATCATCACTGACCGAAAACTTCACACTGGACCTCAAGCAACTTGGATTCTGTGCCTCTTCACACATGATCAAGGAAGTAGAGAAACTCAATTAACGGTTGTTTTCTCTCCTCTGTAACCTTAGTGGTTGGATTTAGGTGGCTGTAAGTGTCAGGATGGAACACACAACCACACTTGTGCAGTGTGTCATATGCTTCAGTCACACAGCCCAATTTGATGAGGCTCTACTGACTGTGTAGTCAAACTCCTATTAGCCAGGCATTGATACAGGTCAGACAGATCAATTAATTAGAATGTCATTGAAAAGTTGATTTATTTCAGTAATTCAATTTAAAAAAAAAATTAAACTCATACACAGGTACATCTCAAAAAATTAGAATATGATGGAAAAGTTCAATATTTTTTGTCACTTATTTCAGAAAGTGAAACCCATATATAGATTCATTACACAGAGAGTGATATATTTCAAGTGTTTATTTATTTTAATTTTGATGATTATGGCTTACAGCCCATGAAAACCAACACCAGCAGATGACATGGTTCCTCAAATCATCACTGACTGTGGAAACTTCACACTAAACCTCAAGCAACTTAGATTCTGTGCCTCTCCACTCTTTTTCCAGACTCTGGGACTTTGATTTACAAATGAAATGCAAAATTTACTTTTATCTGAACAGAGGTCATCTGCTGGCATTTGTCCACTGTGTTTTATCAAGACCAAAGTCAGCGCAGTCGTCTACCACGAAATTTTAGAGCACTTCATGCTTCCTTCTGCTGACAAGCTTTATGGAGAAGCTGATTTCATTTTCCAGCAGGACTTGGCACCCCCCCACACTGCCAAAAGTATCAAAACCTGGTTTAATGACCACAGCATCACTGTGTTTGATTGGCCAGCAAACTCTCCTGACCTAAACCCCATAGAGAATCTATGGAGTATTGTCAAGAGGAAGATGAGACACCAGACCAACAATGCAGTCGAGCTGAAGGTCACTATCAAAGCAACCTGGACCTTCATAACACCTCAGCAGTACCACAGGCTGATCACCTCCATGCCATGCTACATTGATACAGTAATTAATCCAAAAGGAGCCCTGACCAAGTATTGAGTGTGTACATGGACATACTTTTCAGTCGGTCCACATTTCTATTAAAAAACTATTTTTTTAATTAATTTTATGTAATATTCTAATTTTTTGAGAAACTGAATTTGGGGTTTTCATGGGCTGTAAGCCATAATAATTAAAGTTAAAATAAACACTTGAAATATATCACTCTCTGTGTAATGAATCTATATATGGGTTTCACTTTCTGCAATGAGTGACAAAAAATATTGAACGTTTTCATGATATTCTAATTTTTTGAGATGTACCGTAAAACGGGGCTATAAGGGACGGCTGGGTAATAAGGGACACTTTTCTGGGAAATGTTTTAAATGTAATTCTGCTTTTTTTTATTTTGAGCAGGACGCTGAGTTGTGTTGTTATTGTCAAATATCCATGAATCCTTAAAATATTTGACAATAACAACACAACTCAGCGTCCTGCTCAAAATAAAAAAAGCAGAATTACATTTAAAACATTTCCCAGAAAAGTGTCCCTTATTACCCAGCCGTCCCTTGTAGCCCCGTTTTACGGTACCTGTATAGATTCATTAGACACACAGTGATATTAGTCCCAGTTCTTCATGTGGATGCCCTTGGTTCTCCTACATTTTCTCCTGTTACAGGCCCACTCCTCACAATCCACATTATTGTAGTAACACCATGGAAAAGTAAAGATGGTGGAGAGAATCCCTGCAGTCGCCTTAAGAGATGCTAAAATGAGCTCCATGATACTATCATCTTCTAGCATTTAGCCCAGGAATGCTAGCAGCTGTCTCATAGACACCGACAGCTCAAGAATGCCAACAGTTAGAGATGTCCACAACCAGTTTACCATGCAGTAGCCAGCTGAATGTGCCAGGAGGTGGGATACCTACTGAGATTACACTCATTTTAAGCTACAGTTAAGTAGCTTGGTTGTAAATAATTAACTGTTAGCTTGCAGTCAAGCATTATTCCCCCCAAAATAGCACTGAAACATGCACTGTGGCTCAGTGTACCCCCATGCTCACCCCACTGAGGTGTGACACTCCACTCCTTACATGTCCGTGACGACTGCTAAACCTCAATAGGAAGATCAATACCAACTCTAAGGGAAAGTTCTGAATGTCTATCTGCTGATAATATTCCTCCACTGTAGTGATTCATAGTTAAATCCAGTCTTATGGTTAATGATAATGTGGCTTTATTGAAACATAGCTGCAGCTGCGTCAAATTCACTGAACGAGACGCATCTATGAGTGAGTGCTCAGCTATACACCAACCTCTGCTGAAGGACACACTTCAAAGATTAGTCATGATCTTTTATTTTTATAGAAAATGGTTTGATCTTGTTCTCTATAAATAAAAACCTTGAAAGCACAACTTTTTCTTTAGTATTTAATGAAACAGTACTTGAACTTTCTTAGGTGAAATAAACAGTTATTACTTGCAAAACAATGTGATTAACGTCAGTGATATTTTTACCAATACAACAAACTGATGAATGACTACATAAAGGGCATCACAGACCCAACACAGGTAAGAGGGGACACAACAATGCAAGATGGTAATCCTTCAAGTTTGGCTACTATTACTTCACCACAGTAGACCAGGACTCATTTCTTTACAGATCAGCACAGTTTAAGAAGTGTTTGTCATGAAATCAGCATAATTATCACAGCATTAAGGGCCACCAATCTTCTACCCATAACAAGCCTTTATAATTATCATGAAATAGCTGACAATGTGAAATGCAGCAAAGCAGTTCCAGCTCATACTTTTATCTGACTTGGCCTTTTCGGCAATTTCTGGCTTTCTAGACTAAAGTGCATATTTTTACATTTTAACAAAAAATAATATATACACCTACATGCTACACGTTAATTTAAATTGGAATCATCAGCTCATACAGCACATTGTTAATATATGATCACAAACTTACACTTTCAGCTGTACAGCTCTCTCATAATTAAGACGGTGTGCAATATATAGTAGTCATTGTGTCATTTACAAAGGTGCAAACTAGAGACTGGATGTCTGTCCTGCTGGAATGTATTGAGGCGATTCTGGTGGAGTTTCAGGAAGCTCAGCTGAGGTCAGGATTCTTCGGCAATGATTCGAGACCGACATGTCACCCGCAGCTTAGTCACTGTTGCCATGGAGAGGCTTCCTGGTTCAGTGAAGATTTTCTAGGAATTTTAAAGACCAAAATTACAAAATCAAAGAAAGCAAAGGACAAATGAGATCTTTTCTTCTCACAAATCTTTGCTTCAATAAACAGTCTTAATGGTCTGTGGTTTTCACCTGCATAAAAGTGTGACACTCCTCAACAAATGGTCCCTGGGTAATCTGTTTGAAGTTCTGGCAGACGTCTGGCAGCGACTGGGCCTGTTGGATCAGAGCTTGGTTGTGGTGGATCAGTGTGAGGGCTACGCGAAAGAGGATTTTTGAGCCCTCGTAGAACAGGCAATCCCAAATCCGCAAAACAGTCTACAGAAATGGGAAAAAAGTAGACAGCAAATAAATGGAAACACTGAAAAGTTACTGGAGAGAAGTGCAACTCATTGCAATTCATATCTTTTATTCTTATCAGTCTGGTCTGTTTAATGATCCATAGAGTTACCGTCATTAAACTTGATACAGGGGTTGAATCCGAGTTCCCCCCAACCTGACCTACTTCTTAGGTCAAATGGTCAAGGTCACAGGGTCTGTTAGTATAGTTTTCACATTTGTGGCCACCAACATAAGATAAGATAAGATAAGCCTTTATTAGTCCCACAACGGGGAAATTCCAGGATTGCAACAGCACAGGGATAGCAACACTCAGAGCAACAATCAGAAGGCAAGAAAAGAAACAAGCAAGCAAGAGCAGCTAATATACATATGTACATATTACTATAAGATATATATATACACACACACACACACACAGACACACAGTGCAGAGCATTGTAGCTAGATGGAATAAATATGTAAATATATAAACACCCACAGTACGGAGCATTGCAGCTAGGTGGAATAAATATGCAAGTATATAAACACACACAGTGCGGAGCAATGTAGCTAGATGGAATAAATATATAGATATATAAATATAAACACACCCAGTGCGGAGCATTGTAGCTAGATGGAATAAATATGTAAATATATAAACACACACAGTGCAGAGCATTGTTGCTAGATGGGATGAAACAGCATAACCGACTACTTAGTTATCCTACATGGTATGATTATGTGCCCATACATATTCTCACCCTCCATAGCGACCGGTATGTTCCTAGTTGTATGCCGGAGGGGACCATTGTGTAAGTCTATTGCATCTTTTGCATTCAAAAAACTATTAGTTTGTTACGTCTTTTTGCTATCTCTGCGAGCAGCCCTGCTTAGGTTGTACAGTCTGACAGCCGTTGGTAGGAAGGACCTACGAAACCTCTCGGTTGTGCACCTAGGATGATGTAGTCTGCTGCTAAATGAGCTCCTCAGTGCATCCAGTATGTCCTGCATAGGGTGGAACTCGGACTCCAGCAGAGATGACAGTTTAGCCACCGTCCTTCTCTCTCCTATCTCCTCCATCGGATCAAGGCGCTGCCCCAGGACAGAGCTAGCTTTCTTAATCAGTTTGTTCAGTCTCTTCCTATCGGCTGCAGTAATGCCACTGCCCCAGCAGACCACTCCAAAAGTGATGGCTGATGCCACCACCGTGTCATAGAATGACTTCAGCAGCGCCCCTTGTACACCAAAAGACCTGAGTCTCCTCAGCAGGAACAGCCTGCGCTGTCCCTTCTTGTAGAGTGCGTCAGTATTGTGTGACCAGTCTAGTTTATTGTTCAGATGAACACCCAGGTACTTATAGGATGTCACCATCTCGATGTCTGTTCCCTGTATATTTACTGGTGCTGTGAGGGGCTGCCCATGCCTGCGGCAGTCCACCACCAGCTCCTTAGTTACATACAGCAATTGTTGATCTGGAAGTGCTATGGACCTGATCTAGAAATTAGGTCAGAAGCTCAAGGCTCAAGGTTTATGGCCATTATGTTATTGCCTAAACTTGCTACAGGAGGCCCCCTTGACCTGGGCCATTTTTGAGTGAAAAGGCCAATCTCACAAGACCATCCACTGTCTACCTCCAGAACAAATGAAGCTGATATCACCAAACTACTAGGTACACTGGTTAACATTAGGATCCTCACTTGTGACTTGTTTTGGGGTCAAAAGGTGATGGCCACAATGTCAGCCAGTATGGACATACAGTATGCCACTGATGCATATGCTTGCATTATGTACTGTGGTATGCAAAAATCTGGCCGCCCTGCATATTGTTTCAACCTCTTATTGGGCAAAGAACCATATTTGGTAACTTAAGGAGGTTAATATATTGTAACACTATAATAATAATAATAATAATAATAATAATAATAACAATTAATTGAAACAATCCTATCTACTAATAATGGTCTAGGGTTGAAATTTTGAATTTTCAAGTATATTAATGAGTGCCCTATGAAGGGTTAAGATGTAATCAGTCACTGTATAATATGGGAAAAATACAATATTACCAACAAACATTAATACATAGTTACCTTTACTTCATAAATTCAAAAAAAGGCATTTGTGGCACATTATTGTGGCAGGCACAATAGTGCACTTAAATAAACACCAATTTTTAAAAAAATCATCAAAATATGCCATTTGTCAAGGGGTGGCCAAATTTTTGCATACCACCGTATGTCTGCTCACAACTTTTGAAAGGCAAAGTTTCAGAGCTCTTCAGAGCTGACGTTTGAGAATCCCAAGGAGAAGTGTGGGTCTGTGTCAGTGAGGGCAATCATTTTGCTAGAATAGTGTACTGATTAAAAAAAGCATAGTTTTGAATAATAGTGTATGTAAGAACTACTTCAGATTTTAAGGTGCAGTATAACGTGAGGATTATTTACAACACTGATTCATAAATAATTATTTAAGCGTCAATCCAAAAATACAATTCACAGAGAAGAGAATATTTTAACCATGCAAATGCAAAAAATGTAACTTCATCAAAAAGAAAGTTATAGGATAAAATACTGGATTAAAATTCCAGTTATATTAAATTATCCAAGTATATGTGTATGTGTATATACATCTAAATCAAACACTTTTCCTTTTTTCTCTCAGTAATTTTAGTCTTGACTGTTATTTTTCAGTACATTAAATCTAAGGATGAAGTTTTTGTTGTTGTTGTTTATTAAAAGCATATCATTTTTCAGTTTCTGGAAAGACTAAATTTTGGGAAGACAAAAACTGAAGTATTTGAGAGTTTTAAAAATGAGAGCTTGATGTTTCACATTAACAGCTGCAGGTGTTACACCCCCCTAGAGAATGAAGCTGGCTGTTAACTGAACAGCGTGGTCCACACCCTCCACAGGCCAACAGAGGGAGTGCCGTTTGATGTGAGTGAACTGTTTTTAATAGTAAACACATGTACAAATATTCAATGTTTAGAATTTATGTAGATCAGTTAGTATGTGCTACGCTCACTACCTCTTGTCAAGCTTTCCAGAACTTTTTTAAAATGTGTTGTACCTTTAAAGATGCTCTTCTATATACACTATTCACAAAAAGTTAGGGATATTCAGCTTTTGGGTGAAATTTCAGCATGCATCTAAAATGCACTATAACCTTTACAGGTGAACTTAATTTGACCTTCTCTAACCTTTTGAATGCACATGTCCAGCTGTTCAATGTTTCAGTACTTTTTGCATAATTTGCTGTTCTCTAACAAGGTGCTTAATGGCAAAATTTACAACAGGTGTTTGATCCATGGCTCGTCCAATAAATTTCCTGATTCAATTAGAATTGGTATTTAAATGGTCCTCTTCATCACACTGTTCACATTTTGACATCATGAGACCAAGACAACACCTAACAATTGATCAGCAGTACCTTACCATTGCAAGGCTTCAAAATAGGATGTTCTCAGAGGGAAGCGGCCACTGATCCTAGAGTGTCATCAGCAGGTTGCAACAGAGATACAGAGACTGGAAGAGTCACAGAAAGGCATAGAAGTGGACATCCTTTGGCCACATTCCACGCTGATGACCACTTCATTGTGAAGTGTCCTGCAGGACTGGATGATGAATGCCACTCAACTCCAGGCACATTTAAGGGAGGTGAGAGGCACCTAAGTGTTACATCAGACGATTCAGAAACCGTTTACATCAGCATGGTCTGTGTGCTAGATGACCTGCAAGGGAACCTGACCACACCATCAGGCACAGGCATTATCATCTTGCATGGGCCAGGGAGCATTTATGCTGGACAAGGGACCGTGTGGCCTCAGTGCTGTTCTCTGATAAAAGTCGATTCACGCTGAGCAGAAATGATGGCCGCCAATGATGTTGGAGATGTCAAGGAGTGCACTATGCATAAGCCACTGTTGTCACCAGACGAGTCTTTGGTGGTGGTGGTGTTGCAGTCTGGGGAGGTGTGTCTAGTCGATACAGAACTGCCCTGGACCTTGTAAATGGCACAGTGACAAGTCGATACTACCTGAATAACTTCATTAATCCAGTCATTGTGCCCCTGCATGAACAACCCAGGACTAATTTCATCTTCATGGATGACAATGCTCCAGCTCATCGAGGTTGCGTCATTAGGGAGCGACTGCTGGAGGCTGGGGTACCTCAAATGGAGTGGCCTGCACTTTCTCCAGACCTGAATCCCATAGAAAACCTATGGGATCAACTGAGTCGAATGTAGAGGCTTGTAATTCTACACCCCACAACCTCAATGACCTGAGGGCTGCCCTTCAAGAAGAGTGGAATGCCATGCCTCAGCAGGAAATAAGTTGACTTGTGAAGAGCATGAGATGCCATTGTCAAGCTGTAATTGATGCTCAAGGGCACATGACAAGTTACTGAGACATTGACATTTTTTGTTATGGTATACCCACCTCTGTTGTTGGCTTTTATTTCAATAAATTGTTTGAGATAAGGAACTCACCATTGCATGCTTCTACTTAAATGTCCTACTTTCATGATATAATATCACTGCAGTGTGAACTTTTTACATTTTCCATAAATTTCACCTGAAATGCAAATATCCCTAACTTTGTGTGAGTAGTGTACCTCGTTGTGATGAGTGGTTATTTGAGTTATTGTTGCATTTGTGTCAGCTTGAGCCAGTCTGTCCATTCTGCTCTGACCTCTAGCATCAACAAGGTATTTGGGCCCAGAGAAC
The DNA here is from genome assembly GCA_020510985.1 of Pholidichthys leucotaenia. NCBI lineage: Eukaryota > Metazoa > Chordata > Actinopteri > Cichliformes > Pholidichthyidae > Pholidichthys > Pholidichthys leucotaenia. The sequence continues at coordinate 285,881,512 of CM035837.1, forward strand.
TGCTGCTCACTGGATATTTTCTCTTTTTCAGACCATTCTCTGTAAACCCAAGAGATAGTTGTGTGTGGAAATCACAGATCAGCTTTTTTAACCCTTCAGCCTCTAAAAGCTGAAGGGGTATTGTTGTCACCCCGCAGGGCAGATGGGCGGCAGTGTTGGTGGCGGCGTTGGCGTCAACACGTACCCTGTGAACGCGATAACTACAGAAAGAAATGTTGGGGCCTTTTCAAATTGATACCATGGGTGGATCTATGAACAATCTCGGACAAGTTTGGGGTTGGGTTTACCCCAAATCTTTTAACGCGATAACTACACAAAGGAATGATGTAACATTTTCACATCAATATCATCTCGAAGACAAGTCTTGGATGGCTTACACTTTGCCCTCTGACTTTGGGTTTGGGGTCAAAAGTCAATGTTAACATTCCCTTTACACTATTACAATTGAACAAGTAAAGTGTGTACCATGTGTACACATATGAACATGTGCAGGTTTTCCTCTGGTAACATTTCTGTGTGGCGGTCTGCCACCCCTGAAATTAGGCTGCCACACCAAGGAAATATAATTTTAAGAAAAAATATGAAGGAATGATGTTCCGCAAGTGCGCACATGAACAACGCGCATGACCATCATCCGCACGGAGTTCGGAAGTGCTCTGCTCAGGTGTCCCAGTCGGCAGGCAGAGTGTCTCACTGGTGTCGCTGTTGGAGAGAAGCATGAGCTTATTAAAGTACTTTAAATGCAGAAAAAAGCAGAAGAGGTATGTAAGCAGTGGAGACATTTATCGTGGTTTTAACCTGCTGGTAACAGGAACAATAATGAAGAGTCGCTTAGCAAACAGGTGTGGTTACACTTCATATGCAGGGAAAGGCAAAGGTGACTGATGAATTGGTGAGGATTTACTTCACTAGCCACTACAATATTAATTAATGTTCATTATTATGTACCTGGCAAGTTAAGATGATCAAAATTCACAAAGTCAATGACTTTAATCCATCAACAGCCTTTAGACAAACTAAACATGCCAACATTTGGATTCCAAAATACAGTGGGGAAAATAAGTATTGAACACGTCAACATTTTTCTCATTAAACATATTTCTGATGGAGCCATTGACCTGAAATTTTCACCAGATGTCAGTAATAACCCAAGTAATCCATACATACAAAGAAATCAAGGCAACTGTGTTCACAAAATAAGTTATATTTAATCAAATGGAATGACACAGGGAATGAGGATTGAACATGCTTGGTGAAATTCATTTAATATTTAGTAGAAAAGTCACTGTTGACAATAACAGCCTCCAGACACCTCCTGTATGGAGAAACTAGGCACAGGAATTGCTCAGTGTCATAATTGCCCTTCAGGGCGGAATTAAGGGCACCAAACACCGGCCGTGAGTTTGCAAATTTAATAGTGGAAGCACACAAATACACAAAACAAACCCAACAAAACTAATAGGAGCAGGAGGATACAGGAGAATGTCATGACCTTAAAATGGTGGTTCATGCTTAAAAATCCTCCAATGTGGCTTAATTACAACAATTCTGCAAAGATGAGTGGGCCAAAATTCCTCCACAGCACTGTAAAAGACTCATTGCCTGTTATTACAAATACTTGATTGTAGTTGTTGCTGCTAAGGGTGGCCAAAGCAGTTATTAGGTTTAGGGGGCAATCACGTTTTCCACACAGGGTTTCACACAGTTTTGGATTTTTTTCCCTTAATAATTAACACCTTAATGTAAAAACTGCATTTTGTGCAGTGTACCTCGTTGTGGTACACTGCACAAAATGTGTTTACTTGTGTTATCTTTGTCTAATATCTAAATTTGTTTGATCATCTGAAACATTTTAGTGTGACAAACATACAAAAAAATGCGAAATCAGGAAGGGGGCAAACACTTTTTCACACCACTGTATGTTTAATGAGAAGAATGTTGACGTGTTCAATACTTATTTTCCCAGCTCTATCTATCTATCTGCAGTGGTGTGAAAAGTGTTTGCCCCCTTCCTGTTTATTATTAAGGGGGAAAAAAATCCAAACCTACACGGCCCTGTGTGAAAAAGTGATTACCTTCTAAACCTAATAACTGGTTGGGTGACCCTTAGCATCAACAACTACAATCAAGTGTTAGCAATAACTGGCAATGAGTCTTTTACAATGCTGTGGAGGAATTTTGGCCCACTCATATTTGCAGAATTGTAATTCAGCCACATTGGAGGGTTTTTGAGCATGAACTGCCTTTTTAAGGTCATACTACAGCATCTCAGTCGGATTCAAGTCAGGACTTTGCCACTCTAAAGTCTTCATTTTGTTTTTCTTAAGTCATTCAGAGGTGAACTTGCTGGTGTGTTTTGGATCATTGTCCTGCTGCAGAACTCAAGTGCGTTTCAGCTTGAGGTCACAAATAGATGGCCAGACATTCTCCTTCAGGATTTTTTGGTAGACAGCAGAATTCATGGTTCCATTTACCACAGCAAGTCTTCCAGGTCCTGAAGCAGCAAAACAGACCCAGACCATCACACTACCACTACCATATTTTACTGATGGTATGATGTTCCTTTTCTGAAATGCTGTGTTACTTTTACGCCAGATGTAATGGGGGGACACACCTTCCAAAAAGTTCAACTTTTGTCTCGTCAGTCCACAGAGTATTTTCCCAAAAGTCTTGGGGATCATCAAGATGTTTTCTAGCAACACTGAGACGAGCCTTTATGTTCTTTTTGCTCAGCAGTGGTTTTCATCTTGGAACTCTGCCATGCAGGCCATTTTTGCCCAGTTTCTTTCTCATGGTGAAGTCATGAACACTGACCTTAACTGAGGCAGTGAGGCCTGCAATTCTTTGGATATTGTTGTGGGGTCTTTTGTGACCTCTTGGATGAGTCATCACTGTGCTCTTGCGGTAAATTTGGTCAGCCTGTCACCCCTGGGAAGGTTCACCACTGTTCCATGTTTTTGCCATTTGTGGATAATGGCTTTCACGTGGTTTGCTGGAGTCGCAAAGCTTAAGAAATGGCTTCATAACCTTTTCCAGACTGACAGATCTCAGTTGCTTTGTTTCTCATTTGTTCCTGAATTCCTTTGGATCGCAGCATGATGTCTAGCTTTTTTTTTTTTAAATTTAAGTTTTTGTAAAGGGTATACAGGTCGTTACAGCAATGCATTGTTTACATTTTCATCACATGTTCCCTTATTTTCTGATATCTGACAACATTGGAAGATTAATTCTTACAACACCCCTTTTTTTTTTTAAAGTGAAAGAAAAAGTGAAATTAAAGAGAAAAAAAAAAACAAAAAACAAATAACAAAAAAAACCAAACAAACCAGTAAAAAACAAACAAAAAGAAAAAGTAAGTAAATAAAGATAAAAGAGCATCTGAGTAGTGTTGGAACAAAGAGCGGAACCATTATTGAAATGGTATTTGTCAAAGATTAGATCTAATGGAAGACACATATGCGGTCCAGGGTTGCCAAAAGTTCATGAACCCATCCATGTCCTGTCTCAGTGCGAATGTCAACTTTTCCATCGAGTAAATGTCTTGGATCACGTTAGTCCAATCTTCAGGTGTAGGACAGTCCTTCAACATCCATTTTTTAGTTAGAGCTTTTTTGCTTGCCAATATTAAAACATTGAATAAGTATTTTTCTCCTCGTCTTTCCAGTGAGTCCGGTAGTAAACCCAAATACAAAGTTACAAAAGAAAAGGGAACTGTAATTTTGAATATTTTCCCCAATATTGTCTGTACCTTGGTCCAATATTGGTGGATAACTGGGCATGACCAAAACACATGAAAATGATTTGCAGTCTTTTCACCACACAAGCGCCAACAGTTCAATCCCTTATGGGTAAATTTGTTTTGTGCAGGTGTTCTGAAAAATCTTGCCAAGTTTTTCCATCCAAATTCTCTCCACTGCAGGGATGAGGTACTTTTCCATTGCTGTTTATTTAGCTTTTCCCATATTTCCAGTTGTAAAGTGAAATTCCCCTCTTTTTCCCATCTCTCTTTTATATAAGATGTGTTGTCTCCTTTTAAGTCTTGAAGACCTTGGTATATTTTAGAAATGTATCTGATCCCTGGGATCCCTTTATATGCCATTAAGAAGACCTTCAGAACACCTGACTGGGCCCTTTCCAAAACCTCCTTTTTAAGTATATTGTTTATGTGGTGTCTAAGCTGGAAGAACCTGTAAAGGTCTTGATTTATTAGGCCTTGTTTTTTCAAATCTTCAAAACTTCTTAAGATTTGCCCTTTAAAAAAATCGTAATATTTTATCAGCCCTTTCTCCTTCCACTTTTTAAATCTGGTGTCTGTTTTATTAGGAGTAAAGTCCTGATCATAGGCAATCCATTGCAGAAGTCGATAGGGCTCTTTAGTTTGATTCTCTCTGACTATCTTAAACCAAATTTTTAGCGGGGTCTCTATCCACGGGTTAGTGTTATTCAAAAGCTTAGGTAAGGCATTGTTCCCTATTATCGCCTGTAGGGGGATGTCACTTGTTATTTGGCATTCGATCTCCTTCCATTGTGCAGTGTAGACTGGGTTACATATCTCTACTAAAGTTTTAATTTGTGCGGCTTTAAAGTAGTCCCTGATATTTGGCAGCGCGAGCCCACCTTTGTCTTTGTTTAGCTGTAGGGTTCTATATCTGATTCTAGGTCTCTTGCCCTGCCATATGAATCTTGAGATCCTTCTGTCCAGCTCCTGCCATGTTTTTTTGGGAGGTTCTACCGGTATTGTTTGGAAAAGGTATAGAAGACGTGGAAGTATATTCATTTTGACTGCTTCAATTCTTTGTGCAGTACCCAAGAATGGTATCATATTCCATCTTGCTAGGTCAGATTTTATTTTTGTCACCAGTGGATCATAGTTTAGTGATATAATTTTGTTGAGTTGTTTCGGGATATTGACCCCCAGATATTTCATAGATTCCGACTCCCAGTTAGTTTTGAGTTTGCTTAGTGAATAATGATTTGGGTCATAGTTGAATGTTAAAACTTGGGTTTTATGCATGTTTAATTTGTACCCTGATAAATCTCCATACTCTGAAAAAACTGAGGTTAGTTCTGGTAAAGAAGTGTTCGGCTGCCCTAGGTATATTAAAATGTCATCAGCAAAGAGTGCTATTTTATGTTCCTTCTGACCAAGTGTAATACCTTGAATTTTTTGGTTTTGTCTTATCCATTGGCTCAGAGGTTCTATGAAGATTGCAAAGAGCAGTGGAGACAGGGGGCAGCCCTGACGACATCCTCTTTCCAGTTCAAAAGAAGATGATAAATTACCGTTAATCCTTATTTTAGCTGTTGGTTTTTTATATAATGCCTGTATAGTTCTAATGAAGTTGTTATGAAAATTGAAACTGGATAAGATTCTATATAGAAAAGACCAGTCAACCGAATCGAATGCTTTTTCAGCATCTAATCCCAATATGACTGCATTTAAGTTATATTTTTTTATATGATGAATTATGTGTAAAGTGCGTCGAATGTTGTCTTGTGTCTGTCTTTGTCTTATAAAACCTGTTTGGTCTAAATGAATTAGGTCTGTCAGTATATTTTCTAACCTTTTGGCAAGGATAATGGTAAAAAGCTTATAGTCCTGATTTAGTACACTGATTGGTCTGTAGTTGGAGCACTCTAGTTTATCCTTTTCAGGTTTAGGTATAACTGCAATGACCCCTTCTCTCCAGGAGGGGGGGATTTCCCCTGTGTGGAGGACATAATTAAATGTTTTCAGGAGGAGAGGAGATAGTTGCTGTTTAAAGGTTTTGTACCACTCTGCTGTATAGCCATCAGCTCCTGGGGATTTGTTAGCTTTAAGTTTCATAATTGCTTTTTCCAATTCTTTAGGATGTATTTCTGACAGTAGTGTTTTATTTTGTGACTCCGTAAGTTGGGGAAGGTTTAATGTGTTTAGGAATGCCTCGGATGCGTTTTTATGTTTTTTGTGGGAGTATAAGTTCTTATAGTAATTCTCGAAGTTTTTAAGAATATCCTGAATTCTGAATTTTATTTCCTTTGATACTGGGTCTCTGATTTTGTAGATTGCTCTTTCTGTTTGATGTTTCCTCAATTTATAGGCTAGCAATTTTGCCGATTTACTGCCTGCTTCATAGTATTTTTGTTTCAGAAATGTAAGTTTCTTCTGGATTTCTATTGTGTAGATCTCATTTATTTGGTTTTTAATTTCCTTAATCTTGAGCGAGTCAGTAGAATGAGTGTTGCCTTTGTGTTCTTTTTCTAGGTTCCTAAGTTCTGACTCTAATGTGGATAGTTTTTCTTGTCTTAGTTTCTTTTGGGTTGCCAGTTTTGCAATAATCTTTCCTCTTATTACAGCTTTGCATGCATCCCACAGTATTAAAGGGGATACTTCTCCATTATCGTTATCTTCCAAATATCTGAGAATATCTGATTCCAATTCATCTTTCAATGGTCCTTTCAGGACATTTGAATTTAACCTCCAAGAAAATGTATTATTTGTGTATTTTTGGATATTTAAGTCCATGTAGATCGGACTGTGGTCGGAGAGATCCATCAATCCTATTTTACATGTTTTTACTCTTCCAATGTCTCTATTAAACATAAAAAAATAGTCAATCCTTGAGTAAGATGAATGTGGAGTTGAGTAAAATGTATAGTCTTTTACACTGGGGTTGAGTTCCCTCCACACGTCACAGATTCCCAATTCTTTTAGTAGCATCCGAGTCTTCCTGTTTTGGGTGTTATTTTGATGTGGGGAATTACCAGAAGCATCCCAGTATGGAGTCAGTCTAAGATTGAAGTCCCCACCACATATCACTAAACCTTGTCGAATACATTTTTATAAAATTTCCAGTTAGCCCCTGGGGGAGCATACACATTCAGCAGGGTGATATCTTCTCCCTCTAGCCGCCCAGTTACCAAACTGTATCTCCCTTCTTTATCTTTGTGTTCTGATTTTTTTTCAAATGTAATTTTGGTTGATATCAATGTCGCTACTCCCCTCCTCCTCCCTGATTTATATGAAGATGAAGAGATCATTTTAAACCCTTGCCTACTGAGTTTATTGTGTTCCACGTCTGTTAGGTGGGTTTCTTGTAAAAATATTATTCCTGCTTTGTCTTTTTTCATTTTGCCTAGAATCTTGGATCTTTTAACTGGATTCAGGATTCCTTTTACATTATATGAAATTATTTTGGTTACACCCTGTTTCTCCATTGTGTTGTTTTGTTTAGTATAACTGTGTGGTGGCCCTCTTTTGTGCTACTCAGAAACTGAAAGAACATTAAAAACAAGAAAAACATTAAGAACATAGTGTAAAAAACTTTAAAACAAAAAGCTGTCATAAGAACTTCCTGAGCTGAGATCTTTTTAAAGACCCTGTAAGAGCCTTGATGGAGTGAAGGCCCTGAGGGAAATTCCTCAAACTCTGTTACGTGTTGAGGGCCCTCTCTTACCACTGAAAGTAGTCCCATGCTTTTAACGTGAGTTTCAGAACCCAATCCAAACTTGTAATGATTTTTTTTTTCCTTTTATGCCTAAACCCTGTGAAATTGTGTGCACCCTCCCACCCCCATCACATCAAACATTCACGCAAAAACAGTATTTGTTAGTATGAGGAGAACATGTGGATTATTGTCACATTTCTATTTTAACAAGTTGTTTTTTTTTGTTTTTGTTTTTTTTTTATTACAAAGACTTATTTGTTTCAAATAATATGATTGTTCCATGAAATGTTTTACCACATGCTGAATATGCATCTCCTTTAAAGTTTGTTACCTTGTATGAGGGGGGTTGGATGTGCGGATTGATTCAAGAGAAAAAAAAAAAAGGTCGCTATTCCAACCTGAAAACGGATAGTTTATCCGCGACGGTCTGGTGCTGGGTTTCCCGCTGCTGGTCCGTGGATTTTGAGGGTCTTTGTGTTGTCCATGTTTGCGCTTTGATCTTCTCACTCGGGTCTGCTGCGGGTTTAAATACCGTTACCGGGAGCCCTCTTTTCGCCATGTCAGCTGTTGCTTCTTCCGCCGAATTATAGAGACACGTTTCATCGCCGTAGAAGACCCTTAACTTCGCAGGAAATGGTGTCTGAAAGCGCAATTTCTTCTCTCTTAACACCTTTTTCGCGTCATTGTATTCCCTGCGCTTTTTAAGGACCTCCGGGGCGTAATCGCGCTCCACGTAGACTTCTCTCTCTTGGTGCACAAATCCCCCTTTCTGCCAGGCCAGTCTTACAACCTCTTGTTTTATTTTGAAATTGGAAAATCTTACCAACACCGAACGTGGGGGCGCTTCCGCCGCCGGCCTAGCGGCTAATGAACGATGTGCCTTTTCTATCTTCAAGTCGGTGGTTTGTGGAATATCCAATTTCTCTCTTAGTAAGGATTCCACGCATTCTGCCATTGAGTTAAAACCATTTTCGGTTCCTTCTATCAGACCATGAATTCTTATGTTGTCCCTTCTTTGTTTTCCTTCTTGGTCGGTTAGCTTAGCCTCTATAGCTGCTTGTCTTTTGCGTAGGTCTAGCACAGAATCTTCGAGCACTTTTATTCGATCCTCTGTTTCCAAGATTCGGTTCTCGGCCTGGTCCACTCTGCTGTTTGTCCTTTTCAATTCTTCTCTGAATTCCCGAAATTCGGCCGTAACTTCTCGGCGAAATCGTCGTAGCTCCTCAAATAGTGATTTCAGGCTAACCCTTTTGTTAGCTATCACCAGTTCCTCGTCTTCTGAACGGAGATCTTCCAGTTCAGATTCTCCGGCCGATACGTGTCCTGGCCTGGAGAATTTCAGTTTCTTCTGTTTTCCTTTAGACATGATGATTTTGTCTTTTGATTTTCACTCCTCCAAAAATCCGTTAAGTTTGATTTTCAGGGTGTTATCCTGGATTGGGTCTGAGAGCTTCAGTGTTAAGCTGCAGTCGCCATGGCGTCCAGACCGGAAGTCGATGTCTAGCTTTTGACGATCTTTTGGTCAACTTCACTTTGTCAGGCAGATCCTATTTAAGTGATTTCTTGACTGAGAACAGGTGTGGCAGTAATCAGGCTTGGGTGTGGCTAGAGAAATTGAACTCAGCTTTCCAAAAATGTGATAAATCACAGTTAATTTATGTTTTAATGGGGGGGGGGCATAATCAGTTTTTCACACAGGGCTACGTAGGTTTGGATTTTTTAAACTTTAATAATAAACACCTTCAGACAAGGATGGGGGCGCTAGTAAGCATGCAAAAGGGATAGACATGTTTTGGCTTCGAGTTTTGCTAAAAGTGCAATAATACTGTAGAAAATAGACACACAGGTGGATAAGCCTTGCTAACTTCACGCTTAGATTAAGTGCTCAAAAAGACCGAGATGCCAAAGCCACAAGTGACCAGTAAATTGAAATCCATTGACGCTCAAGCCACCGGAGCTTCAGCTAATGCAAAAGATGGGCCTGCTAATCCACCCTCCAGCCCGGACAAATTGCTGGATAAAATGTATGAAATGTGCAAAGAACTTTGTCAGCAGATGTCTGACTCAATTCTACGTGCTATTAATGAGCACTCCAATGCCTTCCAAACCAGCCTTCAGTCATTAGTGACCACTCAAGCCGATCTTCAAGCTTGTGTGGCTAACTGTGAGCTAGCAACCAGCGACCTCGAAGCGCGGATGCAGGAGCTTGAGCTTGCTAGCCAAAACAAACAGCTCCAAGCTAAAGTACTGGACTTGGAGGCTCGATTTCGGAGACACAACATTAAGATCGTGGGGATACCAGAGGGTGAAGAAGGAGGTAAACCCACAGAGTTTGTTTCACAGCTGATACCCCAACTGCTCGGAGATAAGTGTTTTTCACACCTTGTCAAAGTAGACCATGCACATTGCTCTCTTCAGCCAAAGCCAGCAGCCGGAGGCAGACCGCGCACAATTCTGGCGCGCATCCACCACTTTCAGGATAGAGTTGATTCTGCACTACGGCAGGCTGAATACTATGAAGTATAAAGGCAACAAAAATCTTAATTTTCTCCGATTACACCAATGAGGTGATGATGCAGCGCTGTGCCTTTTGAGATGTGATGCAGTCACTCCAGAACAGAGGAATTAAACACACCCTGCGGTACCCAGCTAGGCTGCATATCCACCAACAGGAGGGGGTTGCACCTGTGATTTTTAGCAATCCAAAAGAAGCAGCACAATTCCTGGAAAAGATCAACACAGAGCGGGGGGAGTAGACCCATACACACTCACTGGTTGCTCAAGTTAAAGGTACTCCTGTTTACATATTGTGGAATGGTCGGGGGAGCCAATACCTGCACTGTTTACTGTGAAAAGACCTCCCATGTTACACTGGGATGAATATAGAGAGCATTTTACGTTTGAACGCTTATTTTGTTTGTGGATGTAAAATCTCCCTCATGTCATTGCCATGACAGTATCATTTTCTTCTTATTTGAGTTCTTTCGAAGGGGGCAGCCCACAATGGTGGAGTTAGTTTCTTGCCCGGTAGCTCCTGTTTAGATGGAAATGGGGATTCTCGTGTCTGGTTTAGGGAGACACAAGGGGGGTGGGGGGTGAATATACTCTATGTTCTGTTATGGCTCAAGTAGATTTTTTTTTTTGTTTTATTATGTATAGGTGTCTTTTTTTTTTTTTTTACTGTCTTACTTTTTTTCTTGTCTGCCAGATGTTCCACATGGTGTGTCAAGTTGGTCGGCTGGAATGTGGGCCTCACACTTTCTGGATGCTGAGGTCTCTTGGTAAAGCAAATTTAGGGGGAAGGGATGTCACAGTGGTCTTGTGGAGGGGCTTAAGGGGCTTGGCCACGCCGTCAAGAGAGATAAAGTTTTCAGACACCTTAAATCCCTCTCTGCCAATGTGATTTTTCTGCAGGAAACTCATATCAAAACAACTGAGCAACGCAGATTGAGGTGCAGTTGGATATCACAGGTTTACCAGTCACCCTTTACTGCCCATGCTTGAGACATGGCTAGTCTCTTCAGGAAAAGTATCCCATTTCAATTTATGTCCATGACAACAGCCCCCCATGGCAGGTACATCATGGTGTCGGGCACCATAAACTCACTCCCACTGACGTTTCTAAACAGTTATGGTCCGAATATAGACGAGCCAAACTTTTTCAAGAAGGTCTTTGAACTGCTCCCAGACGATGGCAACTCAAATATAATAATTGGTGGCAATTTAAATTGTTACTTGGACCCTTATTTGGACAGGCTGTCTTCTCGCCCTCCCCAAAATATATCTTCAGTACAGGTTCTAAACAACCTGCTCAAATCTAAAAATTTGGTTGACATTTGGAGAATCGAACATCCTACCCAGAAAGACTACTCATTTTATTCCCATGTTCACAAATCATACAGCAGAACAGACCATCTCTTGGTGGACTCCCAGCTGATTTCTCATGTTATTAATTTGAAATATAATATTATGATCTCAGACCATAGTCCTTTGACAATGTCCTTGAAACTCTCCCTTCCTAAACAAACTTATTCCTGGCATTTTAATACATCATTACTTTCAGATGAAAAATTCATAAATTATATTACCTCCCGGTTAAAAGATTTTAAGGAAACAAACAATGGTGAGGTGACAGACGCCACCCTCTGGGAAATGCTCAAAGTAGTTGTTCGTGGGCATATAATTTCTTATGAATCTGCTGTTAAAAAAGAAAGGGAGGGGCGCCTAAAAGAGATTGAAAGCATCCTCTCCACCCTTGAAACAGCATATCAGGCCTAAAATTCCATGGAAGATTATAATAAGATTATGAAACTCAAATATAACTAATCTTGGGCAGTCAAGTAAACAAGCTCCTCCTAAAATTAAAACAGAAACACTTTGAACTGGGGAACAAGCCTGAAAAGCTTCTAGCTAAATTAAAACAGAAACACTCTGAACTGGGGAACAAGCCTGAAAAGCTTCTAGCACGGCAGCTTAAAGGTGTCCAGGCATCAAGGTCCATTCATCACTCTATGAAAGCAAGAAATCTCTGTGTCACGTTTATAGGACATCATAGGATGGCCTATGATCTCTGCCTGATCATCATAGGATGTCCTAATGAACTCAGGCATCATAGGACTCACGATGCCATCAAAGATGTCTATATGACAGCACATAGACAAATGTGTCTTTATGTTATATAGACCATCACTCACGATGCCTAGACTAATGTTTCCTTATGATGTCATATGGCTCATAGACAAATGTGTCTTTATAATGTCACATAGACCATCACTCACGATGCCTAGACTAATGTGTCTTTATGATGTCATATGGCTCACAATTGGCAAGGTGAATAAGTCACAGGGCCAGTCTTTACAGCACGTTCGTGTTTTCTGCACAACAGATTTGTGCAGCCATGGCCAATTCTACGTTGCTGCGAGCAGAGTTGCCAGATCAAGCAGTCTTCATATTCTTGCTCAAGATGAAGAAACTAAGCAAAAGCGTCGCTTTCTCAGCAATGTCGTTTGTAAAGATTTGCTGACACAGTAAAAATGTGTAATCTTGAAGAATGCCAGTCTACACTACAAATGTGTAAAATGCCAAGCAAAGCGCTGATTTTCTCCGAGTGCTCCGGCTTCTTGGTTTCTACGGGCATGCATGGGCCTTCCTGAACAGGGTCGAAAGCCACTTTTTGCTGAGGTCTATTTTCATGATCCTGCCCATGAACTGGAATTACGACGCCCTATCCCTCAACCAGTGGTCTGAACGAAGAAGAAGACCCACCAGATGGAGAGCAATAGAATGAGGAGAACTGCTGCACGTCAGAAAAGATGCCATGAACATGAAACACTTCAGGTTCCAGCAGTACGCCGCAGCCATGACCGTGAACAACACAGCCATCTGAGACAGGAGGAGACCCTTCAGCAATGGGCATGCAGAAATTCTTGCTTATACTTGGTTTCTACATGCATGGACAGGTATGCACGGGTATGTACTAGTTGTATTAAATCAAAGACAGGTGCATTATTAACCAACCCCAAAGATATAAATGGCTGTTTCAAGGAATTTTATAGTGAACTTTATAGTTCTAAATGCTCCCCCTCTCATTCTGATTTAAATGATTTTTTTGACTACCTCGTATTACCCAAACTCACAGACACAGCTAGGAAAGACTTTGACTCTGACCACATTGGACGAGATAAAATCTGCTATTAAGTCATTTCCATCTGGTAAAGCAGCAGGACCTGATGGCTTCGGTTGCAAATTTTATAAAATGTTTTGCAATATTCTCGCCCCGCTCCTACTCAGAATGACATTTGCTTCAAAGACAAACAATGGCCTACCTAAAACATTAAAATGAGGCCAATATTACATCATCACTCTATCATCATCATCATCAAGAAATCTCTGTGTGTCTGTGTCTGTCTGTCACGTTTATAGGACATCCTATGAACTCTGGCATCATAGGACTCTCGATGCCATCATAAAGCACTCTATTAAAGCAAGAAATCTGTGTGTCTGTGTCATGTTTATAGGACATCATAGGACGTCCTATGATGATCATAGACGTCCTATGAACTCAGGCATCATAGGACTTGCGATGCCGTCATAAAGATATGATGTCTATATGATGGCACATACACAAATGTGACTTTATGATGTCATATACACCATCACTCACGATGCCTAGACTAATGTGTCTTTATGATGTTATATGGCAACACAGCAACTCACCCTTGGCCGGGGCATCCTGGGTTCAATCCTAGCCCCCGACCAACAGTGATCTGTGTGGAGTTTGTATGTTCTCCCCGTGTCTGCGTGGGTTTACTCCAGGATTTCTCCGGTTTCCTCCCACATGCCAAAAACATGCAAGTTAGGTTAATTGGCATCAAACTGGGGATCCTAAATTGTCCTTAGGTATGACTGTGAGAGTGAATGGTTGTCTGTCTCTCTGTGTTGGCCCTGCGATGGAATGGCGATCTGTCCAGGGTGTACCCTGCCTCTTGCCCAGTGATGCTGGGATTGGCTCCAGCCCCCCTGTGACCCAAAAAGGATTAAGCGGAAGAAGATGGATGGCTCATAGACAAATATGTCTTTAGGATGTCATATAGACCATCAGTCACGATGCCTAGACTAATGTGTCTTTATTAGGGATGGGCATAATTTACCGATTAACCGATAATTGATCATTAAGAATTTCACCGAGGAAGTTCATTTTCGTCGACAAACCGTTTTTTTTTTTTTAAACAATCCGACGTTATTAGGCCTAGTGCACGGCCGTCCTCAAACAATGCAATGGCAAAATTTGGGCACCAGGGGGCAACATTACACCATCGCCGTACCCTGGCGTGCCTCAGTTGATACATGCGGGCTTCCGTAGGGCAATCGCCAAATCATGAAGCGGTTACGGCGAAGTATTGCGTGGGACCATTTCAATTTAAAAAATGACCAGGTGTACTGCAATCACCGCAATGCAGCATACAAATATACCTCATCGACAGGGTCCATGGAACACCCTTATTACGCGAAGAAACCGCCAACAGTGGTTGCGCGCTGAGTAATGGCGGTCGTGAAGATTCTTTTTTTTTTTCAGAAACTTTATTGAGAAGGTCATGAAGATTCGGTGTACACACGTCGAGGGAAGCTGCAGGAGGCAGCGTAGTGGCTCGACGGGAAGACTATTTCGCACAAAATGGCACAAGAGAACAGCAAAAAGTTCTGCGCGGCTAGACTAAGTAACACGAGCGATAGAGCAATGAATGCGGTCTTCGTTTGTTGGGTGGCCGCTCGGCAGGGACAGAAGCTGGGTAAAACGTCTTGGCCAATCAGCTTGCGGGGTGAAACGTCTCGGCCAATCAGCTTGCGAGATTCCCGAGCCGAGCCAACACGAGAACAGAGAGAGGGCTCTCCGTGCTGATTCCTGATGTTCTAATGTAGTCTACCTGCCTTGTTACGTACCTAAAAATGTTAATGATTAACCGATTATTAATCATTAATTCTCCCGACGATCAGTGAAGAAAATTTCACCGAATGCCCATCCCTAGTCTTTATGATGTCATATGGTTCAAAATTGGCAAGGTGAATAAGTTGTTGGTGTCTTCCTGAATAGGACTGGGTCCCTCCGGGGGCTGTGGCGCCAAGATGTGTGAAGTGATGGTATAGAGTGAAGTGATGATATAGAGTGAAGTACGAGGAGACGAAGAAGAGTGATGTCTGAAGATACAGTTGAGGTTTGATTAGACACAGCAATGACGATAGAAGGACTACAGCTCCTGACCAGATAGAGTGACGATATAGAGTGAAGTACATGGCGGTAATGCACCTGTAAGCTGGTTGCCAACCGTCAATCAAATCTAAAACAAGAAGAAGAAGAAGAAGAAGAACAGGGCCGAAAGCCTCTTTTTGCTCAGATCTATTTTCATGATCCTGTCCATGAACTGGAATAACGACGCACCTATCCCTCAACCAGCGGTCTCAACGAAGAAGAAGAAGAAGAAGACTCACCAGATCAATCGATGCCGTCATAAAGATATGATGTCTGACGGCACATAGACAAATGTCTTTATATCATATAGACCATCACTCACGATGCCTAGACTAACGTGTCTTTATGATGTCATATAGCTCATAGACAAATGTGTCTTTATGATGTCATATAGACCATCACTCACGATGCCTAGACTAATGTGTCTTTATGATGTCATATGGCTCAAAACTGGCAAAGTGAATAAGTCGTTGGTGTCTTCCTGAACAGGGTCGAAAGCCTCTTTTTGCTCAGATCTATTTTCATGATCCTGTACATAAACTGGAATTACGATGCACCTATCCCTCAACCAGTGGTCTCAACGAAGAAGTAGACCCACCAGATGGACAGCAATAGAATGAGGAGAACTGCTGCACGTCAGAAAAGATGCCACGAAGATGAAACACCTGAGGTTCCAACGAAGAAGAAGAAGAAGAAGACCCACCAGATGGAGACCACACCAGATGGAGAGCAATAGAATGAGGAGAACTGCTGCCCGTCAGAAAAGATGCCATGAAGATGAAACACCTGAGGTTCCAGCAGTACATCGCACGCATGACTCTGAACAACACACCCGTCTGAGACAGGAGGAGACCCTTCACCAGCATAGGGTACGACAGACAAGGGATGCACAAACACACAGGAAACATGTGGCAGTGCGCCATGCACATGCTGAGTCACTTGAAGCCCGAAATGCCCGCAAAGCAAGCAACGCTGCACGCCAGGCAAGGCACAGACAATCTGAGACCGAGGAGATGCGGAATAGTCGGCTAGCCAGGGACAGTGAATTCCATACAAGGCACAGAGAAGCTGAGATCGAGGAGATGCAGGATAGTCGACTGGCCACCAACGCTGCATGCCAGGCAACGCACAGACAAGCTGAGACCGAGGAGATGCGGAATAGTCAGCTGGCCAGGGACAGTGAATTCCATGCAAGGCACAGACAAGCTGAGACCGAGGAGATGTGGAATAATCGGCTGGACGGGGACAGTGAATTCCATGCAAGGCACAAAGAAGCTGAGACCGAGGAGATGCGGAATAGTCGGCTGGCCGCACCACCTTTCACAGTAGAACAAAATGTCCTCTCATTCTCAGTGATGACTCAACTTGCAGTGCAAGTGAAAATGACAGCACTGCAACACTCATTAGGAAGACACATCTGACACATGGTCGTGGATGAAGTGCCTATGATGGATTGGCGTGCACTGGAAGCAGCAGATCAAACATTTCAGTGGCTCCAGAGGTCACACAAGCCATTTGGTGGCATCACAATGGTCTTCAGTGGCGATTGGAGGCAAATCCTTACTGTTGTACCACATGGTAGCAGAACAGAAATCATAGGAAGGTGCTTCAAGAGCTCATATATAGTGTGTGGCGGCGGCGCCGAGGACACAGTCCAAGGATGGATAATTTTTTCACACATAAGGAGTTGTTCAGAACTCCTTATACAAAGATATAGAGTGATGATAATCAAGTCAGTGGCGGTAATGCACCTGTATGCTGGTTGCCAACCACCAATCAAATCTAAAAGAAGAAGAAGCTCATACATGTGGAAAAATGTTTAAACTATTTGTCTAACAGAAAACATGAGGATCTGTCAAGCTGTAGAAGATCAACAAGCTGAAGAACATTTTGCTAAATTTCTCTTGGACCTTGGGGGAAGGAAAAATTCCAGTAGTTCCAGAACAGGGCGAGTTTGCAATTGAACTCGATGAAAGACTAATGATTCCAGGTGGCAAACTGGAAGACATTGTCAGTTGGGTGTATGAAGACATGCAAGTCAATGTTTCAAATCCAAGATGGTTATGTGAGCGTGTCATACAGTTAGGCCCAAAAATATTTGGACAGTGACAAGTTTTTTTTAGCTGTTTACAAAAACATATTCAGGATACAATTATATAATCAATATGGGCTTAAAGTGCAGACTCTCAGCTGTAATTTGAGAGTATTCACATCCAAATTGGAGCAAGGGTTTAGGAATTACAGCACTTTAATACGTAGCCGCCTCTTTTTCAAGGGACCAAAAGTAATTGGACAATTGACTCAGAAGGCTGCAAAAAAAAAAAAAATAACAAGGCTGCATGGGCTCTTCCCTTGTTAACCTGTCATCAATTAAGCAGTTAAAAGGTCTGGAGTTGATTCCAGGTGTGGCGTTTGCATCTGGAAGCTGTTGCTGTGAACACACAACATGCGGTCAAAGGAGCTCTCAATGGAGGTGAAACAGACCATCCTGAGGCTGAAAAAAAAAGAAGAAATCCATCAGAGAGAGAGAGCAGAAATGTTAGGAGTGGCCAAATCAACAGTTTGGTACATTCTGAGGAAAAAAAGAGTGCACTGGTGAGCTTGGGAACTCAAAAAGGCCTGGACGTTCACCGGAGACAACAGTGGTGGATGATCACAGAATCCTTTCCATGGTGAAGAACAACCCTTCACAACATCCACCCAAGTGAAGAACACTCTCCAGGAAGTAGGTGTATCAGTATCTAAGTCTACCATAAAGAGAAGACTTCATGAGAGTAAATACAAAGGATTCACCACAAGGTTCAAACCATGAATCAGCCTCAAAAATAGAAAGGCCAGAATTGACTGCCAAAAAACACCTGAAGAAGCCAGCCCAGTTCTGGAACAGCATTCTTTGGACAGATAAGACTAAGATCAACCTGTACCAGAATGATGGGAAGAAGAAAGTTTGGAGAAGAATTGGAACAGCTCATGATCCAAAGCACTACATCTTCTGTAAAACATGGTGGAGGCAGTGTGATGGCATGGGCATGCATGGCTTCCAATGGCACTGGGTCACTTGTGTTTATTGATGATGTGACAAAAGACAGAAGCAGCCGGATGAATTCTGAAGTGTATAGGAATATACTTTCTGCTCAGATTCAGCCAAATGCAGCAAAGTTGATTGGACGACGCTTCACCAATGATCCAAAACATACTGCAAAAGCAACCAGGAGTTTTTTAAAGCAACGAAGTGGAATATTCTGCAATGGCCGAGTCAATCACCAGATCTCACCCCAATCGAGCATGCATTTCACTTGCTCAAGACAAAACTTAAGGCAGAAAGACCCACAAACAAGCAACAACTGAAGACAACTGCAGTAAAGGCCTGGCAAAGCATCACAAAGGAGGAAACCCAGCGTTTGGTGATGTCCATGGGTTCCAGACCTCAGGCAGTCATTGCCTGCAAAGGATTCTCAACAAAATATTGAAAAGTAACATTTTACTTAGGGTTATGTCTATTTGTCCAATTACTTTTGAGCCCTGAAATGAGGAGTGTTTGTATAAAAATAGCTACAATTCCTACATGTTTAATCATATATTTTTGTTCAACCCCTTGAATTTAAACCTTAAAGTCTGCACTTCAATTCCATTGTAGTTGTTTCATTTCAAATCCAATGTGGTGGCATGCAGAGCCCAAATCATGAAGATTGTGTCACTGTCCAAATATTTCTGATCCTAACTGTATTATGCCCGACGAACTCTGAGATTGACACAGTCAATGAGTACATGACAAAGATTTTCCCAGGAGAGGAACACGTTTGCAAAGGTGTTGACCCTGTAGACTCTGAGGGTGATCATGCATACCCAACTGAGTTTCTAAATACACTCTGCCCATCTGGAATGCCTCCTCATCACATCACTTTAAAGGTGAGAATGCTGATCATGCTACTGCGAAACTTTGACCATCAAAACGGACATTGCAATGGCTCAAGATACATCATTGAACAAATACAGCCTTACCTGTTGGTTGCAACATCTGTGGCTGGTGTCAATGCTGGACGCACTCTCCTGATTCCACGAATCACACTCACATCATCTGACAGCATGTTTCCATTCACCTTGCGACGTAAACAGTTTCCAGTAAGACCCTGCTTTGCCATGACAGTGAATAGGGCACGGGGCCAGTCTTTACAGCGGGTTGGTGTTTTCTGGCAGTGAATAGGGCACGGGGCCAGTCTTTACAGCGGGTTGGTGTTTTCTGCACAAGAGATTTCTTCAGCTATGGCCAATTCTACGTTACCGTGAGCAGAGTTGGCAAATCAAGCAGTCTTCGTATTCTTGCTCAAGATGAAGAAACTAAGCAAAAGCATCGCTTTCTGAGCAATGTGGTTTTTAAAGAGGTGCTGACACACTAAAAATGTGGAAGATTGACTTCCGGGAAGATGGCGGAGAGACATAACGCTTAAACAGAGAGCTCTCCCTAGCCGGATTAAAAATCATCGGTAAATGGCCAACTCGACATAAGTGGATCAATAAACCAAGGGATGAAAACACGAAGGAGCCGGGCACAAGGACAAAAGCAGGGTAAAATTAAAGAATTCCTCTTCAACAACGCAGGAGAAATCGCTGAACACGAGGCCCAAAAAAACGAGGTGACTGCAGCAGAGAAAATGGAGGACGCCAGGCTCGATACCATGAACACTGGCTTCGCCAGTTTGGGTAAAGAGTTGAAAGACTTCAAGCGGCAACTCCAACAGGATTTAGCGGCTCTTAAGGAGGAGCTGAAAAAAGAGATTAAGGAGGAAATTATGGGCCTCCGAAGAGAAATGGAGCGCAAGCTAGCAGAAAACATGGAGGAGCTGCGCTCTCAACGGGCGTGTATGACAGAAGCACAGGCCCGAATATCGGAGCTGGAAGATTGGAAGAGCGAGGCAAACGAGCAGCTGCAGACCCTGACGGCACAAACGCAGAGGATGCAGGAAAAAATAACCGACCTGGAGAGCAGGTCCAGACGGAGCAACATACGCATCTTCGGGATCCCGGAGGGCATTGAAGGCAACTCGATGACGAAATTCATGGATCAGTTCTTAAAAAAAGAGCTGGAGCTGCCCGGTGAAGCGGACCTGCAGATCCAACGAGCGCACAGAGCCTCGGCACAGAACCCGAAACCAAACTCTCCACCCAGGTCAGTTGTGGTAAACTTTCTGAAAGTTCATAAGAACCTCACTGGCAGAAATGGGTATGGTAGACATATGGAGGGGCCTGCACCCACTCGAAAAAGACTATACACATTATTCAGCAGTCCATAAAGTACACTCTAGAATAGATTACTTCCTTATGAATGAAGGTGACAGACACAGGGTGAGAAATTGCCGGATTGGAGGGGCAGAAATATCAGATCATAATCCTATATACATGGAAATATATTTAAACAATAGAAAACGACAAACAACATGGAAACTTAATGTAGGACTGTTAAATGATGAGAAAATGAAAGAAAGAATAAAAGTAAACATAAACGAGTATATCCAAGAGAATGACAATGAAGAAGTGGACCCAACAATACTATGGGATGCACTAAAAGCCGTGTTAAGAGGTAAATTAATTGTTGAAACAGGAAAAGCAAATAAGTCTAAACTGGAAACATATGAACCAAGATGTGAGAGACTGAGGGAATTAGAAAGTAAACATCAAAGCACAAATGACCCAAAAATATATCAAGAAATTAAAGAAGAAAAAATAAAGATAAAAGAAACACAAATAGATGAAATTGAAAGGAAAAATAGATATCTAAAGCAAAAATATTATGAAATGGGACCAAAAGCCACAAAACTGCTGGCAAAACGGTTAAGAAAACAACAAACAGTGAATAATGTTTATAAGATTAAAGACCCCATCACAAATAAAACCACAGTTAACCCAGAAAACATCGAAGAAATATTCCATAATTTCTATCAAGAACTATACTCGCAACCTGAAGAAACAAATACTAAGGATATTAAAAAATTTCTATGCACATTGGACTTGCCATCAATAGGAAATCAACAAAATGAAAAGCTAACAGCAGAAATAACAACACAAGAGATTAGAGATGTGATTAAGTCACTTAAAAACGGTAAATCACCAGGTAGTGATGGATACCCATCTGAGTTTTATAAACTGTTTATAGAAGAACTCACGCCACAGCTCCTAAAGTCATTTAATTGGACGTTGAACAACAACAAAATACCTCCATCATGGAACGAAGCCATTATTTCAGTTATTTTAAAGCCAGGGAAAGATAGAGAACAATGCGGAAACTATAGACCAATCTCTTTATTAAATGTGGATTATAAAATATATACAACAATTATATGTAAACGAATAAAGACATTCTTGACGGAATTGATAGAAGATGATCAAACTGGTTTCATAGAGGGACGCCAAACACATGACAATATCAGGAGAACAATACATATAATTAATCAAATACATAAAGAAAAGAAAAGCGCAGTAATAATGAGTTTAGACGCAGAAAAAGCATTTGACAGGGTTAACTGGAAATTCCTTTATAGTGTGCTGGAACGCTTTGGATTTAATGAAAAATCAGTACAATGCATAAGGACGCTGTATCAAGAACCTGTGGCAAGAATCAAGATAAATGGTAGCTTAACAGACAAAGTAAATATACAAAGATCAACCAGGCAGGGATGCTGCTTATCGCCCACCTTGTTTGCTCTGTTCATAGAGCCACTGGCTCAAGCGATACGACAAAATAAGAAATTAAAAGGTGTAACAATAAAGGGAGCGGAACACAAGATTGGGCTATTTGCAGACGATATTATAGTTTACCTTGAACAACCAGATGAATCAATAATGGAAATGATGAACTTGATAGAAAATTTTGGAAAATTATCAGGATACAAGATAAACATAACAAAAACACAAATACTGACATTCCACTATAACCCTCTAAACCAGATAACTGATAAGATCAAACTAAACTGGAAACAAAAAGAAATAAAATACCTTGGAGTGAACATACCTAAAGATCTAAGCAAAATCTATAAAGCAAACTATGATAGGTTGGAACAAGAAATAAAAAAAGATATTGATAGATGGTCAATCTTAAATATGGATCTGAATTCAAAAATTGAGACAGTCAAAATCAGCATACAACCTAGATTACTTTACCTCTTCCAGGCTCTACCAACAGAGATTCCAGGTGCCCAGTTCTCAAAGTGGGACAGGATGATATCGAGATTTGTTTGGGGAGGTAAAAAGCCAAGAGTGAAATATAAAACTCTCCAGTTACCAAAAGAGAAAGGAGGCATGGGCCTACCGAGTCTAAAGGAATATTACTACTCAGCACAAACAAGATATATATATATATATAAGGTAGACGAGCTGCGTTTGCTGAAAGAAACCCGGAGAGAATGGAGGGACTGCTGTGTGTTTGTTTTCACCGAGACATGGCTCCACGACAACATTCCTGACGAGGCCATTCAGCTGGAAGATATGGCGATGTTCCGGGCCGACAGGGAAACGGCGAGCTCCGGTAAGAGCCGGGGGGGTGGGCTATGCATCTATGTTAACAAGAACTGGTGCGTTAATGCCACGTTAGTGTCTAAACACTGCTCTCCGTTGGCGGAGTTCCTTATTGTTAATTGTCGGCCTTTTTATCTGCTGAGGGAATTCAGCAACGTGTTTGTAGTTGGTGTTTACATAGCGCCGAGCGCTAACGCTAAAGCTAATGCTAAGAAGGCACTCGGGGAACTGCACAATGCAATCAGTAAAATCCAAACGTCACACCCGGACAGTTTTGTGGTGGTTGCGGGGGATTTTAACCACACCAGCTTAAAGACTGTGCTCCCCAAGTTTAAACAATGTGTAGACTTTAAGACCAGAGGAGAGAATATGTTGGACTTAGTGTACACAAACACAGATGCATATAAAGCGTTACCCCGCCCCCATCTCGGCCGTTCTGATCACATGTCCGTGATGCTGGTTCCTGCCTACAAACCTTTATTGAAGCGCAGCAAGCCAGCAGTGAAACAAATCAGGATTTTGCCAGAGAGTGCAACCTCTGCACTGCAAGACTGTTTTCATCACACAGACTGGAGGATCTTCAAAATAGCAGCCTCCCAGGAAGACAGGACAGATGTGGAGGAGTATGCTGATTCGGTCACCAGCTACATCGCGAAGTGCACAGAGGATGTCACTACAGTGAAGACCATCACTATGCGGGGTAATCATAAGCCCTGGATGACTGCAGAGGTGCGCTCGCTGCTTAAAGCCAGAGATGCAGCGTTCAGAGCGAAGGACAGGATTGCCCTCCGCTCAGCCAGGTCTGCGCTTTCAAAGGGAATTAAGGTGGCAAAACGCGCCTATGCGGAGAAAATCCAGGGACACCTCTGTGACACTAGAAACACCAAGCAGATGTGGCAGGGAGTTCGGACACTGACGGGCTTTAAGTCTAGGCAGGGGGTCGATGATGACGACGCTTCGCTTCCAGACAGGCTTAACGACTTCTTTGCACGTTTTGAAGCATCAAACTCGACAATCAGAGGGAGGGCCGGCCCACTCCCACCATCGGTCGGACCAGCTTTTACCATTAACACAGCGGACACACGGAGGACCCTATCCTATCCTATCCGGGACGTGTGCTCCGAGACTGCGCGAGCGAGTTGGCGGATGTCCTGACTGACATTTATAACATCTCCCTGAGTCAGGCCATCGTTCCCAGATGCTTCAACACCTCTATCATTGTACCGGTGGCAAAGAAACCAGTGGTGTCCTGTTTGAATGACTATCGTCCTGTTGCACTTACACCAATTGTGATGAAGTGTTTTGAACGGCTTGTCAAACCACACATCACAGCCTGCCTCCCTGCATCACACGACCCGCTCCAGTTTGCATATCGTTCAAACCGCTCCACGGAGGATGCTATAGTCACCACCCTACACTCTGTCATCACCCACCTGGACCAGAAAGACACCTACGCCAGGCTCCTGTACATTGATTTCAGTTCAGCATTCAACACCATTATTCCCCAGAGACTGATAGAGAAATTACTCCTTCTCGGTCTGAACACCGCCACATGTCTCTGGATCCTGGATTTCCTGACTGAGAGACCTCAGTCTGTCCGGGTTGGAAACAACATCTCCAACTCTGTCACGCTGAGTACCGGAACCCCTCAAGGCTGTGTAATCAGTCCACTGTTGTTTACACTTCTAACACATGACTGTGTATCCAAACACGAGGGGAACCAGATTATTAAGTTTGCAGATGACACCACGGTGGTGGGACTTATTCAGAGGGATGAGGAATCAATGTACAGGGAAGAAGTGAGAGACCTGGAGGGCTGGTGCAGGGAGAACAATCTGGTGCTCAACGTGGACAAAACAAAGGAGCTGATTATCGACTTCCGGCGGTCACAGCCTGAGCACGTCCCCCTCAGCATCGGCGGCCGTTTAGTGGAGAGAGTAGAGAACATCAAGTTCCTCGGAGTGCAGATCTCGCAGGACCTGACCTGGAGCAAGAATTCCTTGGAGATCAGGAAGCGAGCTCAGCAGAGACTACACTTCTTGAGGAAACTCAAACAGGCCTCTCTCCCCATCTGCATCCTCAGGACCTTCTACAGAGGTGTGGTGGAGAGTGTTCTGACGTACTGCATTGCTACATGGTACTCCAGCTGCAGTATGTCAGACAAAAAAGCCCTGCAGAGGATAGTCAAGGGGGCGGAGAGGGTAATTGGGAGTCTCCCTCCCCTCTGTCCAAGAACTTTTTCAGAACCGTTGTAGGAGCAGGGCACTGAACATTGTCAAGGACCGTTCTCACCCTCTGCATAAACACTTTGAACTTCTTCCATCTGGTAAACGATTCCGGAGCATCAGAGGCAGAACCACCAAACTGATCAACAGCTTCCTCCCACAAGCTGTCAGGATGCTGAACAGCTGACCCGGAATCTCACATACACACTACTGCACCTATGGACATTTTGTATATTATAGTTAGTTATTCTTTTTCCCCAAGTATGTCTCAGGGATGTGTGAATGGATGGGGGGGGTGGGAGCTATGTGGGAGTGTGTCTTAATCATGCTGCTTCTTATATGGATGCCGAGAGAAACGCAATTTCATCTTGCCTGCACTACAGTTGTATGTACAGCAATATGACAATAAAGTTTGATTTGATTTGATTTGATATATCATATGTTGGTGCGACGAAGGATATGAGGCAAAATGGAAAGAAATGGAAAAGGAAATTGAGGGACTCGCAGTACAATGCATAATAGGAGATAAAGATGCATATAAGCAAATCAAACAAATAGACCCAATCACTAAATTTACTTTGGAACTGTGGTATAAAATAGTACAAAAGTATAATATAAAGGAAGACATAAAACTATTGAAATGGGTAGTATTTGACAGTCAGTTTGAACCGGCAAAGCAAGATAGGGGATACAAAAATCTGGTGAACAAGGGAATCACAGCATGGGGCAATATTGGAAAAAAAGATCTCGGGAGCTTTGTAAACATCAGAAGAAAATTTAAACTAGAAAGATCGGAATTCTTCAGATATCTGCAGATGAGAGACTATTATATGAAGAAGATTAGGCATAACCTCCAAACAGATGTGAGCGAGATTATACAATTCATTTTAAGCTCATATACAGGAAATAAAATAAGAATTATTTCAAAGCTATATCAGAAACTTATGGCAAACAAACATTCAAGTAACTATATAAAGGAGAAATGGGAGAAAGAGCTAAATTTAAACATAACAGAAGAAAGCTGGCAGGAAATATGGAAAACACAACACACATCAACAAATTCAAGGACATGGAGAGAATTTGGATGGAAAAACCTGATTCGCTTTTTCATTACACCACAGATTCAAGGAAAATATACAAATACCCAATCTTTATGCTGGAGGGGATGTGGGGCTCAAAATGCAGACCACTCACATATGTTTTGGAAATGCTGCAAAATCTCATCATTCTGGAAATCTATACATGTGACAATACAGAGGATATTAGGATATAATATACCAATGAACTGTAACCTGATGTACTTATGTGATCTTAAAAGAGACGATGTAATACAGGCTGAGGACAGATATCTAGTTAAAATCTTGTTGATTGCATGTAAAAAAACAATCACAAAAAAATGGCGATCAGAAGTTCTTCCTGACCAAGAGCAATGGACTGACATTGTTGAGGACATACGTATGATGGAAAAACTAACATATCGACAAAGAATGCAAGAAGGACTATGGGAAAAAAAATGGCGGAAATGGACACACTACAAAGTGCAACAACGAGACAGAGATTGAAAGAATAACCAAAGACGCTGGAAAAACCAGAAGAATTAAGAGATGGAAACTAAAAACTTGATGCTCCAACATTTGTCCCCCCCCCTTTTTTTTTTTCTTTCTTACTCTAGCCCCTTTGTTTTTAAATGTAGACTGTGATCTGAATGCAATATATATGATGAAAAATGAATAAAAATCTAAGTTACAAAAAAAAAAAAAAAAAATGTGGAAGATTGAACAATGGTAGTCTACACTACAAATGTGTAAAATAACAAGCAAAGCACTGATTTTCTCCGGGTGCTCCTGTTTCTTGGTTTCTACGCGCATGCATGGGTCTTCCTGAACAGGGTCGAAAGCCACTTTTGGCTCAGATCGATTTTCATGATCCTGTCCATGAACTGCAATTACCACACACCTATCCCTCAACCAGTGGTCTGAACGCAGAAGAAGAAGAAGATCCACCAGATGGAGAGCAATACAGTGAGGAGAACTGCAGCACGTCAGAAAAGAGGCCACGAGGATGAAACACCTCAGGCTCAAGCAGTACGCCGCAGGCATGACTGTGAACAACACAGCCATGTCACACAGGAGGACACCCTTCAGCAACAAGCCTGCAGAAATACTGGCTTATACTTCGTTTCTTTGGGCATGGATGGGTATGCACAGGTATGTGTGTGTGTGTCTGTCTGTCAGTGTGTCACGATCATAGAAATCACTAAAAGATCATAGGACCGCCTATGATGCTCCAATGATGTCTACATGACGTCTACATGATGTCATATAGACACTGTCACAACCACAGGACTTGCTAAAAGATCATAGGATTGCCTATGATCCGATGATTTCTACATGCTGTCTATATGATGTCATATAGACGCCATAGTATAGAGTGATCAAAGGCAGGCATTACTGAACAAGTGGTGACGTGCTTGCTTACACCTGCTTTCTACGGGCATGCAGAAATACTTGCTTATACTTTTGTTTCTACGGGCATACACGGGTATGCACTAGTTAATCTTAAAGAAAGGGAAAGATGAGATGGACCCAGCCAGTTACAGGCCCATTTTGCTCCAGAATTATGTAAGACAGCTCCTTAACACCATTTATGCTGACCACAGTAAAGCTAAAGGAGCAGCAATTTCGTCGCTGGACGCACAAAAAGCTTTTGATCAGGCTGAGTGGACCTAAATGTTAGTCATTAACTAGATTTGGGTTCGGCGACTCTTTTATAGCCTGGATGAAATTGTATGATAATCCAATGTGCTCCGTGTTAACAAATGGCGACATGTCACACTCCATTTTCTATATACCGTTCGGTTCAGCAGGGCTGTCCTCTTATCACCAGCTCATTTTGCAGTTGCACTTGAACCCCTCGCCCTAAGCATAAGAAGTCAACTGAATATTGTAGGCTTGAAAGTCGGAGGAGTCGAATCTCTCCCTTAGGTAGAAGACTTCGGTCCATTCAGACTAAAACCTCCCGGCACATGAACAGCTTTTTCTCCTCTGCCATCAGACTGCTGAACATTAAGTGACTTATTGACTCTCGTGCACTATATACAGCAGCTCAACCAGACTCATGTCATTCATCACTGTTTTTCTGTTGCATTATCGACTGCACTATGTGGTACTCCACATCATCTGCTACTTGCTAATTTATTTAAAACTGCTGTGACTAGCATTACTCATTATTATTATTATTATTATTATTATTATTATTATTCTACACTTATTGCATGGTGTTAGTCTTTAAGTTTTTTAGTTTATCTCTTTATCTTATCATGTTTTAATGTTGCAGCATTGCACCGAGACAAATTCCTAGTTTGTGTACTACATGAACAATGGCAATAAATCTGATTCTGATTCTGAGTCGAATCTCTCATCAGTTTGTACGCAGATGATGTGATATTTAGACAATTCAAAAAAATCAATCTCCCCCCCCCCCCCTCCTGGACTTGATTATCTCTTTTGGCAGACTGTCAGGCTACACTATAAACTGGTCCAAAAGTGAATTTATGCCTCTTTCAGATGTTTTTTCACCAGGTTTCCTGAAAAACACGCCTTTCAAAATAGTCAATGATCATATCAGATAACTTGGCCTAACTATACCCAAAAATCCTAAATTGATACTTGAACTAAATTTTGGTGAGTTTATCTCAGACCTCAAGCGGCACATAGAAAATTGGAAAATCCTACCGTTGTCTATGATTGGTCGTATAAACTCAATTCAAATTCAACTTAATAAACACAAGATGGATTCTCTCCCCAGATTTCTTTATCTTTGTCAAAATCTGCCTATATTTCTCACATTAGCTTTCTTCAAGGAATTGGACACAGTAATCTTATCCTATGTTTGGAACTATAAAAACCATCGGATTTCTAAAACCCACTTGCAAAAGCTCAAATTGGAAGGTGGGCTGGGCCTGCCGTTGTTCAAACATTACTACTGGGCCGCCAATGCCAGATCACTAATGTTTTGGTCACATGGGTCCATGGATAACATGGCCTCTGAAGTCCCCTTGTGGCTGCGCATGGAATCCGACTCTGCCACTAACTCTTCCTTGCCCTCCCACCTGTTCACCAAATTGGATGATCTGAAAATTTTGAAATGTCTAAACTTCACACTAAGAAATTCGGTCAAAATTTTAAATCAGGTACGGGCATCTCTGCATTTACCTGAGACCTCTGCAGATACACCAATTTGTTATAACCATTCATTTTTACCCCCATGGTCAGATAAAACTTTCCATGCCTGGAGGGAGAGGGGTTTGGTATCCACTGGGGACTTGTATATAGGGGGAGTTTAACATCATTCAGTTTGCTCAGAGAAAAATTTGGTCTTCCTCATTCACATTTTTTTCGATACCTACAAATCAGACATTATGTTCAATCCATAGTTAATAATTCTAGCGCAGTTCTAGGGAAACATGCCTTCTTCGGTCTTAAGAACCCCCCTCACTTCAGGCACCTTGTTTCTAAATTTGTGAATATGTTCGACAGCGGCTCTGTTGCCTTCTGGGATGATCAGGGCACCCTGGGAGGGGAAGATGGGAATTGAACTGCCCAGAGGTATTTGGGACAGAAGTCTGTCAGCAGTCCAGGCTTGCTCTGTCAACAGTAGACACCAGCTGATCCAATACAAAGTAGTCCACCGCCTTAAAGCACTGACTGCATAAAATTTATCCCTCCACTTCACCACTGTGTGACAGATGTCAGACATCAGAGGGTACACTGTCCCATGCTTTTTGGTTCCGTTTCTCACTCTCTGACTTATGGTCCATAGTGTTTGACTGGTATTCCATGGCTTATCAAATCACTCTTCCCCTGGGTGCAACTCTCGCCATCTTCGGCTGTTCTCAATTTACTCAACGTTTTCACAAATCCATACAGCAGTCACTGACGTTGGGCATGACTGTTGCCAACACTCATTTTGAGGGAGTGGAATGCCACTTCCCCTCCCTCCTTCCGTCAATGGCTGATGGACATGATGAATGTTATACAGATGGCTCAGGTTTATAAGGACCAACTCATTGCAAAAATTTTCTGATATCTGGGGTCCCTTTATTACTCACTTTGACAATCGCAAAGCCTAAAGGATTGAGTCATGTCAACGTTAATGAATGGGCACTTGTGGCCAACTGGCGACACAATTGTGTGACTTATTGGCAGATCTATTATGTGTGTGCATATATATATATATTGTAGAGGGTGTGAAGGAAAGGATGTGGAGGTGAGGCACGAGCGTAGGTCAGCACAGATTCTCTATTTACCATCTAACATGAATACAGCCTGTTAACCCCAGCGTTGCGGCTGGGGCCCTCTTGGATGGTCTTGAGAGTAGAGCGCAGAGAGAGAAAGCTGAGAGTGAAACAAGCTCTTTTATACCGTGATACAGACAGAGAGAATGCATGGCACATTAGCATATCAATTGTCATCTAATACACATCGGTCAATACACATGATTAGCATGACATTGGTTGGCTCGAGGACGCATGCATACAGTCCCGTCTGACTGCTTTCTGTGGTTCCCTGTCCGCATGTACGTAAATTGTCCTCTGCTTCTTCCAGCCCTGCTGCTGGGTGTGAAGAAAGCTCCAGAACAATGTCCCAGAAGACTGTTTCCCTGCTGTGTTTAGTGTACCACAATCTTTTTTATCCTTTCCCCACCCCTCCTTCTGTTGTGATTATTTGTTTCAGCATGTGTGCCCGTTTACATCTCTGTATGTTTGTGTTTATATATGAGACTGTTTACTGTGTCTAATTGTAACATTAAAACGTGTAAATAAAATATTA
Source organism: Pholidichthys leucotaenia (assembly GCA_020510985.1). Classification (NCBI taxonomy): domain Eukaryota; kingdom Metazoa; phylum Chordata; class Actinopteri; order Cichliformes; family Pholidichthyidae; genus Pholidichthys; species Pholidichthys leucotaenia. The sequence goes on from CM035837.1 coordinate 285,912,251, forward strand.
AAAAAATAAACACCTTCATTTAAAAACTGTATTTTGTGTTTACTTGTGTTATCTTTGTCTAATATTTAAATTTGTTTGATGATCTGAAACATTTAAGTGTGACAAATATCACTATAAAAGCAAGAAATCTGTGTGTGTGTCTGTGTGTGTCACACTTCATAGGACATCATAGGACAGCCTATGAAACTCAGGCATCATAGGACACAGACAAATGTGTCTTTATGATGTCACACTCTATAGACAAATGCGTCTTTATGATGTCACACTGTATGTGTCTATGACGTCACATCACTTCATCATTCTATAAAAGCAAGAAATCTTTGAACTCAGGCATCATAGGACACATTTTTTTTTTTTTTTCCCTCCCGGCGCCACACAAGTCAGCCGCCCTTTGCAACAGCGGCTCGATTCCGAGTCTTTTTCCCTTCCTCTCTCTTTTTGATCCGTCTTTTTCTCACTCCACTTATATCACGGACACACAGATCGTCCCAAATGTCTCCTGAGCCAGTGGACGGAGCCACTGTTTATAGCAGGATACGATACAGCAGGGAAGAGCTGCTAGCATTCAACCGCCACCCGGTCCCATTGGAAAAACTCGACATACCGAGAGAACTGAGGCGAAAACGCCGCGGCTGCCGGGCTGGAGTAAGGCAGAGGACAAAAAATATAAGGTACAGACCCTCCCTTCCATCTGTTGTCATGGGAAATGTACGGTCGTTACTGGGAAAGGTAGATGAGCTAGCGGCTATCTGCCGTTACCGATAGCACATATCGGGAATGCTCTCTCTTTTTGTTTTCTGAGACGTGGCTAACTGAACTAGCAGCAGATGCTAACATTGAGCTGGAGGGTTTTCACATGATACGGGCTGACCGAACACCAGACAGTGGCAAAGCAAGGGGCGGTGGAGTGATAATGTATGTTAACAACAACTGGTGCAGACTGGGACATATCACTGTTAAACAACGACACTGCAGCAAAGACATTGAGTTGCTAGCTGTTAGCATGCGGCCTACATATCTCCCGAGAGAACACTCACACGTGATCTGCATTGTTGTTTATGCAAATCCGACGGCGAACGCTGGGACAGCGTGTGACGTCATCCATTCAGTAACCAGCAGGCTGCAGACAGAACACCCAGATGCTCTTCTCCTCATCTCAGGCGATTTCAACCATGTTTCACTATCTCCCATTCTACCCACGTTTACCCAGTATGTCACATGCCACACTAGAGACAATAAAACACTGGACTTATTCTACGCAAACACTAAGGAGGCGTACACCTCATCACAACTCCCCCCACTCGGGAGATCGGATCACAACTTGGTTCATCTCCGGCCGGTGTACAAACCCCTAGTGCACAGACAACCTCCGGCCATGCGCACAGTGGAGTTATGGTCTGAGGAGACAATGGACACTCTAAAGGGCTGTTTTGAAGCCACCGCCTGGAAGCAGCTCTGCGATCCACATGGTGAGGACATCGATGGCCTCACTCACACCTTCACAGACTACCTCAGCTTCTGTGTGGACAAATCCGTTCCCACCAAGACCATACGGTGTTGCTCAAACAACAAACCCTGGATCGACCCTGAGATAAAAACACTTCTGAGAGAGAAGAAGAGGATCTTCAGGTCGGGGAACAGGGAGATGTTGAAGTCCGTACAGAGGGAGCTGAGGAGAAAGATCAGAGAAGGCAAGGACAGCTTCAGGAAGAAGATGGAGGACAAGCTGCAACAGAGCGACATCAGCGGGGTCTGGAGAAACCTCAAAACCATCTCTGGGCTCCAGAATACCTCCCCCCAGGCCACGGGGGGCAGGGAGTGGGCGAACAACCTGAATCTGGTTTTCAATAGGTTTGACCAACCGCCCTCCCCCCTGACTGCACAACAACCACTGCTGCCTCTAAAGAAATCAAGTCCTGATGCCCACTCTCCACTCCACCAACACCCCCCCACTCCCAACACACAGCCCCCCATCCTGACCCTGACCAGGACCCAGGTGAGGACGGAGCTGAGGAAGATCAAGGCGAGGAAGGCGTCGGGACCGGATGGCATCAGCGCAAAGCTCCTCAAGTCCTGTGCAGACCAGCTGTGTGGGATTGTGACGTACATCTTCAACCTGAGCCTGAAGCTGGGGAGGGTACCACAGCTGTGGAAAACATCTTGTGTGGTACCTGTACCAAAAACTTCCCACCCCAAAGACCTGAACAGCTACAGACTGGTGGCCTTGACGTCCCACTTGATGAAGACCCTGGAGAGACTGCTCCTTGCTCACCTCCGCCCCCTGGTGGAACCAGCGATGGATCCACTCCAGTTCGCCTACCAGCATGGCATTGGGGTGGAGGATGCGGTGATCTTCCTCCTTCGCCGTTCTCTGTCCCACCTGGAGAAGCCCGGGAATATGGTGAGGATCATGTTCTTTGACTTCTCCAGTGCTTTCAACACCATCCAACCGATGATCCTGAAGGACAAGCTGCTGCGCGCAGGGGTGGACCAGCACCTGTCATCACGGATCCTGGACTACCTCACGAACCGGCCTCAGTTTGTGAGAACCCGGGACTGTGTGTCCGACACGATCATCGGTAGCACGGGGGCCCCCCAGGGAACAGTGCTGGCTCCCTTCCTGTTCACTCTTTATACTGCGGACTTCTCACACAACACAACACACTGCCATCAACAGAAGTTCTCTGATGACTCTGCGATCGTTGGCCTCATCTCCAATGGAGATGAAGCTGAGTACAGAGGGCTTATCCAGGACTTCGTGGACTGGTGCCATCGGAACTGCCTCCAGATCAATGCAAGGAAAACTAAGGAGCTGGTGGTGGACTGCCGCAGGCATGGGCAGCCCCTCACAGCACCAGTAAATATACAGGGAACAGACATCGAGATGGTGACATCCTATAAGTACCTGGGTGTTCATCTGAACAATAAACTAGACTGGTCACACAATACTGACGCACTCTACAAGAAGGGACAGCGCAGGCTGTTCCTGCTGAGGAGACTCAGGTCTTTTGGTGTACAAGGGGCGCTGCTGAAGACATTCTATGACACGGTGGTGGCATCAGCCATCACTTTTGGAGTGGTCTGCTGGGGCAGTGGTATTACTGCAGCCGATAGGAAGAGACTGAACAAACTGATCAAGAAAGCTAGCTCTGTCCTGGGGCAGCGCCTTGATCCGTTGGAGGAGATAGGAGAGAGAAGGACGGTGGCTAAACTGTCATCTCTGCTGGAGTCGGAGTTTCACCCTATGCAGGACATACTGAATGCACTGAGGAGCTCATTTAGCAGCAGACTACATCATCCCAGGTGCACAACCGAGAGGTTTCGCAGGTCCTTCCTACCAATGGCTGTCAGACTGTACAACCTAAGCAAGGCTGCTCGCAGAGATAGCAAAAAGACGTAACAAACTAATAGTTTTTTTGAATGCAAAAGATGCAATAGACTTACACAATGGTCCCCTCCGGCATACAACTAGGAAAATACCGGTCACTATGGAGGGTGAGAATATGTATGGGCACATAATCATACCATGTAGGATAACTAAGTAGACGGTTGTGCTGTTTCATCCCATCTAGCAACAATGCTCTGCACTGTGTGTGTTTATATATTTACATATTTATTCCATCTAGCTACAATGCTGCACGGTGGCTGCACGGTGGCGCAGTGGTTTAGCACTGTGGCAGCACAGTTTTACCCTCGGCCGGGGGACCGCGGGGATCATGAGATCGTGGGTTCGATCCCAGCCCCCGACCAACAGTGAGCTGTGTGGAGTTTGCATGTTCTCCCCGTGTTGCGCGGGTTTACTCCGGGATTTCTCCGGTTTCCTCCCGCACACCAAAAACATGTAGGTTAGGGCGCTCGCGCACGCAGCGACCAGCAGCCGGTGGCTTGTCACCAGACTGCAAACCAAGTCTACCTACGGGTACAAATAAGTAACAAAAAAAAAAAAAAAAAATGCTCCGCACTGGGTGTGTTTATATTTATATATCTATATATTTATTCCATCTAGCTACAATGCTCCGCACTGTGTGTTTATATATCTAGATATTATTCCATCTAGCTACATTGCTCCGCACTGTGTGTTTATATATTTACATATTTATTCCACCTAGCTGCAATGCTCTGTACTGTGGGTGTTTATATATTTACATATTTATTCCATCTAGCTACAATGCTCCGCACTGTGTGTTTATATATTCATATATTTATTCCATCCAGCTACAATGCTCTGCACTGTGTGTCTGTGTGTGTATATATATATTTTAATTCAATTCAATTCAATTCAATTCAACTTTATTTATATAGCGCCATTTCACAACAACAGTCATCTCATAGCACTATCAACTGTAGGGAGGACCCCCACAGTTGCAGAAAGACCCCAGCAATCAGGCGATCCCCTGTGAGCAAGCACTTGGCGACGGTGGAGAGGAAAAACTCCCTTTTAACAGGAAGAAACCTCCAGCAGAACCAGGCTCAGGGAGGGGCAGTCATCTGCTGCGACTGGCTGGGGGGTGAAGGGACAGAGAAGAAGAAAAGAACAGACATGTAGAGAGCAAACAGCACGATGGGGACTCAATCTATGGGAGAGAACAAACAAATGTTAATGACCAGCAAAAAAAAAAATATTTCATAGAGAGTGAGGAAAGGAGTGAGGCCCAGTGCATTACTGGAGGTCCCCCGGCTGACTAAACCTATTAGCAGCATAACTAAGGGAGGGTTCAGAAACACATGATCCCTCCCTAATTGTAGGCTATATCAAAAAGGTAGGTTTTAGCCCTATTCTTAAAAACAGAGATCGAGTCTGACTCCCAAATCCAGATTGGCAGCTGATTCCACAGGAGAGGAGCTTGATAACTGAAGGCTCTGCCTCCCATTGTACTTTTGGAGATTCTAGGTATTACAAGTAAACCTGCATTTTGGGAGCGTAGTGCTCTGTTAGGATGATACGGTAGTATCAGATCTTTTAAATAAAAAGGAGCCTGATTGTTTAGAGCTTTGTAAGTAAGAAGAAGGATTTTAAACTTAATTCTAAACTCTATGGGAAGCCAATGAAGGGAGGCCAGAACCGGAGAGATATGATCTCTCTTTCTAGTACCTGTTAAAAACTCTTGCTGCAGCATTTTGGATCAGCTGAAGACTTTTTAAAGATGTTTTAGGACAGCCTGATAATAAAGAATTACAATAATCTAATCTCGAGCTAACAAAAGCGTGGATCAGCTTCTCAGCATCACTCTGAGACAAGATGCTCCTAATCTTGGCAATATTACGCAAATGATAGAAGGCAGTCTTAGAAACAAATTTAATATGTGAATTGAAGGACAAATCCTGATCAAAAATAACTCCAAGGTTCCTCACAGAGCTATTAAGAGAAAGAGTAACTGCATCCAAACTGAAAGTTTGATTTGGAAAGGAATTTCTAAGGTTTTTTGGACCAACAAGAATGACTTCAGTCTTATCTGAATTTAATAGCAGGAAATTACAAGTCATCCAAACTTTGATTTCCTTAAGACAGGCTTCTAACTTGGCTAATTGATTAGTATCATCTGGCTTCATTGACAGGTATAATTGTGTGTCATCTGCATAACAGTGAAAATGTATACAGTGCTTTCTAATAATGTTGCCTAACGGAAGCTTTTATAGTAATATGTACATATGTATGTACATATGTACATATGTATATTAGCTGCTCTTGCTTGCTTGTTTTTTTTTTTGCCTTCTAGTTGTTGCTCTGAGTGTTGCTATCCCTGTGCTGTTGCAATCCTGGAATTTCCCCATTGTGGGACTAATAAAGGCTTATCTTATCTTATCTTATAGACAAATGTGTCTTTATGATGTCACACTCTATAAAAGCAAGAAATCTGTGTGTGTGTCTGTCTGTGTGTCTGTCACGCTTCATAGGACATCATAGGAACGGCTTATGATCTCTGCCTGAACCTCATTGGACGTCCTATGAACTCTTTTAGCTCAGATCTATTTTCATGATCCTGTCCATGAACTGGAATTACGACGCACCTATCCCTCAACCAGTGGTCTCAAAGACGTAAGAAGAAGAAGACCCACCATATGGAGAGGAATAGAATGACGACAACTGCTGTACGAAGATGAAACACCTGAGGCTCCAGCAGTATATCGCACCCATCTGAGACAGGAGGACACCCTTCTCCAGCATAGGGTACGACACACTTTAAAGCACGTTTCTAGGACATCAAAGGACGGCCTATGATCTCTGCCTCATCATCATAGTGCGGCCTGTGAATTCAGGCATCATAGGACGACCTGCCATGCCTACATGACGGCCTATGATCTCTGCCTCATCATCATAGCGTGTCCTATGAACTCAGGCATCATAGGACGAATCACCCTGCCTACATGACGGCAAATGTGTAGCCTTGACAAATGCCAGTCTACACTACAAATGTGTAAATTGCTATGCAAAGCGCTGATTTTCTCCGGGTGCTCCGGTTTCTTGGTTTCTACGGGCATGCACGGGCCTTCCTGAACAGGGTCGAAAGCCACTTTTTCAGGATTGTGCCCATGAACTGGAATTCTGACGCACTTATCCCTCAACCAGTGGTATGAACGAAGAAGAAGACCCACCAGATGGAGAGCAATAGAATGAGGAGAACTGCTGCACGTCAAAGGATGCCATGAACATGAAACACCTCAGGTTCCACCAGTACGCCGCAGGCATGACTGTCAACAACACAGCCGTCTGAGACAGGAGACCCTTCAGTGGTCTGAACGAAGAAGAAGACCCACCAGATGATGTCTATATGACGGCACATAGAGCACATGACTCCCTACAAGACATATACAGTATATAGACACAGCTAAGCAACATAACGCAGAAGAATGACAGGCAGGAGAAGAAGTAACAAGCAGGGGCAAACAGCCCCAGATGGCAGGGCATATTTTGTGTGATTTTTATATTTTGCTGCATACAAAAGCCATCACATGTGATTGCCACTTAGTGCTGTGTTGCTATACCAACTGCCCTGTAACTGGCAAGAATTCTGTTCCAATGCATCCCCTCTGCACGGGTTTCTACGAGCATGCACGGGTATGCACTAGTACATAAAACACAAGAAACCTGTGCCTGTGTCACATGCGCACACTGTGTTCCTATGATTTCACATGACCATATAAGGAGCTCTGAACAAATCCTCCTGTGACATCATAGGCACATGAGGTCAGAACACTTTCTATGGGCATGCAAAACTGCTTGCTTTATACTTGCTTTCTACGGGCATGCAGAAATACTTGCTTAACCATGGCAAAGATCAAAGGCAGGCATCACCATGGTTAGTAACACTAACTTTCTACGGGCATGCAGAAATGCTTGCTTACACCTGTTTTCTATGGGCATGCAGAAATAAGATAAGCCTTATTAGTCCCACAATGGGGAAATTCCAGGATTGCAACAGCACAGGGACAGCAACACTCAGAGCAACAATCAAGAAGACAAGAAAAACAAGGGCAGCGAATATACATATGGACACGTAAATATATAAATATACACACAGTGCGGAACCGTCTAGTTATCCTACATAGTATGAATATGTACCCATACATATTGTCATCCTCCGTAGCGACTGATATTGTCCTAGTTGTATACTGGAGGGGACCATTTGTGTAAGTCTGTTGTGTCTTTTGCATTCAATACTATTAGGTTGTCACATTTTTTTGCTATCTCTGCGAGCAGCCCTGCTTAGGTTATACAGTCTGACAGCCGTAGGTAGGAAGGACCTGCGAAACCTCTCGGTTGCGCACCTAGGATGATGTAGTCTGCTGCTAAATGAGCTCCTCAGTGCGTTCAATTGCATAGGGTGGGACTCGGACTCCAGCAGAGATGACAGTCTAGCCACCATCCTTCTCTCTCCTATCTCCTCCACTGGGTCAAGGCATTGCCCCAGGACAGAGCTAGCTTTCTTGATCAGTTTGTTCAGTCTCTTCTTATCGGCTGCTGTAATGCCACTGCCCCAGCAGACCACTCCAAAAGTGATGGCTGATGCCACCACCGTGTCGTAGAATGTCTTCAGCAGCACCCCTTGTACACCAAAAGACCTGAGTCTCCTCAGTAGGAACAGCCTGCGCTGTCCGTCTGTGACCAGTCTAGTTTATTGTTCAGATGAACACCCAGGTACTTGTAGGATGTCACCATCTCAATGTCTGTTCCCTGCATGTTTACTGGTGCTGTGAGGGGGTGTCCTTGCCTGCGGCAGTCCACCACCAGCTCCTTAGTTTTCCTCGCGTTGATCTAGAGGCAGTTCCGATGGCACCAGTCCACGAAGTCCTGGATAAGGATAATATAATTTGCTTATATTTGGTTTCTACAGGCATGCATGGGTATGCACTAGTACAAAAAAAAAAAGAAATCAGGAAGGAGGCAAACACTTTTTCACACCACTATATACTGTATATCTCTATAAAAGCAAGAAATCTGTGTGTGTGTGTGTGTGTGTACGTCTGTCACATATATAGGTCATCATAGGATGGCCTATGATCTCTGCCTGAACATCATAGGACGTCCTCTGAACTCAGGCATCATAGGGCTCACAACCTGCCTTTATGATGTCATATACAGTGCCATCAGACATATCTTTATGATGTCATCATAGGTCATCCTAACATGTCTTTATGATATCATCATAGGTTATCCTAACATGTCTTTATGATGTCATATACAGTACATCAAGGTTGCCTTCAGGTCTTTATGTCATATACAGTGAGTCCATGCCCGAAAGCCTCTTTTTGCTCAGATCTATTTTCACTAGTGCATACCCGTGCATGCCCGTAGAAACCCGTGCATGTGTCTCTTGAAAAAGGTGAAGGGAAAGCAGTAACCAAGAAAAAAAGGAACTGAGCTATGGCAAAAAAGATGGGATGAAGATCATAAAGGTAGCTCATATTACAAAATACAAAAATCTATTGCAATAATTTCATAACAACCAAAAGGAGGGAAGACATCATTAAGGCAAGACTCAGACTGGATCACATAGGTTTAAACAGCACTTTATTCATCATGGGGAAAAGCCAAAGTGAGAAATGTGGAGTAAAAGAAAATGCTGAGCACATCTTATTACACTGTCACAAATATGGAAATGCACGACAGATGGAAAATTAAGTTTGAGAGGCCGGTAGGGAATGGGATTTAACTGAGATTCTGGGAACAGATGGAAGTGGAGAGGCAATAAGAAGGGCTGTGTTGGGGTTTTCAACGAACACAGGATTAAGTCAGAAGAAGAAGAAGAAGAAGAAGAAGAACAACTGCCACCTGGGGCTGGTTCGTCTGCCTGTCACCGAGGCTTGTTGCAGCGCGTGACGTTAGCTGGCATGACAGAATACGGTCTCAGTGTTGTTTTAAAAAATTTCATTTATACTGTATATAGCCTACTACATGAATTTGCATCCTTTGAGTAATGTTCCCCCTTGGCTGTTTCCAGGAACAGGAGTAGACGCGTTAAAACAAGCATTTACCTCAGGAACAATTACTATAACCTCTTACAGCTCTATACTGACGGTTCAAAGAATAAAGAGGGCTCTGTTGGAGTTGGGAGTATACATCCCAGAATTTATAGTGACCATTGCAAAAACACTCTCCTACAATACATCCGTGTTTACAGCAGAGATGGTGGCAATAATTACTGCTTTGCAGTGGGTGGAGGAGGCACTTCTTCCTCTTCTGCTTGCCCTGCATGCTACACAGCCTGCCGATGTCACGCACCCACGCATACATCCTATGACATGTCTGCTGAAACCAGATAGAACTGGCCCAGCCCGCTGTTGGGCCATCACATAAGTGAGAGACAAACCCCTCCCTCTTGCATGAAGGCGCGGGTGAGCATTAGGGTGCGGTCAGGTTTTATAAAAACTAAGTTCCAGAGTTTGGGAGCACTCTCTCGAGGCATGTACCTAAGAGGTGTTCCAGCGCTGCCTGTATCCATATCTCATTTTCAGTAAAATATGTCAAAGTATATTTCATCTCTCAGTCTGGTTATTTGGCCTTCGTATAAAAGAACTGGGGGTGAAAGCATTTTAGACGCAATACTTGTGTGCAATTTTGCACTGCTCTTGGTGGATGGGTGGTCATTACTGAAATGAAGTGTCTGCGTCTGTGTTCATAATTCTGCGTGTTATTAGTAGATTGCTGGCAAAAATTGGCCACTTCTTTAGGTGCTCTGTTTAAATTGTGCACTCGCTAATTTGAGCTGCCTTAGTAAATCTGCCCCATAGTCTCTCCAGCGTGTCCTGGGCCTGCCCTGGGATGTCCTTGACAGCTTTGCTTTTAGAATCCAGCTGTCTCTTCATCAGAACAGACCGGTACACTGTTCACATCACTGCAGACGCTGCTATGATCCATCTGTCAATCTCCTGCTGCATTTCCTGTCACTCATGAATTAGACCCTGAGATTACTTAATAATAATTATAAATTACTTTTGATCCCTTGAAATGAGGTTCTGTATAAAAATGGATGTACAGTGATCCCTCACTTATCGCGGTTAATGGGTTCCAGAACCGACCGCGAAAAGTGAAAAACCGCGAAGTAGCGTCACCCCAATGACGTCATCCATAAACAATACGTACGTTCATTCTCTCACTCTCATATGATACGTGTGTGTGTGTGTACGTGTACATACATACGTAGATGTAAACAAAGTGTACATAAATATGTTTTTAGAACTCTTTTATTCTTATAACAAGATACGTAACTCAAGATGAAAATGATTTACTGCACAGGTTAATGAGAGCTTTACTGCTCCTCAGGTGACGCCTCATCGTGAGGTGCTGGAGGCTCAGGATCATCGAGGGCAGCTTCCGATAGAGCTGAAGCTGCAGGAGGCGGCGTAGTGGCTCGACGGGAAGACTATTTCGCACAAAATGGCACAAGAGAACAGCAAAAAGTTCCACGCGGCGAGACTAAGTAACACGAGCGATAAAAAGCAATGAATGCGGTCTTTCTTCCCTTCATGGGTGCTCGGCAGGGAGAGGAGGTGGGTGAGACGTCTCGGCCAATCAGCTTGCAGGGTGAAACGTCTCGGCCAATCAGCTTGCAAGATTTCCGAGCCCAGCCAACACGACAACAGCGAACAGAGAGTTGTGCGGCTCTCCGTGTTGACACCTGATGGTCTAATGTAGTCTCCCTGCCTTCTGCTAGCGCCCGCCCATTATTTCTCAATTTTGAATTTTTGATGAATATTTTTGAAAAATCCGCGATGCACTGAGGGCGCTACTTCGCGAAGTAGCGAGGGATCACTGTAATTCCTAAGCACTGGATGTGAATACCCTCAAATTAAAGCTGAGAGTCTAAACTCATAGGCTGTATTGACGGTGCGTCGTAATTCCGGTTCATGAAAATCATAGACACATGGTCTATGACATCATAAAGACACATTTGTCTGTGCGTCCTATAGGATGTCCTACGATGTTCAGGCAGAGATCATATGACATCATAAAGACACATTTGTCTGTGTCCTATGATGAATCTATGTGTGACATCATAAACACACATTTGTCTATGTGTCCTATGATGCCTGAGTTCATAGGACGTCCGATGAAGCATGACAGGCAGAGATTTCTTGTTTTTATAAAGTGATGATGATCCTGTTCATGAACTGAAATTATGACGCACCCATCCCTCAACCACTGGTGGTGGTAGTGGTGGAGGAGGAGGAGGAGAACCACCACCAGATGGAGAGCAATAGGATGAGGAGAACTGCTGCAGATCAGAAAAGATGCCATGAAGATGAAACACCTGAGGTTCCAGCAGCACATCGCACCCATCTGACACAGGAGGACACCCTTCACCAGCATAGGGTACAACACACGAGGGATGCACAGACAGGAAACATGTGGCAGTGCGCCATGAAGCCCAAAATGCTTCAAGTGACTCAGGCAAGGCAGGCAAGGCACAGACAAGCTGAGACTGAGGAGATGAGGAGTAGTCGGCTGGCCAGGGACAGTGAATTCCATGCAAAGCACAGAGAAGCTGAGACTGAGGAGATGCGAGAAATAGCTGTACCTGTGTGTGTGTGTCACGTTTGTAGGACATCAGGCATCATAGGACTCGCGATGCCGTCATAAAGATATGATGTCTATATGACGGCACATAGAACACATGCGGAAGTTTGGGGAGGGGAAATCTTTAATGAACGTCCATAGGGGATCCATAGGGGAGTTGTTGGCGTTCATAGCTAGGACATCACAGGCGCACACTGTGTTCCTATGATGTCACATGAGCACATAAAGAGTTCTGAACAACTCCTTCTATGATGTCATACAGACATCATAGGCACCCTGTGAGGTCAGAACACTCTTTTTACAGGCATGCAGGAATGCTTGCTTACATTTGCGTTCTACGGGCATGCAGAAATACTTGCTTAACCATGTCAAAGATCAAAGGCCGGGATCACCATAGCACTGTTGCCATGGTAACAGTAACTCTACAGGCATGCAGAAATGCTTGCTTACACTTGCTTTCTAGGGGCATGCAGAAACACTTGCTTATACTTGGTTTCTACGGGAATGCACAGGTATGCACTAGTTTATTAAGTTTCTTACTCACTTTCCTTCCCTTAAATTGACTGCATACTCATTCCACATCTAACATTGGGAATGTAACCCACAGGTGTCCTTCAAGTGTGGTACTACATAGAGCCATGTAAATGTGCTGTTTCAGACAGTATCTTTAGAACTTGGTATGTCTGGAATAACAGGACTGCAGAGACAGGAGTTGCGTTGAACTTGAACTTTATTACAAGTCACAATCAGGACAAGTGCTACAGTGGATAGCCCCAAGCTAGCTACATACTGTCACAGGCTTTGCTCTATTAGGAGGCGAGGCACCAAAAAACCCAGTCTCCCGCCGTTAGCTCCCTCTTAATAGTCGGGACGTGATGACGTGCGTCTACTAAATTTATTTGAAAAGTCATAAATTTATCAGGAAACAGGTGCACATTTGTCATACAAAATTGTAGATTTACAAAAAAAAAAGTTATGTTTTAAGAAGAACTTCACACACTGTACAAAAGCAGTAAAACATTCATAGTATAAATTAACTTGCTGGTAATAGGAGTATTATCTTGAGTTTGCTTTTTAAATTTGCACCCCTTTTATTGTAAAAGTGCTTTTTGTGAATTTGCAAAAAAATAGTAAATTTGGGACTTTTTGGTAGAAATTTTGGATTTTTTCCCCTTTCCCAAATGTATAACTTTTTCTTATAAATTCAGGACTTTTTATGGTAAATTTGTGACTTCTTAAATTCTAAATTAGTGTCACTGTCACGCTGCGCAGCGGCGCCACCTGCTCGCACACCTGCTCGTCATCAGCGGCGAGGGATATAAGCCACCTCGCCCTGAGCTTCGGCCTGAAGCCGTCAGACTTCTTCATGCATCGCTGTGAGTTCATTCACCCTCAGCGGATTACTCCGGTAAGAAGACCTTACCTCCTTTTTTCCTCCCAAGCCTGCTCCCCTGTGCACAGGTGGATTCCCCGGTGGCAGACCACGCCTCTCCATCGCCTGTTCCTCGCTGCTGCACCGGGCGCTCCAGGTGGCTGTCTACCGGACCTCGTCCCTTGTTGTGCCAGTCATCCATCCTCTCCAAGTCAGCTCCCCTCTCGCTCTTATTCCTCCTGTGTTGGTGTGTGCCCGTCACCCTTCTCCTTGTGCTTTTCCCATAGGGTTGTCCGGCTGTACGGCCTCCTGCCTCTGTGCCCGAAGCAGACGCCGCCATCAACACATTTACATCCCGCAGACACACATCCATACACTCCTGTTGTTAATAAACTATTTGAACTACTCTGAGCCTGCGTGTGTGCGTCTCCTGAGCCGTGCGTTATGTCAGTCTCTTATCAAATTTTGGACCTTTATTCATGCAAATTCACCCTAAGCTAAACACACACACATGCATGCTTGCGTGCACACACTCACACACACAGAGACACACACACATGCAAGCATGCTCCCACTGGACTGTCCCCCTTGTTAAAAAAAAATATCAAATCACCTACTGCACACATCCATAAGTTTCCAGTAATTTCAATTAGATTAATAGTCATCTTCTGACAATTTAGCCCAATATGGGGTAATCATTATTTTACACCAGGGAGAGCAGATACTGTATTTAAAGCATGGAATTTAAAAGGGATTCAAAAGATTCAAGACTTATATTTGTCACACTCAGATAACATAATGTCTTTTGAAGAACTGAGGATTAAATTCAATCTTAATAGAACACACGTTTTTAAATATCTTCAGCTTAGAAATTTTATTTGATCAAATCAAAATAATGCTCTCACCCGACCTACTTATTCATCTTTGGAAAAAATTCTGATGAAAGATAGTAAGAGAAAGGGTATTATTTCAGAGTTTTATAACTCATTGACACTATTCTCAAGTGAAAACTCACAGAAAAGACTGAAAATGGCTTGTGCAGGAGCTCAATCCAAATCAATAAATGTACGTCTTAAACTGATACATTTTAAATGGTTAATGCGGATGTATGTTACACCAGTGGAATTAAATAGATATAACAAAAACATACCAGATACATGCACAAAATGTATGGAAAGTAAAGGAACCCTATTTCACTGTTTATGGGAATGTAGAAAAATCAGAATGTTTTGGGAAGAGGTGAGGGTAACAATTGAAAAAATAATTTCAAAACAAATCACATTGAACCCTAAACTGTTTTTGTTGGGTCTGTATCCAGAAAAACATAACTTTAATAAGAGTGAAAGAACATTCATAGACCTCGGTTTGCTTAATGCCAAAAAATGTATTGCACTACTGTGGAAAAAGACTCATAGACCAGATGTGACTCAGTGGTTAAGACAGATGTTAACAAACCTTCCACTAGAAAGAATAACATATATACTGAAATCAAAGGAAAATGTGTTGGTTTGAGCTTCTGCACAAGCCATTTCCCATTGTTCCTCTGAAATTTCATTTTGCAGGTCTTCTTTCCAATAATTCAGTCTTTTCTGTGAGTTTTCACTTGAGAATAGTGTCAATGAGCTATAAAACTCTGAAATAATACCCTTTCTCTTACTATCTTTAGTCAAAATTTTTTCCAAGGATGACTAAGTAGGTCAAGTGAGAGCATTATTTTTATTTGATCGAATAAAATTTCTAAGCTGAAGATATTTAAAAAAATGTGTTCTATTAAGATTGAATTTAATCCTCAGTTCTTCAAAGGACATTATGTTATCTGAACGTGACAAATATAAATCTTGAATCTTTTGAATCCCTTTTAAATTCCATACTTTAAATACAGCATCCGCTCTCCCTGGTGTAAAATATTGATTACCCCATATTGGGCTAAATTGTGACAGTGAGTGTGGTTCTTTTAAATCACAGGTGTCAAACTCATTCCATGGAGGGCCAAGACCCTGCAGGTTTTACTTCCACCCAGTGTCTTCAACAGGTGATTTCTCTGAATTTCTTCCTACTGATTGCTGATCAGTGAAAACACCTGCTGAAGAGACTGGGTGGAAGTAAAACCTGCAGGGTCTTGGCCCTCCATGGAATGAGTTTGACACCCCTGTTTTAAATATTTTTTGGTTTCACACCATATTTTGATCATGTGCTTTACAATTGGATTTTTAACTTGTTTCTGTAATTTTTTAGCCGAGTCTGAATATATGAATAAGGGAAGAGGTAAAGGTAAATTGTATGATTCCATTTCAGTCCAGTGAGGAGGATCATTTGATGAAAAATAATATGTCATAGACCTCAGCTGTGCTGACCAGTAATACAACATAAAGTTTGGACATTTCAGACCTCCACGATCAAATGGTAAATATAGTAAGGACAAACGTAATCGAGCCTTCCTATTGTTCCATATAAATTCCACTAACTTTTTTTTAATTCTTGAGAATAGATCTGAAGGTGGTGGTAAAGGAACGTTTTGAAATAAATAAAGTATTTTTGGTAAGATATTACTTTTAAGTATATTAATTCTCCCGATCATCGACATTGGTAGTGACATCCATCTCTGAAGTAACTCATTAATATCTGTCATTAAGGCTTCATAGTTGGCACTGGCGACTGATTCTAGCTTAGGCAAAATTTGAATTCCTAAATATTTAAACTGATTTACAACATTGAATTGATTCACCTCAGGAGCTGGGTGATTTCTCTGGGTCTCATTTAGCATTAATATTGAAGATTTTGTTTTATTTATTCTATATCCTGATATTTCCCCAAAGTTCTTTATTAAATTTAACAAGGTCAGAATTGATTTTTTAAAATTCGACATAAACAAAATTATGTCATCGGCATACAGGGAGATTTTATGTTCTGTTGATCCTACTTTAATTCCATATATTTGTGGATGTAAACGTACTGCCATCGCTAAAGGTTCAACTGCCATAGTAAACAATAAAGGTGAAAGTGGACAACCTTGTCTACATCCTCTGTTGATTTTTATTGATTTTGAGATATTGCTGTTTGTTAGGATTTCTGCTGTAGCATCATTGTATATTATCTGGACCCATTTTATGAAATTATTTCCAAGTCCAAACCTTTGTAGGACTTCAAAAAGATAGGGCCATTCAACCCTATCAAAGGCTTTTTCAGCGTCCAATGATAGGAGAGCTCTATCTGGTGCTTCTTTATTGGAATAAATAATATTAAATAGTCTTCTTACATTATGGAAGCCTTGTCTTCCCATTATAAAGCCATTCTGATCTCGGTTAATAATATTTGGTAATATTTCTTGTAGTCGTTTTGCTAAAATTTTACAGATTATCTTAAGATCAGCATTTAATAGGCTTATTGGTCTCATGTTTTCACATTTATTAGGGGGTTTACCTGGTTTTGGCAACAGTATAATTAAGGCATTATTCATGTATGGTGGTAAATTACCATTTTGAAATGCTTCTAAAACCATTTCCAAAAGTAGTTTTATTAATTTCTTCTTAAATTTTTTATAGAGGTCAACTGGAAGATCATCTGGTCCTGCTCTTTTTCCTGATTTCATATTATCAATGGCTTGCCCAACTTCTTGACTAATTTTAGACTCCAGTATCTCCCTGTTTTCATTTGGAATACATGGTATAGATAATCCTCCCAAAAACCCATTTAGTTTTGTTAAGTCAGTTTCATTTTTTGTATCATATAGTTTTTCATAGTAATCTCTAAAGGCACTATTAATTTCTAAAGGATCTATAACTACCTGTCCGTTACTTATAATACTGGTAATTGGTGTTTTAGATTCTAATTGTTTAATCTGCCATGCCAATATTTTTCCTGATTTTTCACCTTGTTCATAAAAAGTTTGCTTCAATCTTAGAAGACTCGAGGCAGCTCTATTCGCTGACTTTTTATCATATTCAGCTCTCAGAATCAGTAATTCGTTCTCTAACTGTGGGTTACTTCCTGCATACACCTTTTCTTGAAGAATTTTTATTTTACGTTCCAATTGGACTCTCTCCTCTCGAGTCTTCTTAGATTTTGAACCTGTATAACTAATAATATGCCCCCTAATAAAAGCTTTGAAAGCCTCCCACTTTATACATGCCGTTGTTTGTGTAGTATTAATATCAAAGAACTCATCTGTTTTTCTATGTACTTAACAAATTCCTCATCCTGAAGCCATTTTCAGCTGAAAATGCCACCTACCTGGATCCTTTGTCAATTTCTTATCTACATATATTAGACAGCAGGTTGCATGATCAGAGATCACAATGTTATCATAGAAACAGTTTTGGATCTTGGACCTTAATTCTGCAGAGATCAAAAAGTAGTCAATACGTGAGAATGTCTTATAGGTATTAGAATAACAAGAATAGGCTTTGACTTGTGGTTTCATTTCTCTCCATATATCTAGCAATCTCAATTCTTTCATAAAATGATTAATGGTCATCCTACATCCATTGTGCGTACAGTCCAGTCCTGTTGACCTATCTATACTGGGATTCAATGTACAATTAAAATCCCTTGCTATTATATGTTGCCCTGTAAGTGATGATAAAGTAAGAAATAAATTGACAAAGAAGTTTTGATCATCAATATTGGGGCCGTATAAGTTCACCAGATTTATATTTTCTAATAACAAAGATCCTTGGATGATTAGATATCTTCCAAATTTGTCTCCAATTACATTTTTCACTTGAAATGGGACTGTTTTGTGTATGAGAGTCATAACTCCCCTAGCTCGGGATGAAAATGATGAGGTGAACACATTACCTTGCCATCTTCTCCTAATTCTTTTTACATCCTCCTCTATTAGATGAGTTTCTTGAAAAAATACAATTTTTGAATCTATATCTTTTATTTTATTCATAACTTGTTTAAGTTTTTTTAGATTTTGTAGACCTCTGCAATTCCATGAAGTTAAATTAAGATTAACGCTTTGATCTATGATCAATAAGGAGTTTGAGATTACCTTGCAATATGAACATGCTCATACAGAGAAGCAAAAACACGGATGGTTGAACATTCATCCTACAAACTACACAAAAACAAATTCCCTTTCCCCACATTCGTGGTAATCCCCCCCAAAATCAAAAAAAATTCAGTCTCCCGTTATAGCTAGTGACTGTTCCACACCTGCGAGGATCAGTCAAACCACTCTCTCTTTCTCCTCTCAATCACCCTGACTCTACTACTATTTTTAATGACATTAACTCTCTTCTGTAGCTTTTTCAACATAACTTCAAAGTTTTATAGCAACTTTGTACATCATAGCTTTTTTTTATGTAATACAGTCTGTATTTTGTAGACATGTTATGTTTCAGATCAATCAGATGCCTGTACAAATTCTTAAATGTTCTACCTTTATCTTATTCATGCTTAGCTCCCACCAGTCTCTTCTTGGATCTGCTTAATGAGCTCCTGCGCCTCTTGAGGGGTCTTGAAGATATGGGTTCTCCCCTTATATGTGACCAGCAGTCTTGCCGGGTGAATCACTCTGTGACGAATCCCGAGGTTGCGCAGCTCTTTGCGGGCGGGGTCGAACTGCCTCCTTAA
The DNA here is from genome assembly GCA_020510985.1 of Pholidichthys leucotaenia. Lineage (NCBI taxonomy): Eukaryota > Metazoa > Chordata > Actinopteri > Cichliformes > Pholidichthyidae > Pholidichthys > Pholidichthys leucotaenia. Next base: position 285,931,219 of record CM035837.1, read on the forward strand.
TTGTTGAATTCCTGTGGCCAAATCTGGGTAGAACCGCACCTGTTGATCCTGGTATTTAATTTCCCCTTTAACTCGCGCCGCGTTGGTGACCGTCATCTTGTCTCTGTAGCTGAGGAACTTCATAATTAGCGTCCTCGGTGGGGTCTTATCTCTCGGTGGGCCGATTCGGTGAGCTCTCTCTAAGGCGACCGATGACTGCAGATCCGCGTTGTTCAGCGCTTCTGGAATCCACTTTTCCAAAAAGGAACATGAGTCTCGTCCCTCCGCTCCCTCTGGGAGACCCACCAGCCTCAAATTATTCCGTCTCGAACGGGACTCCAAATCCAGGACGTTCTCTTCCAGACGTTTCCATTCTGATTCCAATGTTTGCACCTTTAATTGTAGGCTGGTGATGTCATCTTCAGTGCTTGAAATTCGGAGCTCCGCCTGCGATACTTGTTCCATACAGTCGCTTATTTCCTTTCTCATTCCTTCTATCGCTGCTATAATCCCATCAAATTTAGACGAAAACTCTGCTCTCATAGAGTTGATGGCAGTGAGCACTGCGTTAGTCCCCTCCCCAGCCATTCCCGCTCCGCCACTGGCTCCATCCTCCGCCATAGTCTCTGAAGTTTTTTGTGCTTCGCCTCGAGCGTGGAAGTCTGTTAGCTTGGGTTGTTTTGTCGAATTTCTTTTTCCGCCACCTGATTTCCCAGCCTTGGTCTTTACCATATCCGCGCCTAAGCGCTGGGATGGGTTTTTGTTCCAATTAAGAGAGTTTAAGCAAACTTTTTATTTTTAGGAGCAGAGCAGTGTGAAACACGTCTTCCTACGTGGCCGCCATAACCGGAAGTCCGTTATTGTTCTTTTTAATTTTTAAATTACTTTTGTGTTTGTGTCTGACTGTTTGTGTTATGTTTGTAAAAAAGGTTCAATAAAAAATATTGTGAAAAAAAGTCATCTTCAGATTCTATAGAAGCTGTTTAGTCGCTATATGGTGCATTTTGTCAGGAAAAAACATTTCTAGACAGTTAAAGAGAGACTTGATCCACTTCCTCCTTCCCTGACCTATGCTTGCGTGACTTGATTATGCTGCTGTGGCAGATTTCTTGTACAGTAAGTGACGGTATGCACCTTTCATTTGTTTGCTATCTGCCAGTAACCGGAAGAAGAATAATGAGAACAAAACACATTTTTAAAAACCACATACCTCAGTAAGAACCACACACAGTTGACCGAATTCAAGATGCATCAGATAACAGGAACTAACCTCCAAGCAAACAGCTATTCCCACCTTATGATTTACAGCAGGACATTTTTCATTCTGAAAGGCTCTTTAAATTTGAATGAACAGAAAAAAATATAAATTGATGTTTCTGTCATGAATGCCCCTTCGGGGCAGAGATACAAGACCCAGGCGCTGGACTGTGAACTTGTGAGATTTATTAACAAAAGTAGCAAACATGCAGTGCAATAAAGTGTTCAAATAACAAAATAACAATGATGGAGAGACTTACAGAAACATGCGCCAGAGCAGAACAGGGCTCCGGCAGAGGCGAAGAGAAACTGGTAGATGAGGCAGTGACAAAGGCAAATGAGAATAATCTCCCTTAAATAGGGGTCAAAACTGTTACACAATAAGTGACAGGTGTGGGTTCACATGAGCGAGCAGAAGGAGAATAATGTGAGTGATTGGGATCAGCTGAGGGAGCTGAGGGAAGAGCGGCTGGGTTGACAGCTTGACAGGGGAATGCCCGCGCAGAGCACAAACCCGGAAATGTGGCCCGACAGCTGTCAACCCAGAGCAGGACACCACAAAATAAGAAGCAAACATAATCGATAACAGACCAAATTACCTCTGTCTGCCAAGAATGTGCCGTTTGTCCAGCAAAAGCTAGCGGTACTCAAATACTTTGCAAGCAGTTTCATGAAATGGTCAGTCAGAAAGCAACTCATACCGGCTTGGACGTTGCCCGGGTTTGCAGGGTCAGGAGTTCCCGGCAGCAGAGGGCGAGGGACAGTGCTGCATAGAGGAATCTGATTGGACCTAAATGAAACAGTCATTGTTGCCCGCAACAGACTACTATGATGATGATGATGAATTACAGACAGAAATGAAACAAAACTGAAGCCAAAACAGAAAAATAGAGAACACAACTAAACCTCAAGGGCACAAAATACAGTAAATATATATAAATATGAGGAAAGCGCCACAAGACTGAGTCTGGCCAAGAAATCCAGAACTCAGCTCGTGGCAGAGACCCTCTCAAGGGGTGGGGCCAGACACCCCAAGGTAACACCAAAGGAAAAAAAGAAAAAGAAAGCCTGTTCCCCCCAGCAGGGGCACAACAATAACTCATGCTGGGTGGGTGGTGGAAGGAACAGGCTGGGAGGGAACAAAACAAACCCCGCTCAGGACCCACATCAGTCAGAAAGAAAAAAAAACCCAATAGATTAGGCCCCCTGGGCCAAGGGACTAAAGGACTCAGGGGGGCGGCCAAAGTCCCAGGCTTGGCGGACGGGAAGATAGTCCGAATCGGGTGGCCTGCTGGAGAGTATGGGCCACCCAACCCAATGACTAAGTCTGTCCGGGGGCCAACCAGAGTCCCAGGCCCGCCAGATGGTCCCATGGTCCGAATTGGGTGGCCTCCCAGAGAACATGGGTAACTCCACTCTGCGGCGCCGCCTGTCGGGTGGTCTGCCTGAGTCTTTCAACCACCCGAACTGCAGGGGTGGTTCAGGATGGGAAGGGCAAGCTCTGGGCAGGATGGAGGAGCTGAGGGAACCATGACTGTGTCAGGCAGAGGAGGAGGAGAAACCACGATGCCCTTAGTCTGGCCAGTAGCACCCTCGGTGGTCCCAGATTGGGACGAAGTTACACCCATGGTGGCTCCGGGTTGAAGCAAAGCAGCATCCGCGGTGGCTCCGGGCTGGAGCATAGCAGCACCCGCAGTGGCTCCGGGCTGGAGCATAGCAGCACCCGCAGTGGCTCCGGGCTGGAGCATAGCAGCACCCGCAGTGGCTCCGGGCTGGAGCATGGCAGCACCTGCGGTGGCTCCGGCCAAAGCGGAGCTGCACCTTCGGTGGCTCCAGGCCAGAGCGGAGCTGCACCCTCGGTGGCTCCAGGCAAGAGCGGAGCTGCACCCTCGGTGGCTCCAGGCAGGAGCAGAGCTGCACCCTCAGTGGCTCCAGGCAGGAGCAGAGCTGCACCCTCGGTGGTCCCGGACTGGGCCAACGTTGTACCCTCGGTGGGCCCCAGGCTGGGACGTAGTGCTCTTGGTGGGCCCCTACTGCAGCGCAGCACCCAAGTTGGATTCAATCTGGGGCGTAGCACCCATGAGGGTCCCCGGCCGGGACACAGCACCCACAGAGACTCAGACCGAGGAGGAGGAACCCAGACGACGGTCTCTGGCAGAGATGAAGCTGCACCCACGGAGGTCCCGGGCTGGGACAGAGCTCCTGCGAAAACCTCCACAGCGGAGGAAGCTGGACTTACTTGGGAGGGCGAACCCGGACCCACGGAGACCTCTTGCTACACGGGAACATCTCCGGTGACCCTGGGAGAAAGCTCACGAGGAAACGGACAGAGGAACAGGGTCACCGGCAGCGGCGGAGCCCAGTGAGACAAGCTCAGGTGCAACGGGTGGCTGCACCCAGCTGTCCTCACCAAAAGCCAGGCAAGACCTCTCCAAAACTGATAAGAGAAACACAAGAGAGAGCACTTGCCTCAGCTCGGGCTCCACCGCCGTCCAGGACTCCGTCAATCCAGGTAATGGCGATGTCTCGGGCCCAGTCCATTGGAGGTCCAGCTCTGCCTCAAACTCTGCTGCAGCGGCCTCTGCAGCACGCATGATGGTGGTAGCAGTCTTGGGGCCCCCAGGCGAAGTGGTCCACACTGGTGGCTCATCCGGCGTGGCAGCTGGGGGTTAGCTCACCGCTGGCACTGGAACTGGTTCCTCCAAGGCCACAGACTCCTCCTGCGTCTGAAGGTTCGATCCCGGGGTCAATACACACTCAGGGGCCACAGGAGAGGACACAGAGAGGGCTGGTGAGCAGTTAGTAACAGCAGCAGGTGGGGAGAGCTCAAGGAACTGGCTTTCCTGAGCCTCCCTACCAGGAATCAGGCAAGGCATATCATCATAAATTGGCAGTTGAATGAAATAAAACTTGTCTGTTTTCCTGGATCTTGATGTTGCCTGACACTGTGTATGGAGAGTCATCCCCCTCTGTGGCTATGGTGAACTTGGGCCCCTCAGTGGATTGTGGAGGAGACACCCCTGTAGTCATGGAGACGGATGGGACCGAGAGGGAGGCGACCAATTCCTGCACAGCGGGAGGAGTTGCCGAGGAGGAGGGAGAAAAAATTGCAGCAGAGAGATTGGCTGGCGGGACAGCTGGAGAGGAAGAGTCAGAAAGAGAGGTTGCTGCGGAAGTTTCCTGCCTTGACGAAGAATGGGTTGCTGGCGAGGAAGTGGATGCTTTCCTCCGGTGGTTCAGAGTGGGATGACGGCGCTGTCGTGAAGCTGACAACACGCACCCAGGCGCTGGAGCTGGTGCACCGGGAGGGGAGATGGATGTCTGCTGAGGAGCGCGCCTCTGCGATGGCTTTGTTGCGGTGGGAGGCGACCTCACTCTCAGCCTGGGGAACGATTGCTGAAGCGCGGTGACTGTGGCCAGCAGTTCCGCATATTGGGGATATTTCCAAAGGCCGGGATGTACCTCCAGATTCCCCACCGCTCCATTCAAACTCTTCCAGGTCTTTTTGGGTCCGTGGGCGGCGAGGGCTTCATCCACGAAGCTCTGGATAAACTCCGCTGTCTACTCCTCCTCCAGGCTAGGAGACCCCGCAGCTAATCTCCCTTTGTTGGATGGGTGAGGCCAGCGAGCCGGGGACATGATGAACTGCAGCACAGGTGAGCAAAAAAAAAAAAGGAAAAATAGAAGAATCACAAACTCACAGCAGCTGGGTCTTCAACTGGTCGCTGACTACTGCCATAAATGCCCTTCGGGGCAGAGATACAAGTCCCAGGTGCTGGACGGTGAGCTTGTGAGATTTATTAACAAAAGTAGCAAACATACAGTGCAATTAAGTGTTCAAATAACAAAATAACAACAATGGAGAGACTTATGCTCCAGAGCAGAACAGGGCTCTGGCAGAAGAGAAGAGAGACTGGTAGATGAGGCAGTGACAAAGGCAAATGAGAATAATCTCCCTTAAATAGGGGTCAAAACCATTACACAATAAGTGACAGGTGTGGGTTCACATGAGCGAGCAGAAGGGAAAAAACGTGAGTGATTGGGATCAGCTGAGGGAGCTGAGGGAGGAGCAGCTGGGCTGACAGCTTGACAGGGGAACGCCCACGCAGAGCACAAACCTGGAAATGTGGCCTGACAGCTGTCAACCCAGAGAAGGACACCACAAAATAAGAAGTAAGCATAATCGATAATAGACCAAACTAGAAAAGCACTCATAGAGCGCATACCTCCGCCAAGGCTCCTTCCATTTGTCATGGATCACCTCCAAAATGTAATGGGTTTGTGTGGCCTATAGCCACTTGTGGTGAAAATGGCATCAAAGTCTGTTCATCAGTTTTGGAGTATTGTTGCTAACACACTGTGAGAAGATAAAAGCCTTGGCTGAGGTATGCATTCTCAGATCATCACCAAAATACAATAGGTTCCTCTCTAGCCCAAGAACCACCTCTGGTGAAAATTTCATCCAAATCCATCCAGTAGTTTTTGTGTAATCCTGCTGCACATATACAAACAAAACCCTTGGTGGAGGTATGCACTCTCAGATCATCACCAAAATGTAATCATCTGTTCCCCGTGCCATTATACACCTTTCCTGAAAATTTCATCAAAATCCGTTCATAACTTTTTGAGTTATGTTGGTAACAGACAGACAGACAGAAAGACAAACCCTGGTAAAAACATTTCCTCCTTGGCGGAGGTAATAATTACAAATAGAAATGAAACAAAACTGAAGTCAAAACAGAAAAATAGAGAACAGTGTGGTCTATATTAACCATATATTCCATAACCTACATATGTTGAAGCATGTGGAAATGTTTGGTAATTACATATGTAAAGGACTTCACACCTCTGAAAGGACAAAGGGCTCTCACCCGCCGAGTGAAGAACAAAGACGTTCCCGGACGCGGCGGAGGAGACCGGAGGAGACCGGAGGAGTCACCCTCACCCCCTAAGGCGAGGAAAGGAAATACCAAGACAATGGGGGGATTAAGATAATGAGGGATGTCAGCCTTTATTATGCATGTCTTTTGTTGTGTGCCAGTATAAAGTCAGTGAGCTGGAGACATTCTGCCTCTTTTCCCTTCTGCCACTCTCTGCACCAGATGAGACTTGTTAGAAGAGCTGAATATTAAAACTTTGCTTATAAACCAAATCGCCTCTTCATTTCCAAGCCCCTCAACACTGGTGACCTTGACGCGAGTATGGACCGGAGGCGTTCCCCCGCAATCGACTCATCCGTGGCGACCCACGCAGACGCCAGCGACCATGCAGACGAGGGAACAGATGGACAACTGTTCCCCCCGGCAGAAGAGATTGAGAGAGCTCAGCCGAGCACCAGCACCGCCGTGAGAGCCGAGGCAGGGCACTCTCACCCGGCGGGCACAGCAGTGATGGTGTGCACGAATGCCGTCGCTGTCAAGCTGCCAGACTTCTGGCAAGAAGACCCCGCCTCTTGGTTCCAGCAGGCTGAAGCCCAGTTTACACTGGCGGGCATCACGGCTGATGACACCAAATTTTATCATATCGTCTCCAAACTCGACGCCGCCACTTCGAAGTGTGTGCGGAGCATGATCCGGCGACCACTGGCCCGGGACAAATACGAGACGCTCAAAGCAACCATTGTGGCGAACTACGTCCCATCAGTGGAAGAGAGAGCCGAGAAGATCCTGACGGTCTACGGCCACAGAGGGTGCAAACCGAAGGCCCTCATGGAGGATTTGCTACAGCTCAAAGAAGAGGACAATGACAACTTCCTCTTCCAGTTTATTTTCCTCAGCACGCTGCCGCCACACATGAGAGGGACACTCGCCAGCATGAAGTGCAACAACCACCAAGACTTCCGCGTGCTGGCCAATGAAGCTCATCGGCTCGTCAATGCCTGCAAGGAGCTGACACCCACAGCAGCATCCGCAAACCTCAAAGCTGACGCCCCGAGCCACGAGGAGCCACAACCCACGGAGCAGACCCAGCCCACAGTGACAGCGACACGGCCAAGACGTAACAGACAGAGCGACGTCTGTTATTATCACCATCGCTTCGCTGAGAAGGCCCGCAAATGCGTTCCCCCCCTGCAAATTTGCGATTTCGGGAAACGCCAAAGCCGAGAGCCGTTAACAGCAGCGGTTCTCGGCGAGAAAAACAAGCTGTTGTACGTGACGGATGGACACACAGGCAAGCAGTTCCTCATCGACACAGGAGCCCAGCTGAGTTTCGTCATGCCCTCCCACGCAGATCGAGCCACAGGCACCCGGGGCAACGGAGCCGTGGTAGCCAACGGCTCTAGCATCGACACGTTCGGCGAAAAGAGCCTGCACCTCCTCATCCACGGCCGCAGCTACAGATGGACATTTGTTGTAGCGGCGGTGAGTTTTAACTTATTAGGCACAGATTTTTTGTGTGCACATGGGTTATTAGTGGATCTAGCAAATAGGCGCCTGGTTAATGCACTGTCCTTTGCTTCTATCCCATGCTCAGCCCGAGTTTCTCCACCACCTGTGCAGGCCAACGTCACCACGGCAAGAGGTAAGTTTGAGCAACTCCTCACCCAATTTCCAGCACTCACAATTCCCAAATTCTCAGCCACTGTGGCTAAACACGGGGTTGAACACTTCATTCCCACAACGGGACCTCCCGTTTTTGCCAAAGCGCGCCGCTTAGACGCGGCCAAGCTCAACATAGCACGGGACGAGTTTACAACTCTTGAAAAATTGGGCATTGTTAGACGCTCAAAGAGCCCCTGGGCCTCACCACTTCACATGGTTCCGAAATCCGACGGTTCTTGGAGACCGTGCGGAGATTACCGAAGATTAAACAACGCTACAGCGCATGACCGTTACCCAATTCCTCACATTCAAGACTTTTCACTATATCTAGCGGGTGCGCGCATTTTTTCAAAAATAGACTTAGTCCGCAGTTATCACCAAGTCCCAGTCCGAGCAGAAGACGTTCCTAAAACAGCGGTAATAACCCCTTTCGGCCTTTTTGAATTCCTGCGAATGCCTTTTGGCCTCAAAGGCGCTGCTCAAACTTTTCAACGAATGATGGACGCGGTCCTACGCGACCTTCCTTTTGTTTTTGTCTACCTCGACGACATGCTGGTAGCCAGCTCGTCTGAGGAAGAACACGAGCAGCACCTCACTACGGTTTTTCAGAGGCTGGAAGAGCACGGGCTAATAATCAATCCAGCCAAATGCAAATTCGACGTGTCACAAATTGATTTTTTAGGACACAAAGTCTCTCCGAAGGGGGCAGTTCCACTTCCAGACAAAGTTTGCGCGATAGAAAGTTTTCCACGGCCACAAACGGTCAAATCGCTACAGGAATTTTTAGGGATGGTCAATTTTTACAACCGCTTCCTCCCCCACGCAGCTCAGCTCATGCAGCCCCTATATGACGCGCTCAAAAAAAAGAAAGCTTCCAACGCGGTCGAATGGACCCCGGAGCGCGAACGCGCTTTCGCGGAGGTAAAAAGCGCCCTAGCTAACGCCACATTGTTAGTTCACCCAGATCCCTTGGCCCGCATTGCACTAACCACAGATGCTTCAGACCTAGCTATAGGGGCAGTTGTAGAACAACTTGTCAGCGGGGTCTGGCAACCTTTAGCATTCTTTAGCAAATCGCTAAACCAAACTGAACGTAAATACAGCACTTTTGACAGAGAGCTGCTGGCGCTTCATTTATCCATCCGCCACTTCCAGTTCTGGTTAGAAGGGCGGAGTTTCACGGCTTTTGTAGACCATAAACCGCTCACCTTTGCTATGGCTAAAATTTCAGAACCATGGTCAGGCAGGCAACAAAGACAGCTAGCTGCGATTTCAGAGTTCACCACAGACATTCGACACGTGGCAGGCAAACTTAACTTAGTAGCGGACTGTCTCTCTCGCGCTGTGACACCACCAGAGCGCGGGGAGACAGATTATACTGCCTCAGCAGCAGAACTCTTCACTAACGCAGACACATACGTAGCACCTATCCATGCAGGGATAGATTATGCAGCCATGGCGGAGGAACAAAGCAGTGACGCGGACGTGCGCGCACTCCTGTCTGGACCAACAGGGTTAAGGCTGGAGAAAAAGGGTTTACGCGACGGCGTGCCCCCCCCCAATATGCGATGTTTCAACCGGCCGACCTCGTCCGTTAGTACCAGCTACATGGCGCCGCCGTATTTTCGACGCAATTCACTCCCTCGCGCACCCAGGTGTGCGCGCCTCGGTTAAAATGGTCGCCGAAAAGTTTGTGTGGCCAGGCCTGAGCAAAAACGTAAAGGAATGGGCAAAAACTTGCATTTCTTGTCAACGCGCCAAAATACACAGACACACAAAAGCCCCTCTGGAGCCTTTTCCAATCCCTGCTAGAAGGTTCGACCACGTTCATGTCGACCTCGTGGGGCCACTACCTTCCTCCCAAGGTTTCACACACCTGTTAACAATGATAGACCGCACCACACGCTGGCCAGAGGCAGTCCCTCTAGCGGCAACCACAGCGGAGGAAGTCGCTCGCGTTTTTTTGACAAACTGGGTGGCACGTTTCGGCGTCCCATCGGACATCACGTCCGATAGGGGGCCTCAATTTGTCTCAGAGCTCTGGTCAGCCATGTCCAACAGCTTAGGGGCAACAATTCATCGCACCACCGCTTATCACCCTCAGGCTAATGGGTTATGCGAGCGTTTTCACAGGTCTTTAAAGGTCGCCCTCAGAGCCTCACTAACGGACACAAATTGGGTAAATAAACTTCCCTGGGTTTTATTGGGGTTGCGTGCTGCACCTAAAGAGGATCTAGACGCCTCTCCCGCAGAATTAGTTTTTGCACAACCTCTCAGGCTCCCAGGTGAATTTTTACCAGAGAACCCAGAGCCAGGGCGTCTTCCAGTCCCAAGGTTTTTAGGCAACAACGGACCAAACTCTCTCCCCGGTCCAGCTCATCACTCCTTCGCACGGGTTTTTGTCCCTCAGACTTTAAAAAACGCTGAGTTTGTTTTTGTTAAGCATGAAGCTTTAAAACCTACCTTTCGCCCAGCATACGATGGGCCACACAGAGTGCTGGAACATGGTGATAAACACTTTGTGCTTGATTTTGGGGACAGAAAAGAAACAGTCAGCATTGACAGACTTAAACCTGCCTTCTTGTTGAAAGACGAGCCTGCACAGTTGGCGAGAGCACCTCGGCGGGGTAGACCCCCCAAGAGAAAAGACTCAGCCCCCAGGCAGGGAACAAATAACCTCTCTCCTTCCCACACTGCAGATTCCTCTCAAGAAGGTCCCAGCAGGGCGCCTAAACCAACCTACAGCAGTTTTGGGGGAAGATTAAAACCCAGACAGCACAGGGACTGATACAAACCACTCCACAATTGTTCACTAATTGTGCTGCAACAGTTTAGGACTGACTTATGATTTTACTATGCTGTTATAATTACCACTGAACTCTCTTAGGAGCATGGCTGCTGGAAAGTTTCTTCCGTGGCAACAGATGTAACACTTAGTATGTCATAATAACTATCTTAGACTGTGAACCTTTCTGTTGTCCTTTCTTAGTTGTTTGGGGGGCCTGTGGTCTATATTAACCATATATTCCATAACCTACATATGTTGAAGCATGTGGAAATGTTTGGTAATTACATATGTAAAGGACTTCACACCTCTGAAAGGACAAAGGGCTCTCACCCGCCGAGTGAAGAACAAAGACGTTCCCGGACGCGGCGGAGGAGACCGGAGGAGCCACCCTCACCCCCTAAGGCGAGGAGAGGAAATACCAAGCCAATGGGGGGATTAAGATAATGAGGGATGTCAGCCTTTATTATGCATGTCTTTTGTTGTGTGCCAGTATAAAGTCAGTGAGCTGGAGACATTCTGCCTCTTTTCCCTTCTGCCACTCTCTGCACCAGATGAGACTTGTTAGAAGAGCTGAATATTAAAACTTTGCTTATAAACCAAATCGCCTCTTCATTTCCAAGCCTCTCTACAAACAGAACTAAACCTCAAGGGCACAAAATACAGTAAATATACACTACCGTTCAAAAGTTTGGGGTCACCCAGACAATTTTGTGTTTTCCATGAAAAGTCACACTTTTATTTACCACCATGAGTTGTAAAATGAATACAAAATATAATCAAGACATTGACAAGGTTAGAAATAATGATTTGTATTTGAAATAATAATTTTTTCCTTCAAACTTTGCTTTTGTGAAAGAATCCTCCATTTGCAGCAATTACAGCATTGCAGACCTTTGGCATTCTAGCTGTTAATTTAATCTGGAGCAAACACATTGTACCATTAGAACACTGGAGTGATAGTTGCTGGAAATGGGCCTCTATACACCTATGTAGATATTGCACCAAAAACCAGACATTTGCAGCTAGAATAGTCATTTACCACATTAGCAATGTATAGAGTGTATTTCTGATTAGTTTAAAGTTATCTTCATTGAAAAAAAACAGTGCTTTTCTTTCAAAAATAAGGAAATTTCTAAGTGACCCCAAACTTTTGAACGGTAGTGTATATATACAGTGGGGTAAAAAAGTATTTAGTCAGCCACCAATTGTGCAAGTTCTCCCACTTAAAAGATGAGAGAGGTCTCCAATTTTCATCATAGGTATACCTCAACTATGAGAGACAAAATAAGAAAAAAAAAATCCAGAAAATCACAATGAAGGATTTTTAATGAATTAATTGGTAAATTCCTCGGTAAAATAAGTATTTGGTCAATAACAAAAGACCATCTCAATACTTTGTTATATACCCTTTGTTGGCAATGACAGAGGTCAAACGTTTTCTGTAAGTTTTCACAAGGTTTTCACACACTGTTGCTGGTATTTTGGCCCATTCCTCCATGCAGATCTCCTCTAGAGCAGTGATGTTTTGGGGCTGTCGCTGGGCAACACAGACTTTCAACTCCCTCCAAAGATTTTCTATGGGGTTGAGATCTGGAGACTGGCTAGGCCACTCCAGGACCTTGAAATGCTTCTTACAAAGCCACTCCTTTGTTGCCCGGGCGGTGTGTTTGGGATCATTGTCATGCTGAAAGACCCAGCCACGTTTCATCTTCAATGCCCTTGCTGGTGGAAGGAGGTTTTCACTCAAAATCTCACAATACATGGCCCCATTCATTCTTTCCTTTACACGGATCAGTCGTCCTGGTCCCTTTGCAGAAAAACAGCCCCAAAGTATGATGTTTTCACCCCCATGCTTCACAGTAGGTATGGTGTTCTTTCTCCTCCAAACACGACAAGTTGAGATTTTACCAAAAAGTTCTATTTTGGTTTCATCTGACCATATGACATTCTCCCAATCCTCTTCTGGATCATCCAAATGCTCTCTAGCAAACTTCAGACGGGCCTGGACATGTACTGGCTTAAGCAGGGGGACACGTCTGGCACTGCAGGATTTGAGTCCCTGGCGGCATAGTGTGTTTCTGATGTAGCCTTTGTTACTTTGGTCCCAGTTCTCTGCAGGTCATTCACTAGGTCCCCCCGTGTGGTTCTGGGATTTTTGCTCACCGTTCTCGTGATAATTTTGACCCCACGGGGTGAGATCTTGTGTGGAGCCCCAGATCGAGGGAGATTATCAGTGGTCTTGTATGTATTCCATTTTCTAATAATTGCTCCCACAGTTGATTTCTTCACACCAAGCTGCTTACCTATTGCAGATTCAGTCTTCCCAGCCTGGTGCAGGTCTACAATTTTGTTTCTGGTGTCCTTTGACAGCTCTTTGGTCTTGGCCATAGTGGAGTTTGGAGTCTGACTGTTTGAGGTTGTGGACAGGTGTCTTTTATACTGATAACGAGTTCAAACAGGTGCCATTAATACAGGTAACGAGTGGAGGACAGAGCAGCCTCTTAAAGAAGAAGTTACAGATCTGTGAGAGCCAGAAATCTTGCTTGTTTGTAGGTGACCAAATACTTATTTTACCAAGGAATTTACCAATTAATTCATTAAAAATCCTTCAATGTGATTTTCTGGATTTTTTTTTTCTCATTTTGTCTCTCATAGTTGAGGTATACCTATGATGAAAATTGGAGACCTCACTCATCTTTTAAGTGGGAGAACTTGCACAATTGGTAGCTGACTAAATACTTTTTTGCCCCACTGTATATAAATATGAGGAAAGAGCCACAAGACTGAGGCTGGCCAAGAAATCGAGAACTCAGCTCATGACAGTTTCTCATATACTTCTGCTAATTAAATTCCAACTAAATAACACAAACACAATATACACTCAGGGGTAAGACCTAAATCTTTTTGGGCATTGTTTTAAATAAACAGTTATTTTTATTATCAATGTCAATGATATTATCAGTATTACTAAATTTTTTTGTACAGTATAGTTCTGAAGAAAAAAAAAATCTGAAATTAAAACTTTTCTTACAGCCATTGAACCAGTAGAATCCCTCTATTAAACACCACCGATTTAAACTTTATTTTTGTATATACTGTATATTAAAAGGTTTAAGGTGGATATTTGAATTCCTGGTATGTTTGGGGTCTTAAAATTGAGATTCAACATGCTTTTGAAAGGTTACATTAAATAGGTGTTTAAAACACAGTTTGCTAAGAGTATTGTAATTAATGTCTTGTCAGTTCATTTGTAGTCACTTATTATAATCTTAACCTTTTTAAGTACAATATTTGGTAACATTGTAATTATACTAAAATTACAGAGTAAGTACGATGTAATTTTATTGTCAGTATGACGTATTTCTACTGTGATCAAAGTCAAGGAAGAATACAGCACATACACCTTATTAGCCTTTTGTTTTCTTATTAAAGGCTAGAAAGGAGATGTTTTTACCTTCTTTTCTTTACATGTTTTGACTGTTCACTACAGTCTTCATCAGAAATTCACCTATTTTCAATACAGAGAAAAAAATCTACAGACAAAAAGAAGGATTTGCAATGGGAGACCCACTATCAGCCATCATGAGCAGCTTTTTCATGGAGGATCTGGAAAATAAAGTCATCAACACAGCACCCAAACAATGCAAACCCACCCTCTGGAAGAGATATGTGGACGACACATTGGAAAAAATAAAAAAAGGACACACACAAGAACTCACTGACCATCTGAACAGCACGGACAGCACTGGGAACATAAAATTCACACATGAAGAGGAAGAAAACTGTACCATAGCCTTTCTGGACATGAAAATCCACCACAACGATGACGGCAGTATAAAAATAACAGTCTACAGGAAACCAACCTACACAGATCAATACCTACTATGGACATCAGAACACCCCACAGCACACAAACTATCAGTTGTCAGGACATTATACGAATGGGCCATCATCATCACAGACCAAGAAGACAGACAGGAGGAGGAAAACCACATAAAACATGCACTCACACACTGCCAATATCCAATATGGGCCATAAACAAAGGGAAACAGCAAGTCAAAAACAAAGAAAACAAACAGGAAACAAGACACAGAACAAAAGCCGAAATCAAAAACAAGGACATCATAACCATATCATACATCCAAGGGATCACAGAACCAATTCAAAGGCTCATGAAAAAACACATAATAAACACAGCAGTAAAACCACACAAAAAATTAAGACAGCTATTAGTACACCCTAAGGACAAAACAGAACAAGGCAAAAAAAATGCAATGTAATACAGTATATGAAATATCATGCAGATCATGTAACAAAACCTACATTGGAGAAACTGGAAGATCATTCACCACAAGGAAAAAAGAACACCAGAAGGAATGTGAGAAGGAAACACAAGGACGACTCACAAGATCACAAAAAGAAAAGGCAGAACAACCAACATTAAAATTAGCTATATCAGATCACTGCAAAAGAAATAATCACATCATGGACTGGGACAATGCAAAAATCATTGGATCGGAGAGAAACAGACACAAACGCTGGATCAAGGAGGCCATAGAAATCAGGAAGCAGGGAAAAGACAGCATGAATCAAGATGAGGGGGCATTTATGTTTTCCCACACCTGGGACTACATTCTCCAGAGACCATCGGATGGCAGAAAGCAGGGCCGGCTCGGTGGATCTTACAGGTCTGCTGGGCTGGCCCCACCTACGAAAGTCAGCTGATAAATGACACCTCACAGCAATCAGCTGACACGTCTAATGAAAACTGCAGTGACCAGTTGAAACATGTACAGAAAAGGAAAGAAGGTAAAAACATCTCCTTTCTATCCTTGTCAGTGTCTTATCCAAGACACTGCCCCCCCCCCCAGTTGCTCCTGATGGGTCAGGCCAGTGCCTGTGTATGGCAGCTCCGTCACCATCAGTGTGTGAATGTATGCGTGAATGGGTGGATAGCAGGATCTGTAAAGCGCGTTGGTCATCTAGAGATGAGTAAGAAGTGCTACATAAGTGAACACCATTTATTTAAGAGGATTATTTTACCATAACCAGGTTTTATTAATCATGTAACTGCAAAATCAGAGGAAAACTTCTTACGTTTTTCATGTCTTTTGACAGTGTTTTGAAAGAAAACACAACAAACTTGTTAATTTTCCCCATATGTGGAATAAATTGTGAAGCATTTCACAAAAATCAAATCCTGCTCTCTCGTCAGTGAAGTCTCAGTCCAGGTTCCACACTGGCTGGATCGGCTTCGGCATCGTTGTTCAATCTTGGGCATCTGCTGCTCTCACCTTCTGCAGATGGCTGGCGCGCTATCTCAAACCATCAGCCATCTGGAAAGTGGCTGGCCCCAACCGTGCAGCGACCCGCATAAGCGGTGATGGGAGCATCTGCGGGTTGTCTGAGCGTTCGGATTGGTGTTCCTGAACCTAATCAAGCATTGCAAGCAGCGATGTGTTCAGCTGTACCCTGCACTGCTGCTCTGCTGTCTTTGCTGTTGGTTGTTGTTGTGGCAGCGTGCCATACATACCAGTGGCAGGACGCACCCTCGGTTGTTGTTGTTCCAATTTGTGCTTTCTCTCTTTGCTGTGTTCCCTTGGCGGCATTATGCATGAAGTAACCGTACCCTCGTCCAAGTGTGTTGTGCTCTCTTCATCAGCGGTCAAACAGAGTCCATTGTTGTCATGAATGGTAAAGCCCAACTCATAAAATAGGTTGCACACCAGGATGTTGTCTCCATGTGTGGCTACCTGGAAGGTGAACGCTGGGAGGACTCTTGACCCATAGTGAACCGTCAGCGTTATGGTTCCGAAGAGGCTGATATGAGTGTGCCCATACCCATAAAGCTCTGCTGCATTCTTCCCGATAGGATGGCTGGGGAAGAATCTCTTTACTGTAATCCAGTTCAGCACTGACCTCACAGCAGCGGTGTCCAGCAGCAGTGGCAGGTCGACATCATCCAGCCTCACCGTGCCCCACATGCACACTGTCTCTCTGGAGCTCACCGTCTCTGGATGGTAGTCATCAATGATTTTTTTTGGGCTGAGTGACAAACCGCAGACCTTTGCAAAGTGGTTAAATTTGCCACAGCGTCTGCATCATTGTCCTTTGGCCAGGCAGGTACACACTCTCTCTTGGTGCATTGGGGAGTTGCAGTTACCGCATGGACGATGTTTCATGGCACTCACCCCGGTGTCCTCCGAGGAGGACACGGCAAGGCCAGACTCTTCTTCTGGGTTAAGTGCTTGCACCAATGGGGCTTGTCGCAGGAGCTGGTCTAGCTGTGATTCCAGTTTGTCAGCTGCTTCAAGCTGGAGCGCCAACTCCATTGCCTCTGCTAATGACAGGTTGTCTGGCGCTTTAATTAACTCCGCCCGCAAGTCGTGAGTGATTGGTGTGCTTCGTCAGCTGGTCCCACACCATCTTTTCCTCCAAATAGCCAAACTCACATGTGCTTGCCAGACAGCAGAGGTCTGCGATGTACTGCTGGGCCGGCTCACTCACCCACTGTCAACACTGACGGAACCAAATCCTCTTCACTAGCACACTTTCTGGTGTTGTGAAATGTCTGGCTAGCAGTGCAATGCAGTCTTTGTATGTGTCCGCTTGTCCTAAATTCCTAAATATCTACTGCCCCTTGGCACCCAGGCTGTAGAGCAGGATTGCTCACATCCTCAACTTTCCATGTCTGCCCAGGTTTGCAGCCTCCACGTAACTGCAGAATAACTCCAAGTGTGCACAAATAGATGAGTGGATATAAAAGCAAGTGCAAAGAAGTGCAGAAAATGCCTCCAACAACAATGGTGTTAGCATTATTAGAGGATATTGCAAATCGCACAGTGAGAAGAGAGAAGATTTTCTGGCTGGAGCTGTTTTTACCTTTACCTTAGTTAATATTAATTAACTAATTTATGTTCATTATTATGTACCTGGCAAATTAAGATGACTGAAATTCATGAAGTCAATGGCTTTAATCCGTCAGTAGCCTTCAGACAAACTAAGCGTGCCAACATTTGATTTCAAAATAAGGGAGGATTTCCCTGCTGTCTGGGTGGTGAGGAGATTTCTAAAAAAACTATAAATATATAGAAATATTATAACAGAAATAACTGCATCTTTGATCATTAAAGTTAATTTATTTCATTAAATACAGTTTTATTAGTATCTTTTTCTTTGAAATTAGAGTTAAATAACACAGGGTTACAAAAATAATTTTTTTGTAAGTTGCCTGTGTTTTTTCAACTGATTTAAGACAATTTTGCACCGCTGAATCCGAAAATGACATCTGTTTCTCTCGATCAGGCGCTAAGTAAAAACTTGTACTTACTTAGTACTGTGCATGTGCCTACCTTTTATATAAAGGTAAGTACATGTAAATTGAATGTCACATCATCATTGTTCAAAATTCAGAGAATTTCAAGAAATAAAAAAGAATTTTGCATCATATAAAGCGAAAATACCCATACATGTAAACAAAAATGTATAAAACAGCATGTGGCCATAATTCAAAAAGTTGACCTGATTGAGCAAAACCAATATGATTTTTGGGTTCAGCACATCAAAATTGTCCTAAGTCAGCTAAAAAAACCTTAGCCAATAAATCTGGTGTTAACCAGTGTTATTGTTCTGTTCTGGCTCTGCAAAATTATGGTCAAAAATGTAACTTGCTATGAGGAAAAAGTTAAAAAAAAAAATACCACAGACTGTTTCAAATTTATTAAAAAAAACAGTAATTTTATTTTTTTTAAAAATAGACAAATATTAGCCATAAAATAATCCACAAACTTATAATAAAGTCTCAAATGTACAAGAAAAGTCAATTTTACAACAGGAAATTACAAATTTGAGGAAAATGGTTTCAAATTTAGATAAATTTACAGAGAAAAGTAGAAAACTATAAGAAAATTGTTATAAATTTTGGAGAAAAACCTCAAACCTTCAAGACTGAAGCCATTACCCAAGTTTTTAAGTGGGTGCTCTTTGTACCCTTAACTAGAAATTTTTGGTTGTCTACTTTTAATTATTAATTTCATAGCACTGCTTTTACAAGAGTAGAATTTCTGGCTACTATACCCACCTCTGATCATATAATTTAAGTATCATGAGTAAATTACTATTAGGAATGTTTTTCCCTTCCATACTAAATGGAAAGAAAAGAAACACTAGAATAAAAATACAAAAAAAAAAAAAAAATACACGTGTCATTTATGTAAACCATGACAAAAAAAAATCCTGCAGGACAAAACATGACACCTGAAATTTTCTAACCTGTTTGTATACCACCATAGACAGAGAGAACCTGAATTAGACAGGGCTCAGAGAGGGCAAGATGAGACAGAAGAGAGGAGCCAAGGAGAGTAAAGTGTTCAGGCTGAGGGTCCAGGAAAGGTGAGCGCAGAGGAAGGAGAGAAGGATGACACCAGTAAAAAGTCCCAAGACAGGACGTCTGGGTGGGACTCCAACTGGCCCAATACTCCCAACAGTTAAGCCTGGGTTGTACAATACTTCAAATGGTAAGTTCCATTTGCAAAGTTACTGTACAAAATTAAAAAAAAGAAATAAATACTATCAAATGAACATATTCTGGTTACAATAGTGTCATGTGTTTTCTGCCCCCTAAGCCAGAGGAAACACTGCATATGTACATATGTGAACATGTGTATCACGTTTGGTACACATGATGTGAACATGTGTACCAAACATGATGGACATGTTCACCCCGAGACCCTGACCTCTGACGATGGTTTTGGGATTTCAAGGTCAAAGGTCAAGGTCACATTGCTATTTAAACTATATCTCAATAACAAAAAAAAAGCTAGGGTCACCAAAGTTGGTACACAGGTTGACCTTGAGACCCCAGCTCACAACTATGGGTTTGGCATCAAAAGGTCAATGTCAAAATGCCATATAAACAATATCTCAACAACAATGACACCTAGGGTCACCAAACTTTGTACACATGTTCACCCTGAGACCTTGACCTCTGACTATGGGTTTGAGGTCAAAAGGTGAAAGGTCACAGTTAGCTTTCCCTATGCCCTTTATATAAGCCACGATACAGCAAATATAGCTAGGGTTACCAAACTTTGTACACAGTTCACCCTGTCACCCTGACCTCTGCCTATGGTTTTGGGATTGCAAGGTCAAGGTCAAAATGCCATATAAACTACATCTCAACAACAAACAGAGGCTGAGGGGTACCACTGGCAGCCGTCAGTATTTTAAAATACTCCGACTAGCCCGTCTGGCACCAACAACCATGCCACATTCAAAATCATTTATGTCATTTATGTCTTCCCCATTCTGATGCTCAGTTTGGACTTCAGCAGCTCATCTTGATGATGTCTATGTATGAATGCACTGTGTTGCTGCCATGTAACTGGCTGAGTAGATAGTTTACTGAGATAGATACTGTTGACACCAGTTTGATGACCAGGCCTGCTTACTTCCTGACAGATACAGTTACCTCTACTGGTAAAACATCTATGTAGAGACAGATGAACCATCTGGAGACCACCAGCATCCACATGACGTTATTATCCACCATGACCTTCCAGACTCCTGGAATTTTAACCTTTACCAGCTCCCCTAAAACTTCCTGGTCCATCTTCAGGCCCAGCATGGCTGGAGCGTAGTAATCTGCAATCATATACACATGCGTTATATAATGCAAAGAGATTAGACACTTCAACTAAATGATAAATGGCAATGGTTTGGCTATTCCCCCACTCCTGCACTTTTTTGGATTCAAATAAGGAGTAGTAGTTTAATACACAGCTAAGCTACACACTGACTGCGTGACTGAACATGTGACTTTAACAGGATTATTCTTAGTCAAGAAAATAGCACAACACATGAATGTCACATGTTCTAAATGATACTAAATGAATATTTACACTAGTAACACCCACCTGGTAAAATTCTTCCAATTAAAGCGTCCATCAACCAGAAGGATTTTTCTTCATCTTTTGTGATGATTAGTAAATAGCCCGCTACGAAATTCATCCCCTGAAGATAAACACAAACACACAAACCCTTCAGTCCTGCCTGAGGATGCTTTAACAGACAGTAGATCCCTTTAATAAAGCATCAAGGAAAGAGAGCAGTAACTGTACATACACTAACTGGGCAAGAATCTAGGAAACAACTATAAAAATCAAAAACATAAAAAAAGAGTAATAGCTTCTAGTTTTATTGTGTAAGAGAAAGAACTAACAGCACAGCCTAGTTTGAACAGCAGATCAAGCTGTGTGTGGTCTGGTGAATAACACGTATCTTTCAAAGGTAAATATGTTTCATAAGATTTTACCAAGCCGACACAAACAGGTTTCTGAATGCATAAGCACATTACTGGTACCTCACAACACAAAATTAATAGGAAATATATATATTATTTTTTAATAAAAAAAACATACATTTCAACAGTATGACCATGTTAGCATACAATGATCAACACTTATCATTTATAGCAATCTTCTATTACTGTTCTGTTACCAATGTTTTTTATTCATGTTAATGCAGCAGTTTGGTGATTTTAAAGGGAACTGAAGCATTAGAAGTGCTGCATTCTTTCCCATCACACCCACATATGGCTCAGTGAACATGTAGATAACAAACGGTCCACTCATAGAGATGGGAAGAAAGACTGAGCATGCTTCAACTACGGGCATCATCAGGGTCGGAACATGTCCTACCCAACACATCCACCACGCCTCCCGCAAAGTATTAACTGAGTTTCAAAACTATGCAGTGGATGGAGTTTCTCTCAGGACTTAAATTAAGTGTCTACAGGAATTGCAGGAATGAAGAGACTGGCAATTTTTCTCTTTTATTGCACGAGCAGGCGTGCCATTTAATTCTCAAAGCAGCAGTGACAACATGCAACAGCTAAAAATGCTAGCTCTCCTTTACCTCTAAAGTTAGGCCCCCCACACAGCTGCCTAGATGGGTGCCTGATGAGAAAACCTGAGAGCACAACCATAACTGCCTAAACAGATCCTACGTGAAACAGATCATTCTGTACATGAACACATATTGTGGTGAATTATGTCTCTAGAGTCCGCTACATGTCTCTAATTAAAGAGAATTGTCCTTAGTGTTCTTAGCAACTAGGGCCACAAGTAATTATTTTTGGTTACTGATTAATCTACACATTATTTTTTCAATTAGTCGACTAATTATTTGGTTTATGATTTTTTTTTTTAAAATGTGAAAAATGTCCATCACAGTATCACAGAGTTCAAGGTGATCTCATCAAACCTCTTGGTTTGTCAAAGAAGTAGAACAAAACCTGAAACTATTCAACTTATAATCTAAAAACAAGAAAAGTGACTAATTGTATTTTTAGATTTTTTTTTTCTGGAAAACAGTGCATAGGTGATGAGTCAAATATCAAAGTGGTTGATTAATTTTTGGTTAATCCCTTAGTCCATTAATTAACTAATCATTGTAGTGTGGCCGACACACATTGTGGGCTCACGCTGCCACAGAGACAGGACTGAATGTGTATTGTGGGGTGTCACGTCTGCAAGGACTGAGGACTCGAATCTACAGGAGGTAACAAGGAAGTGTGAGATTTGTCTCTTTGTCCCACAGAAGACGCCCCGGAGGGTATTCCGGTTCATCAGGAAATGAGAGACAATGGTGAAGCTTCAAAGGGATGCTTTGTAACTGTATGTTGACTGAAGACACCATGTGACTTGAATTCTGATGCTGGAAATGTATAAAAGGGTGTTGAGATATGATTCTTTCTCTTTCCTGCTTTGAGAATGCTAGAAGCTGTGTTCTGTCAAATAAAGCTGGTTTTATGACTGAAACTCAGCCTCGTTATTTGAGCATGCTTCTACACTGGTGACCTACGACGGAAAATGAGCAGACAGAATTCTCCCGAGCGGGGCTCGGTGGAAGCCAGCCTGATGGCCGCCTCCACGATCTGGCTGCCTGATTTCTGGCAGCACAGCCCGCGCTCATGGTTTAGCGCAATTGAGGCGCAGTTCAACCTCTGGAGAATCTTCAACGACGACACAAGATTCTACCACGTGGTAGCGAAGCTGGACAGCGACACGGTCCAGAGAGTGGAGGATCTGGTTAATCATCCACCAGACAGCGACAAGTACAGCGCATTGAAGGACGCGCTGATCAGCCATTTCACCCCCTCAGTCCAACAACGAGCAGAGGGGCTCCTGGCACTGACGGAGGCAGAAAACGATAGACCTGCGGACCTGATGGTGAAGATGCTGCAGCTCAAAGCCTCTGAAGATGGCGAATTCATTTTCGCCCACCTTTTCCTTCGAACCCTACCACCAGCAGTGAGAGTGGCCCTGGCAGAGTCACCCCGATTGGCCAAGCGAGACTACCATGGGTTGAGCAAGGAGGCGCAGAAGTTGGTCGACGCCCACAAGCGGAACGCAGTTTCGGCCGCGGCGGCCAGTCCGGGAACGGCGTCCGGAGACAGCGCGGGTCCAGTGGCCGCGGCGCCAGACGCACCAACAACGGCGGCGACAGGAGCCAGACGACGCGGAGCGGAGGACGGCTCGTGCTTCTACCACCGCCGTTTTGCAGAGAGAGCGCACAGGTGCGTCCCACCGTGCAATTTTAAGCGCCAGGGAAACGCCAAGACCGAGGGCCGGTAGCAGCCGCGACCCTCGGCAACGAGAACAGGCTGCTTTACCTGACGGATGCACGCTCGGGGAAACAGTTCCTCGTGGACACGGGCTCTCAGCTGAGCTTCGTCACACCCACCTACGCGGAACGGCTGTCGCCTTCTAAAGCCCCCTGGGTGTCAGTGTCAGCAGCGAACGGCTCCACGATTAAAACGTTTGGTGAGAGGACCATGCTTCTGTCCTTACAGGGCCGTTCATTTGAGTGGACATTTATTGTAGCAGCAGTCAGTTTCAACATGTTAGGGGCTGATTTTTTGTGCTCACATGGTTTATTGGTTGACCTTGCTAATAGACGTCTGATTAATGCACTGTCCTTTCATTCTATTCCCTGCACAGCTCGGGTGGCCCCGCCAACTGCACATGCCAGCGTCTCAGCTGCGGGTGGTAAGTTTCACACTCTGCTTGCTCAGTTTCCAGCACTCACAGTCCCCACGTTTTCAGCAACGGTGGCCAAACATGGGGTAGAACATTTCATAACAACCACAGGCCCTCCCGTTTTTGCAAAGTCTCGGCGCTTGGACCCAGCTAAACTGGCCATCGCGCGCGAGGAGTTCACTAATCTGGAAAAACTAGGCATTGTTAGACGCTCCAAGAGCGCTTGGGCTTCGCCGTTACACATGGTCCCAAAGGCTGACGGCTCGTGGCAACCTTGCGGCGATTTCCACAGGTTGAACAACGTTTCAGCTCATGACAGCTACCCGATTCCGCACATTCAGGATTTTTCTGTTCATTTGGCGGGGGCGCGCATTTTTTCTAAAATAGACTTGGTGCGCGGCTATCACCAGGTTCCAGTGCGCGCGCAGGATGTACCCAAAACAGCGGTCATAACGCCTTTCGGCCTTTTTTTGGTCTTGCGCATGCCTTTTGGCCTCAAGGGGGCCGCGCAGACTTTCCAACACATGATGGATGTAGTTTTACGCGACCTGCCTTTCGTGTTCGTTTATTTGGACGATATTTTGGTAGCCAGCACGTCCGAAGGCGAACATGAAAAACACCTCACAGCAGTTTTCCAGAGGTTGGCAGAGCACGGGTTAATAGTTAACCCAGCGAAGTGTCAGTTTGGGGTGGCGCAGATTGATTTTTTGGGACATCGCGTTTCGGCAGAGGGAGCAGTTCCCCTTCCAAATAAAGTGCGTGCCATAACGGATTTTCCACAACCTCAAACGGTCAAGGCGCTTCAGGAGTTTCTAGGGATGGTTAATTTTTACAACCGATTCCTCCCAAGCGCAGCACGACTCATGCAGCCATTGTACACCGCGTTAAAAAAACAAAAGCCCGCAAATAAAGTTGAATGGTCTCCGGAGTGGGAGCGCGCTTTTGCCCAGGTCAAATCAGCCCTGGCAAACGCAGTTTTGTTAGCGCACCCAGTTCCAACAGCCCGCATGGCGCTCACCACTGACGCTTCCGATGTAGCGGTGGGGGCGGTAGTTGAACAGTTTGTGGCAGGTACCTGGCAACCCCTCGCGTTTTTCAGCAGGACTTTGCGCGATAGTGAACGGAAATACAGCGCGTTTGACAGGGAGCTTTTGGCCCTACACTTGGCCATTCGTCATTTTCAGTTCTGGTTAGAGGGGCGACGTTTCACCGCTTTTGTGGATCATAAACCGCTAACGTTTGCGATGGCCAAAATTTCAGAACCCTGGTCAGGTCGGCAACAAAGGCAACTAGCCGCAATATCGGAGTTCACTACTGATATTCAGCATGTCGCGGGTAAACACAATGTGGTGGCAGACTGCCTCTCGCGTGCGGTAGCACTGCCAAGCCCCATAGGGGCAGACTCTGTAGCCATGGCCGCGGGCCCGGGCAGCGACGCGGGAGCGCGCACAGCCCCGGTCTGTGTTGGGTTAGATTATGCAGCCATGGCTGCGGAGCAAGTTAACGACGCAGACGTGCGCGCGCTCCAGTCTGGACCAACAGGGTTAAGGCTGGAGCACAGGGTGCAACAAAACGGTATGCCCCCGCTAATCTGCGATGTCTCCACGGGACGGCCCCGCCCTGTGGTGCCAACCGCGTGGCGTCGCCGTGTTTTTGACTTGGTCCATTCTCTCGCGCACCCGGGGGTGCGCGCATCGATCAAATTGGTGGGGGAGAAATTTGTTTGGCCCGGGTTGCGCAAACAGGTCAAGGAATGGGCAGCAGCCTGCGTAGCGTGTCAGCGAGCCAAAATACACAGACACACTAAGGCTCCGTTAGAACCTTTCCACATCCCCGCTAAGCGTTTTGATCACGTGCATATTGACCTGGTCGGCCCGCTTCCGTTATCACACGGGCACACACATCTTTTGACGATGGTAGACCGCACCACGCGCTGGCCAGAGGCGATTCCTCTGACATCAACCACAGCGGAAGAAATGCACGAGCATTTTTAGCAGCATGGGTTGCGCGTTTTGGTGTACCGTCGGACATAACGTCCAACAGGGGTCCCCAATTTATTTCCGAGCTATGGTCATCGATGGCCCGCAGCTTGGGGGTGAAGATTCATCGCACCACCGCGTATAACCCCCAGGCTAATGGTTTATGCGAACGCTTTCACAGGTCATTGAAAGCAGCCCTCAGAGCGTCGCTAACGGATACAAATTGGGTAGACAAACTTCCATGGGTTTTATTAGGGTTGCGTTCTGCACCTAAGGAAGATTTGCACGCTTCCCCGGCTGAATTAGTTTTCGCTCAACCGCTCCGTTTGCCCGGGGAATTTCTTCCTGATAATCCCGCACCTAATGGCCCCTCCGCTCAGCCGTGGCAGAGCGGCTCAGGAGCAAACACGCTTCCTGGCCCAGTCCATCACAGTTTCCCACACGTTTTTGTGCCCAAGGCTTTAAAAAATGCAGAGTTTGTTTTTGTTAAACATGACGCCCAGCGTCCAAGTTTGCGGCCGTTTTACGACGGACCGTTTCGAGTGCTGGAGACTGGGCAGAAGCATTTTCTGCTAGATTTAGGGGGCAGAAGGGAGCTGATTTGCATTAACAGGCTCAAACCCGCTTTTGTTCTGGCTGACGAGGAGGTGCAGCTCGCGAGGCCCCCCCGCCGGGGCAGGCCGCTGAGGAGACATTCTCCAAAGTCTTCACAGAGAGGTGCTAACAGCTTTAATCCACAGGTGCAGAGAGACGTTGCAGGTGCAGCCAAGCCAGGTTGCAGCAGATTTGGCAGAAGTTTAAAACCTAGGCAGTTGGTGGATTGATTAGCAATGTATGGAGTGCTTTGTGTTTCTCTTTTTGTTATGCCATGCAGATTTTGCCTTACTAGACGTTTGGGGGGGGGGGGTAGTGTGGCCGACACACATTGTGGGCTCACGCTGCCACAGAGACAGGACTGAATGTGTATTGTGGGGTGTCACGTCTGCAAGGACTGAGGACTCGAATCTACAGGAGGTAACAAGGAAGTGTGAGATTTGTCTCTTTGTCCCACAGAAGACGCCCCGGAGGGTATTCTGGTTCATCAGGAAATGAGAGACAATGGTGAAGCTTCAAAGGGATGCTTTGTAACTGTATGTTGACTGAAGACACCATGTGACTTGAATTCTGATGCTGGAAATGTATAAAAGGGTGTTGAGATATGATTCTTTCTCTTTCCTGCTTTGAGAATGCTAGAAGCTGTGTTCTGTCAAATAAAGCTGGTTTTATGACTGAAACTCAGCCTCGTTATTTGAGCATGCTTCTACAGTAGCACTATTAGTAACACCTCTGTTTACTAAATGATTCCTTTAATAAAGACTGCTATACAACAGAAAAAACTGTACAATATATTTGATGAAAACCTTTAGTCAGTATATGACTCATACAACCCTGCACTAAATTATGCAACAATCCACAGTTGTGTTTGAGCCTCTGACTCCAGCAATTCTAGTCAAACATTCACAATATCATTTTTGGAAAGGTTGAGGTAAAGAATCATTAAAAATATACTATAGGCAAGTTATAAATCGTGAGTACCTGACAGTAGCCCACAGCTGGATTGTGGTGACCATAAGCCAGTAGCACATTGTACAGGGCTTTCTGCAGACAGGGGTTAGATGTCTTACGGAAATTGACATTGTCAGGAAAAGTTCTGTTTAAATCTGAAAAAAGAGGCCATATAGTTAGTAGTCATGTTTGAAGAATCTCAGTTCATTTATTTTTGACATAATTCATATTTCTCTATCTCCCTGGCAATCAAGATGGAGTAGATGAAAACAAAAGCAAAAGAAGCAATTGGTCTCAACCATCGGTCAATCCATTATGTTAAATATTGATACCGAGCCAAATTTGGGGAAAATAGTAGCTGGGGGCTTCAGAAGCTGGCGGTGTAACTGCAGCATGCACCGACACCATGCCCTCCCTCCCATCAAGCCACTATCGGCTGGAAAGAAACTGCCAGGCTACCATTCATGGATATACAATTTATAGAGAAGAAAACCTGCTGTGGAGAAATAAGCCTGGGAATGGGTGTAACTTGAGATGTGATATGTACACAGGTATTCAATTTAATTAGCGTACTAATTGAGTTATATTGTTAGTTGGTGGTAGAGTAAAGACTGGACGAAAAACAGTCATAATAGCGAGGATAGTGGCCAGAGTCCCTTTCATGAATACACAGTTCTAGAGAGAATGAAGCTTAACGTAGAGAAAAAAAAAAATCATGGAGAAGTTGCAGATTTAGGCTGCGTGTCTACAGAGAGCATTTTTCCCCATTGGGAGTAACAATTTTCTATGTAGTCTAGCATTTAATGTGTTCAATGGCCACGGCACAAAAAAAACTCTTAAATATCAGTGGTTTATGCCACTGTGCTCAGGACAGTTAAAGTTGAAAAGAGCTCAACTTTTTTAGTGCTGCAGCACTCAGTAGTGGCATACCTCTATAACCAGCAGATCACAACCAGACTAAAAGGGCACCATGATCAATATTTGAAAGCAAAAGCTTGGGGGGGGGGGGGGGGGTTGCATGTTTTCTTAACAGTTTGACACAGTTTAGTGTAGTTAGTCTCAGGGCAAAATATGTGAAACACTGATGGAGCTGTGAGTGACAGGTCCAGTGGTTGCTAGGATACAGGGTGGAGACTTTTTTTTTTAAGAGCACCTGTAAAGTGCCCAGAAAAATGGTCTATAGCATTTTTATATGCTCAGTGGACAAGCAGCCTTAGTTGTGTTATGTCTACATATGCACAGTTATTCCGGCACATTACGAGGGGGGCTGAAAAGTTCATAGTGGTCAAATTTGACCAAATGTGGTTTATTTTTCAACTGCAGGAATCCAAGCGCTGCAACACCGATGGAAGAAGTGTGTGGATGGAAGGGAAGACTATGTTGAAAATAAACCACATTTGGTCAAATTTGACCACTATGAACTTTTCAGCCCCCCTTGTATATCAGATAAACTGCTGGCTGAGGAAAGAGTAATGAGACGATAAGAACAGCCATGTTAGCCAGCTAGTCAGGAAAGAGCTACAGAGTGTGTTTGCAAAAAAATGTGAAAAACTAGAGCAGGGTTGGATGCTATAGCTTGCAAGGCTGGGAACTACAATTGCACAACAAAAAAAAGTTATCCGACTGGTTGTGTGACTTGAGAGTGAGCTTATGCAAATTACTGTTAATGCACTGTATGTATTTAAGCTGCTGCAACTAAAGGGGAGTTGGGGGGGGGGGGCAAGAAATGATAGTCACATTAAGTAACAGGGCATTCATCAAGATCCGCCAAAAAAGTCTGGGTCAGAGAAAACAATTTAACAGGCCCAACTCTACAATTCAGCTGAAGCTAAAAACCTTTCACCATGGTCTGAGAAATATATTCATAACAAAATGTGTTTAGAGGAAAATATATGAATTCATTTTACAGGGACTTTAAAAGTCTACCTTGCACTAAACAGTCCATAAAATGTGTAAACATTAACTTAAATACAAGAACTTTGTGACTTTACACCTCAGAAGGTTGAAGCACGAAGAAAATGAAATTCTGGTTCAGTCTCCACCTGGTCAACACTAGACACTACTCAACATCTATCAACTACTGTTAATAAGCTGAAGGAAGGGGCACTTTTCATCAGTGGGCTGGTTCTCAGTTTCTCAAGAGGGAAACTAAAAGTAAAGCCTGTAACTTATATGACTTGACTCATAGTGTTAACCTGTTTTGTGTACAGCGGGGAAAATAAGTATTGAACACATCAACATTTTTCTCATTAAACATATTTCTGATGGAGCCGCTGACCTGAGATTTTCACCAAATATCAGTAACAACCCAAGTAATCCATACATACAAAGAAATACAAGGCAAATGTGTTCAGAAAACAAGTTATATTTAATAAAGTGGAATGACACAGGGATTAAGTATTGAACACGCTTGGTGAAATTTAATTGATATTTAGTAGAAAAGCCTTTGTTGGTAATAACAGCTTCCAGATGCCTCCTGTATGGAGAAACTAGGTACAGGCATTACTCAGGAGGGATTTTAGCACATTCTTCCACACAAACAGTATTCAAATCTTGAAGGTTCCATTGGTGTCTTCCATGAATTCTGATCTTCAGTTCGTTCCATAGATTTTCAATTGGATTCAGGTCAGGTGACTGACTCGGCCATTTGAGCAGCTTTATTTTCCTTCTCTGGAGCCACCTGAGAGTTTCCTTAGCTGTGTCTTTGGGATCATTGTCTTGCTGAAATGTCCACCCTTGTTTCATCTTCAGCATCTTGGCAGATGGCAACAGGTTCTTATCAAGGATGTCTCTGTACATTTGTCCATTCTTTTTTCCTTCAATTATATGAAGTCTGCCTGTACCATGTGCTGAAAAACACTCCCACACCATGATGCTCCCACCTTCAATCTTTACTGTTGGTATGGTGTTTTTGGGCTGATGAGCAGTGCCATTTCTCCTCCAAATATGCTGTGTGTTGTGGCATCTAAAAAATTCCAATTTTGGTCTCATCTGACCAGACTATATTCTCCCAAAATTTTACTGGATTGCCCAAATGTTATGCAGCAAACTTCAAACGACCTTCAACATGCATTTTCTTCAGTAATGGAGTCTTGCGAGGTGAGTGGGCATAGAACCCATGTCAGTTGAGTGCATTACTTACAGTGGTGAAAAAGTGTTTGCCGCCTTCCCGATTTGTCTGCTTGTCACACTTAAAGACCATCAAACAAATTTAAATATTAGACAAAAATAACACAAGTAATCACAAAATGCAGCTTTTAAATGAATGTGTTTATTATTAAGGGAAAAAAAATCCAAACCTACACGGCTCTATGTGAAAAAGTGATTGCTCCCTCAGCCTAATAACTGGTTGGGCCACCCTTAGCAGCAACTGCAATCAAGCGTTTGCGATAACTGGCAATGAGTCTTTTACAGCACTGTGGAGGAATTCTGGCCCACTCATCTTTGCAGAATTGTTGTAATTCAGCCACATTGGAGGGTTTTTGAGCATGAATCGACTTTTTAAGGTCATGCCACAGCATCTCAATCGGATTCAGGTCAGGACTTTGACTAGGCCACTCCAAAGTCTTCATTTTGTTTTTCTTAAGCCATTCAGAGGTGGACTTGCTGGTGTGTTTTGGATCATTGTCCTGCTGCAGAACCCAAGTGCGTTTCAGCTTGAGGTCACGAACAGATTACCGGACATTCTCCTTCAGGATTTTTTGGTAGACAGCAGAATTCATGGCTCCATTTACCACAGCAAGTCTTCCAGGTCCTGAAGCAGCAAAACAGCCCCAAACCATTACACTACCACCGCCATATTTTACTGTTGTGTATGATGTGACATGGCTGTTTGACCCAGGAGACAGACACTGACACGAGTAGACTATTTTGACAATTATTTATTGAATTAGGTGTGTAATGTGTGTGAAGGTGTGAGTGAGTGTGATGCTGTGGAACCGCTGGGGCTGAGCGAGTCCCGCCGCGACCTGGCAACCCTGGAACACACAAGCACAGATAGATTAGTGCTGTTTGCAGTACAAAGGTGTAATGAAGAGTACTGCTTACTTGCAGGTGGCGCTGGAAGGCTCGCACTGGCTCTGCGGCTCACAGTGGCTCGGCGTGGGTGACGCTGAGTGCTGTGGAGAGGTGGAGGAGTGCGCAGCCGAGGCTGATGACGGCTCAGCGGCCGCCATGACAGTACTCCCCCCTCTAGAGGTGCCTCCAGGCACCTGCCCCATCTTACCTGGATGCGCCGGATGGAAATCGCGGATGAGTTGTTTATCCAGAATCAACGCTGGGCGAATCCAGGAACGGTGCTCAGGACCAAACCCCTCCCAGTCCACCAAATACTGAAGACCCCGACCCCGACGACGGGCATCCAAGATGGCAGTAACTCCCCAAGCCGGGTGGTCGTTGATCATCCTCGGGGGGGGGGGGGGGGGGACGCCGCGGGGGGCGGGCACAGGGGGTCGGAGATGTAG
This sequence comes from Pholidichthys leucotaenia, assembly GCA_020510985.1. Lineage (NCBI taxonomy): Eukaryota > Metazoa > Chordata > Actinopteri > Cichliformes > Pholidichthyidae > Pholidichthys > Pholidichthys leucotaenia. The sequence goes on from CM035837.1 coordinate 285,962,813, forward strand.
GGCTTCACCTGGGAGACATGAAAAGAAGGGCATTTTGCGCATGGAAGGAGGGAAAGCTAGGCGCACAGTCACAGGGTTAATAATACGAGTAATCTCATACGGACCGATGAAACGCTTAGTCAATTTGCGTTTCTCGGCCGGCACATTGATATTTCTTGTGGATAACCAAACCTGCTGCCCCACCTGATAATCCGGCGCAGGTCTCCTATGACGGTTAGCCACCTGAATATTGCGTTCCGCAGTCTTGAGGAGGGCTCTGCGGGTGATGGTCCAAATCCGGCGGCAGCGTTTGGCATGAGCCTGCACAGACGGAATGGCCACCTCCTTCTCCTCCTCCGGGAACAGCGGGGGGGTCATACCCCAGAGATGCCTTGAACAGAGACACTCCCGTTGCTGAGGACACTGTGGCATTGTGTGTGTACTCAATCCAGGGCAGGAACGTACTCCAAGATGAAGAACAGGACGAGATGACGCAGCGAAGCACAGCCTCCAGCTCCTGGTTGGCTCGCTCGCACTGACCATTACTCTGTGGGTGGTATCCTGAAGAGAGACTCGCCGTGGCCCCCAACGTCGTGCAGAACGCCTTCCAGACCTGGGAAACGAATTGCAGGCCCCGATCCGAGACGATGTCTGCAGGGATGCCGTGAAGGCACACCACATGCTGAACCAGGAGGTCCGCAGTCTCCCGGGCCAAGGGCAACTCCCGGAGTGGTACAAAATGGGCGGCCTTGGAGAAGCGATCCACTATTGTCAGCACAGCGGTGAAATGGTCCGAAGGGGGCAGGCCTGACACAAAATCCAGGGCGACATGGGACCAGGGGCGAGAAGGGACCGGCAGAGGATGGAGAAGACCTGCCGGGGGGAAGGATGACGATTTCCCAGTAGCGCACTGAGCGCAGGCCTGGACATAGTTGGTCACATCCCTCCTCAGCCCTGGCCACCAGAAGGCTCTCTGGAGCAGGCTGACGGTGCCAGAGATTCCCGGATGGCATGCCAACTTGGAGGCGTGGCCCCACTGGATAACTTCACCCCTGACCAACGAGGGGACGAACAAATGGCCCGGGGGACCCTCACCCGGGTCGGGCTCATTCTCCTGTGCCTTCCTGACTTTGTCCCGGATCTCCCACATGAGGGCGCCCACCACACAGGATGCTGGCAGGATGGTCTCGTCATGGTCCCCAGACGGCTCTACCTCGAACTGCCTGGAGAGGGCGTTCGGCTTGGTATTCTTGCTCCCCGGCCGGTAGGTGATGGTAAAGTTGAACCGCCCAAAGACGAGAGACCAGCGCGCCTGGCGGGAGTTTAGTCGCTTGGCCGTCCGGAGATACTCCAAGTTCTTATGGTCTGTCAACACAATGAACGGCTGGGCAGCCCCCTCCAGCCAGTGCCTCCACTCCTCCAGGGCGAGGTTGACAGCCAGCAACTCCCTGTCCCCAATGCCGTAGTTCCTCTTGACGGGCGTCAGCCGGTGGGAGAAGAAGGCGCACGGGCGAATCACCCCGTCCACGGGGGAGCGCTGGGAGAGAATCGCCCCAGAGTCTGAGGCGTCCACCTCCACCAAGCACTGCAGATCCGGGTCCACCTGGGTCAAAATGCGAGCAGAGGCGAACTCCTCCTTCAGCTTCCCAAACGCTGCGGCAGCCTCCTCACTCCAGCGGAAGGGGGTCTTAGGGGACGTAAGGCTTGTCAGGGGGCGAGCGATGATCTCGAACCTCGGCACAAACCGACGGTAAAAACTGGCAAAGCCCAAGAACCCCTGTAACTGCTTTCTGGACGTAGGAGTGGGCCAATGCACCACCGCCTTGACCTTGGCCGGATCCGGGCGCACTTGGTTATGGGCAATGATGAAACCTAAAAAGGACGTTGTATTCGTGTGGAATTCGCACTTCTCGGCCTTGACGAATAGCTGGTTCTCCAGGAGGGGCTGCAGGACCCGCCGAACATGCACCTGGTGCTCCTTCAACGTGTATGAGAAGATCAGGATGTCGTCCAAATACACAAACACGAAGGAGTTCAGAAAATCCCGGAGGACGTCATTGATCAAACGCTGGAAGACGACCGGAGCGTTGGTTAACCCAAACGGCATCACAAGATGGAAAGCCATCTTCCATTCGTCGCCCTCCCTGATGCGCACCAGATGATAAGCGTTGCGAAGGTCCAGCTTCGTGAACCACGACGCCCCCTGGAGGGAGTCAAAGGCCGAGTTCATCAGGGGCAATGTATACTTGTCCTTGATGGTGATTTCATTCAAACCCCGGAAGTCGATGCAGGGGCGCAGGGAACTGTCCTTCTTTCCCACAAAGAAGAAACCTGCCCCCACCGCTGAAGAGGATGGATGATTCCAGAGCTGAGGGACTCCTTAATGTACGTGTCCATGGCCTCCCACTCCGGAGCCAACAGGCTGTATAATCGACTCGCCGGTAATAGGGCCCCCGCCCGGAGGTTGGTCGCACAGTCGTAGGGCCGGTGGGGGGGGAAGGGACAGTGCCCGTGACTTACTAAATACCATTCCCAGATCGTGGTAGACCTCTGGTACTCTGGGCAGATCTGGAGGCGGAAGTGTGGGCGAGGTCACCGAGACCGAGGGGGCACACGCTGCAGACCGGAGACAGGCGCTGAGACAGAAGGAGCTCCAAGCTGTAATGTTTCCCGCCTGCCAATCAAATGTGGGGTTGTGAAGGCGTAGCCATGGATAACCCAGGATAACAGGCGACGTGGAGATGGGCAGCACCCAGAACCAGATATCCTCCCGATGGTTTCCAGAGGTAATCAACGAAACAGGGGCTGTCTGGTGGGAAACAATGGTGAGCGAGGTCTTAGACAGCATGATAAGGTTGACAGGCGGGTGGAGTGGTTGACAGCTGAGGCCCAGCTGGGTTGCCAGGTCTTCAGAAATGAAGCTTTGCTCAGCCCCAGAGTCAATAAGAGCGTGTGTTGTGTGTTCTCTGTGCTTGTAGAGTAGTCTAATGGCTATGAGGCAACGGGTGAGGGTTTTTTTCTGGTCTTTGTCCGTGAGTCCCCCTACTGTGACCCACGGACCTCCCCTTTTTAACCGGCAGTTACACTCAGCCACCCCATGGGACTCACTACCACAGTAAAAGCATAGGCCCAAATCCCTTCGGCGCTGCCTCTCAGCTGCCGAAACACCCGACTGTCCTATAATCATCTCCTCCTGCCCCGGAAGTCCGTCCAGCGGGGGCAGAGCCGGCAGGGATGGCTGAGAGGAGCGGGGGCGTGGTTTAACCGAGCGGCTGGCAGGCCTACGTTCTGCTGCCCGCACCTTCAGCCTGTTATCAACACTAACGGCTAGTGAGATTAGTTCACCCAGTCTGTCAGGTTTCTCCCGTGCCGCCAGCTCATAACTCAGCTCTGAGCTAAGGCCGCAGAGAAAAATACTACACAGCGCTGAGTCACCCCACCCCACCTCTGCAGCTAAAACCTGGAAGTCCACAGCAAAATCGGCTGCAGATTTACTGCCCTGCTGAAGATTTAATAGGCGGTCAGCTAACACCGCATCCCGATCCGTGTGATCAAAAATCTCCAGGAAATCTGCTACGAATTGTTGGTAAGTTAATTGAGCGTAGCTGGGTTTCGCCATGATCACGTAAGCCCAAGCTAACACTCTGCCCTCGAGCAGATTGGAAATAAACCCGATTTTGCTATGATCCGTGGGAAAATCACCAGGGACACGATGGAAAACTGTCTCACACTGCAGCAGGAAACCTCGTGCCTCCCCGAGCTTGCCGTTAAAGTGGGCGGGGGTAGGCACGGGGGTGAGGCGAGGTGAGGAAGGCTGGTGGGCCTGACTAGCCGGAAAATTAGCAGGGGCTGGTGACGCCCCGGCGACCGGGGAGGAACACCTGGAGTCCTTCCAGGCGGTCCATCCGGTTGTTAATTAAAGTTAATTGGTTCAAAATAACTGTCTGTTGATGGTGAATCAGGTCTACCCAGGTGCTAAGGGTGTTTAGACGGCGCAACAGCGCGCTGTCTGCTGGGTCGTCTTGACAGAGTCGTACTGACATGGCTGTTTGACCCAGGAGACAGACACTGACACGAGTAGACTATTTTGACAATTATTTATTGAATTAGGTGTGTAATGTGTGTGAAGGTGTGAGTGAGTGTGATGCTGTGGAACCGCTGGGGCTGAGCAAGTCCCGCCGCGACCTGGCAACCCTGGAACACACAAGCACAGATAGATTAGTGCTGTTCGCAGTACAGAGGTGTAATGAAGAGTACTGCTTACTTGCAGGTGGCGCTGGAAGGCTCGCGCTGGCTCTGCGGCTCGCAGTGGCTCGGCGTGGGTGACGCTGGGTGCTGTGGAGAGGTGGAGGAGTTCCGAGGAGGAGGAGTGGCTCCGTTATCCGGGGAGACTGGTCCGCCGCCAGGGAGGTCCACCTGTGCACAGAGGATTACACTTTGACAAGGTAAGTTACTTTGATTCTTACGTGGCAAAGCTTGGCGAGACTGCGTCATGGATGCTCTGGCGAGAGGATGAGTCCGTGACGCGTTGCGTGGCGAAGTAGGCAGACAACTCCGTGCTGAGCCATCAGAGACGCCGGCTTTTAAGGTCCGCTGATGATTGGCAGCAGGTGTGTGCGCAGCCGAGGCTGATGATGGCTCAGCGGCCGCCATGACATGATGTTCCTTTTCTGAAATGCTGTGCTACTTTTACGGCAGATGTAATGGGACACATACCTTCCAAAAAGTTAAACTTTTGTCTCATCAATCCATAGAGTATTTTCCCAAAAGTCTTGGGGATCATCAAGATGTTTTCTGGCAAAACTGAGACGAGCCTTTATGCTCTTTTTGTTCAGCAGTGGTTTTTGTCTTGGAACTCTGCCAAGCAGGCCATTTTTGCCCAGTCTCTTTCTTATGGTGGAGTCATGAACACTGACCTTAACTGAGGCAAGTGAGGCCTGCAGTTCTTGGATGTTGTTGTGGGGTCTTTTGTGACCTCTTGGATGAGTCGTCGCTGCGCTCTTGGGGTAATTTTGATCAGCTGGCCACTCCTGGGAAGGTTCACTACTGATCCATGTTTTCGCCATTTGTGGATAATGGCTCTCACTGTGATTCGCTGGAGTCCCAAAGCTTTAGAATGGCTTTCAGAATCAGAATCAGAATCAGATTTATTGCCATTGTTCATGTAGTACACAAACTAGGAATTTGTCTCGGTGCCATGCTGCAACATTAAAAACATGATGAGATAAAGAGATAAACTAAAAAACTAAAGGACTAAAAACATGCAATAAGTGTAGAAAAATAAGTAATAATAATAATAATAATAATAATAGTAATAATGAGTAATACTAGTCAAGGCAGTTTTAAATAAATTAGCAAGTAGCAGATAATATGGGGTACCACAGTGCAGTTGATAATGCAACAGAAAAACAGTGATGAATGACATGAGTCTGGTTGAGCTGCTGTACATAGTGCACGAGAGTCAATAAGTCACTTAATGTTCAGCAGTCTGATGGCAGAGGGGAAAAAGCTATTCATGTGCCGGGAGGTTTTAGTCTGAATGGACCGAAGTCTTCTACCTGAGGGGAGGGGGGCAAACAGTACGTGACCAGGGTGTGAAGGATCGGCTATGATCCGGCCAGCACGCCTCCAGGTCCTGGAGATGTACAGGTCCTGGAGAGATGGGAGCTTGCAGCCGATCACCTTCTCAGCAGTGCGCACGACGCGCTGCAGCCTTAGTCTGTCCCTGGCAGTGGCTCCTGCGTACCACACGGTTATGGAGGAGGTGAGGCTCGATGATGGCCGTGTAGAACTGCACTAACATCTTGGTGGGTAGCTTGAGCTTCCTCAGCTGCCGCAGAAAGAACATCCTCTGCTGGGCCTTTTTGATGAGGGAGCTGATGGTTGGCTCCCATTTGAGGTCCCGGGTGATGGTGGTGCCCAAGAAGCAGAAGGAATCTGCAATGGTGATGGGACAGCCTGTGATGGTGAGGGGGGGCAGGGGGGTTGTGACTTTCCTGAAGTCCACAATCATCTCCGCTGTCTTCAGAGCGTTCAGCTGCAGGTTGTTGTGGCTGCACCAGGACATCAGCTGGGCCACCTCTTTCCTGTAGACGGACTCGTCGCCGTTGGAGATGAGCCCGATGAGGGTGGTGCCGTCCGCAAACTTAATCAGCTTAACAGACTGGTGGGAGGAGGTGCAGGAGTTGGTATAAAGGGAGAAGAGTAGGGGGAAAGTACACAGCCCTGGGGTGATCCGATGCTGATGCTAACAGAGTCCGAGACAGACTTCCCCAGCCGCACATGCTGCCTCCGGTCCGTCAGGAAGTCGGTGATCCACCTGCAGAGGGAGTCAGGCACATCAAGCAGGGACAGCTTGTCCTGGAGCAGAGCGGGGCGGATGGTGTTGAATGCAGAGCTGAAGTCCACAAACAGAATCCTGGCGTAGGTTCCCGGGGAGTCCAGGTGCTGCAGGATGGAGTGGAGGGCCAGGTTGACTGCGTCGTCCACAGACCTGTTGGCACGGTAGGCAAACTGCAGCGGGTCCAGGAGGGGAGTGGTGATGGACTTGAGGTGAGACAGGACCAGGCGCTCAAAGGACTTCATGACTACAGAGGTGAGCGCTACAGGTCTGTAGTCGTTAAGTCCAGTAATCCATGGCTTCTTGGGGACAGGGATGATGGTGGAAGATTTGAGGCAGGTCGGCACATGACATTGCTTAAGGGAGGTGTTAAAAAGGTCTGTGAAGACAGGAGCCAGCTCTTTCGCACAGTGTCTCAGGGTGGAGGGAGACACACCGTCCGGCCCGGGGGCCTTGCGCGGGTTCAGTCTGGAGAACTGTCTGTGCACGTCCTGCTCACTGATGACAAGGGCAGGGGGGGAGGAGGAGGAGGAGGAGGGGGGGGGGCGCTTTTGATGAATTAGGGGCCGAGGAGGCAGTGGAGCTGGGTGGAGTGGGGAGTTGGACACAGCTGACGAGGTGTCAAAACGGGCGTAATGTTGGGACAGTTTTTGACAAAGGGCTTTGTCATCCTGACCTTTAGAAGCCTGAGGCCGATAGTTGGTGATTTGCCTCAGTCCTCTCCACACAGAAGCCAAGTCATTAGCAGTGAACTGCTGCTGGAGTCTCTCAGAATACACAGATTTAGCTCTCCTCAGCTCTCTGTTAAACCGATATTTGACCTCTCTGTAGCAGTCCCTGTCGCCACTTTTCAACGCTGCTTCCTTCTCCTTCCTGATCTGTCTGAGCTTGGCAGTGAACCAGGGCTTATCATTAGAGTACCTCACCCTGGTGCGCGATGGGAGAATGCTCTCCTCACAGAAGTTGATATATGAGTTCACAGTGTCCGTGTACTCATTAAGATCATGTGTGGCTCCTTTAAACATGTCCCAGTCAGTTATTTCCATGCATGTGTTCAGATTCTCTCCAGCTTCACTGGTCAATTTCTTTGTGGTGGTCACAACAGGTTTAGTGAGTTTTAGTCTCTGTCTGTATGTGGGGATGAGGTGGACCATCACGTGATCAGATAGTCCGAGCGCAGCGCGGGGAACAGCGCGATATGCGTCCTTCACTGTAGTGTAACAATGATCTAGTGTGTTCTCACCTCTGGTTGGACATTTAATAAACTGTTTGTATCGGGGGAGCTCGTGACTCAGATTGCTCTGGTTAAAGTCGCCTACCACAATAACCAGGGAGTCTGGAAAAGTCCACTCCGCATGTAGGATGTGATCTGCGAGCGCGCGCTGGGCCACGCGCGCGTCCGCGTCGGGAGGGGCGTACACAGCGATCAAAAAAAATGATACGAACTCCCGCGGGGAATAAAATGGCTTGCAGTTGATAGAAATTCTAGATTGGTAGAACAGTGTTGTGAAATCACCGTTACATCAGAGCACCAGCTGCTGTTAATGCAGAAGCAGACTCCTCCTCCAATAGACTTACCGGAGAGCTCTGTGACGCGATCAGCACGAAACAGCTGAAATCCCTCGAGGCTGATCGCGCTGTCCGGTATGTTCCCTTTAAGCCAGGTCTCAGAGAAACAGATGACAGACGAGGAAGCGAGGTCCTTAAATCGCATCAGCAGTCTTAATTCTTCTACCTTGTTCAAGAGAGAATTGGCATTGGATAGAAATATGCCAGGCAAGGCTGTTCGCGTGCCTCTCCTTCGCAGCCGAGCGAGAATCCCCCCTCGCTTTCCTCTTTTTCGCCGTCTTACTCTTTGAGCCAAACAATGAATCAGATCAGCGGCAGGAGCTAAAAATACTGGGAGAAGGTCCGTGGGAGTAAGAGTCCTGATATTTAATAACTCTTCACGGGTGTATGAGCTGGCAGACACACAATCGATGAACAGAAACAAACAAATTAAAAAAATTAAAGGGCAGCGAAACACCATGGCGACCACTGTGGGCGCCATCTTGGAAAAAGATGGCTTTATATATGGCTTTATAACCTTTTCCAGACTGATAGATCTCAATTACTTTGTTTCTCATTTGTTCCTGAATTTCTTTGGATTGCAGCATGATGTCTAGCTTTTGAGGATCTTTTGGTCGACTTCACTTTGTCAGGCAGGTCCTATTTAAGTGATTTCTTAATTGAGAACAGGTGTGGCAGTAATACGACCTGGGTGTGGTTAGAGAAATTAAACTCAGCTTTCCAAAGATGTGATAAACCACAGTTAATTTATGTTTTAACGGGGGGGGGGGGGGGTTGGGGGGAGGGAATCACTTTTTCACACAGGGCCATGTAGATTTGGATCTTTTTTTTTTTTACCCTTAATAATAAAACACCTTCATTTAAAAACTGCATTTTGTTTTTACTTGTGTTATCTTTGTCTAATATTTAAATTTGTTTGATAACCTGAAACATGCAAGTGTGACAAACATACAAAAAAAATGAGAAATCAGGAATGGGCAAACACTTTTCACACCACTGTAATTGTTTTCTTTGAAACAGCAGTACTTGCTAACTCCAAGCCTTTCTGGAGCTCTCCATGAGTGGTCTTTGGCTCTTGGATAACTCTTCTGATAATTCTTTAGACTCCTCTGACAGAAATCTTGTGAGGAGCTCCTGGTCGCGGCCAGTTTATGGTAAAATGATGTTCTTTCCACTTCCAAATGATGGCTCCAACAGTGCTCACTGGAACATTCAGCAGTTTAGAAATGCACCTGTAACAAATGCCATTGTTATGTTTTGCAACAATAAGGTTGCGAAGGTCTAGAGAGAGTTCTTTGCTTCTAATAGTTCTTTGTGGTGTGACAATCTGATATTCATAGACCTTTTTAAACGCTATCAGTCAGGACTTAACCAGCTAAAATTAATTTGCACTGATGGGGGATGGGGTGGCTTCCTAAATTTGATGGATTTCAGCTGGTTTCTTGGTGTTCTATACCTTTTTGCACCTCTTTTTCTTATGTGTTCAATGCTTATCCCCTGCGTCATTCCACTTTATTAAATATAACTTGTTTTGTGAACACAGTTGCCTTGATTTCTTTGTACATCACATTCCAAATTATTATGCAAATGATTGTCTCTGATTTTCCTAAGGATTCGATGCAAATGACAGTCAGTATAATTTTCAAGTCATCAACTGTTACAGCATAATTCAAATTTTATTGAACAAACCTCCCGATGATGACTATTTTTTTTTTGCAAAAACAAACACAAAAAACTCAAAATGCACTGTTCAAAATTATTATGCACAACAGAGTTTCAAAACATTTTATTGGTTGTAAACAACTGAAAATGGTTATTTGTTGAATTTGCAGCATTTGGAGGTCATATTTACTGAAATCAAAAACATCATAACAGCCGAAGTTACATGCTAACATAGGACTCCTGTGATATTGATAGAAAAATTCCATATTATCTATACTACTGATATCAATAATGTATTATTATATTTGAGAAGTATCAAACCTTTCATTTGCCATGTTTAATGTTTATATGTGCATTCCATATAGGATAAGTTTATATATTCTTGGCCTGTTTCTGTGAGCAATTTCAGCGAGTTCAGACTGACGATCAGTACATGCGAAAGGAATGATCTAAGCCATTTATTATAATCTCTTTGACATGTCCTGTTTCGGGTCACAGGAATGCACAGGAACTCCTCATCTTATAGATTAGTGTTTCATGGACATTCTGTTAGTTTTATGGATCTCATGTCTTCATGACCCATGTCTCCAGAGTGTCTTGACGTCTGCCTGGATAAGCTCAGTTATCAGGACTGTCCCGTTCTGTCCCTTCCCTTATCCTCATCCTCCCTCTCCTTTCTCCTACCTATATACAGTGGGGAAAATAAGTATTTAGTCAGCCACCAATTGTGCAAGTTCTCCCACTTAAAAGATGAGAGAGGTCTCCAATTTTCATCATAGGTATACCTCAACTATGAGAGACAAAATGAGAAAAAAAAAATCCAGAAAATCTATAAAAAATAAATATACCCTTTGTTGGCAATGACAGAGGTCAAACGTTTTCTGTAAGTCTTCACAAGGTTTTCACACACTGTTGCTGGTATTTTGGCCCATTCCTCCATGCAGATCTCCTCTAGAGCAGTGATGTTTTGGGGCTGTCGCTGGGCAACACGGACTTTCAACTCCCTCCAAAGATTTTCTATGGGGTTGAGATCTGGAGACTGGCTAGGCCACTCCAGGACCTTGAAATGCTTCTTACGAACCCACTCCTTCGTTGCCCGGGCAGTGTGTTTGGGATCATTGTCATGCTGAAAGACCCAGCCACGTTTCATCTTCAATGCCCTTGCCGATGGAAGGAGGTTTTCACTCAAAATCTCACGATACATGGCCCCATTCATTCTTTCCTTTACACGGATCAGTCGTCCTGGTCCCTTTGCAGAAAAACAGCCCCAAAGTATGATGTTTTCACCCCCATGCTTCACAGTAGGTATGGTGTTCTTTCTCCTCCAAACACGACAAGTTGAGTTTTTACCAAAAAGTTCTATTTTGGTTTCATCTGACCATATGACATTCTCCCAATCCTCTTCTGGATCATCCAAATGCTCTCTAGCAAACTTCAGATGGGCCTGGACGTGTACTGGCTTAAGCAGGGGGACACGTCTGGCACTGCAGGATTTGAGTCCCTGACGGTGTAGTGTGTTACTGATGGTAGCCTTTGTTTCTTTGGTCCCAGCTCTCTGCAAGTCATTCACTAGGTCCCCCCGTGTGGTTCTGGGATTTTTGCTCACCGTTTTCGTTATCATTTTGACCTCACGGGGTGAGATCTTGCGTGGAGCCCCAGATCGAGGGAGATTATCAGTGGTCTTGTATGTCTTCCATTTTCTAATAATTGCTCCCACAGTTGATTTCTTCACACCAAGCTGCTTACCTATTGCAGATTCAGTCTTCCCAGCCTGGTGCAGGTCTACAATTTTGTTTCTGGTGTCCTTTGACAGCTCTTTGGTCTTGGCCATAGTGGAGTTTGGAGTCTGACTGTTTGAGGTTGTGGACAGGTGTCTTTTATACTGATAATGAGTTCAAACAGGTGCCATTAATACAGGTAACGAGTGGAGGACAGAGGAGCCTCTTAAAGAAGAAGTTACAGGTCTGTGAGAGCCAGAAATCTTGCTTGTTTGTAGGTGACCAAATACTTATTTTACCAAGGAATTTACCAATTAATTCATTAAAAATCCTTCAATGTGATTTTCTGGATTTTTTTTTCTCATTTTGTCTCTCATAATTGAGGTATACCTATCATGAAAACTGGAGACCTCTCTCATCTTTTAAGTGGGAGAACTTGAACAATTGGTGGCTGACTAAATACTTTTTTGCCCCACTGTATATCAGACTTAGAAGAATGGATCCTTTAGAGATTCTAGGTGTGTCTGAATGTCATGCCTTGTAACCTCTCCCCCAAGGTGGCCAATGGGGTGATTGCTTATATTTTTTGTAATAAATGTACATGAATTCAACTTTCCGCCTGATTATTTGACTTTGAATAATTTAAGCTCAAAATTATTCTAACAGATATAACCTTCACAATTCTTACATCTGTTGAAATTGTGAGTTTTTGGAGCTTCTGCTTGAATTTCTTTGCAAGATATCAGAATAGCCTCCCACAGCTGCTGTTTTGATGTGAACTGCCTCCCACCCTCATAGAGCTTTTTCTTGAGGATGCTCCAAAGGTTCTCAATAGGATTGAGGTCAGGGGGGGATGGGGGCCACACCATGAGTTTCTTTCCTTTTATGCCCATAGCAGCCAATGACACAGAGGTATTCTTTGCAGCATGAGATGGTACACTGTCATGCATGAAGATAATTTTGCTAAGAAAGGCACGGTTCTTCATTTTTGTACCATGGAACAAAGTGGTCAGAAACTCTACTGTATATACTTTGCTTAGGTCATTTTCACACCTTCAGGGACCCTAAAGAACCCTTCCAGCTCTCTCCCCATGATTCCGGCCCAAAACATGACTCCGTCACCTCCTTGCTGATGTTACAGCCTTGTTGGGACATGGTGGCCGCTCAAACAAGGTCTGTAAGTGGGACAGGTGTTCTGCCTTGGACGTGCTGGCGACTAGAATATTGTTTAAATAGAAAAAAATAAAAAGGAGGTCACATAGCACCGAATCCATCAGGAGCTGGAGGCCAAAGGCCAAAGGGCATACGTAAAAACTCAAAGAGCCCAAAAGGGGTGATCACCACTATCTTAGGGATGTTTTGTGGGTGGACAGGTACCTGATGGTATCCCCGGACCAAATCTACCTTGGAAAAGATCACCTTTGATGATTTAATAAAATTGTAATCACGATTCTTGGGTCACGATTCCATGATAATCACCAAATTGCGATAATAGAGTATCACGAGCCCATATACTTTAAATTTTTTCACCTTATTCAACCTCAAATTATGTCCCAAAGTAAATCTTTTGACATCTCTTTCATATAATAAAGTGTGCTTAGGGCTTCATTTTCCACAGAGACACATCTTTGCACACAGGGAGGATGGTGGACTGTGTTTACAATTGACTCCCACTCTAGATACACCTAGCTGACTCTGTGGACTTAAAAAGCAGCTGAAAACTTTTTTATTTCACAAGGATTTGAGGTTCAACTGCTTTTTAATGATAAGTGATATTTTAAAATTATTTTAATCTTGTGTTTAAACTTGTTTTTGTATTTTTTTTTTTTTTTTTTATTTAAGTTTTTGTAAAGGGTATACAGGTCGTTACAGCAATGCAGTGTTTACATTTTCATCACATGTTCCCTTATTTTCTGATATCTGACAACATTGGAAGATTAATTCTTACAACACCCCTTTTTTTTTTTTTTAAAGTGAAAGAAAAAGTGAAATTAAAGAGAAAAAAAAACAAGAAACAAATAACAAAAAAAAAACCAAACCAACCAGTAAAAAACAAACAAAAAGAAAAAGTAAGTAAATAAAGATAAAAGAGCATCTGAGTAGCCTTGGAACAAAGAGCGGAACCATTATTGAAATGGTATTTGTCAAAGATTAGATCTAATGGAAAACACATATGCGGTCCAGGGTTGCCAAAAGTTCATGAACACATCCATGTCCTGTCTCAGTGCGAATGTCAACTTTTCCATCGAGTAAATGTCTTGGATCACGTTAGTCCAATCTTCAGGTGTAGGACAGTCCTTCAACATCCATTTTTTAGTTAGAGCTTTTTTGCTTGCCAATATTAAAACACTGAATAAGTATTTTTCTCCTCGTCTTTCCAGTGAGTCCGGTAGTAAACCCAAATACAAAGTTACAAAAGAAAAGGGAACTGTAATTTTGAATATTTTCCCCAATATTGTCTGTACCTTGGTCCAATATTGGTGGATAACTGGGCATGACCAAAACACATGAAAATGATTTGCAGTCTTTTCACCACACAAGCGCCAACAGTTCAATCCCTTATGGGTAAATTTGTTTTGTGCAGGTGTTCTGAAAAATCTTGCCAAGTTTTTCCATCCAAATTCTCTCCACTGCAGGGATGAGGTACTTTTCCATTGCTGTTTATTTAGCTTTTCCCATATTTCCAGTTGTAAAGTGAAATTCCCCTCTTTTTCCCATCTCTCTTTTATATAAGATGTGTTGTCTCCTTTTAAGTCTTGAAGACCTTGGTATATTTTAGAAATGTATCTGATCCCTGGGATCCCTTTATATGCCATTAAGAAGACCTTCAGAACACCTGACTGGGCCCTTTCCAAAACCTCCTTTTTAAGTATATTGTTTATGTGGTGTCTAAGCTGGAAGAACCTGTAAAGGTCTTGATTTATTAGGCCTTGTTTTTTCAAATCTTCAAAACTTCTTAAGATTTGCCCTTTAAAAAAATCGTAATATTTTATCAGCCCTTTCTCCTTCCATTTTTTAAATCTGGTGTCTGTTTTATTAGGAGTAAAGTCCTGATCATAGGCGATCCATTGCAGAAGTCGATAGGGCTCTTTAGTTTGATTCTCTCTGACTATCTTAAACCAAATTTTTAGCGGGGTCTCTATCCACGGGTTAGTGTTATTCAAAAGCTTAGGTAAGACATTGTTCCCTATTATCGCCTGTAGGGGGATGTCACTTGTTATTTGGCATTCGATCTCCTTCCATTGTGCAGTGTAGACTGGGTTACATATCTCTACTAAAGTTTTAATTTGTGCGGCTTTAAAGTAGTCCCTGATATTTGGCAGCGCGAGCCCACCTTTGTCTTTGTTTAGCTGTAGGGTTCTATATCTGATTCTAGGTCTCTTGCCCTGCCATATGAATCTTGAGATCCTTCTGTCCAGCTCCTGCCATGTTTTTTTGGGAGGTTCTACCGGTATTGTTTGGAAAAGGTATAGAAGACGTGGAAGTATATTCATTTTGACTGCTTCAATTCTTTGTGCAGTACCCAAGAATGGTATCATATTCCATCTTGCTAGGTCAGATTTTATTTTTGTCACCAGTGGATCATAGTTTAGTGATATAATTTTGTTGAGTTGTTTCGGGATATTGACCCCCAGATATTTCATAGATTCCGACTCCCAGTTAGTTTTGAGTTTGCTTAGTGAATAATGATTTGGGTCATAGTTGAATGTTAAAACTTGGGTTTTATGCATATTTAATTTGTACCCCGATAAATCTCCATACTCTGAAAAAACTGAGGTTAGTTCTGGTAAAGAAGTGTCCGGCTGCCCTAGGTATATTAAAATGTCATCAGCAAAGAGTGCTATTTTATGTTCCTTCTGACCAAGTGTAATACCTTGAATTTTTTGGTTTTGTCTTATCCATTGGCTCAGAGGTTCTATGAAGATTGCAAAGAGCAGTGGAGACAGGGGGCAGCCCTGACGACATCCTCTTTCCAGTTCAAAAGATGATGATAAATTACCGTTAATCCTTATTTTAGCTGTTGGTTTTTTATATAATGCCTGTATAGTTCTAATGAAGTTGTTATGAAAATTGAAACTGGATAAGATTCTGTATAGAAAAGACCAGTCAACCGAATCGAATGCTTTTTCAGCATCTAATCCCAATATGACTGCATTTAAGTTATATTTTTTTATATGATGAATTATGTGTAAAGTGCGTCGAATGTTGTCTTGTGTCTGTCTTTGTCTTATAAAACCTGTTTGGTCTAAATGAATTAGGTCTGTCAGTATATTTTCTAACCTTTTGGCAAGGATAATGGTAAAAAGCTTATAGTCCTGATTTAGTACACTGATTGGTCTGTAGTTGGAGCACTCTAGTTTATCCTTTTCAGGTTTAGGTATAACTGCAATGACCCCTTCTCTCCAGGAGGGGGGGATTTCCCCTGTGTGGAGGACATAATTAAATGTTTTCAGGAGGAGAGGAGATAGTTGCTGTTTAAAGGTTTTGTACCACTCTGCTGTATAGCCATCAGCTCCTGGGGATTTGTTAGCTTTAAGTTTCATAATTGCTTTTTCCAATTCTTTAGGATGTATTTCTGACAGTAGTATTTTATTTTGTGACTCCGTAAGTTGGGGAAGGTTTAATGTGTTTAGGAATGCCTCGGATGCGTTTTTATGTTTTTTGTGGGAGTATAAGTTCTTATAGTAATTCTCGAAGTTTTTAAGAATATCCTGAATTCTGAATTTTATTTCCTTTGATACTGGGTCTCTGATTTTGTAGATTGCTCTTTCTGTTTGATGTTTCCTCAATTTATAGGCTAGCAATTTTGCCGATTTACTGCCTGCTTCATAGTATTTTTGTTTCAGAAATGTAAGTTTCTTCTGGATTTCTATTGTGTAGATCTCATTTATTTGGTTTTTAATTTCCTTAATCTTGAGCGAGTCAGTAGAATGAGTGTTGCCTTTGTGTTCTTTTTCTAGGTTCCTAAGTTCTGACTCTAATGTGGATAGTTTTTCTTGTCTTAGTTTCTTTTGGGTTGCCAGTTTTGCAATAATCTTTCCTCTTATTACAGCTTTACATGCATCCCACAGTATTAAAGGGGATACTTCTCCATTATCGTTATCTTCCAAATATCTGAGAATATCTGATTCCAATTCATCTTTCAATGGTCCTTTCAGGACATTTGAATTTAACCTCCAAGAAAATGTATTATTTGTGTATTTTTGGATATTTAAGTCCATGTAGATCGGACTGTGGTCGGAGAGATCCATCAGTCCTATTTTACATGTTTTTACTCTTCCAATGTCTCTATTAAACATAAAAAAATAGTCAATCCTTGAGTAAGATGAATGTGGAGTTGAGTAAAATGTATAGTCTTTTACACTGGGGTTGAGTTCCCTCCACACGTCACAGATTCCCAATTCTTTTAGTAGCATCCGAGTCTTCCTGTTTTGGGTGTTATTTTGATGTGGGGAATTACCAGAAGCATCCCAGTATGGATTCAGTCTAAGATTGAAGTCCCCACCACATATCACTAAACCTTGAGCTTTAGTTATCATTAGGTCGAATACATTTTTATAAAATTTCCAGTTAGCCCCTGGGGGAGCATACACATTCAGCAGGGTGATATCTTCTCCCTCTAGCCGCCCAGTTACCAAACTGTATCTCCCTTCTTTATCTTTGTGTTCTGATTTTTTTTCAAATGTAATTTTGGTTGATATCAATGTCGCTACTCCCCTCCTCCTCCCTGATTTATATGAAGATGAAGAGATCATTTTAAACCCTTGTCTACTGAGTTTATTGTGTTCCACGTCTGTTAGGTGGGTTTCTTGTAAAAGTATTATTCCTGCTTTGTCTTTTTTCATTTTGCCTAGAATCTTGGATCTTTTAACTGGATTCAGGATTCCTTTTACATTATATGAAATTATTTTGGTTACACCCTGTTTCTCCATTGTGTTGTTTTGTTTAGTATAACTGTGTGGTGGCCCTCTTTTGTGCTACTCAGAAACTGAAAGAACATTAAAAACAAGAAATACATTAAGAACATAGTGTAAAAAACTTTAAAACAAAAAGCTGTCATAAGTACTTCCTGAGCTGAGGTCTTTTTAAAGACCCTGTAAGAGCCTTGATGGAGTGAAGGCTCTGAGGGAAATTCCTCAAACTCTGTTACGTGTTGAGGGCCCTCTCTTACCACTGAAAGTAGTCCCATGCTTTTAACGTGAGTTTCAGAACCCAATCCAAACTTGTAATGATTTTTTTTTTTTTCCTTTTATGCCTAAACCCTGTGAAATTGTGTGCACCCTCCCACCCCCATCACATCAAACATTCACGCAAAAACAGTATTTGTTAGTATGAGGAGAACATGTGGATTATTGTCACATTTCTATTTTAACAAGTTTTTTTTTTTTTTATTACAAAGACTTATTTGTTTCAAATAATATGATTGTTCCATGAAATGTTTTACCACATGCTGAATATGCATCTCCTTTAATGTTTGTTACCTTGTATGAGGGGGGTTGGATGTGCGGATTGATTCAAGAGAAAAAAAAAAAAAAAAAAAAAGGTCGCTATTCCAACCTGAAAACGGATAGTTTATCCGCGACGCTCTGGTGCTGGGTTTCCCGCTGCTGGTCCGTGGATTTTGAAGGTCTTTGTGTTGTCCATGTTTGCGTTTTGATCTTCTCACTCGGGTCTGCTGCGGGTTTAAATACCGTTACCGGGAGGCCTCTTTTCGCCATGTCAGCTGTTGCTTCTTCCGCCGAATTATAGAGACACGTTTCATCGCCGTAGAAGACCCTTAACTTCGCAGGAAATGGTGTCTGAAAGCGCAATTTCTTCTCTCTTAACACCTTTTTCGCGTCATTGTATTCCCTGCGCTTTTTAAGGACCTCCGGGGCGTAATCGTGTTCCACGTAGACTTTTCTCTCCTGGTGCATAAATCCTTTTTTCTGCCAGGCCAGTCTTACAACCTCTTGTTTTATTTTGAAATTGGAAAATCTTACCAACACCGAACGTGGGGGCGCTTCCGCCGCCGGCCTAGCGGCTAATGAACGATGTGCCTTTTCTATCTTCAAATCGGTGGTTTGTGGAATATCCAATTTCTCTCTTAGTAAGGATTCCACGCATTCTGCCATTGAGTTAAAACCATTTTCGGTTCCTTCTATCAGACCATGAATTCTTATGTTGTCTCTTCTTTGTTTTCCTTCTTGGTCGGTTAGCTTAGCCTCTATAGCTGCTTGTCTTTTGCGTAGGTCTAGCACAGAATCTTCGAGCACTTTTATTCGATCCTCTGTTTCCAAGATTCGGTTCTCGGCCTGGTCCACTCTGCTGTTTGTCCTTTTCAATTCTTCTCTGAATTCCCGAAATTCGGCCGTAACATCTCGGCGAAATCGTCGTAGCTCCTCAAATAGTGATTTCAGGCTAACCCTTTTGTTAGCTATCACCAGTTCCTCGTCTTCTGAACGGAGATCTTCCAGTTCGGATTCTCCGGCCGATACGTGTCCTGGCCTGGAGAATTTCAGTTTCTTCTGTTTTCCTTTAGACATGATGATTTTGTCTTTTGATTTTCACTCCTCCAAAAATCCGTTAAGTTTGATTTTCAATGTGTTATCCTGGATTGGGTCTGAGAACTTCAGTGTTAAGCTGCAGTCGCCATGGCGTCCAGCGTTTTTGTATTTTTAAAATTATTTTTATCAACTTCCTTTTATTCCAGTTTATTGTGCTGAGCTCTGTGACTACATGTCTTTGAAAAGCACTTCATAAATAAACTTTACTTGATGCTCAGAGAAAAAGCTCCATGCCAGTGTCTCTTTAGCTTAGCCGTTGCTAATGCTGCTCTGAGCCGTGTGCTGGCCTGCCGTGTTCTGGGTGTTTTTTTTCCTTTTTTTGTGCAGTGCTTCTTGCAGGTTGTGTATCATGTCAAGGTCTTTCCTTCCATCTTTGTTATAAAATCCAAAAAAGGCCCGACATTTAAGCTATCTTTGAGCCAACTGCTTCCTAACTTTCAAAGCTGGCTGCAAATCACCTAGGCAAGCTATGACTTCACTTGACTGGGTGCTTGCTTTACATTATCTAGTAGACTGAAAACACCACTGATTAACTGATAACCCAAAAGTATATTGTTGCCAGTACCAAGTATCACGATCCATCACTGAATCGATCTTTTTTCCCACCCCTACTAAAATCCTATTTGCATACTAATTTGGAATGCGGTGTATGTATGGATTACTTGGGTTGTTACTGATATCTCGTGAAAATCTCAGGTCAATCGCTCCATCAGAAATATATTTAATGAGAAAAATGTTGATGTGTTCAATACACATTTTCCCTTTGTATATTTTCATCTTAATTCTCAATCTCTGCCTTTTCTTTATCCCACGTGTAGACTTTACTCAGGTGGACAGTCCAGGTAACTTAACAGCTGCTAAACTACATATGAAGACCTGTGTTAGTACTTCTAGTTGAGGTTCGAGTAATTTATAAGTCAGTAAGCCCCTTGTTCTTATTGAAAAAGACAAATTGCTGCAATAACAAGTTTTGACCCTCAATGCCATCCTGTCTCTGGACAAGTTGCTGTAAGTCTCTCATCTTGCTGCCAACATACTTCAGACTCATCCATGTTATGCTACAGAGGATTAGGAAAGTCTTTGTTCTGCTCAGGAGAGTATATACAAGCAGGACAAAGTGCTACCAAAGTTGTTTGGGAGCATTCAAACGTCTAAGAGAGTAAATGTGAAATGGTGTGTAGCCTGACCTGTCCTGATGGTGTCCACAAGTTTGGGATCATGCTGGGCTCCCAGCAGGGACTGGTAGTGTCCTGGGTTCTTCTCTAGCTGCTCTTGAGCCCCACTGGCTGCCATCCAGATCAGAGTCCGGTGCTCATTTGGAATCCCTTTGCGTACATAACGTTTCACTGAAGGAGAAGGAAAATGTTTGAATCTAACTTGAATTGTCAACATAAGTGACACGAGGTGTGATCAATACTGGTGTATTCAGTTACACACTCACATTTGACATTTCTCTGCACCTTGTTTTTCCCCTTCAGTAGTTTTGACCACTTGATAGAGCGTCTGGTGAGCACAACTAGATACTCAGACATGAGCTCCTCATATAACTGATAGTCAAAGTCGTCTGAGCGCTCAAAGCCATATGGATCCACACTGGGTCAAAAAGTACAAAATTACACACAACTTAAAGGAATTGTTTGAATATGGTATATCACAAATAATTATCAGTATCTCTAAACACTCATATCATCATAGTATTGTAAAACAAAGACTGACAAAGTCTTGGTGGAACAGTGGTTAGCACTGTGACAGCACAGTAAGACCGTCACAGGATCGATTCCATCCCTGACCATTGTGGGTTTGATCCCACCCATGACTATCAATGACCCTTATGTGTGGAGTTTGCATGTTATCCCCATGTCTGCGTGGGTTTACCTCGGATACTTCGGTTTCCTCCCACAGGCCAAAAACATGCAAGTTAGGAGACTCTAAAGTGGCCTTAGGTGTAAATGTGTGTGTGTGAATGGTGAAGGATTCGCGCTGTACCGTGGCTGCCTCATCCATCCAGGTGGATGCCCTGAATTTCCCACTGGGGATTAATAAAGTATACAAAATACAAAAAAGGGATAAAAAAATAGAGTGGTAGTAGCTGACAGACATGTTGGCTGGCTACAGCTACAGTCTGACTCCACACGAAAACGTTGAGGCTGAAGGTGGCTCAGCCTAATGAGTTAGGTAACAAGATAATCTTCATACAGCTTAACCCAAGACCAAAGACAACCCTGCAGAAGAAATGCACATGCACACTAACAGTGCAGCAGTTCACGGCATCTGTGTTGCACCACATCAAAACACATCTCATTGTGCTGGAAACTGCATGAAATTTGCATATACTTTATGGCAAGAAAATTATCGCTATGCAAATGTTATGTTTATCTTAAGAGAGTGGCCTTGTTGCCAAAACAAACAAAAAAGTACACATTATTATCACTGTGGGATTTTGCATTGCCACTGTGTGTTTGCCCATTATAAAGACAGCTTGACACAAGTGATAGTACAGCATTGAGTCTGTATGTAAACAGATGAAAAAATTATTTCAAGGTCAAAAATATGACTAAGCTACAGTTATTCAGGTTTTATACATCTAGATAACAAAATGAGGTCCTCATAGTTATTAGTTTTGTTTTATTTAGTAATATAAAAAGATGCACCACTTCTACCAGTATTGATTTTTAGAACAAGCTAATGCTATTAGTAATCAGATGAAAAAATTATATATTTTATTAAATGTAAAAAGTATGTGTTCTACATCAAAACAGCATGTTACATTGATACAAAATGTCCCATTATTTTTTCTGTTTCTTTTGTATTTTTTGTATTTTTAAATTTCCTTCTAGTACCACTGTAATTCCACAAGAATATCATAGAGTTCACAGTTTTGTAACACAATGTAAATATTCATCACTGCATGTCCCCTTAATTATCCAAAGAGCTAATATCAATGCAAAAAAAAAAATATTAGTGGACACAATTGCTTGAAGGATATATCAGTCCATCTTTGTGAGGGTGTTTCTACGTGCACAGACCTTAAAATGACAGGGTGAAGTAAATGTTAGTAGCAGGTAAGATTTAACAGTCAAAAATGACTACCTGTGAAGAAGTTTGATAAGCACCTCTCAAATTTTTAACCAAGAAGACCAAAAAAAAATTCCCTAAGTGTATGTGCATTTGAAAGGTTTTACTTGGGGATTTGCAATGGAAGTGTGTTTCTTCTTCTTCTTCTTTTAGATTTGATCGGTGGTTGGCAACCAGCTCACAGGTGCATCACCGCCACGTACTCTATGCTGACCTCACAGTGTATCTTCTTCTTCTTTTAGATTTGCTTGGCGGTTGGCAACCAGCTTACAGGTGCATCACCGCCACGTACTTCACTCTATATCATCACTCTATCTGGTCAGGAGCTGTAGTCATCAAAGCCATCAAAGGCAGGCATCAATCACGATCATAAGACTCGCTATGACATCATCAAAGATCAAAGGCAGGCATCACTCACTCATGATCATAGGACATCAAAGGTCAAACACAGGCATCACTCACGATCATAGGACTCGCTATGACATCATCAAAGATCAAACGCAGGCATCATAGGACTCCCTATGCCATCAGCCTATGCCATAGGCCTTCATATAGACACCATAGGCCCTATGGTGTCTATATGATGACATCATCAAAGATCATAGGGCTTGCTATGACATCTTCAAAGATCAAAGGCAGGCATCACTCACGATCATAGGACTCGCTATGACATCAAAGATCATAGGACTCCCTACGACATCATCCAAGATCAAAGACAGGCATCACTGAACGAGTCCTGACGCGCTTGCTTACTGCTTTCTACGGGCATGCAGAAATACTTGCTTATACTTGGTTTCTACGGGCATGCACAGGTACGCACTAGTATTACTAAAAGCAAAACATACGCCATAGCACTGTGTGTCGCACAAAATGTGATCATCCTATTTTATCCACAGTGTTGGCAGTGTATGCTGTATCTATGCATTTAAGTTATCGCGTGATTACGGTTTCCTATCCAAACCAGGCAACTTTTTTGGCCATTAATGTCAGTCAGATGTAAGCTAGCGGTCAGCAGTTAGTGAATTCTTTACATTCCTACGACTAAAGGGATAAATTAACCCTTATTCTCTCTAAACATGTACGTTACTTCATCACATATGAATTCCCTTTAGTAAAAGCCTAACTTCTATACATTTTACAACATGAAGTGAAAAATTACGTTGCCACGGTTACCTGCCCACTCTCTCTTTAGCTCTACCGTTGGCGGCGGCAGAGCGGCTTCGGTTGGTCCTTGTTTCGCTCTTCTCCATGGCTTCTTTTTTTCTTATCGTGTAGTTTTCGCTCAGAAGAACGTATCACTCTACGTCAATAAAGGCAAAAGTCGAAGTTGGGATAAGTTAGCCTTATTAACTCTAATCTGATCCATGTTTGAGTGAGAAGAAGCGCGACGGGAGAAGAGTGCCACTTTTTCTGGGGATTAACATTACTAAAGTGGCAAAGCCGCGAAAATACAAACAACTACAAAGTTGTCTCAATGGCGATTCTGTAAATGTTTGCAAAAAGCCGTGCTGAGCATGCGGAGACTGGCCGAGTTTTATCGCCATCCACACATGCACCTGTTGCTGTTCCCTGGCCAGGCTACAAACTGAAAAAACACGTGGAATCTACTTTTTTCTTAGCGTAGTCCGATCTGTGTCATATCTGTGGTTAGGTTCTTCCATCGTTGTTCGGAGATCAAGTCCATGGACGATCTTGGAAATGTGACGTCTTCTCCGGGACACACGCCTCAATCAAAGACTTTAATGCTGCTTTCGAGGTATTCACGTAACTTTCAACTTCAGCAGACAGATACTCTTAACACACTGGGTCTTATGGTGCATTCACGTGTCTGGGGGGGGGGGGGGGCGGGCAGACTGAAAAAACTTGTGTTTTGTGTTTAGTTGTTTAACAAAAATAGTGGCATATCGATGTCATTGATGGGTAAAACGCTGATTTAATCAACATGTAGATCAGTGAAACTGAGCCAAGTGTTGTGGGGCAACTTTTTAAAATCTAAACTCATTTATATCAATTTATCAAAACTATCCACCATTAGCTTTGGCTTCAGCCTCACGAATTTGTGGTATTATTAACAGTTTAAAAGTAATTTCCAGCAATCATTATCTGTTTATTTTTTAAGAAACTCGCTCAACTCTTAATATCTTCATAATTTCCACTGCAGGCCATACTTACGGAAGCCCGTTTAGGTCATACTGTGGAGATGTGTGGAAGGACGAGGCTGAGTGTATTTCTCAAGACCAGTTTTATTCACAATCACATTCTCCAACATCCAAAAACAGAAAGAGTCTGGAATCCCCCAACATCTGTCCCTTTAATACCCCAGGACATCAAAGCACACAGTCACATGGTCTTTTCACCCCAAATCACAATGCATCCCCCTCCAGGTCTTCTCGTCTCCACCTAAAGTCCTGGTGGTCAGGAAATCTCTCAAGGCCATCTCTCTGCATACAAAAGGCCAGACTTCACATCCTCCTGTTATCCCTAGGAGGTTCAGACCTTTTGTTCCTCTGAGACGTGAAGCATATAATAAGCATACAGTAACACACATGTGAAGCATATGAAACCACATATGTGCACCACAATACATACATCCTTTTAATTTTCATTGTTTTCCCGAGATCACACATTAATTTCAAATGTTTCCTCGTGATCTCGAGTTAAAGCATCTGACATCATTTTAGCTGAGCAGTCTATCATTTTCTGCACTTCTTAATATGTTTTCCTCTCTACAATTATCTTTTAAATTAAATCACGCTGTTCTTCTGAACAATGTCTGGAACTATGGCGATGCGTATTGGTGTAACGGATGCCAACTAGTACTGTTCGGCGTAGAACGTTAGTAAACCTCCCTCCCAAAGCCTCATACAGTATCGGTAGCGCTGAGCTATCGGTCGGACCTTTAGCTCAGCGCGATCGTGCTGTGTCTCCCATGCTCGAACTGTGTTAGTTGACTGAGAGGTCGCGGGTTCGTGTCCCGTGTGGGGCGAACTGCGCAGGATGACCTCAGTCACAATGGTGCCGTGAACCCGGGATGGGAGTGAGGTTTAAGGGGGAGAGTGTAACGGATGCCAACTAGTACTGTTCGGCGTAGAACGTTAGTAAACCTCCCTCCCAAAGCCTCATACAGTATCGGTAGCGCTGAGCTATCGGTCGGACCTTTAGCTCAGCGCGATCGTGCTGTGTCTCCCATGCTCGAACTGTGTTAGTTGACTGAGAGGTCGCGGGTTCGTGTCCCGTGTGGGGCGAACTGCGCAGGATGACCTCAGTCACATTGGCAGCACGATGGTGCAGTGGTTAGCACTGTTGCCTTACAGCTAGAAGGTTCCTGGTTCAAATCCCCAGGTTGGCAGGGGTTGGAACCTTTCTGTGTGGAGTTTGCATGTTCTCCCTGTGCTGCGTGGGTTTACTCCGGGGGCTCCGGTTTCCTCCCACCATCCAAAGACATGCATGTTAGGTTAATTGGTTGTTCTAAATTGTCCCTAGATATCCGTTTCCTATAGGCCCTTAGAATAGAGGGTTAGTACTAGTGAAAGCGCTTTGAGTGGTCTTTGTGACTAGAAAAGCGCTATATAAGTGCAGGTTAGTTAGTTAGTTAGATATAGCAATGTATATTGTGGTTGTGTCAGCAGACAGCATCTCAGTCAGGAGGCAGTGGTTAGACACAAGAGAACAATGGGCAGGGACCTCGTAGGGAGTTGGCAGGAAGAGAGAGCTGGGGGTTTAAGGAAAATGTATGGTGGAGGTGAAATGTCATGCAGATGTGAGATGATCTGTGGAGTTTTAAGGGATGAAACCTGGTTTGGCTATTCAGTACTTTCTGTGTATGATGATGTGAGAGTGTGAATAAACTTCGTCTGATCGTAACTTGGCCTCATCATTTCCACAGAACGACCCATTTTACTCAGATTTTCAGAGAGAAGTCCACTATAACCAGCATGTACATTTGCTACCTTCATTCTTTAAATAAGGGCCAGAATGGATACCTGTTTTTCGCAGAATGAATAACCTCACTAATTCAGCTCCACACTGATATTATTTTTTTTTTAACACACTGCTATTATTATTACTGCTTTCTGGTGCTGATTTAATTACACAGAATCAGCAGCATGAGTGTCATTACTTTTGGGTCTGTTAGTTTTCTATTACTCTGCTACACCTTCTACTAATTTGCCATGTAGAAATATAATTTCTACTAAAACAGTGATTATTCAGGTTTGTAATGTTGGACTGCTATTACTCAGAACACAACTGTAAATGGAGGGATGGTGGGATTAATCTGTTAAAATTAGATGTAGATGATAAATTAGGAATAGCATATTCAAGTTAATGTAAGTAGATTGTAGAATTAATTTCTAACCAAAGCAGTAGATGAATGGTGCTGGCAGATTAACTAGAATCATTATCACGCTAATGGTATCATGCTATGGTCTGACTGATGGTATTATGCTGTGGGTCTAGGTCAAACTGACCAGCACGGTCTGTTCTTTCATCCATCAAGATCCCACAAATTATTTCAGTTTACAGCCAAAGAAAAATGGCTTACTACCCAAATATTATTTATGCAAAAGAATTATTCTTCAAAAGACAAAGTTATATCATCAGATTTGAATAAATGACAGTGGGTGAGTTTATGGCAGTCAACATTTTTTTTCCAAACCAGACTCATTTTTGTGACAGAAGTGGTGTATATTCCAAGAACATTTTTTTTATTTCCACAAGACAAAAGATAAAATTCACAGAGACGTGTAAGCTGATTGATTTTTTATTTTTTTTTAAGTAATTCAGATTTGGCACAATTTAAATGTTTTTTTTCTGTCCTTCAGCCATTTAAAAAAGATCAACTCACCTGAACTGTTAGAACTGGTAAAACATTAGAAATATTAATCCCCTATGAATGCTACATACATTTTTTTATCTATTGTCTTTTTGTCTATTTATGTACAGTATAGCAATCTCTGTTTTCAACATGGCAAAGTGCTGGCCCGTAGGCATTTAACTACACATCTGTTTATTTCTTACACTGTACATCACATTCATATTAGCTTTTAATACAACTATAACATGTTAAAGTTCCAGGTTTTCTCACTGAGACATTACAGTGTTATTGTGTCCCATGACATGTAAAGGAAACTGACACACCTTTTTCCAAGCAGAGAGCCACGTAAGCACAGTCACGTGTTCACACCTGAACCTCTGCTGGACAGTTCACTAAAAACATACCTGGTGACTCAGGTCTAATGCACTCATTTGAGTCAGTAGAAGTGTATAAGTACAGCAGGGAAAATAAGTATTGAATTCATCAACATTTTTCTCATTAAGCATATTTCTGATAGAGCCACTGACCTGAGATTTTCACCAGATATCAGTAACAACCCAAGTAATCCATACATACAAAGAAATCAAGGCAACTGTATTCACAAAACAAGTTATAGTTAATAAAGTGAAATGACACAGAGATTGAACACATGAAGAAAAAGAGCAACAAAAAGTCATAGAAAACCAAGAAACCAGCTGAAATCCATCAGAATTTAGGAAGCCATCCCATCCCCCATCAGTGCAAATTAATTTCAGCTAGTTAAGTCCTGACTGATAGCCTTTAAAAAGGTCTGTGAATATCAGATTGTCACACCACAAAGAACTCACGATGGGGAGAAGCAAAGCGCTCTCTCTAGACCTTCACAACCTTATTGTTGCAAAACATAATGATGGCATTGGTTAAGATAAGATAAGATAAGCCTTTATTAGTCCCACAACAGGGAAATTCCAGGATTGCAACAGCACAGGGATAGCAACACTCAGAGCAACAATCAGAAGGCAAGAAAAAAAACAAGCAAGCAAGAGCAGCTAATATACATATGTACATATTACTATAAAATATATATATACACACACACACACACACACACAGACACACAGTGCAGAGCATTGTAGCTGGATGGAATAAATATATGAATATATAAACACACAGTGCAGAGCATTGTAGCTAGATGGAATAAATATGTAAATACTGCAGCTAGGTGGAATAAATATGCAAGTATATAAACACACACAGTGCGGAGCAATGTAGCTAGGTGGAATAATATGTAGATATATAAAAACACAGTGCGGAGCATTGTAGCTAGATGGAATAAATATATAGATATATAAATATAAACACACCCAGTGCGGAGCATTGTAGCTAGATGGAATAAATATGTAAATATATAAACACACACAGTGCAGAGCATTGTTGCTAGATGGGATGAAACAGCATAACCATCTACTTAGTTATCCTACATGGTATGATTATGTGCCCATACATATTCTCACCCTCCATAGCGACCGCTATTTTCCTAGTTGTATGCCGGAGGGGACCACTGTGTAAGTCTATTGCATCTTTTGCATTCAAAAAACTATTAGTTTGTTACATCTTTTTGCTATCTCTGCGAGCAGCCCTGCTTAGGTTGTACAGTCTGACAGCCGTTGGTAGGAAGGACCTACGAAACCTCT
This sequence comes from Pholidichthys leucotaenia, assembly GCA_020510985.1. Taxonomy (NCBI): domain Eukaryota; kingdom Metazoa; phylum Chordata; class Actinopteri; order Cichliformes; family Pholidichthyidae; genus Pholidichthys; species Pholidichthys leucotaenia. The sequence continues at coordinate 285,991,192 of CM035837.1, forward strand.
CGGTTGTGCACCTGGGATGATGTAGTCTGCTGCTAAATGAGCTCCTCAGTGCATTCAGTATGTCCTGCATAGGGTGGAACTCGGACTCCAGCAGAGATGACAGTTTAGCCACCGTCCTTCTCTCTCCTATCTCCTCCACCGGATCAAGGCGCTGCCCCAGGACAGAGCTAGCTTTCTTAATCAGTTTGTTCAGTCTCTTCCTATCGGCTGCAGTAATGCCACTGCCCCAGCAGACCACTCCAAAAGTGATGGCTGATGCCACCACCGTGGCATAGAATGTCTTCAGCAGCGCCCCTTGTACACCAAAAGACCTGAGTCTCCTCAGCAGGAACAGCCTGCGCTGTCCCTTCTTGTAGAGTGTGTCAGTATTGTGTGACCAGTCTAGTTTATTGTTCAGATGAACACCCAGGTACTTATAGGATGTCACCATCTCGATGTCTGTTCCCTGTATATTTACTGGTGCTGTGAGGGGCTGCCCATGCCTGCGGCAGTCCACCACCAGCTCCTTAGTTTTCCTTGCGTTGATCTGGAGGCAGTTCCGATGGCACCAGTCCACGAAGTCCTGGATAAGCCCTCTGTACTCAGCTTCATCTCCATTGGAGATGAGGCCAACGATCGCAGAATCATCAGAGAACTTCTGTAGATGGCAGTGTGTTGTGTTGTGTGAGAAGTCCGCAGTATAAAGAGTGAACAGGAAGGGAGCCAGCACCGTTCCCTGGGGGGCCCCCGTGCTACTGATGATCGTGTCGGACACACAGTCCCGGGTTCTCACAAACTGAGGCCGGTTCGTGAGGTAGTCCAGGATCCATGATGACAGGTGCTGGTCCACCCCTGCGCGCAGCAGCTTGTCCTTCAGGATCATCGGTTGGATGGTGTTGAAAGCACTGGAGAAGTCAAAGAACATGATCCTCACCACATTCCCGGGCTTCTCCAGGTGGGACAGAGAACGGTGAAGGAGGAAGATCACCGCATCCTCCACCCCAATGCCATGCTGGTAGGCGAACTGGAGTGGATCCATCGCTGGTTCCACCAGGGGGCAGAGGTGAGCAAGGAGCAGTCTCTCCAGGGTCTTCATCAAGTGGGACGTCAAGGCCACCGGTCTGTAGCTGTACAGGTCTTTGGGGTGGGAAGTTTTTGGTACAGGTACCACACAAGACGTTTTCCACAGCTGTGGTACCCTCCCCAGCTTCAGGCTCAGGTTGAAGATGTACGTCACAATCCCACACAGCTGGTCTGCACAGGACTTAAGGAGCTTTGCGCTGATGCCGTCCGGTCCCGACGCCTTCCTCGCCTTGATCTTCCTCAGCTCCGTCCTCACCTGGGTCCTGGTCAGGGTCAGGATGGGGGGCTGTGTGTTGGGAGTGGGGGGGTGTTGGTGGAGTGGGGAGTGGGCAGCAGGACTTGATTTCTTTAGAGGCAGCAGTGGTTGTTGTGCAGTCAGGGGGGAGGGCGGTTGGTCAAACCTATTGAAAAACAGATTCAGGTTACAGGTGCATTTCTAAACTGCTGAATGTTCCAGTGAGCACTGTTGAAACCATCATTCGGAAATAGAAAGAACACTTCTACTTTTACTATAAACCAGCCACAACCAGGATCTCCTCACAAGATTTCTGACAGAGGAGTCAAAAAAAATATCAGAAGAGTTATCCAAGAACCAAAGACCACTAGTGGAGAGCTCCAGAAAGTCCTGGAGTTAGCAGGTACTACTGTTTTAAAGAAAACAATAAATAATGCACTCAACCGACATCAGCTCTATGCCCACTCACCTTGCAAGACTCCATTGCTAAAGAAAAAGTACAATGAAGCTTGTTTAGAGTTTTTGGGCAAGCCAGTAAAATACTGGGAGAATATAATCTGGTTAGAGATGAGACCAAAATCGAACCTTTTGGATGCCACAACACGCAACACATTTAGAGGAGAAATGGCACTGCACATCAGCCCCAAAACACCATACAAACAGTGAAGTTTGGAGGTGGGAGTATCATGGTGTGGGGGTGTTTTTCAGCACATGGTACAGGCAGACTTCATATAATTGAAGGAAAGATGAATGAGAAATGTACAGAGACATCCTTGATAAGAACCTGTCGTCATCTGCCAAGATGCTGAAGATGAAACGAGGATGGACATTTCAGCAAAACGATTCCAAACACACGGCCAAGGAAACTCTCAACTGGCTCCAGTGAAGGAAAATAAAGCTGCTCGAATGGCCGAGTCAGTCACCTGACCTGAATCCAATTGAAAATCTATGGAACGAACTGAAGATCAGAGTTAACAGAACCCCACAGAACTTTTAAGATTTGAAGACAGTTTGTGTGGAAGAATGGGCTAAAATCCCTCCTGAGTGTCACGATCTGAGCGCGGGGGGGATTCCACCGGGCTCAGTCTTTCTGCCTTTTTTTCATATTTGTACTGTGTTGTCATTTTGCCTTCCTGTCATTTTATCCTTGGTTACCTTGCTCTGAGTGTTGCTATCCCTGTGCTGTTGCAATCCTGGAATTTCCCCATTGTGGGACTAATAAAGGCTTATCTTATCTTATCTTATCTTACTTATCCTGCATTGTATCTCAGTATGATTTATTTTCCAATCTATCAATCAGTCAATCAAACTTTATTTGTATAGCACTGTGACGTTTGTGGGATTCACACAAAGAAAGAGGAGCAAGATGGTTGTGATGAACAGGCTTTATTTACACACCACCGACCCCCAACTTACTTCTGAGCACAGAGAGGAGGGGAGGTCATTCTCCCAGACCTCCGTTTCAATCATGGTTACACACATGATACATCTTGCCCTAATCCTGCTAAACACTGCTGGGTCATTATAACGCAGTTATAATGACACAGCAGTATAACTCAGTAATAACACATTTAATACACACACACAGCAACATTTTCAACTGGCAAAGCATGCTGGGAAATCCCTGCCCCCCTTAACATGGCCCTGACGTTACACTGCCCCCCCTGGACTGGTTTCTGTCCCCAGAAAATTCAAAGTCCACTTTCAGAAATCCAACGCGAGTCAGCCCGGTGCCGGGGCGGCATGCACGGGCCATCCAGTGTCCATCTGAGTCTCGGTCGGAATATCTGGTTGGGGTAGGGTTCCGGTTTGGCCACCAGCGGGCGGATGGACACATCTGACAGCCTCTGTAGGACCACGCACAGTCCCTTCCCTGGCAGCGGGAGTCCCATGCCCGCTCCGGCCGACTCCCACCGCTGCCACGTCTCCCAGGCGGCCGCTGGCCCGCGTCCATGCATCCAGCCCTTGCCGCGCCTGGAAAAATGGCTGGATCTCCGTCCTGCTCGTGCCGCTGCATCGCTGCTGCGCCGAGGGCCTCCGTGACGTCACCGAAAGGGAAAGCATCTGCGGGTGGCGGTAGGACACGCACAGTTCCTCCTCTGGCAGCGGGAGTCCCATGACTCCCACCGCTGCCAGGACCTCCCAGGCGGCCGCTGGCCCGCGTCCAGGCGTCCAGCCCCTGCCGAGCCCGGGAAAAGACCGGATCTGTCCTGCTCGCTCTGCTGCTGCTGCGCTCCAAAGGCCTCTGTGATGTCACCGCCGGGGGAAGCATCTGCAGGAGGCTGCTTTTTCTCCGTCCATGCCACCTCGCTCTAATTTAACGTTGGCGAGGGGCCAGTTTGTCGTGCGCTGCGTGCGGGGCAGTACCATGCGATGTACCCTGGCTCTGTGCAGCGGAAGCCCCCCTTCCTCACGTCGCCGCCGCTGTCTCCTTCGTGCACTCGCTGCTGTGATCTGCCCTAGCTCCTCCTCCCACTCGCTCTCAGCACGGTGGTTTCCTCCGATGACCAGTCGTTCAGCACAGCAGCCAACTCGACCTGGGCCCGGTGGTCATCCAACAGGTTCTCGCCGTTGTAGCGGGGAATCTTGGCCCGCTGCTGGACGGATGGGACGGTCATCTCCCGGTCAATCGCTGCTCCTAATTGCTCTGGAATCGCCAGCCCGTCCTGCCCTGAAAAGGGCGGGAAACGGGGCTGGTTTGCTCTGCTCGGCCCGTCGGGTCTGCTGCTCCATCCATTGCGGCGAACCTCTCCGGGGCCCGGCGTCTCAGCTCTACGCTCCGTTCCCAGCCGAGCGATGAACCGCTCTGGACGCCAGACCTCCGCCTGGATCCTCATCTTGCTCCATCCCCACTCCTGACACCAGTGTGACATTTGCGGGATTCACACAAAGAAAGAGGAGCAAGATGGCTGTGATGAACAGGCTTTATTTACACACCACCGACCCCCAACTTACTTCTGAGCACAGAGAGGAGGGGAGGTCATTCTCCCAGACCTCCGTTTCAATCATGGTTACACACATGATACATCTTGCCCTAATCCTGCTAAACACTGCTGGGTCATTATAACGCAGTTATAATGACACAGCAGTATAACTCAGTAATAACAAATTTAATACACACACACAATAACGTTTTCAACTGGCAAAGCATGCTGGGAAATCCCTGCCCCCCTTAACATGGCCCCGAAGTTACAGTACTTTTTAAACATTAGATGCTGCGCAAAGTGCTTTACATAGATTTGTAAAGCAAAAATGGTTTGTTAAAAGCCAAAATTTAAAAAGGTACAAAAAGAACTAAGAACACATAAAAACAGGAACTAAAAACCCATACTTAAAAACTGAACTAAACACATCAATAAGAAGATGAGAAAATTTAAGAACAAATTTCACCAAGAAGTACATAAAACAATGGAACATAAATGACTACTTCAGTAATAGTTATAAACAGGTTTACAGGACAACCCCTCACAGCACCAGTAAACATACAGGGAACAGACATTGAGATGGTGACATCCTACAAGTACCTGGGTGTTCATCTGAACAATAAACTAGACTGGTCACACAATACCGATGCACTCTACAAGAAGGGGCAGCGCAGGCTGTTCCTACTGAGGAGACTCAGGTCTTTTGGTGTACAAGGGGCGCTGCTGAAGACATTCTACGACACGGTGGTGGCATCAGCCATCACTTTTGGAGTGGTCTGCTGGGGCAGTGGCATTACAGCAGCTGATAGGAAGAGACTGAACAAACTGATCAAGAAAGCTAGCTCTGTCCTGGGGCAGCGCCTTGACCCAGTGGAGGAGATGAGAGAGAGAAGCATGGTGGCTAAACTGTCATCTCTGCTGGAGTCCGAGTCCCACCCTATGCAGGACATACTGAACGCACCGAGGAGCTCATTTAGCAGTAGACTACATCATCCTAGGTGCGCAACCGAGAGGTTTCGCAGGCCCTTCCTACCTACGACTGTCAGACTGTATAACCTAGGCAGGGCTGCTCGCAGAGATAGCAAAAAAAAAACGTGACGACCTAATAGTATTGAATGCAAAAGACGCAATAGACTTACACAATGGTCCCCTCCAGTATACAACTAGGACAATATCGGTTGCTACAGAGGGTGACAATATGTATGGGTACATATTCATACTATGTAGGATAACTAAGTAGATGGTTATGCTGTTTATTCCATCTAGCTACAATGCTCCGCACTGTGTGTTTATATATTTATATATTTATATGTACATACTATATTTGCTGCTCTTGTTTTTCTTGTCTTCTTGATTGTTGCTCTGAGTGTTGCTATCCCTGTGCTGTTGCAATCCTGGAATTTCCCCATTGTGGGACTAATAAAGGCTTATCTTATCTTATCTTATCTTAGGTTTATTAAAAGCCAAATTAAAAAGGTGGGTCTTGAGCCTGTTCTTAAAAACATCTATTGACTCTGTGGCCCTGAGGCTCTCTGGCAGGCTGTTTCAGAGTCAAGGACCATAATAGTGAAAGGAAGCTTCACCAAAGGTCTTGGTCTTGACTTTGGGAACCATTAAAAGGCCAGTACCAGAGGACCTCAGGGTTCGTGAGGGCTCATAAGATAAAAGCAGCTCAGATAGGTAAGAAGGCCCTAGACCACTGAAGCGTTTAAAAACTACTAAAAGAACCTTAAAATTGATCCTAAAAGCACGGGGAGCCAGTGCAGCGATTCTAAAACTGGTGTAATATGCACCTGCCCCTTGGTCCTCGTTAACGCTTGTGCTGCTGAATTTTGGAGCAGTTGGAGATGTGATATTCTTTTTTGAGGAAGACCAGAGAGCAGGGCATTACAATAGTCTATACGACTAGTAATAAAAGCATGCATCAAGACCTCCGTGCTGACAAGAGAGAGAAAAGGGCGGACTCTAGCTATGTTCCTAAGATGGTAAAATCCAATTTTTGTTACATTTTTAATGTGTGAAATAAAATTAAAGTCTGAGTGTAATAGAATGCCCACATTAACACAATGTGTGTTATGGCGCCCGTAGGGCCTACACCTGCTCCAGCTGCGCACACACCTGTGATTAATCACCAGCAGCCCTTAAAAGCCAGCCTGGCCTGCAGCTCAGCACGGAGACGTCTGCCACACTCAAGGAGGCACATCGCCCGTCCTCGTTCAAAGACTACAGCCACGGAGGAGCAACACAGCAACGCACGTAAGCGCTCCTCTGTCTTACCTTGTCAAGATAATCTCCCCTGTGCACAGGTGGACCCCCCAGGCGGCTGACCCCCTCTCCCCGGCGGAAGCTCAGCATCTTCCCAGCGTCAGAGTCACCTCCCCGCTTCATGGCTCCGGGCAGGACACTCACTCCCTGGCAGCTGCCAGCCAGGCAAGCAGAAGCTCTGTACCGCTACCTGCAAAGTAAGCAGCAGTTTCTTGTCACATCTTCTCTTGCTGGTGCAGCGCTAATCACTCTGCTCTGTGTTCATAGGGTTGCCAGGCGAAGCTCAGACCTGCTCAGCTCCAGCCCGAGTCCTGCACCGCACTACACGCTACACGTTCACACACTACACTTTCACACACGCACACATTACTCACTGGGTAATAAAAGGTTAACTTTATCTCCTTGAGTTTGGGTCTTACAAACATGTCAATGTGTAGGTTTTAGACCTAGCAATTCTGGTAGAAGTTTCTCTCTCTTGTCTTCAGGACCAATGATTAAAGCTTCTGTTTTGTCCTGGTTGAGCTGTAGGAAGTTCTCTGCCATCCATGACTTTATATCTAAAATACAGTTCAAAGGGGCATTAATTGGTTTTGTGTCATCAGGAGACGTGTCAATGTACAGTTGTGTATCATCAGCATAGCTATGGAAATTGATGCCATGTCTCCTGATAACATCCCCAAGTGGTAACATATAAAGATTAAAAAGTATTGGCCCTAAAACTGAACCTTGGGGTACCCCACACTTGATTTCAAGGATTGCTGAAGAACATGTATCCATACTTACAAAATAGCAACGATCTGTGAGATAGGAATGAAACCATTCAAGAACAGTACCTGAGAGGCCCACCAGGCGTTTGAGTCTGCTTAATAAAATGTGGTGATCTACTGTATCAAAGGCAGCGCTGAGATCCAGTGGCACCAGGACTGACAGTTTGTGGGAGTCCATGTTACACCTGATATCATTAACGATTTTTAAAAGGGCTGTCTTGGTACTGTGGTTTGTCCTAAAACCAGACTGAAATTTCTCAAAAATGTTGTGGTCAGTAAGAAAAATGTTAAACTGGATAAAAACATTTTTTTCTAAAACTTTACTTAAAAACAATAAGTTGGATACAGGTCAATAGTTACTGAGGATATCAGGATCTAAATTACTGTTCTTCAAAAGGGCACAGCCGTTTTAAAGGCAGCGGGGAAAACACCAGTCTGAAGAGATCAATTTACAATGTTTAAAATCTCATGTTCAAAGAATCCATGAAATGTTTTAAAAAGTGATGTGGGAATCGTATCTAAAAGGCAGGAGGTCAAGTTTACCTGGGAGAAAACTCTACCAATCATCTTAGCATCAACCAGGACAAAACAGTCCAGTGTTTCCTCAGCTAAACGTGAGTCCAAGATTCCATTAAAAGCAGTCTTCTGGTCAGATAAAATGTTGGATCTAACAGAATCAACCTTGCATCTGAAGTGGTCTGCAAAACTCTCACAGAGAGAGTCGGATGGCAGGTTTGTGTTTTTATTAAAATCTGGGTTGATTAAGTGATCAGTGGTTGCTAAAAGGACTTTAGGGTTATTGTTATGGGTTGAGATTATATTGGCAAAATACTCTGTTCTCGATGTCTTGACTGCATTATTGTATATTTTTAATTTATTCTGTAGTATTTGGTAATTGATAGTTAATTTGTTTTTCCTCCATTTCCTCTCAGCCATCCTGCACTCTCTTTTCAGTTGTTGGATTTGGTTATTTTTCCATGGAGACTTTGATTTATTCCTAACTGTCCTTGTGATTATTGGGGCAACTCTGTCAATGGTTGATCTTAATTTACTGTTAAAATTATTTATTTATTTATTTATTTGTTTATTTGTCACGGACAGTGCAATAAACATAGACACAAAAAAAAAATCTGATGTGTTGCACAGAGTGTATAGCATTAAGCTAATTTGCAACTCTTGTCCCTGGATGGGCTAACAGGTAAAAAGAGAGAAAGATAAGGAAAAAACAAAATGAAAACAGTATAAACAATATCCACATACATCAATGCAAACAAAATTATAAATACACAATATAAAAACCTGATTCACATTTGCCTATTACAGGCCTCCCTCCCTCAGTCACTCACTATAATCAAACACATTCATTCCTTCCCTTCATTCACTCACACCCTGCAGACAATCATTTCATACATGGGTACATTCTTGTTTATTTTTCAGCCAGTTTTTAACCTTTGTAGTAAATGTTTTAAAATCCGTTATTATTTTGATTTCATTTGGCATTGTATTCCAGATATAACTGCCCTTTATAGATAAAGCTGTTTGTCCAAATGTGGTTCTGCGGTGGGATATTTTACAGTTGTTGTTAACAGAACTCCTGGTGGCTCTGCTGCTGTCCTGTCTTTGGATGAATCCAACAAGTGGCTCTGGCGCTGATTTATGGAAACATTTGAAAATTAATTTCAGAAAACAGAGGTCAATGAAACTCTCAAAACTCAATAAATTATATATTTTTTAGAATATAACAGTGATGCCACCTAATCAACAATAAATTTATCAACAACAAAATCACATGATGTAGATGAAATAACTAGGGGACTGCTGCGTAAGAGTTTGATAAAATCAGCAGCCACTTCAGGTATCAGATGGCGCTTCCTCACAGTTTGCACCATCTATGTTCATTATAGTTTGTTAATTACATTTTTGAGGTTGTCTTTATTTTCTGCCATCCCATTATATTTGTATTCTGTTGTGTTCTCTCTCTCAGGGTTGACAGCTCTCAGTGGCTTTCTGGGGTTTTGCCAGGCGTGGGCATGGCCCTGTCAGCTGTCGACTCTGATCACTCACTCCTCTCTCATCACTCCCAGCTAGTCTAAATTGTTTCGTTGCTTTCTTCTGCCCGCTCAGGTAACCCACACCTGTGATCACTTGCTTCATTTTGTTTCAAGCCTTATTTAAGGGGCTGTACACTATTTTCCAGTGCAGCACCCTACTCTCAACTATCTATGATCGGACGTAAGTGCCTCTTTATTTTTTTCTCTGTGTATTCCTAGCATGTGTTCCACGTCTAATTCTCCAGGTTTAGCCGGTGAGTCTTCTCTGGTCTTTTCTAACTCGGTGGTAGAGCTTGAGTCCAGGCAAGTACTCTATTCTGTTCTTCCCTCTGCAGAGAAAACTTGTCTGATTTCTCTGATTCTGATTCTGATTCTGTCTGGCTCGTGGTGGGGGGGATCAGGTGCAGATGTCCTCTGCTCCTGAGTTCCCCTCGCTGGGCTCCACTGCTGCCAGTGATTCTTCTCTGGTCTTTTATCTGTGTTTGTCTTCTGAGGTGACCAAACTGAGTGAAAGCGCCCAGTTGGAGGGACTCAAGTCGCCCCGACCAGAAGTCTCCATGGGTGCTGCTTTGGCCCAGTCCAGGTTCTCCGTGGATGCTGCTTCCCTTCCTGCTGAGGTCATTGCAGGTGCTCCGTCCCAGCCCAGGGCCTCCGAGGGTGCAGCACTGCTCCAGCCCGGAGCCACCGTGAGTGCAGCTCCGCTCCAACCCGGAGCCACCGTGGGTGCAGCTCCGCTCCAGCCCAGAGCCACCATGGGTGCAGCTCCGCTCCAGCCCGGATCCACTGCGGGTGCCACTCCGCTCCAGACCGGAGTCACCGTGGGTGCCACAATGTCCCAGTCTGGGACCACCGAGGGTGCTACAGGTTTGCCTGATGCCATCATGGTCCCCCTCCTCTGCCTGATGCCGTCGTGGTCCCCCCTCCTCTGCCAGACACCGTCGTGGTTCCCCCTCCTCCGCCAGATGCCATTGTGGTTTTTCCTCTTCTGCCAGATGCCGTTGTGGTTCCCCCTCCTCGGCCAGATGCCATCGTGGTTCCCTCTCCTCACCCTGATGTCGGCTCGGGTTCCCCTACTTCTCCATCTAGCCCACCACTGGTTCTTCCCGTTGGGCAGCCACCTCCTGGATCACCCTTTCTGTTCAGGTGGCTAAAAAACTCTGGCAGACCGCCCAACAGACTGTGCCGCAGGGTTGGGTGGCCCACGTTCTCTGGTAGGCCACCCGACTCTTTTCATCATGCCATCTGCTGGGCCTGGGACTTTGGCCACCCACCTGAACTGCCCAGCTGTTTGATCCAGGGGGCCTAGGTGGTTGGGGTTTTGCCTGGTGTGGGTCCTGAGTGGGGACTTTGTTTTTTATTGTTTCCTCTTTGTCTGGACTGTGCTGGAATATTAATTCTGAAAGTTTTTTTATTTTCTCTGGTTTGGTTCGGTTCCTCCATGCCTGGGTGCCCCTCCTCCCACCCGGAGTGGGTTTTTTGTGCGGGGGGTTTCTTTTCTTTTGATGTTATCCTGGGGTATCTAGTCTCCACCCCTTGAGAGGGGGGCTCTGTCACGATCTGAGCACAAGGGGATTCCACCAAGCTCAGTCTTTCTGCCTTTTTTCATATTTGTACTGTGTTGTCATTTTAAGTTGCCTTCCTGTCATTTTATCCTTGGTTTCCTTGTCACTTATCCTGCATTGTATCTCAGTATGATTTATTTTCCAGTCTATGTTCATTATAGTTTGTTAATTACATTTTTGAGGTTACTTATCTTTATTTTCTGTCATTCCATTATATTTGTATTCTGTTGTGTTCTCTCTCTTGGGGTTGACAGCTCTCAGTGGCTTTCTGGGGTTTTGTCAGGCATGGGCATGGCCCTGTCAGCTGTCAACTCTGATTGCTCCCTCCTCTCTCATCACTCCCAGCTGGTCTAAATTGTTTCATTGCTTTCTCCTGCCCACTCAGGTAACCCACACCTGTGATCACTTGTTTCATTTTGTTTCTAGCCTTATTTAAGGGGCTGTGCACTATTTTCCGGTGCAGCACCCCACTCTCAACTATCTATGATCGGACGTAAGTGCCTCTTTATTTTTTCTCTGTGTATTCCTAGTGTGTGTTCCACGTCTAGTTCTCCAAGTTTAGCTGGCGACTTTTCTCGCCTTAGCTGTTGCTGTTTTTGGCTTCTCCTGTATCTTCCTGCTCCGATTAGTTTTGTTGGGTTTTGTTTGTTTATTTGTGTTCTTCCACTATTAAATTTACAACTCATGGCCGGCATTTGGTGCCTTTAATTCTGCCCTGAAGGGCAATTATGACACTGAGCAATTCCTGCGCCTATCTTCTCCATACAGGAGATGCCTGGAAGCTGTTATTACCAACAAAGGCTTTTGTACTAAATATTAAATGAATTTCACCAAGCATGTTCAATACTTATTCCCTGTGTCATTCCACTTTATTAAATATAACTTGTTTTGTGAACACAGTTGCCTTGATTTCTTTGTATGTATGGATTACTTGGGTTGTTACTGATATCTGATGAAAATCTCAGGTCTATGGCTCCATCAGGAATATGTTTAATGAGAAAAATGTTGATGTGTTGAATACTTATTTTTTATTAGAAATAAAACGTGCATAGACTGCAAAATAACAAAAATAAAATAAAAAAAGAAATCATAATGGCACTGTCTGCACTACCTGAACAATTTGTTGATGAAGGGGTTTTATATATATATATACTGTATATAAACTGTAAGTTGAAATTATCTAAAAGCCTTGCTCTTCCCACTGTGAGCAAAAAACAAGTCACTGGATGTCAATTTGTGTGCTGATGAGATTCTGAAGCAGAGATATTGTGTCCCTGTACTGTGTTCAAAGCTCTGCGATACTTTGTACAGCTGCTGTAACCTTGATAAAGAAACTGAGCAACACACAAACACTAAATCTGCCCCAACAGTTTCATGTGTTACTTCACACTTAATTTTTTATTTCTTGTTATATAGAAATAAGTGCTAAGACATCTTTTTGTGAATAGTACAAACACCAGTTTTACACATATATCTAGGCTGATAATAGTACAAATGTTTAACAACTGTGTTAAAGATGTATCACACTGTTTTCATGGTCTGAGATTGTGTGTTGTGTATTGAGGACTACCAAACTGCACATGCAACCCTTTCCAAATCAAATTACTTAAAATTTGATTTTGTAGCGGTTTGATTAAACCCCCCACAACACACAAACAGAACACAGAGACAGTCAGCTCGCACTCCTGGGGTTTGTTCCGCTGCACGCTGAGTTTACAGCCTTGAAGTTAAAGTGTTCATGCATTTTGCCCTTACTGTGACCTAGAGACTCAGATCAATATGTAGATGTGCTGGTTAGCCTCTTTGTCTGACACTTGGAGCGAGGTCTAGCTAATCTGCCCATTGTGATGTATGTCTTACAAATGCAAATACCTCCTGCCTGTTCTGTTGTCCCTTTGATTCATTCTAAACTGTGGGGTACGTCTCTTTGATGTATTGTTATGATCAAGTATTTAAGGTGCAACTCTGTAACGCAATCTCTCTCTCTCAATCTGACTTCAACCTCTGCTGCAGGACACAGATTTTGTGTCCCCTCTTCACTGAGAGCCTGAGGAATTCGGCTTCAGCCTGCTCACGCTATGGCTGGAGCCGAGTTCCCGTGACGGCGGTATGATTAATAAAACCTGCTTAAAACCACAGCACTGCTGCTTATTTTTCCATGCCGCCTCACTGGTGACCCCTCGAACACGCACACGTTTTGTGCGAAAGCAACCTTCCGAGCTGGACAGCCACACAGCTGCGTTGGTGACCCCGCCTGAAAGCACACGCTTTGTGCAAAGCAACTTCTGGTCTGGACCACTGCAGTGACCCGACGCTGAAACGAACATGCTGCCAGCGAACGCAACAGCTCCCTTCTGCTTCAGGGAGATTTCGACGCAGAGGTTCCAGGTTGAAACCCTCCGGAGACCACCCACGACCGGGAAAGCTGCAGCAACGTTTCATGGTGAGATCTGCACAACCACGCTGGACCGGCCGCTCTCACAGAGAGCGCACGCACCTCGTCCTCTCCACGACGGCAACCTCCAGGGCCGACGGGGAGCGCAGCGCGTGGAACTGAACGCACCATGGCCGCACGAGCGACAACGATCGTCTCCTCCCTCTCACCGCTCCAACGCAGCTGCACGAGCCCGGGGCACAAAGATCGTCTATTGCCTCGCGCCGCTCCAACGCGTCTCCACGAGCCCGAGGGACGGAGATCGTCTACTTCCTCACACCGCTCCAACGCAGCTGCATGAGCCTGAGGAACAAAAGATCGTCTATTCCCTCCCGCCACTCCAACGCATCTGCACGGGCCTGAGGGACTAAAGATCGTCTATTTCCTCTCACCGCTCCAACGCACCATGGCCAATCTACAGTAACAGCTCAACCTGGATTTTACCGGCGCCGTCTGCGCCGTTCTCCACCAAGTTTCTGCACCCTGACTCGCCACTCCAGCGGCCCACCCACGCACTAAACCCCCGCGCACGCATCGGGGAGTTACAAGGACGGCACATCACGCATGGGACAAGTAACGGCTCCACAGACTGCCTTCCTCCTTCGCCGCTGCCTTTCAGGGCTGCTCGCTCACCTGAGGCACGCATGCAGCATACTGGAAGGATTTGTTAACAGTCTCAGCCACGCCACAGACCGCCATCGTCCTCCGCCGCTGCCCACAGAACCTTCAGGGTTGCTCGTTCACCTGAAGCAAGCACGCAGCTCGCCACTGGATTTTTTAATGGTCTTAGCCACGGCACAACGGGATTTCAGCCGTCAGCTGTTCCCAGGAGCTTTGGGGTTGCTTCAGCACCCAAAGCCAACAGTCCCTATGCTTTGTTTACTTTTTCTCTTACAGCCGCTCCTGCTTTTCTTCATGGCCACGAGAGGAGTCAGAGACTAATTTTTCTTCTTGTGGACCGCTGCACGTTCAACGGGACCAGCCCTTCGACATTGCGGACCCACAAGCAATTTTTGCGCGGCTCAGGACGATTTCACAGCTCCTGCCGGCACTTACTACCCCTCCCCTCCCTCCCCCTCCGCCTGCAGCGAGCTTCTCCCACAGCTCGCTCACACAGATGGATCATCGAGGGTCGCGGCCCCCTACCGTTTCCCTCTTGGGGGGGAGCGTGTGTGGCGGTTCGTTTTAACCCCACAACAGACTAAGGACACTCAGCCCTCTTTTCTCTGTTTTCCTGCTACACTACTGAGATGCAATGTGCCATTCATGTATTTGTGATGCAAACATGCATGTATTGTGATGTAATGCGCCATTCGGTATAGTGTGCATATGGCTTGTCCTTACTGTGCTTTTTCTGAGCATCTTACATATGTAGATGTGCTTTGGTGTATTAATGTCTACAGGTAGACGAGTTTCTTCTGTCTCACCTATGTGATGTTAATCGTTGCCTTTCATGCATGGTATTCACATCGCGGAGCAGCAAACACTTTTGGTGCGACTACCCCCCCCCCCCTCCTGCACAGAGCTTTTCCCTGCTCGCTGCCCAGACTGCAACATCGAGGTCACGGTCCCCTACCGTTTCCCTCTTGGGGGGGAGCAGTGTAGAGGTTTGATTAAACCCCCCACAACACACAAACAGAACACAGAGACAGTCAGCTCGCACTCCTGGGGTTTGTTCCGCTGCACGCTGAGTTTACAGCCTTGAAGTTAAAGTGTTCATGCATTTTGCCCTTACTGTGACCTAGAGACTCAGATCAATATGTAGATGTGCTGGTTAGCCTCTTTGTCTGACACTTGGAGGGAGGTCTAGCTAATCTGCCCATTGTGATGTATGTCTTACAAATGCAAATACCTCCTGCCTGTTCTGTTGTCCCTTTGATCATTCTAAACTGTGGGGTACGTCTCTTTGATGTATTGTTATGATCAAGTATTTAAGGTGCAACTCTGTAACGCAATCTCTCTCTCTCAATCTGACTTCAACCTCTGCTGCAGGACACAGATTTTGTGTCCCCTCTTCACTGAGAGCCTGAGGAATTCGGCTTCAGCCTGCTCACGCTATGGCTGGAGCCGAGTTCCCGTGACGGCGGTATGATTAATAAAACCTGCTTAAAACCACAGCACTGCTGCTTATTTTTCCATGCCGCCTCAATTTAAGCATTTTAGCCTCCAGACACACTGAGAAACTAAGTAACAAAACTGTAATCCCCATCATCAGTACTCTTCAGGTTTAGGCTTCACATGAACTGATAATCTTTCATGCACCTTTTTCAGTATTGTATTGCTGCCACATTTGTTTGATCAGTTGGATCATTGCTGTCTGAAAGTCTTCTCATAGCAGCCATTGTGTAGCCTTTTCTACACAATCTTGAAACTTCAGTCACGAGTAACTAGCTCAACTTGGCTTGGTGTTTCCCAAACTGCAGACAGAGCCAAGGCTGTTGTACTGGCAGACACTGATGTCATACAGTTTTAAGACTTTCCTCTAACATCAGACTTTAGAACCTCCATTTTTGACTGCAACTGAGTCTGTGAGAGCTATTATGGCCTGATGGAATCCAGTAACATGCAGTGAGGTTTGTGGGTGGTGAGGCACTGGCTCTTTCAAAGTCAGATTTACAAATATATGAACACAACAGCATAAGCTTGAATTTAGTTTCATTTGAAAGTTTGCATGTTTCATGATCTGCTAAATGTACATTTTAAAATCTGATGATATAATTTATTAACAAAACAACTAAGGCATTTTACTGAAGTGTCTCTTGATAGAATGCGCAGTAAGTTTAAGTTCAGTTCTGCAATGCATGTCTAGAGCTTTTACTGTGAAGGGAACAAGCAGAAATAGTAGTACACACAGTTGCTTTATATTTACAGAAAGACAGTTAAAGTTCTGCTGACTAATGCCATGCCTCCATGATTTCATTTCATTCAGCTTTCTGGAATAGAAACAAAGTACATAGACCCTTGGCTACACAAATAAAATGTATTAAGTTATTTTACAGACAAATTTTTGGGGCCCAAAATTGGTTATAGACAACTTGTTTCAGGCCAAGGAAGAACTAAAAAAAGTCATAGTGGCTCAGAGAGCACATTTGCTGTGCGCCCTGTAGCTCCACAATTCAATACAAATTCAAGTATAAAACAAGTATGCATGGTCTTACCTTTACTTGAAAATGAAAGCCATCTGCCTATCCCTCTGGACAAAAATCTCAATGGCTTTGTTGTAAAAGTCCACCTTGTCTTCATTTAAGTCTCTGTCTCAATCGAAATTACTGTCAGTTTTGACTGAAAGTCCAATTTTGAGAATTTAGAAAGTTTAGCTCTAAATTCTTCCATTTTCAGTCTGTATAAAATAGAAGCACTAACGGAGTACTTGGTACTGTTGACTTTCTGATTTTATCTTAAGCTAATTTGGCGTTTAGTCTCGGCGTAGAAGAAGAGCAACCGGGACAAACTCCTGTGCCTACGGTGTTCAAGCACGCCCCCCCCTCATTGGAGCAACATTACTGCGCAGCCTCTGACCATGATTTTTCTTTCTTTCAAAGGTCTTTTTATTATTATTAATTGAAGTATCAATACAATACAAAGTATTAGAAATTTTCATTTTTGTTTCAACCAAACAGTAAAAAAACTAGAACTTAAAGCACAAATGTAAATGCTTCAAAGCACAAAAACCTTTAAATAAACAATAAAAAAAAAAAAAAAAATACAAAGAAAAATTGTGTGTGTGCGGTGGGGGGGGGGTAAAGGGGATATGAGCTACTCAGAAACTATAATCGTGGGTCTTTCAAAGAAATCAAGAAAACGGGCGCCCATAATTTATAGAATTTGTTTTCAGAGCCACAGACTGTATATCTGATTTTTTCTAAATCCAAACAGGACATTATATCTTTTATCCACTGTAAATGTGAAGGGGGCGAAGAGTCTTTCCACTTCAGTAATACAGCACGTCTGGCCAATAATAATGAAAATTTGAATACTTTTAATTTGGAACTTGGCAAGACAAGTTCTGGAGCCACACCAAAAATGGCGCATAATGGATCAGGTTTAATTTGATATTGCAGGACTTCAGACATAGTGATAAAAACAGAATGCCAAAAATTCATCAATGCAGGGCAGGACCAATACATGTGAAGCAAAGTGCCAGGAGCGCTACCACACTTTTCACAAGTTGGGTCTATATCCGAGTAAATACGTGCTAACTTAACCTTGGACAGGTGCACCCGGTGTACAATCTTAAATTGAATAAGAGCGTGACGAGCACACATTGATGCAGTGTGAACCTGGCCAAGAATAGAGTCCCACAGTTCATCAGTAAAAGTAAATTAAGATCTTGTTCCCAATTCAATTTGATAGCGGCCAGAGAAGAAGATTGTAAATTTGAAATTAAATTATATAAAACTGACATTACCCCCTTAGAAGTTGGTTTAACTAATAAAAAATCATCTAGAGGATTATCAGAAGGTTTTTGAGGGAATTGTTTTGTCATGGTTTGCACATAATGTCTGACCTGGAGGAAGCGGAAAAAATGTGTAGAAGTGATGTCGAATTTGGTGGAAAGTTGAGAAAAACTTGCAAATTGACCATCAAAATATAAATCCGCAAAAGATTTTAAACCTTTTCTGTGCCATATATGAAATGCACTATCAATAGTTGATGGGGGTAAATAAATGATTTGCGGCAATTGGACTTCTAATGTAAAAAAACTGAAGACCGAAATTTTTCCTGAATTGAGACCAAATTCTAAGAGACTGACGAACTACTTTATTATTACCCAAGTGTAGACAAAGCAAGGGGAAGTGTGTGAACCTAAAATTGCCGGTAAGGAAGTTTGATTGTCCACATGTGACTCCATAAGGATCAAATAGGTGATTTGGGTTCCAGATAAAAATGTTTCCAATATAACATGCACCTGATATTTGCTGCCCAGTAGTAATATTGAAAGTTAGGCAGAGCCATGCCACCACCACTGATTTGGGTCTTTGAAGAAAAACTTTCCTCAATCTCGGATGTTTACCATTCCAAATAAATGAGGTAATCAGAGAGTCCAAAGACTTAAAAAAGGATTTAGGATAAAAATGGGGAGACAATGAAACAAATATAAAAACCTTTGGAAGTAACCTTCATTTTTACAGAATTGATTCTGCCAATTAAAGACAAGGATAATGGGGGACCATTTGGAAAGTATTAACTTGCACTGGTCAAGTAAGGGGAGGAAAAATTATTTTAAACAAGTAATTAAATTGTTTAGTGACACATATCCCAAGATAATTAAAATGATCAATAACAACCTTGAAAGGAAAATTTTCAAAATCCTGAACTTGAATCTTTTCATTAATCAGAAACAGTTCACTCTTATTAAGATAAATTTTATACCAGAAAACCCTACTAAAAACTATCCAAAATATTAAGTATAGCGAGGTAATGAAGTAAGTGGGTTGGAGAGAAATGATAAAAATCATCAGCATAGAGTGAAACCCTATGCCTCGACTGCCACCCCTACGAATGCCTAGCAAGACCCGGCCTCCCACGGATTGCAATAGCTAACCGTCCAACCTGCCACAGGCAAAGAGCAACGGGCTCACAGGACGCTTGCCTCGTACCACGGTAAAGTCTAAAATAGTCAGAATAGCGACAATTAGTTAACACTGAAGCTAAAGGACTAGCATAGAGAAGTTTAATCCAGGAACAGAAGGAAGGACCAAAACCGAACCTCTCCAAAGTAAAAAACAAATACTCCCACTCAACCCTATCAAATGCCTTTTCAGCGTCCAAACTAATAAGACATTCAGGTATGTTGTGGTGAGGAGTATAAATAATATTAAACAACCGCCGCAAGTTAAAAAAAGAATGGCGATTTTTAATGAAACCGGTTTGGTCCTATGAAATTATAAAAGGAAGAATCTTTTCCAACCTTGAAGCTAACAACTTTGACAAAATTTTAACATCGGTATTTAACAAGGAAATAGGCCTGTAAGAAGCACAATCAACAGGATCCTTATCCTTTTTAAGCAACACAGTGATACAGGCCTGATAGCATGAAGGAGGAAGTGTCCCAGAGTCAAGCGACCCTGTAAAAACTTGACAAAGGAAAGGGGCGAGGTCATCAGAGAATTTTTTGAAAAAATCAGCGGAAAACCCATCAGGTCCTGGAGATTTTCCTGATTGCATGGATGATATTGCCAGCTGAATTTCTTCTTTTGTGATGGGAGCTTCTAAAATTTGCCGAGATTCTGAAGAAATCGAAGGAATATCAATGGAATCAAAAAAAATTTCCAAATCCTTTAAGTTTGTTGTATATTCTGAGGTATATAATTTGGAATAAAATGACCTGAAAATATCATTAATCACTTGTTGGTCAGATGTCACCTCTCCTTTATCTGTCCTAACTCCAGTAATAATTTGCTTAGCTCTAATACCACGCAGTTGATTAGCTAGAAGTTTACTGGTTTTTTCGCCATGTTCATAAAATTCACTCTTGTTCCTTATTAAACAACCTTCAATTTGTCGAGTAGAAAGTAAATTAAGTTTAGTTTGTAATGTCATACGTTCCTTGTACAGAGCGGGTGATGGAGATTGAGCATATTGTCTGTCAATGTCCAGGATTTGATCTAAAATAGCCTTCTGTTCCTGTATTAAGGATCGTCTTTTAAATGCTGCCAATGAAATAAATTCCCCCCTAAGAAATGCCTTCATGGCCTCCCATATCGTTTTATTTGACATACCAGGAGTTTTATTTTCTTTCAAAAAAAAAATTAATTTTAGAAGAAATATTCGTAACCAATTTTTCATCTGTAAGTAATAATGGATCCAATCTCCAATGCTTTCTCATGGAGTCACATCCATGGAGGATCATTTTAAGTACAAGAGGGGCATGATCAGAAACCGAGATGCTATCATAACTGCAAGAGCAAAGGTTATTAATTAATAAATTGTCAACAAAAAAATAATCTATTCTGGTATAAGTATGGTGTACGTGAGAGAAAAAAGAATAGTCCCTGCCGTTAGGATGTAAAAAACGCCAAGGATCTGTAAGACTATATTCCTCAAGAAAAGACTTAACATAAGTTGCAGATTTATTAAGACTAGCAGGTTTTGAAGATGAGCGATCTAAGATCAGATCCATATACAAATTAAAGTCACCCCCAAGAATTAGAGAGTGAGTATTTAAATCTAGAAGTTGCAAAAAAAGGTTGCGAAAAAAGTGCACATCATCAAAATTCGGTGCATACAGATTAGCCAAAGTGACATGTTTATCGCCAAGTTTACCTGATACTATTACAAATCGTCCATTTTTATCTGATACAACATTAGAGGGAATAAATGGGATATTTCGATCAATAAGAATAGCAGCGCCCCTGGCCTTAGCTTTAAAATTTGAATGAAAAAATTGTCCTGACCAACATTTTGACAAACGCAAGTGGTCGGAATCCTGCAAATGGGTTTCCTGCAAAAACAGTACCCCAGGCTTAAATTGCTTTAGACGTGACATGACACACTTTCGTTTAATTGGATGGTTCAACCCCTTCACATTCCAGCTTACCAAAGTAAGATTACTATTCATTCAAAGAGTAAAATTTATATATTGTGTTGTGTAGCCCAAAAAAGAATAAAGTGAGGTACGGGTAAAAATAAAAAAAAAAAAAGGAAGGGGTAAGGGGGGTGTAAATAAAACCATAACAAAAAAACAAAACAAAAAAAAAATAAATAAAAAAAAAAATAAAAAAATCCAACAACCAAACCTATAACAACACTCCAGCCGGTTGCAAAAAAACAGCAACCGCTCCATCTCCTGCTCTATTTTCATCCTAACAGAATGCTCCCATACAACTGGCTTCAATCCTGCATAATATGAACGTTTTACCCTAAAAAAAAAATAAATAAGATAAAATTTAAAAAAAAGGATTAAGTAAACAACAACGTATAGGGAGCCAATTTTACCTTGTTTTTAAACATCTGAAAATGCATCAATGTCCAGTCAGTGCAGCTTCAATGAAGTAACAAGCAGCCCAGCGCGGCAGCTGGTCAACCCAGAAATGTCCAGTTCAAGGCGAAAATTGCTGGTTTCTCTCCATAGTTTGCATGAAGCAGGTGGCCTCCGAGACGGACGCCAGCCACTGGTTTTTGCCGTCTGGAAGAGTTATCCGGAGCCTGGCGGGGAAAAGAAGAGAAGGACGAAAACCTCTCTTGTACAACTCGGACATAACCTCCTTATATTTGGCTCGTTGCTTCTGAACGTCGGCGTTATAATCCTCGTAGAACTGAAGTTTATGCCCACGATATTCCAAAGTCCCACGGCGTCTCCGCGCTTCTCTCATCACCAAGTCTTTGGTCCGAAACCGGTGGAAACAAATAATGACAGCGCGCGGCTTCCCATTCGGACTCGGCTTGGACATGAGGCTGCGGTGGGCTCTATCCAGCTCTGGGGGAGATGGCAAAGTTTGTGTGCCAAAGACGTCCACCAACAGCCGAGAAAAAAATTCAGATGGCCGTGGACCCACATCAAAGGACTCCGGCAGACCCACCAGACGAATATTCAGCCTCCTGCTTCTTCCCTCCAGGTCAGAAAGTTTGTTTTTCAAAAGTTTGTTCTCCTCCTGTATTGACTCACACGTAACTTCAAGCGCCGCTAGGCGCTGGCTGACGTCCTCCGCGTTGTTTTCAAGGTCGCCAATGCGTTGCTCCTGGTTCGCCACATCTGCTTGAATTTTGTCCAGCTTACCATTAATAAGTTCAAATGAAGCTTTGAAGTCAGCAGCTATGGACATTCTGTGTTGCTCTAGCAAGGCAACAAGTGCAGGGTTAAGGCTGATACTAGCATCCTCAGCTAAGCTGGTGTTAATATTGTTCCCTGCTGCCTCCTTTTCAGTCTGCTTTCTTGTTTTGGACATATTTCAAAACAGATTCTGCACGTATTAAATGTCCAAAACATTAACAGCTTACAGCAAAATAGGGTTTAAAAAGTAAAGAAAAAAATATAGCAGGAGCCAGCAACGCACACACCTACTCCATTGCCCGCACACCTGAAGCCCTGACCATGATTTTTAACTAAAGTTTTATGTCAGATTAAGAAGACTAAGAGGCAGATTTACTAACATGCTGCGCCATTGCAAAACCCTGTTGTGGCATTAAAAAACTATTGTTGAGATTTACTAAAGGGCGCAGGGCAAAATTAGTGGTGGAAAGGCGTGGACTGTGGCACACATATTTTGGATGCTTTGACTGCATATGTATAGCACAGTGATTGAGATGCTTAAGACTGCATATGCATTTTGTAACCTCACATCTTAGAAGGAACAATAAGTCTGGACCTCCTGGGGATAACAGTAGGAGGTGGAGGTACCTTTAGCAATGACTCTGAAAGGACTTCCTGACCTCCTGGGGTCAGGTGGAGGAAGAAGAGGCCTGGGGGAGAGGTATTGTCGATGGGGGGTTAAATGACAATGTGATTCTGTTCTTTGATGTCCCAGGTATAAAAGTGGGGGATTGGAGTAGTTCGTTCTCTTTTCCTGTTTGAGAGATGGTTGGAGATGTGAGATGATTAATAAACCTGAATTGAGAAATAAATTCAGCCTCTTCATTTCACGCTCTCCACATTGGTGACCTGAAGACGTACAATGACCAGAGACAGTTCCCCCGAGCCAGACTCGCCAGGGACCGCTGGAGCAAGCGCGGTCTCAGTCAAGCTTCCAGAGTTCTGGCAGGACAACCCAGACTCGTGGTTCCTCCTGGCCGAAGCCCATTTCGCACTCGGGGGAATAACAGCAGATGACACAAAATTCTACCAGGTCATCGCCAAACTCGACAACCGCACAGCCCGACACGTGCGGAGCCTGGTGCAGCACCCGCCCGCTGGCGACAAATACAGCGGGTTGAAAGCTGCCCTCATCCAGCGTTTCACGCCCTCAGCCGAGGTGAGAGCTAGGAAGCTCCTAGCTCTGCACAACTTGGGAGGACGCATGCCTGTCGACCTGATGGAAGACATGCTGCAGCTGAGAGGCTCAGGCAACGACGATTTCCTCTTCACACAGATCTTCCTGAGAACCTTACCATCGCAGACGAGGGCGACCCTGGCAGGCTCTCATTTCGTGACCCAGCGGGACTTCCGTGCGCTGGCCCAGGAGGCGCAGCGGATCCTCAACTCCAGCGAGGAGCACACGGCCACCGCAGCAGCGACAGATCTCAGCGCGGCGACCAGGAGCAGCGGGGGGCCAGAGGCGACGGAGACGATCCCACCAACAATGGCGGCAGCGAAGTCCCAACGCAGCGGAGGAGACAACTTCTGCTTTTACCATCGTCGTTTCGCAGAGAGGGCGAGCAAGTGTGTACCGCCGTGCCAGTTCAAGAGCTCGGGAAACACCAGGACCGGGAGTCGCTAGCAGCAGCGACACTCGGCGAACGGAACAAGCTGCTGTACCTGACGGATGCGCGCTCTGGGAGGCACTTCCTCGTGGACACGGGCGCCCAAGTGAGTTTCATCACCCCAACCTACGCTGACCGGCTGGCAGGCCCCCGTGGTGACGGAGCAACAGCGGCGAACGGCTCGAGCATTAAGACCTTCGGTGAAAGGACTCTGCTTCTGTCCTTGCACGGCCACACATATGAATGGACTTTTATTATAGCGGCGGTGAGTTTCAACATGTTAGGTGCTGATTTTCTGT
This sequence comes from Pholidichthys leucotaenia, assembly GCA_020510985.1. NCBI lineage: Eukaryota > Metazoa > Chordata > Actinopteri > Cichliformes > Pholidichthyidae > Pholidichthys > Pholidichthys leucotaenia. The sequence goes on from CM035837.1 coordinate 286,015,150, forward strand.
GCTCACATGGGTTGTTAGTTGATCTTTCCAATAGACGCCTAGTTAATGCACTCTCCTTTTACTCCATTCCTTGTGCAACTCGAGTGTCCCCGCCACCAGCACAGACCAACGTCGCCACAGCAGGCGGTAAGTTTCACACACTCCTCACTCAGTTTCCAGCACTCACAGTTCCCACTTTTTCGGCAACAGCTGCGAAACACGGGGTGGAGCACTTTATCACTACCACTGGCCCCCCCGTCTTTGTGAAAGCTCGGCGCTTGGATGCAGCTAAACTGTCCATAGCGCGCGAGGAGTTCGCCAACCTGGAAAGGTTGGGCATCATCCGGCGTTCAAAGAGCCCATGGGCCTCCCCACTGCATATGGTCCCTAAAGCTGACGGCTCGTGGAGACCTTGGGGTGATTTCTGCAGGTTAAACAACGCCACAGCGCATGACTGCTACCCAATCCCACATATTCAGGATTTTTCGGTGCATCTGGCGGGGGCGCGCATTTTTTCTAAAATAGACTTGGTCCGCGGTTATCATCAAGTCCCAGTGCGCGCTGAGAACATCCCCAAAACAGCGGTGATAACTCCGTTTGGACTTTTTGAGTTTTTACGCATGCCGTTTGGGCTTAAAGGCGCCGCGCAAACCTTCCAGTGCATGATGGATGCGATGTTGCGCGATCTCCCTTTTGTGTTCATCTACCTGGACGACATTTTGGTAGCCAGCGCGTCCGAAGTAGAACACAAAAAACACCTCACGGAAGTTTTCCGGAGGTTGGGAGAGCACGGGTTAATAATCAACCCAGCTAAGTGCCAGTTCGGGGTGGCGCAGATCGACTTTTTGGGGCACTGCGTCTCCCCAGAGGGGGCAGTTCCGCTACCGGACAAAGTGCGCGCAGTGGCAGATTTTCCCCAGCCACAAACGGTCAAAGCACTACAGGAGTTTTTGGGAATGGTGAATTTTTATAACCGTTTCCTCCCCTGCGCAGCGCAGCTCATGCAACCATTATATGCCGCGCTTAAAAAGCAAAAACCCTCCAATGCAATCAAGTGGTCCCCGGAGCGGGAGCGCGCATTCGCGGAGGTAAAAAAAGCCCTTGCAGACGCTGCGTTGTTGGCTCATCCAGTCCCAACGGCCCGCACAGCGCTCACCACTGATGCGTCAGACATGGCCATAGGGGCGGTAGTGGAGCAGCACGTGGCCGGGGTTTGGCAGCCGCTGGCCTTTTTCAGCAGGTCCTTGCGGGAGGCCGAGCGAAAATACAGCGCATTTGACAGGGAGCTGTTAGCGCTCCACTTAGCCATTCGCCACTTCCAATTCTGGCTAGAAGGTCGGCGTTTCACCGCGTTTGTCGACCACAAACCGCTCACTTTTGCGATGGCCAAAATTTCAGAGCCATGGTCGGGCCGGCAGCAGAGGCAGCTGGCCGCAATTTCGGAGTTTACTACTGATATTCAACACGTAGCAGGTAAACTCAATGTAGTGGCAGACTGCCTCTCTCCCGCGATAACCGCACCAGTCCACGCAGAGGTAGATTATACTACCGCAGCCGCTGAGCAAAATAACAGCGCGGAAGCGCACGTGGCCCCAGTTCATGTGGGAATAGACTATGCAGCCATGGCAGCGGATCAGGGTAGCGATGCACACGTATGCGCGCTCCAGTCTGGACCAACAGGGTTAAGGCTGGAGAACAGGAGGCTGCAAAATGGTATGCCCTCCCCCCCTAATCTGCGATGTCTCTACTGGACGACCGTGTCCAGTAGTGCCGGCCGCATGGCGCCACCGCGTTTTTGACTCGATTCACTCCCTGGCGCACCCAGGGGTGTGCGCGTCTGTGAAAATGGTAGCAGAAAAGTTTGTTTGGCCGGGCCTGCGCAAGCACGTTAAAGAGTGGGCACGAGCCTGTATGGCTTGCCAGCGGGCCAAAATACACAAGCACACAAAAGCACCCTTAGAGCCGTTTCACATCCCGGCCAAGAGGTTTGATCATGTGCATGTTGACCTCGTAGGCCCCCTACCGTCGTCGCAGGGGTACACACACCTTTTGACAATGGTGGATCGAACCACGCGTTGGCCGGAAGTGGTCCCACTGGCATCAACCACAGCTGCAGAGGTGGCCCGCGCATTTTTAACGGCTTGGATAGCGCGTTTCGGGGTTCCGTCGGATATTACGTCTGACAGGGGACCTCAATTTGTGTCTTAGCTTTGGTCAGCGATGGCCCACAGCTTAGGTGTGACAATTCACCGCACTACCGCTTACCACCCCCAGGCTAATGGTTTATGTGAGCGGTTTCATAGATCACTGAAGGCAGCCCTCAGAGCGTCGCTTACGGATGCAAATTGGGTAAACAGACTACCATGGGTTTTACTAGGGTTGCGTTCTGCACCTAAAGAGGACTTAAAAGCCTCCCCAGCGGAGTTGGTTTTTGCACAACCCCTCCGGCTGCCAGGAGAGTTCCTGCCAGATAATCCGACGCCTGGGCGTTCCCCTGCTCAGTGGTCACTGATCAACACGGGAGCAGACATGCTTCCGGGCCCCATTCACCACACCTTTCCGCGTGTTTTTGTGCCCAAATCTTTAAAAAATGCCGAGTTTGTTTTTGTCAGGCACGAGGCTCAGCGCCCAGCCCTGCGTCCACCCTACGATGGCCCATATAGAGTGCTGGAAACAGGTGATAAGCATTTTGTGCTAGATTTGGGGGACAGGAGGGAAACAATTAGTATAGACAGACTAAAGCCTGCTTTTGTGATGGCCGACGAGACTGTGCGAGTGGCGAGGGCTCCTCGACGCGGCAGACCCCCCGCAGGGATCAACTAACAGTTCTCATCCTCAGATAGCAGACTCACTGCAAGATGGCGCCGCAGGAGCTCCGAAGCCCGCCTGCAGCAAGTTTGGAAGACGGTTGAAGCCCAGACAGCATATGGACTGATGTCGTGGTTTTATCATGTTGTGTGGACTATGTTGTATTGTTTCATCTTCGACGTTTGGGGGGGGTGGTTATGTGGCACACATATTTTGGATGCTTTGACTGCATATGTATAGCACAGTGATCGAGATGCTTAAGACTGCATATGCATTTTGTAACCTCACGTCTTAGAAGGAACAATAAGTCTGGACCTCCTGGGGATAACAGTAGGAGGTGGAGGTACCTTTAGCAATGACTCTGAAAGGACTTCCTGACCTCCTGGGTCAGCCTCTTCATTTCACGCTCCCCTCATGGACGATGTTAATTTTGCACCTGGCCTCATTGTATATGTATTTGTGGGAGTTGTCATGTCAAAGTGCAAATTTGAGGGAGGGGAGTATTTAAATGACTGCTGCAAGGTGATTTATTAAGGTTCGCGGTTGTCAATCTTCTGCTAAATGCGCCAGGATTTAACGCCCCAAACAAGCTTGTCTTAATTCATCTGTGCCAGATGACAGCGATTGCTGGTGCCAGGAGACACCAGCGAGAACCGAGGGTGCATGGCCAAAGAGACAAAAGCTTCTCCCTGAGCATGACTTGATTTGGCATGACAGAACAGATTAATATGAACAGAAACGATCTCACAGAGATTGGTGTTGTGTTGAACTGGACATCAGCTGGCAGAGGATTTTTTAAAATTTTAAAATTTTTAAAATTTACCAAAATTACTTTAGATTGAAACTTGAAAATGGATTTTCTAATCTATTTAAATCACTCTGTGCAGATGTGTCTGTAATTTAATTTAATGACCACTGTTGTATAATATTTAACTGTATTTATGTGCTCTTCAGTCTGTATAAATTCTGCTAGAAGACGACACAAATGCACGCACGCACTCCTCTTACCACACTGGATGGTTCTCAGATTTTTATGTGTATGCAACGTTCTTTAAAATTTCATTTGTTTATATATAGCCTAACAAAAATAATAGTAATAATAATAATAATTTATTTCATTTATAATGCACTTTACATCTCGGGGCAAAATCTCTGCACAAATAGGATTAAGAACAAGAATAAAAGCAAACATTAAGTACATACGATGACACACCAGGACATCCCTGGTGAGAATTGCTCTCAAATATTTTACCTCGTAAAATAAAGGTCAAATAAATAAAATGAAAAAGCTTTCCTAAACAACAAATTTGTATCCATTAAATAATGCAACCCTTCCTACCTGGACTGGACAAAAGGAGCACAGATCCATATACGTCTCCCGACATTGCAACATCGTAGTAACAGCAGTTTCTGTTGTGGCTGTCCGAGGAAGTGAAATCGTGTATGCTTAATTTATTACGTTCCAGACTTCAGAAAAGATAAAATGCACATACAGTATTTATGAAAAGTCATGGAGTGGGAGACCTGTAGACTTTGTTAAAACAAAGTTATTCACATAATAAAACCCCAGAGTCTCTATCAGACCATCTTGACGGTTCTTGTGTTAATAAAATAAACACGTTGGTCAATAATCAGTTTATTCATGAGTAGTCCTTAATTTATACATAATAAACAAAGGAGTCTGCCATGTGAAATGAAAATCAAAACTTTAATATATGACAAACAAAAAAAACCCTATTTTACTGGGGTTTGTGCTTAAACAAAAACTATATTATGCTCCTCTAAACTGGCTGTGCCTTTGTTGATGACCCGCTTCCTCATCAGCTGTGCCTGTGCGCACTTTTGCGGTGCTCTTGGTGGATGGGTGGTCATTATTGAAATGAAGTGATCTGTGTTCATAATTTTGCGTGTTGTTAGTAGATCACTGGCAAAAATTGGCCACTCCCTTAGGCGCTCTGTCTAATTTGCACACTTGCTAATTTGCACTGCCTTAGTAAACCTGCCCCTAAATATGTTCTACACACATTAAGTACATTACATAGACTATGGAAAAGGAGAACACACAATAAAAGCTCCTACAAACAATACATTTTTGACATACACAGAGCTGTCACCAAGAACACTTATCTTGCAAGAGCTCTAACGGGGCTGTGGAGGATTGTGCGATCCTTTTGAGGCTGCGTTTGTTGCTTCTTCACCTGGCCTCTCTCCCTTGTATTTGAATAGGAAATGTGCAGATTCAGCAATTTTAAATATATAAGAAATGATTGGAATCATTCAGAAATTACATTTAGACCTACAAGACAAATTAGTGGACAAATAATAATATATTTATGTCATGAACCAAGCGGGGTTGTTCTTTGGGCTCGGTTCTGACCCGCTGTGGCTCAGGGTTGTCTGTGTAGTTATGTATTATGTTATCTTTTGAGTTTCTTGTAGTTTCTATTTTCCCCTTGTTTATTTCCCTACCTGTAGCCACTGCGTTCTGGCCGGCAGCTGTGAGGCAGCCTCCTTTGGCCTACACTCGTGTGGGCGCTGTCTGACATTTGCTGGTCCGACCACGCCCCCTCTCTCTTGACAGCCAGCTAGTTCCACTCTGGTAATTGCCTTTCCCGCGCTTCGCCCAGGTGCACCCAATCTACCGTTGCCAGCAATGCGTGTACTTAAGCAGCTCTTTGACAGTCAAGCATTGCTGGACTATTGTATTGTCAGCGTTTGTGTTTTGCCACCGTTCACTGTGGTCTGCCTGCTGCACGTCCCGTCGTGTGAGCCTGTAAGTGAACCTTGTCTTCTTTTTTTTTTTTTTTTTTTTTTTTTTTGTTACTTATTTGTACCCGTAGGTAGATTTGGTTTGCAGTCTGGTGACAAGCCACCGGCTGCCGGTCGCTGCGTGTGCGAGCGCCCTAAACCTACATGTTTTTGGTATGCGGGAGGAAACCGGAGAAATCCCGGAGTAAACCCACGCAACACGGGGAGAACATGCAAACTCCACACAGCTCACTGTTGGTCGGGGGCTGGGATCGAACCCACGATCCCCGCGGTCCCCCGGCCGAGGGTAAACTGTGCTGCCACAGTGCTAAACCACTGCGCCACCGTGCAGCCCAGTCTGCCTTGTTTTTGAACTGTTTGTGTCGGCCACTGTACACTGCGGTCTGCCCGCTTCACGCCCGTCGTGTAGCCATTTAGTGTACCCTGTGTGGTCTATATTAATCATATATCCCATAACCTACATATGTATAAGCATGTGAGAATGTTTGGTGATTACATATGTAAAGCGACTTCACACCTCAGAACAGGACAAAGAGGTCTCAACCGCCAGTGAAGATCAAAGAGCATCCGAGGCACTGCGGTGGAGACCGGATAGGTCGCCCTGACCCCCCAGGGCCAGGTGGAGGGGTACGAAGACAAAAGAGGGGATTAAGATAGTGAGGGATGTCAGCTTTTGATATGCATGTCTTTTGTTATGTGCGAGTATAAGTTGGTAGAGCCGAAGGTGTTCGCTCTCTTACTTCTTCTGCTGCTGCACCTAGATGAGACTTGTTGGAGGAGCTGATAATAAACTTTGGTTTATGAATCACATCGCCTCGTTATTTCAAGCTCCTCTACACTGGTGACCCTGACGCGAGAATGGACCAGAGGCGTTCCCCCGCGATCGACTCATCTGTGGTGACCCAGGCAGACGCCGGTGCCCATGCAGACAGGGGAACAGATGGACGACGTTCCCCCACGGCAGAAGTGATAGAGAGGGCTCAACCGAGCACCAGCGCCGCGGAGAGAGCCGAAGCAAGGCACTCTCATCCTGCGGACACATCAGTGACGGTCCACACAAGCGCCGTCACCGTCAAGCTGCCGGACTTCTGGCAGGAAGACCCCGCCTCATGATTTCAGCAAGCTGAAGCCCAGTTTGCACTTGCGGGCATCACGGCTGACGATACAAAGTTCTATCACATCGTCGCCAAACTCGACGCCGCCACTTCGAGATGTGCGCGGAGCATAATCCAGCGGCCGCCGACCCAGGACAAATATAAAGAACTGAAAGCGACCATCGTGGCAAATTACGTCCCCTCAGCCGAGGAGAGAGCCGAGAGGATCCTGGCGGTCTACGGCCACAGAGGATGCAGACCCAAGGCCCTCATGGAGGACTTGCTGCAACTTAAAGAAGAGGACAACGACAACTTCCTCTTCCAATTCATATTCCTCAGTACGCTGCCGCCACACATGAGAGGGACGCTTGCCAACATGTGATGCAGCACCCAGCAAGACTTCCGCACGCTGGCTCACGAAGCTCAACGGCTCGTCAACGCCTGCAAGGAGCAGACACCCACAGCAGCATCCGCAGACCTCAACGCTGATGTCCGGAGCCACGAGGAGCCACAAACCACTGAGCAGAATCAGCCCGCGGTGACAGCGACACGGCCAAGATGTAACAGACAGAGCGACGTTTGTTATTACCACCACCGCTTTGCCAAGAAGGCTTACAAATGCTTTCCCCCCTGCAAATTCACGATTTCGGGAAAACGCCAAAGCCGAGAGCCGTTAACAGCGGCGGTTCTCGACGAAAAAAGCAAGCTTCTATATGTGACGGACGGACACACCGGCAAGCAGTTCCTTATCGACACGGGAGCTCAACTAAGTTTTGTCATGCCCTCCCAAGCAGACCGGGCCATGGGCCCCCAGGGCAATGGAGCGGTGGCAGCCAACGGCTCCATCATCAACACTTTTGGCGAAAAGAGCCTGCCCCTCTGCATCCACGGCCGCAACTACAAATGGACATTTGTTGTAGCGGCGCTCGACTTTCTCCACCACCCGTGCAGGCTAGCGTCACCACAGCAGGAGGTAAGTTTGATCAACTCCTCACCCAATTTCCAGCACTCACAATTCCCAAATTCTCAGCCACAGTGGCTAAACACGGGGTCGAACACTTTATTCCCACAACGGGCCCACCCGTATTCGCCAAAGCTCGGCACTTAGACGCGACCAAGCTCGCCATAGCTTGGGACGAGTTTACCACCCTTGAAAAATTAGGCATTATCAGGCGCTCAAAAAGCCCCTGGGCGTCACCACTTCACATGGTCCCGAAATCCGATGGTTCTTGGAGACCGTGCGGTGATTACCGCAGATTAAACAATGCGACAGCGCATGACCGCTACCCAATTCCTCACATTCAAGATTTTTCACTACATCTGGCGGGTGTGCGCATTTTTTCAAAAACAGACCTGGTCCGCGGCTATCATCAAGTCCCAGTTCGAGCAGAGGACATTCCTAAAACAGCTGTAATAACCCCCTTCGGTCTTTTTGAATTTTTGCGGTTGCCTTTCGGCCTCAAAGGCGCCGCTCAAACCTTTCAGCGGATGATGGATGCGGTATTACGCGACCTCCCCTTCGTGTTCATCTACCTCGACGATATGCTGGTAGTCAGCTCGTCTGAGGAAGAACACGAGCAGCATCTCACTATGGTTTTTCAGAGACTAGAAGAGCACGGGTTAATAATCAATCCAGCCAAATGCAAATTCGGCGTGTCTCAAACTGAATTTTTAGGACACAGTTTCACCGAAGGGGGCAGTCCCACTGCCAGACAAAGTTCACGCAGTAAAAAGTTTCCCACGGCCACAAACGGTCAAATCGCTGCAAGAATTTTTGGGAATGGTTAATTTTTACAACCGTTTCCTCCCCCACGCAGCTCAGCTCATGCAACCCCTATATGACGCACTCAGAAAACAAAAACCTTCCAACGCGGTCGAATGGACCCCGGAGCGCGAACGCGCCTTCGCAGAAGTAAAAAGTGCCCTAGCTAATGCCACATTGTTGGTTCACCCCGATCCCTCGGCCCGCATTGCGCTAACCACAGACGCTTTGGACCTGGCCATAGGGGCAGTTGTAGAACAACACGTCAGCGGAATCTGGCAACCTTTGGCATTCTTCAGCAAATCGCTAAACCAAACTGAGCGTAAATACAGCACTTTTGACAGGGAGCTGCTAGCGCTTCATTTATCCATCCGCCACTTCCAGTTCTGGTTGGAAGGGCGGCGTTTCACGGCTTTTGTAGACCACAAACCGCTCACCTTTGCGATGGCTAAAATTTCCGAACCGTGGTCAGGCAGGCAACAGAGACAGCTAGCTGCGATTTCAGAGTTCACCACAGACATTCGACATGTGGCAGGCAAACTTAACGTGGTAGCAGACCGTCTCTCTCGCGCTGTGACATCGCCAGAGCACGAGGAGACAGATTATACTACCTCAGCCACAGAACTCTTCGCCAACGCGGACACATACGCGGCCCCAATCCATGCAGGGATAGATTATGCAGCCATGGCGGAGGAGCAAAGTAATGACGCGGACGTGCACGCACTCCTGTCTGGACCAGCAGGGTTAAGGCTGGAGGAAAAGGGTTTACGCGACGGTGTGCCCCCCCTAATATGCGACATCTCAACCGGCCGACCTCGCCCGTTAGTCCCAGCTGCATGGCGCCGCCGTATTTTCGACTCGATTCACTCCCTCGCGCACCCAGGTGTGCGCGCTTCGGTTAAAATGGTCGCCGAAAAGTTTGTGTGGCCTGGCCTGCGCAAAAACGTAAAAGAATGGGCAAAGACTTGCATTTCTTGTCAGCGCGCCAAAGTACACAAACACACAAAAGCCCCTCTAGAGCCTTTTCCAATCCCTGCTAGAAGGTTCGACCACGTTCATGTCGACCTCGTGGGGCCACTACCTTCCTCCCAAGGTTTCACACATCTGTTAACAATGATAGACCGCACCACGCGCTGGCCGGAGGCAATCCCTCTGGCGTCAACCACAGCGGAGGAAGTTGCTCGCGTTTTTTTGACAAACTGGGTGGCACGTTTCGGCGTCCCATCGGACATCACGTCCGATAGGGGGCCTCAATTTGTCTCGGAGCTTTGGTCAGCCATGGCCAGCAGCTTAGGGGCGACAATTCACCGCACCACCGCTTATCACCCTCAGGCTAATGGGTTATGCGAGCGTTTTCACAGGTCTTTAAAGGCCGCCCTCAGAGCCTCACTAACGGATACAAATTGGGTAAATAAACTTCCCTGGGTTTTATTGGGGTTGCGTGCTGTGCCTAAAGAGGATCTAGACGCCTCCCCAGCAGAATTAGTTTTTGCACAACCTCTCAGGCTCCCAGGTGAATTTTTAGCAGAGAACCCAGAGCCAGGGCATCTTTCTGCCCCAAGGTTTTTAGGCAGCAACGGACCGGACTCTCTCCCCGGACCGGCACATCACTCTTTTCCACGGGTTTTTGTCCCCCAAGCCTTAAAAAACGCTGAATTCGTTTTTGTTAGGCATGAAGCTTTAAAACCAACTTTCCGCCCACCATACGATGGACCATTCAGAGTGCTGGAACCTGGCGATAAGCATTTTGTGCTTGATTTTGGGGATAGAAAAGAAACAGTCAGCATTGACAGACTCAAACCTGCCTTCTTGTTGAGAGACGAGCCTGCACGGTTGGCGAGAGCACCTTGGCGGGGTAGACCCCCCAAGAGAAAAGACTCAGCCCCCCTGCAGGGAACAAATAATCACTCTCCTCCCCAAGCTGCAGATTCCTTACAGGAAGGTCCCACCAGGACGTCCAAGCGGACCCACAGCAGATTCGGGAGAAGATTAAAACCCAGACGGCACAGGGACTGATGCAAACTACTCAACAGTTGTTCACTAATTGTGCTGTAACAATTTAGGACTGACTTGTGATATTACTATGCTGTTATGATTACCACTGAACTCTCTTAGGAGCATGGCTGCTGGAAAGTTTCTTCTGTGTCAAGAGGTGTAGCAGTTAGTATGTCATAGTAATTATCTTAAACTGTGAATTTTTCTATTGTCCTTTTCTTAGTCATTTGGGGGGGGGGGGGCTGTGGTCTATATTAATCATATATCCCATAACCTACATATGTATAAGCATGTGAGATGTTTGGTGATTACATATGTAAAGCGACTTCACACCTCAGAACAGGACAAAGGGTCTCAACCGCCAGTGAAGATCAAAGAGCATCCGAGGCACTGCGGTGGAGACCGGATAGGTCGCCCTGACCCCCCAGGGCCAGGTGGAGGGGTACGGAGACAAAAGAGGGGATTAAGATAGTGAGGGATGTCAGCTTTTGATATGCATGTCTTTTGTTATGTGCGAGTATAAGTTGGTAGAGCCGAAGGTGTTCGCTCTCTTACTTCTTCTGCTGCTGCACCTAGATGAGACTTGTTGGAGGAGCTGATAATAAACTTTGGTTTATGAATCACATCGCCTCGTTATTTCAAGCTCCTCTACACCCTGTATCATTTTTGTATGTCAATTTTCCTTAATAAATGTGTTTGTGGTGTAACCCAGTATTTAAACCTGTCATCCTTCTACTCCTCCGTGCGCTGCGTAAAAGCGCACGGGGAGAACGTGACATATTTATAGTTCATGTTTAATTTTTTCATAAGAGCCTCCCCTGCCTCCCTTGACCACATGTCACTGGTGGAATCATATTTGAAGTGATGGAAACAGCTTCGTTTGCTGCCACACTAAACTCACCAAAGCTGCAGAGCAGAACAAAAATGGGTGTCACCATTTGAAGTCCAAGAAAGAGTTAAGGCTAGAAGAAGATACAGATGCAGAAACACAAGATTGTCAGGGTCTGCACATGACTGTGCTCTTGTCCTCGCTTCATGTTATTTGTTTCACAATAATCTTCAGGACATGAGTTCAGCCATGTCCTCACCCTCTGTTTGTTATATTCATCTGTGTTTCATTTTCATCCCTGCCGATACCTCAGTTTTGTTTTCATTTGGTCCTCATTATTTTTATCATTATTATTATTGCTATCATCATTATTCTCATGGTCTTGTCTCCCCTGGTTCCTCTGTTCATGTTTTGTGCATCCTCTGTGTGTGATTATCTGTGCAGCCCCACCCATCCTGTTTCTGTCTCTGACCATGCCCTGCTGTCTCCGTTTACTGCTGATTGTGCCCTCCTTTTCTGTATTGTGTTTGATTACTCCTGTGTCTATTTATGTAAAGTCCCAATCTGTGTTCCTCATGGGTGTCCTCATCATATGTGCGTGAACAACACACTTCTTGTTCCTGCCAAGTCTGTAATCCTGCTGAGATTTTTTAGTTTAATTTTTGTTACAGCTTCCAAGCTGTGTGCTATTATTTTGTGTTTTTTTTCCAGAGCTGCGCCTGTTCGGTCAGCTCTCAATAAATCAAACTGAGAACTTTAAATATTGCATTTGGGTCCAGTTTTCCACCTCCCATGACAAAGATAGTATATGGATCATGGTTGTCCGATAGGCACTTAAGCTGGTATCTTCACAGAGCGACGGATGCTGACAAACATAGCGATTTTTGGATTCTCCTACTACTTCTTATGTATATTCGCAAAAATGAGGGTTCGTCTCTGTCATTAGCAACATTTGTGCAAATGTTTGTGAAAGTGTTTGCAAAAGACAATTGGCGAACATTAGTGACTGTTAGCAAATGCTGATGACAGTGTTTGCAACAATTACCAACTATTTGCCACTCTTTTACCACTGTTTGGGAACGTTTGGGACTTTTTGCCAACTCCAGATAAAATACCAGGTGAACATCAGGCAAATCTTGGACCCAACCCTATAAAAACGGTGAGCAAACCCTCCCCAGTGTTCATGTTTAAAGGGTTCATAAAGGTGCTAGTGTTCACTATTTGGTGAACCCAAAAGAACTTTAACGACACGTGTAACAACGTTTGCAAACACCTATAACTATTTAGCAAATATTTGCAACTGTTTGGAAAAAATAAATTCACAAAGAAATTTTGAACCTGTTTAAAATTTCTTTGTGACAAGAAAAACTGTGCGACCTGTCTTGCAACCCTTCACGAACCCTGACAAAACCCAAAAATTGCAATGTTCAGTATTTGCCACTCTGTGAGATACTAGCTTTCACAAAATACTTCATACATCCATACAGCACACTTTAAAGTTTAACCACAAGCTATTAAATCCATCCGCTGTTTGAAAAATTGCCAAACAGTTCTTTGGGTATGTCAACTCAACCTTGTCCCCATGTTTATTACACTGTGGCCAGAAAATTAAAGATCATTAGGAGTTCTGTGTTCATAGTTCAGAACAATTTTATTACAAATTTACCATAGTTCATTATAAAAGAATGAACCTGTCCTGTCTTATTTATAGCAAAAAATAAATCTTGCATGTAAAATTCAGTATTCAAATTCCAGAACTTCTTGTACTTGCTTAGAATGTAAATGTGTCAGTAAATCGTATAATTTTGGGTTTGTATGCTTGCTTGACTGAAGGATCGCCATAATTGATTGTTGTGTACTTTGGTCTCTGCTTTGTGCTTTTCCTTCCTGGCTGAACTGTGGGTAATATAGCCAAAACTTCACTGTCTTCAAATGGCTCATTAACAGCAGTGTCATCAGAGAGTCTAAAAGTTTGCAGCATATTAGTTTCTTTTCTTTCCTCTTTTTTAAATTCATCTGTTTTTTCCTGCCCAGGTTCAGTGCCCTTTTCTTCGGGCTTAACATTTTCTTGTTTTTTTCTTCTGGTTGTGAAAAGGCTGATGTCATTATGAGGGCTTGGGTTGGAGTCTTGAAAATCTTCCATTGTTTGTTCAAACTTAATGTCAGAGATTGTTGGTGAATTTTCAGCCAAATGAGTTATAGTTTCTGGGTGCAGTGCTGAATGACAGGAGGAATTAATTTGATCATCATGATTATCAAATCTGTAAGCACGTGGGATGACATACATGGGCGACCTTTTTTGAGATGATATAGCTCTGAGGGAATTTGGATAATTGGAATCATGGCATGTATTTGTAATATAAGATTCCTCTGGTTTTATGCTTCTTTTAGTTATTGTAATGGATGATTCACCAAAGGCTGACTCACTGACAGAACATTGTTGAGTTCCACAAGAACTGTCTGTCTCTGTCCTTGGGTTCTTGTCCAGGTTTGAGTTTTCTGGAGCCTTTGATTTGGTTTCCTGCAGAAAAGGCTCAGGACGAGAATCCAGGCATGTGGCCCACACAGGACAGCAGGTGATAACTGTCGCCACATGCCAGTTTAGAGGTTCCTCGACCTGAGGAAGAAGCCTATAAGGTGTTGGAAAAGACCATTCTGCCACAGATGTTGAGCAGAGGACCTCCAGACCTCCGACTTTTAACTTATTAATGTGATGCTTACTTTCTCTGACTGCAGTCTGAAGTCTGCCAACTTCCTCTGATCCAGATCCCGTTACACTGATGTCACAAACTTGTTTATTTGGATGTTCTGATGAACTGAGAACCTGTTGCTTCAAGGACAGGTCCTTTTGTTGCTCTTCTATGACAGTGTCTTTTTCTGTTCTGTGTAAATTTAACTGTGTGTCTTCTACCCACTCTGTTTTTTGTCCGTGCACATTTGTAATTTGATCTGCTTTTAACTTTGATCCAACAGATTTACTTTTCATCAGAGTCTGTAGGTTATGACTGCCATCAGCTTGGTTGCCCATCTGTTTTCTCTCAAGGGAGGCTACCTTCTCTTTTATACTAGTTGTTAACTTGACTGTTCCATATGTCTTTTTGTGAGAACATGTTAAATTAGTTCCCTTATATACAGTGGCTATGGACTCAAATTTCTCCATTAGTGAAGATAAGAGAATTCCTTTTCCAATGAGTCTTGGTTTGACTGGCTGTTTTTGCTGCTTTTTCAGTGCCTGTTCTTTTTGCTCAGCCATGGTAAATTTAGCCACCATATCCTTCACACTGCTTTCCCTCTTTAGTACTTGTCCTCTTTTGCCTGGGGCCTTTTTGTGCATGTCTGAGTCATGCTCTCTGTTGGGTGTCACATTACCCGGTCCTCCTCTGATGGTGGACAATGATCCTACCTCCCTCTGGTGGACAATGACAGGTTTGGGTGTGGATTTTGTGAATTTGGATTGGAGGAGTTGGAACCTGGTCAGGCGCCGAGGTATTAAGTCTGCTGCTCTTTGATTTCCTCCACATCTAATTGTTGGCAATCTATTGTTTTGTGGATCCATTTGGAACTTTTCAGAAATGTTGGAGTACATCTCAGCTGTCATTCCCTTTGCAGTTTTTCCCCTTTCGTGCTGCTGAGTCATTCTACAACTTGTAGGAATTTCAGTTGAAGTCTCACTTCTCTGAGTATAACAGTCTGTCTTTCTTTGTGCCATATTCCCAGAATCTGGCCTTGTCATTTTCGGGGTGTACTTGGACAGATCCCTTGTTAGATAATGGAGAAGACTCTCAATAATCCCCCGAAGAACTGGATGGCATTTAGGATCTCTAACCAACTTCTTCAACATAATGGCATCCAGGGTGATGGTTGCTTCCCGAGAATCTGGTCTACAGAAAATAGAGGATATGCAAAACTTAAAAACATAATCCTGGGAGTTAGGTTTATTTTCTTGAAAATGGTGCAGCTTAATGAACAAACATAAGCATGTGGATATTCTGTTGGGATACACTTTATCTGTTGCACAATGAAAATTAACTGAAAATTAAGTGACTGAATTGTACAAACATTAGCTTTTATGTAAAAGTGGTTGAGCTTTACCAGTGTTCACAGGTGCCGTTTGCTCAGAATGATCTTTACATTTATAGAAATACCTCCATTTAGTTTGTACTAGTTTTACTTGGACAGTCATTCTACCCTGCAGTAAAATAGAGGAGATAAAATGTTCATGCTTGAAATGAAGCAGTGAAATGTTATTATAAGTGATTAGTTCAGGAGACTGTTATAAGAATATGTTTGCCAGAATGTTGTGGTGAGGATAAACAGACCAGCACTGTGTGATACATTTTTCAGTCCAATTTAATTGACATGCCAATATTATACTGTGTTGTGGTGCATTGACAGCATATTGCACTCTATCTAATATAAGCATCACAGTGTAAACAATAATTAATCACAGCATTGTAAAGCATTCTGTAATTGCTATTTTGCTACAAAACAGTCTGAATGATTAAAAATTAAATATATCGCTCATGCATTAAAACAGTAAAGCTAAATACTTAAGTTTGGTTATCTTTAATAAAGGAAAAAAAACAGAAAAAAAAACATTCTGGTTGTTAATTGGTGTACTGTTCATAACTGTTAGCTAATATACAGTGGATATGAAAAGTCTACACACCCCTGTTCAAATGCCAGGTTTTTGTGATGTAAAAAAAAAATGAGACCAAGATAAATCATTTCAAAACTTTTTCCACCATTAATGTGACCTACTGTATAACCTGTACAACCCAATTGAAAAACAAACTGAAATCTTTTAAGGGGAAAAATTAAAAATAAAAAACTTACAATAACCTGGCTGCATAAACACAGTATACACACCCTCTTATAAGTGGTGATGTGGCTGTGTTCAGAATTAACCAATCACATTCAAACATTCAAATTGACTTTAGGAGGAAAATTCCCAGGCATGAAGCCACTGTACTAAAAGGCCAGACCACTGAATATGTACAATCCTACAAATATCTTGGGACGATTATTGATAGTAATTTAAACTTTGAAGAGAACTGTGAAAAGGGTGTGCAAAAAGGGTCAGCAACATTTGCATTGTTTAAGGAAACTTGCACGCTTCCAAAGTGACCGAACCATAATGACAGTGTTTTATCGGGCTTTTATTGAATCTGTTTTATCCTTTTCTTTAGTGTCATGGTTTGGTCAGATAAAACTGAAACAGAAGAAATCCTTGGATCAGGTAGTTAGATGGTCCAGTCGTTTGCTTGGTGAGTCACAGCTGAGCCTGACATCCCTGTACACCAGACAGGTACAGAGGATTGCTACCTCCATTTTAAATGATGACTCCCACCCTGACATAATTTCTGGACCCAGGGGACAGAAGACAGACTCGAGGGAATTACAATCATCCTTTTATTATCAATCCGTGTTTTGTGTGTGAGTGCGTGTATGTACAATGTGGTGCGTGAAGTGCAGGACTCGTGCTGGGGCAGAGCAGGATGCTGTTCGGCCTGGCAACCCTATGGAGACAAAGCAGAGACGTTAACACTACACCAGCGCTGAGAGCGTAATAAAGACAATCGCTTACTTTTGCAGGTGGTGATGCTGGGCTCCGGTTTGCCCTGTGGGCGACTGCCAGGGAGAGAGCGTCTAGCTCTGTGCCGGGGGGAGAGAGAGTTACCCTGATGCTGATGTGGAGCTGAGCCGCCGCCGGGGAGAGAGAATCCGCCGCCAGGGAGGTCCACCTGTGCACAGGGGAAAGAAACTTGACAAGGTAAGTGGAGGTTAAGCTTACGTGCTTCGACGTGTTGCTCGTGGTCAGAGGTTGAGCCAAGACGTGGCTGGAGACGAGAGACGTGTCCTCGTGAGTTTGACAGACGGCTCCGTGCTGAGCTGCTGACAGGTCCGGCTCTTAAAGCCTGCCGACGATTGGCAACAGGTGTGCACGCAGCTGAGACTGATGATGGCCCAGCGGGCGCCATGACACACCCTTTGCACTGCCACTTTCAGCTTCTTCCCTCCAGACGAAGGTTTGCTGTCCCAAAAAGTAAAACCCAGCGCTACAAAAGCAGCTTTGCTCCTGCTGCTGTTAAAGAGTTGAACAAGATGTAACAATATATTGCACATAATTTAGTTACCTATTTATTAATTTGATTTTATATTTACTTATTTTTGTAGGTTTTTTATTTGGGTTCTAAATCTTTTATTGGGTTTTAGATTTTTGAGTTTTTAACCTCTTTGACTAGTCTTTAACTTTTTAATATGACCCTTCTCTCTTATCTGTTTGTTTTTTCTCCTATCTCTTTGTCCTATGTCCTGATTGGTGGAGCCTTGAGCACTTTTATCATGTTTATAGTCAGCTTCATGTGTGCCTGTGTTTGTGTTCATGTTGAATGTAATTGTGGTTTGTAAATATGGATGTCACCCGACTGCAAAACAAATCTACCTATGGGTACAAATAAAGTAACCTGAAACTGAACTCATGTTAAATGGGAGTCAGCACACACCTGCCACCATTTAAAGTTCCTCTGATTAACCCCAAATAAAGTTCAGCTGTTCTAGTAGGCTTTTCCTGACATTTTTGTAGTCACATTTTACAGCACAAGCCATGGTCTGCAGAGAGCTTCCAAAGCATCAGAGGTGTCTCATTGTTCAAAGATATCAGTCAGGAAAAGGGTACAAAAGAACTTCCAAGGCATTAAATATACCATGGAACACAGTGAAGACAGTCATCATCAAGTGGAGAAAATATGGCACAACAGTGACATGACCAAGAACTGGACGTCCCTCCAAAACTGATGAAAAGATTAGAAGAAAACTGGTCAGGGAGGCTGCCAAGAGGTCGACAGTGTCATGGTCTGTGCGCTGACTTTGTCCACGCTCGGGTTGTCCGCGCTCGGGTTGTCCGGTGGTTTCCCGTTCTCTGGCCATCAGGGCTTTTATTTTGACAGCGTCATGGCGGGGCTTCCGGCTATCAAAGCCGGGTCACGTTGTGACAGCTGTTCAGCATCTCTCCTAATCACTCTCTCCATTGATTGGGTTGTCTCGGGGATTTAAGGAAGCAGCTGAGGGTTAATCCTTGCTGCGATCTTGTGAGACGTTCACTTGTTGAACAACCCTTCATCTTTCATCCGTCATTGTGTTTATCCTGAGACTCTGTGTTTCTTTGTCTGTGCCATTACCTTAGTTGTGTTTTAGCCCCCCGTGGCTCATTATTTTGTCATTTGTCTTCATTAATAAATTATGCAAACTCATCGGCGGCCTATAGTGTCTCATTTGCGGTCCGTGAGGACCACACCATGACAGTAGATCGCAACCAGAACAAGACGCCGGTCACCATGAGTTGTGTTGAGCTTGTTTGTTTTTCCCTGTCTTCCTCGTACCAGTGTGCTGGGAGATGGCACCGCTCAAGGGCTACGCCATGAGCCTGGGGTACGAGCTGGTGATGGCCCTTATCGAGATCGACGGGATCATCTCCAGCGCTCGCCATCAC
Organism: Pholidichthys leucotaenia; assembly: GCA_020510985.1. Taxonomy (NCBI): domain Eukaryota; kingdom Metazoa; phylum Chordata; class Actinopteri; order Cichliformes; family Pholidichthyidae; genus Pholidichthys; species Pholidichthys leucotaenia. The sequence continues at coordinate 286,033,878 of CM035837.1, forward strand.
ACCGTCCCCAGCGCCTCACGCTGGGTACTGGACCTCGCTGAGGCAAACCATTAACCGCCATTCTTTCTATGCTGACCACCCTGAAATCACGGCAAGGACGGCAGACATCTCTGCTCACCGGGAGAAGCTCCGTGGGCTGGAGGGAAACTCCAGCAAGAAGCCGAAGAGGAGACATCCTTGCTCCTCGCTTCGGGATCCCATTCCTGTCCCTTATCCAGTCCAGGAGTTCGCACCACCCAGGGGTCATCCCCAAAGGAGAGAGACGTCAGTCGGGATTCCCTCGGAGGATTTACAGCGGACATCTATTTCCATCCAGGACCGAGTGGCTGCAGCTCGCTCCGCCTCCCATCCAACTCAGATCATGAAGCATGTGATGGCAGCGGTCAGGCTGGTGGAGAGGAATCCGGAACTTTATGATTACCCCGAATACGCTGACCTGCTCGCCTCTGTTTCTGCGCAGGAGCGGCGTTTCCCAGACTTCACCTTCGCCTCGCCCTCTGCCGGTAGACATCGTCACAATGCCCAGATCAAGCCTCAGCGAGAACCCCATCCGGATCCAGCACTGGTTCGCCAGAAGGACTCTATCTCCCCGCCAGCTTATGCTCCTGCGTCACAATGGAAGGGAATAACTGCAGCCATCGCCTCCGGGGCATCTGTTCCTGCTGTCCCATCAGCTCCTCATCTCTGGTCTGCCTCGGCTGCTCCTCCCCTCTCCTCGACGCTCTCCCCAGCTGCGGTGAGCTCCGCGAGCCCTGCTCTGGCTGTACCTGTGAACGACCTGTGCAGTCAGTTTCCTCCTCGTCTTCCCGGGTGTCCTCGGTCACCATCCTGAGGGGACTGGGAGAACAAAGCCCACTACAGCAGGCATCATCGTCCCTCCAGGAGGGAAAGGCAAGTGGCAATTTCATTCTTTCTCTCACCATTATTGATTTGCCATGTCTATCTCCGGGGGTGGAGTTCGGGGTTCGCAGTCTCCTGAGCTTCCTCCACCTGCTGTAGCCCTCTAATTATGAACCTGCTGCCTCTGTGTCTCCTTTCCCTGAGCGTTCTCTGCGGTCAGGCCCACGCCGCTGGACGAGGAAGGAGCCTGCGGTCCTGGAGAGTTTGGGTCCAGCCCCGCAGCCACGTCACGGGCAGAGGAGGAGGGCGGATTGCTTCCTGGAGCCTGCGCCGACGGCTAAGCGCCCTGGGTCTCCATGGAGGAGTGGTTTGACCCAGCAGGTCTAACGATCTCCTGCCACCACGCCATGCAGGTCTTCGGCGTGGACGTCAGGGGGTCATCAGACTGCGGGAACCATCATGTCGGCTGCGGGGCCCGCCGTAGCCAAGTGGGAGCCAGAGGATGTCCTTCTGCCTTCTGAACCTGGATCGTTGAAGTCCTGGATGGCGACAGAATCGAGATCAGGGCCAGTGCTCTATTTTGTCTTTCTCCTATCAATTCTAGAGCATTTTTGCCTGTCTCTCAGGGAGAAGAGCCGGGTGCAGCCATCCGCTGCATCCAAGCTTGTCTCGCTGGACTCTGTTGCTGCTGGTGATCCTGATCCCGGTTCTCTTTCTTCTCCTGAGCCTTCTCCCAGGGTCACCAGTGTGGAGTTGATTCCGGTTGCCATTCTGGAGGTTCCGGGTTCGGGTTGGGAGGTTGTCTCTGGTGCTGCCCCGGTCCAGTCGGGGTCCACCGTGGGTGCAGCCGCGACCCAATCGGGGTCCGTCAAGGGTGCAGCGCGGTCTCGTTTAGGATCCGACTGGAGGGCAATGCCGGTTCTAGTGGAGTTCAGAGGAGATGCTGCAGAGCTTTCGCTGATCAACGCTGGACTGGTCCCTCATCCTTTCCCCATTCCTTTTTCCCTTCCATCGGGGGCTGCTGGGATTCCCCGTTATCGGCTCAGCTCTCCCTCGCTATTCCCCTCTACAGGGAAGCCGTCTCCGAGTTCTCCCCTGCGGTTCTGGTGGCTGAGTGACGCGGGTCGGCCGCCTGGAAGACTGCCTCGCCCGTTTGGTGTTCTGGGTCGGCCACCCGACCAACTTGACTCTCTGTTCGGCGATCTGGTCCAGCCGCCAGAGGGACTGTTTTTCCTGGCCTGGGACTGGGGTAGGCTGCCCGAACGTTTCCTTTTTTCCCTGCCAGTGATCTGGACACAGGGAGACCCCCTGAACTATTTGTGTTGTACTATTGTGAACTGTATTTATCGCCCCTCTTTAGCGTGTGTTTTTTTTTCTCCCCTCTTCCACACTTGTGTTATTTTTGCGACATTGAAGTGTGTTTTTCGCTCTGGTATTATGATTATTGTGCCTGTATTTGAGTTCCTGTATTCTCCTGTGGGTTGTGAAGATGTTTTTCTTTTCCTGTGATCTTATTGGATTTATCAGGGTGTTCTGTTTGTAGCCTGTTTTTTCTTTCTGTTATTCTGCTGGTTGGTTCTCGCCCACCGAGCCTGTTTTCCCCCACCCCCCTCCCTAGGCGGTCCTGTTGACCTTCTGGGGGGTGGTGGTGGTGGTGGTGGTGGTGGTGGGGGGGCTCGATGTTACACAGTGTCTGGAATCCGCCTCGGGAACGGGGGCTACTGTCATGGTCCGTGCGCTGACTTTGTCTGCGCTCGGGTTGTCCGGTGGTTTCCCGTTCTCTGGCCATCAGGGCTTTTATTCTGACAGTGTCACGGCGGGGCTTCCGGCTATCAAAGCCGGGTCACGTTGTGACAGCTGTTCAGCATCTCTCCTAATCACTCTCTCCATTGATTGGGTTGTCTCGGGGATTGAAGGAAGCAGCTGAGGGTTAATCCTCGCTGCGATCTCGTCAGATGTTCACTCGTTGAACAACCCTTCATCTTTCATCCGTCATTGTAAGTGTTTATCCTGAGACTCTGTGTTTCTTTGTCTGTGCCATTACCTTAGTTGTGTTTTAGCCCCCCGTGGCTCATTATTTTGTCATTTGTCTTCATTAATAAATTATGCAAACTCATCAGCAGCCTATAGTGTCTCATTTGCAGTCCGCGAGGACAGCACCATGACAGACAGCAACATTGAAGGAGCTGCAGGAATTTCTGGCAAGTACTGGCTGTTTAATACATGTGACAACAATCTCCCATCTTCTTCATATACAGCCGTGGACAAAATTGTTGTTACCCCTCTGTTAATGAAAGAAAAACCCACAATGGTCACAGAAATAATTTGAATCTGACAAAAGTGGTAATAAATAAAAATTCTATGAAAATTAACCAATGAAAATCAGACAGTGCTCTTGAATTGTGGTTCAACAGAATTACTTTAAAAAATAAACTCATGAAAGAGACCTGGACAAAAATGATGGTACCCCTAGAAAAGATTGAAAATAATGTGACCAAGGGACATGTTCAACCACGGTGTCCTCTAATTAACATCACAGGTGTCGACAAACTTGTAATCAGTCAGTCGGCCTATTTAAAGGGTGACAAGTAGTCACTGTGCTGTTTGGTGACATGGTGTGTACCACACTAAACATGGACCAGAGGAAGCAAAGGAGAGCGTTGTCTCAGGAGATTAGAAAGGAAAATTATAGACAAGCATGTTAAAGGTAAAGGCTATAAGACCATCTCCAAGCAGCTTGATGTTCCTGTGACTACAGTTGCACATATTATTCAGAAATTTAAGATCCACAGGACTGTAGCCAACCTCCCTGGACGTGGCCGCAGGAGGAGATGGATAATACGAATAGTAACAAAAGAGCCCAGAACAACCTCTAAACACATTCATGGTGAACCCCAAGGTCAAGGTACATCAGTGTCAGATCACACCATCCGTCGTCGTTTCAGCCAAAATGGACTTCATGGGAGACGACCAAGGAGGACACCACTATTGAAAACAAATCATAAAAAGCCAGACTGGAATTTGCCAAACTGCATGTTGACAAGCCACAAAGCTTCTGGGAGAATGTCCTATGGACAGACGAGACAAAACTGGAACTTTTTGGCAAGGCACATTAGCTCTATGTTCACAGATGCAAAAATGAAGCATACCAAGAAAAGAACACTGTCCCTACTGTGAAACATGGAGGAGGTTATGTTATGTTCTGAGGCTGCTTTGCTGCATCTGGCACAGGGTGTCTTGAATCTGTGCAGGGTACAATGAAATCTCAAGACTATCAAGGTATTCTAGAGAGAAATGTGCTGCCCAGTGTGAGACAGTTTGGTCTCAGTCGCAGGTCATGGGTCTTGCAACAGGATAATGACCCAAAACACACAGCTAAAAATACCCAAGAATGGCTAAAAGCCAAACATTGGACTATTCTAAAGTGACCTTCTATGAGCCCTGATCTAAATCCTATTGAACATCTGTGGAAGGAGCTGAAACATGCCGTCTGGAGAAGGCACCCTTTAAACCTGAGACAACTGGAGCAGTTTGCTCATGAGGAGTGGGCCAAAATACCTGCTGAGAGGTGCAGCAGTCTCATTGGCAGTTACAGAAATCGTTTGATTGCAGTGATTGCCTCAAAAGGTTGTGCAACAAAATATTAAGTTAAGCGTACCATCATTTTTGTCCAGGCCTGTTTCATGAGTTTGTTTTTTAAAATAATTCTGTTGAACCACAATTCAAAAGCATTGTCTGATTTTCACTGGTTAATTTTCATAGAATTTTTATTTAATACCACTTTTGTCAGATTCAAGTTATTTCTGTGACCATTGTGGGTTTTTCTTTCATTAACAGAGGGGTACCAACAATTTTGTCCACGTGTGTATCTGGGCTATGGGGTAGGGTGGCAAGACGGAAGCCTTATCTTATGAAGAAAAACATCCATGCCCGGCTAATTTTGACAAAAACACATTTGAAATCTCCCAAACGCATGTGGGAAAATGTGGCAAACACAACACTGCTCATCACAAAAAGAACACCATACCTACAGTGAAGGATGGTGATGGCAGCATCATGCTTTGGGGCTGTTTTTCTTCAGCTGGAACTGGGGCCTTAGTCAAGGTGGAGGGAATTATGAACAGTTCCAAATACCAGTCAATGTTGGCACAAAACCTTCAGGTTTCTGCTTGAAGGCTGAAGATGAAGAGGAACTTCATCTTTCAGCACAACAATGACCCAAAGCACACATCCAAATCAACAAAAGAATGGCTTCATCAGAACAAGATTAAGGTTTTGGAATGGCCCAGCCTGAGTCCAGACCTGAATCTGACCAAACATCTGTGGGTTGATCTGAAGAGGGCTGTGCACAGGAGATGCCCTAGCAATCTGACAGATTTGGAGGGTTTTTGCAAATAAGAGTGGGCAAATATTGCCACATCAAGATGTGCCACACTGATAGATCCCTACCCAAAAAGACTGAGTGCTGTAATAAAAGCCAAAGGTGCTGCAACAAAGTATCAGTTAAGGGTGTGCATATTTATGCAACTAGGTTATTGTAAGTTTTTTTATTTTACCCCTTAAAAGATTTCAGTTTGTTTTTAAATTGGGTTGTACAGGATATAGGTCACATTAATGGTGGAAAAAGTTTTGAAATGATTTATCTTGGTCTCATTTTTTTACATCACAAAAAATCTGGCATTTGAACAGGGGTGTGTAGACTTTTTATATCCACTGTACACTATAGAGGCCATTTTTCTTTCACCACAGATCTGTCATTCCATTGTAATGGAAACATAATATCATAGCTGCTGCAAAAATACTTGTTGTCTCCCCAGTAATAAATAGTACATTAGGGTGATGTAGAACCAGCAGGTTACAGATATAGCACCAGAGAGAATCCCCGCAGAAAACATTAATATAAATTCAGTGTCATAAGTGGTATACTGTTTGCTGTTTTGTGGTTCCACTAATAAAATGATAAGTGTTTTTTCCCTTTTTACTATGTATGACAGAATTGTGAAAGATAGATAGCGAAATCATTGGCAGAAGGACAAAAACACTGAGGGTAGGACGGGATACCACTTAAGACTACTGAGAAAATAGAGGGTGATATATGAGAGCAGGAAGGAAAAAGTCAATTGTGCCAATGGCCAGTAGAATTCAGGCCAGAGGAGCTCAGGAGGAGTTACTTGTCTATGCATTTGTCTGCAGATGCTGCCTTGTACAGGGCCTCTCCCAGTTCCTCTAAGCGTCGTCTTTTGTCCACCTCCTGGTGCAGGCCTGGGGGGACCTGACTCAGGCCGTGCATGAGGCCATAAAGACAACCAGCAATCAGACCCGTGGCCTCACTCTCACCTGAAATTAAAAATTCACAGAGTCACAATAAGCAGAGCCTGTGTTAAACTTTTTAAAGTTATCTTTAAGGTTCAGAAATCTACAGATCTCACCTCCGTGAAACATGGCTCGTTTACACAGTTCAGCCCAGTTAGTCCCTGCAGCCAGGAGAGCATCATAGGCAATCATGGGAGCATCGTGACCTCTCCGGCCCGCACGGCCTTCTGAGCTCCAACGTTTGTAAGTCTATATAGAGAAAAACAGAATCAACAGTGTAACAATGGCTGTTAAGATGAAAATTTGAAAAATTCTACCATTAAATGGACTTACTTTGTCTGTCTCTTCAGCATCATAGCCGTCAGGGAACAAAGGTTTATTCTGTCCCTCCATGTCTATTTCTCGCTCTTCAAGGTAAAACTGCCACTTAGCCTCAAAATAGAACCAGCTTTCCTGATATTCTGCACAGAAATGCACAATAACATAACTCACACAGTCCTGCTCTCACTGACACTTATTAAACAATGTAAACAGTTATGTTAGACAACGGGTTGGCAACCTCTACCAGGGATTTTTGGCCTAAAAATTTACATGGAGCCACAAAACACATTTTAGCTTTAGAATAAAAGTAAATGAAGGTTCGCTTAAGTTTGAAGATTTTTCCTCCACATAAATTTTAGATTTTTTTTCTTGTTGATTTGCAGGAAAAGGTTTACAAGACGATTTTAAATATAATAATAGTTAAAACTATGTCTATAGCACCTTACATACAAGATATGCATAGCAAAGTGCTTTACAATAAAAGACATAAGCAAATAGGTAAGAAGCAAAAATAGTTAAAACATAATTAATAGTGAAGTAAAAACAGATCATTAAACACCCATTTATAAAACAGAGCATAAAACAAACAAAAAACCCTTTAAAACAAAACTCTACACATGATTTTTCACTCATTCCAGCGAAGCTGAAAGGAGCTAATGCAATGACATGTCATCCGTCCATTCATCTGTCCGTCCTTCCTCACTTCATGGGAATCGCTACTCTTCCAAGGCTTTTGCCCCGATGCTCACTAAACTCACTCACAGTGATTCTCAGGTGGGTCTGCATCCAGGTTGTGCTCAATTTCAAGATCAAAGGTCAGGAGATTTGGGCGCTTATGTGATTTCAGAAAAATTGCTACTCCTAGGAAATTGCCCCAATGTTTATCCAACTCGCTCACAATGATCCTCATGTAGATCTGCATCCACTTTGAGGTCAAGATAAAGATCAGGAGACCTGGGCATTTATGAATCACAAAAAAACGTTACTTCTTCTAGGCCATTGACCTTGACCTTAAGCATGTCCTAGATGGGTCTACAGTTAAAATCAGATGTTTACATACTGTACAATGTAAAATAGTATAAAAAGATTTTTTTTTCTCATGGTCTGTCATTAAATCAGACTAAACTTTTCCTGTTTTAGGTCAGTTAGGATTACCAAAATTATTTGTATTTGCTAAATAATTTTTTATATATGATAAATAGAACAGAAATATTAGAATTTTTTTTTAAAATTGCTTTCTTCAAAGTTAGAAGTTTACATACACTAAGATTACTCTGCCTTTCTCTCTGATCTCTCTGAGAGAGATCCGTCGCTGCCGGAGGTCCACGGAGCTGCTCATCCGTGGGCTGCCCTTCCAGCGCCTGGTGAGGGAGATCACTCAGGACTTCAGGACCGACCTGCGCTTCCAGAGCTCCGCCGTCATGGCTCTGCAGGAGGCCAGCGAGGCCTACCTGGTGGGTGTCTTCGAGGACACCAACCAGTGCGCCATCCACGCCAAGAGGGTCACCATCATGCCCAAAGACATCCAGCTGGCCCGCCGCATCCGCGGAGAGAGAGCTTAGACTTTCTGCTGCACATCCACCAACCACAATGCTCCGCACTGTGTGTCTATATATATATTTATATTAATATGTACATATGTATACTAGCTGCTCTTGTTTTTTTCTTGCCTTCTGATTGTTGCTCTGAGTGTTGCTATCCCTGTGCTGTTGCAATCCTGGAATTTCCCCATTGTGGGACTAATAAAGGCTTATCTTATCTTATCTTATCTTATCTTATCTTATCTTATCTTTAAACAATTTGAGAAAGCCCAGATGTTCATGTAATGGCTTTGGAAGCTTCTGATAAGTTAATATACAACCTTTGGAGGCACACCTGTGGATGTATTTTAAGGCAAACCTCAAACACACCGTTTCCTTGTGTGGCATTATGGGAAAATCAAAAGAAATCAGCCAAGATATCAGGAAGAGAAATGTGGACCTCCATAAGTCTGGTTCATCCTTGGGTACAGTTTCCAGATGCCTGAAGGTGCCACATTCATCAACCATTCATATGCAAGTATATAACATTGGAATGTCCAGCCATCATACCGCTCAGGAAGGAGACGGGTTCTGCGTCTCACAGATGGACATGTTTTGGGGTTAAATGTATGTATCAACCCCAGAACAAAAACAAAAGACTTTGTGAAGATGCTGGCTGAAGCTGGAAAAACTGTCTTTATCCACAGTGAAACAAGTCTTGTACTGACATGGGCCGAAAGGCCACTCAGTGAGGAAGAAGCCATTGCTCCAAAAGCAACATAAAAAATTTGCAGATTCACACAGGGACAAAGACCTTAATTTTTGGAGACATGTCCTGTGGTCTGATGAAACTTAAAACTGAACTGCTCGCCATAATAACCATTGTTACATTTGGAGGAAAATGGGGAAGCTTGCAAGCCTGAGAACACCAACCAGCTATGAAGTATGGGGGTGCCAGCATCATGTTGTGGGGGCATTTTGCTGCAGGAGGGACTGGTGCACTTCACAAAATATATAGAATCATGAGGAAAGAACATAATGTGGAAATACTGAAGCAACATCTCAAGACATCAGCCAGGAAGTTAAAAGCTTGGACACAAATGGATCTTCCAAATGGACAATGACCCTAAGCATGCCACCAAATTAGTTGCAAAGTGGCTTAAGGAGAATAAAGTCAAAGTTTTGGAGTGGCCATCACAAAGCCCTGATCTCAATCCCATAGAAAATTTGTGGGCAGAGCTGAAAAGACATGTGTGAGCAAGGCAGCCGACAAACCTTACTCAGTTACATCAATTCTGTCAGGAGGAATGGGCCAAAATTCCAGCAAACTATTGTGAGAAGCTTGTGAAAGGATACCCAAAACGTTTGACCCAAGTGACACATTTTAAAGGCAATGCAACCGAATACTAAGAAAATGTATGTAAACTTCTTACTTTGAAGAAAGTAATAACAAAATTCTCTAAAAAATTATTCAGCAAATATAAAACATATTTAGCAAATAGAAATAATTTTGGTAATCCTAACTGACCTAAAACAGGAAAAGTTTAGACTGATTTAATGTCAGACAGTGAGAAAAAAAAGTTTATGTGCCTTTTTATATAATGTACAGTGAGGAAAATAAGTATTGAACACGTCATTTTTCTCATAAAACATATTTCTGATGGAGCTACTGACTTGAGAGTTTAATCAGACATCAGTAGCAACCCAAGTAATCCATACATACATAGAAATCGAGGCAACTGTGTTCATAAAATAAGTTATATTTAATAAAATTGAATGACACAGGGAATAAGTATTGAACACATGAAAAAGAGGGGCAAAAAGGCATAGAAAGGCAGGGAACCAGCTGAAATCATCAGAATTTAGGAAGCAATCCCATACCCCATCAGTGCAAAATAATTTCAGCTGGTTAGGTCCTGACTGATAGCCTTTAAAAAGGTCTGTGAATATCAGATTGTCACACCACAAAGAACTCATGATGGGTAGAAGCAAAGAGCTCTCTCTAGACTTTTGCAACCTTATTGTTGCAAAACACAGTGATTACATTGGTTATGGGCACATTTCTAAACTTCTGAACGTTCCAGTGAGCACTGTTGGAGCCATCATTTGGAAATGGGAGGAACATCATTTTACCATAAACTGGCCATGACCAGGAGCTCCTTGCAAGATTTCTGACAGCAGGATCAAATGAATTATCACAAGAGTTATCCAAGAGCCAAAGACCACTCATGGAGAGCATGAGTTAGCAGGTACTGCTGTTTCAAAGAAAACAATAAGTAATGCACTCAACCAACATAGGGTTTATGTCCACTCACCTTGCAAGACTCCACTGCTGAAGGAGAAGCATGTTTAAGCTCGTTTAAAGTTTGCTGCACAACATTTGGGCAAGCCAGTAAAATTCTGGGAAGAATATAGTCTGGTCAGAAGAGACCAAAATTGAACTTTATGGATGTTGCAACACACAGCATGTTTGGAGGAGAAATGGCACTGCACACTCCATCATGGTGTGGGTGTGTTTTTCAGCACATGGTACAGGCAGACTTCATATAATTGAAGGAAAGGTGAATGGACCAATGTACAGAGACATCCTTGATAATGACCTGCTGCCATCTGCCAAGATGCTGAAGATAAGATAAGCCTTTATTAGTCCCACAATGGGGAAATTCCAGGATTGCAACAGCACAGGGATAGCAACACTCAGAGCAACAATCAGAAGGCAAGAAAAAAAAAACAAGAGCAGCTAATATACATATGTACATATTACTATAAATATATACACTACCGTTCAAAAGTTTGGGGTCACTTAGAAATTTCCTTATTTTTGAAAGAAAAGCACTTTTTTTCAATGAAGATAACTTTAAACTAATCAGAAATACACTCTATACATTGCTAATGTGATAAATGATTATTCTAGCTGCAAATGTCTGGCTTTTGGTGCAATATCTACATAGGTGTATAGAGGCCCATTTCCAGCAACTATCACTCCAGTGTTCTAATAGTACAATGTGTTTGCTCATTGCATCAGAAGGCTAATGGATGATTAGAAAACCTTTGTGCAATCATGTTAGGTCTGCAATGCTGTAATTGCTGCAAATGGAGGATTCTTTGACGAAAGCAAAGTTTGAAGGAAAAAATTGTTATTTCAAATACAAATCATTATTTCTAACCTTGTCAATATCTTGACTATATTTTCTATTCATTTTACAACTCATGGTGGTAAATAAGTGTGACTTTTCATGGAAAACACAAAATAATTGTCTGGGTGACCCCAAATATATAAATATATATATATATATATATATATATATATATATATATATATATATATATATATATACACAGACACACAGTGCAGAGCATTGTAGCTGGATGGAATAAATATATGAGTATATAAACACACAGTGCGGAGCATTGTAGCTAGATGGAATAAATATGTAGATATATAAACACCCACAGTACGGAGCATTGCAGCTAGGTGGAATAAATATGTAAATATATAAACACACACAGTGTGGAGCATTGTAGCTAGATGGAATAAATATATAGATATATAAATATAAACACACCTGACATAACGCACGGCTCAGGAGACACACATGCAGGCTCAGGGTAGATTCAACAGCTTTATTCAACAACAAGGGTGTATGACTGCGTGTCTGTGAGATGTGAATGTGTTGGTGGTGGACGTCAGCTTCAGGCACGGGGGCAGGAAGCCATGCAGCCAGGCAACCCTACGGGAGAGAGCACAGGGAGAAGGGTAATGGGCACCAAACCAATACAGAGGGACTGTCCTTCACGTTTTGTTTTGACTGTGTAAGGGTGATTACATGCTCCTGCCTGCCTGAATCCTGTGTGTTCCTCCCTGTGTTTTCCCATGGTTTTTTGTTGAGTTTTTTCGAGATCGTCACTTCCTGTTTTGCTGTCTGCCTGTGTGGTTTGCTCTCCAGCTCTCGAGCCACTAGCTATGGCTACTAGCTCTCTTTCCTCTCCTCCTCTGGTGTGCTCTCTCTGTCAGATGTTTAGCTACACCTCTGCCTCTTTTAGTGATAACGGTAAATGTAATAAATGTTGTCTTTTTGAGGCGCTCGAGGCGAGGTTGTCTGATTTGGAATCCCGGCTCCGCAGCATTGAAACACCGTCTGCGCCAGTTAATCTCGACGGACGCCCCTTAGCTGCAGCGGAGCTAGCTAGCTTAGGTCCCCCTGTCACCGGTTCCCCGGCTCTCCTCTGCAGCGAGGAGACTGGGTGGGTGACGGTGAGAAGGAAGCCTAGTCGCAAAGCCCCGGTTCACCACCAACCTGTTCACGTTTCTAATCGTTTTTCCCCGCTCAGCGACACACCCGCTGAGGAAAAAACTCTGATCATTGGCGACTCTGTAGTCAGAAACGTGAACCTAGAGACTCCAGCGGCCATAGTCACATGCATTCCTGGGGCCAGAGCAGGCGACATCGAGTCAAATTTGAAAATGCTGGCTAAAAGTAACTGTAAATATTCCACAATTGTTATTCACGCCGGCATTAATGACATCCGTCTCCGGCAGTCGGAAGTCACGAAACTTAATGTAGAATCGGTGTGTGACTTTGCAAAAACGATGTCAGCCACTGTAGTATTCTCTGGGCCCCTCCCCAATCTGACCAGTGATGACATGTTTAGTCGCTCGTCATCCTTGAACCGCTGGCTGTCTGTGTGGTGTCCTAAAAATGACGTGGGCTACATTGACAATTGGAGCTCTTTTTGGGGAAAACCTGGTCTTATGAGACGAGACAGCATTCATCCCACTTTGGATGGTGCTTCTCATTTATCTAACAATCTGGCATCTTTTTTATCCAAATTTCCAAAACCCTGACTACTCAGAGTTGGGACCAGGAAGCAGAGTCGCAGTCTTACACGCCTCTCTGCAGCTCCTCTTCATCCGCCACCCCTCAGCTTAGCCCCTGTCTTCCCCATCAGAGAATCGTTGTCTGCTCCCTCCAAAGTAAATAAAAATATAATGTATAAGCATCCCAAAGTGATAAAGCAAAATATTGGTAAAACTCAAATTAAACATAAAGCCTCTAAATTGAATGATTTGGCCTCTGTTCCTCCTCATAATTTAAAAATTAAATGTGGTTTATTAAATATTAGGTCTCTAACTCCCAAGTCTCTGTTAGTCCATGATCTGTTAATTGATCATCAGATTGATTTAATTTCCCTTACAGAGACTTGGTTAGGGCAAGAGGATTATGTTGGTTTAAATGAATCAACTCCCTCTGGTTATTTAAACTGTCAAAATCCCAGAAGTTCTGGTCGTGGAGGAGGAGTAGCAGCAATTTACCATTCCAAATTACTAGTTAATGTAAAGCAAAAAACATGTTATAATTCCTTTGAGGGCCTGGTCCTCAGTGTTGGGCACTTTAGCAATTCCAGGTTAAACCCAATTTTATTTGCCATTGTTTATCGTCCCCCATCAACCTATTCAGAATTTTTATCCGAATTTCCTGATTTCTTAGCTGATTTAGTGCTGAAATCTGATAGAATAATTATAGTAGGGGACTTTAATATACATGTGGATGTAGATAGTGACTGCCTTAATGTGGCTTTTAATTCAATATTAGACTCGATTGGGTTTTCTCAGAAAGTAGGAAATTCTACTCATTACCTCCACCATACATTGGACCTTGTTCTGACATATGGCATAGAAATAGAAAATCTGGTAGTGTCTCCTCATAACCCTGTACTGTCAGACCATTGTCTGTTAACCTTTGATTTTACTATTTCTGACTATTTGGCTCCTAAAGAAAAATATTATCACAGTAGATGCCTCTCAGATGATGCTGTTTCCAAATTTATGCAGATTGTTTCCTCTATGCCATGTGTCAACACAACGGAAATAAGCTATAGACAGCTTGCTCCTTCTGTAATTGATAACATGGTGGATAGTGTTTCAGCTTCTCTACATCAGGCTCTAGACTTGGTGGCCCCCTTAAAAAAGAAAAAGTCTAATCAGAGATTTTTAACTCCTTGGTTCAACACAGAAACTCGTAGCTTAAAACAGAAGACTCGTCAGTTAGAAAGAAAATGGCGCTCTACTAATTTAGATGAAATCTATTTAGCTTGGAGAAATCATCTTTTAATTTATAAAAAATCTCTTAGAAAAGCTAGAACGAGTTATTACTCTGCATTAATAGAAGAGAACAAGAATAATCCCAGGTTTCTTTTCAGTACTGTAGCCAGGTTGACAAAGAGTCAGGACTCTGTCAATCCTAGCATCCCCTTAGAGCTTACTAGTCAGGACTTTATGAACTTTTTCAATAATAAAATTTCATCCATCAGAGATAAAATCAATCAGATTCTTCCCACAGTTAACTTAAATACTGTAACTACTACAACTCCTTCTATTGATGTCTGTCTTGATGAGTTTACTCCAATCGACCTTTGTGAGTTAGACAAAATAGTTTCCTCATCCAAACCTTCAACTTGTCTTTTAGACCCTATTCCTACCAGGTTATTTAAAGAAGTCTTCCCACTTATTGGTAGCTTTATTCTTCATATAATCAATTCTTCATTAACTTTAGGCCATGTACCGCAGGCTTTTAAAACGGCTGTAATTAAACCCTTACTCAAAAAGCCAACGCTAGATCCAGGAGCTTTAGCTAACTATAGACCAATCTCTAATCTCCCTTTCATTTCAAAAATCTTAGAAAGAGTTGTTGCTATGCAATTATTTGACCACCTGCAGGGAAATGGTTTATTTGAGGAGTTTCAATCTGGGTTTAGAATCCATCATAGCACTGAAACAGCCTTAGCGAAGGTCACTAACGACCTCCTCATTGCATCTGATAATGGACTAGTTTCTGTACTTGTCCTTTTAGATCTTAGTGCAGCTTTTGATACTATTGATCATAATATTCTACTTGATAGATTAGAACACTATGTTGGACTTAATGGAACTTCGTTGCAGTGGTTTAGATCTTATTTATTTGATAGGTTCCAGTTTGTTCATGTAAATGATGAGTTTTCTCTCAGCTCAAAGCTTAGTCATGGAGTTCCACAGGGATCTGTGCTTGGCCCTACTCTTTTAGATTAATATATGCTTCCGTTAGGGCAACATTATTAGAAAGCACTGTATACATTTTCACTGTTATGCAGATGACACACAATTATACCTGTCAATGAAGCCAGATGATACTAATCAATTAGCCAAGTTAGAAGCCTGTCTTAAGGAAATCAAAGTTTGGATGGACTTGAATTTCCTGCTATTAATTCAGATAAGACTGAAGTCATTCTTGTGGTCCAAAAAAACCTTAGAAATTCCTTTCCAAATCAAAACTTTCAGTTTGGATGCAGTTACTCTTTCTTAATAGCTCTGTGAGGAACCTTGGAGTTTATTTTTGATCAGGATTTGTCCTTCAATTCCACATATTAAATTTTGTTTCTAAGACTGCCTTCTAATCATTTGCGTAATATTGCAAGATTAGGAGCAATCTTGTCTCAGGAGTGATGCTGAGAAGCTGATCCAACGCTTTTTGTTAGCTCGAGATTAGATTATGGTATCTTTATTATCAGGTTGTCCTAAAACATCTTTAAAAGTCTTCAGCTGATCCAAAATGCTGCAAGCAAGAGTTTTAACAGGTACTAGAAAGAGAGAATCATATCTCTCCGGTTCTGGCCTCCCTTCATTGGCTTCCCCATAGAGTTTAGAATTAAGTTTAAAATCCTTCTTCTTACTTACAAAGCTCTAAAACAATCTGGCTCCTTTTTATTTAAAAGATCTGATACTACCGTATATCCTAACAGAGCACTACGCTCCCAAAATGCAGGTTTACTTGTAATACCTAGAATCTCCAAAGTACAATGGGAGGCAGAGCCTTCAGTTATCAAGCTCCTCTCCTGTGGAATCAGCTGCCAATCTGGATTCGGGAGTCAGACTCGATCTCTGTTTTTAAGAATAGGGCTAAAACCTACCTTTTTGATATAGCCTACAATTAGGGAGGGATCATGTGTTTTTCTGAACCCTCCTTAGTTATGCTGCTAATAGGTTTAGTCAGCGGGGGACCTCCAGTAATGCACTGGGCCTCACTCCTTTCCTCACTCTCTATGAAATATTTTTTTTTTTGCTGGTCATTAACATTTGTTTGTTCTCTCCCATAGATTGAGTCCCCATCGTGCTGTTTGCTCTCTACATGTCTGTTCTTTTCTTCTTCTCTATCCCCTCACCCCCCAGCCAGTCGCAGCAGATGACTGCCCCTCCCTGAGCCTGGTTCTGCTGGAGGTTTCTTCCTGTTAAAAGGGAGTTTTTCCTCTCCACCGTCGCCAAGTGCTTGCTCACAGGGGATCGCCTGATTGCTGGGGTCTTTCTGCAACTGTGGGGGTCCTCCCTACAGTTGATAGTGCTATGAGATGACTGTTGTTGTGAAATGGCGCTATATAAATAAAGTTGAATTGAATTGAATTGAATTGATAATGGGATATGCTGGCTTACTTGGTTAGTCAGGTGGCTGGCGTTGACAAGGGCGTAGCCTGGGAGACAGCGACCTGGAGCGCCTGTGACAGCAGCGAGGAGACGGCGAAGCAGAGGAGAAGTCCGCCGCCGGGAAATCCACCTGTGCACAGGGGAGACGACTGGAGAGGAAGGTAAGAGATTCTTACGTGAATGATCTTGCTGGTAGAAGGGGGTTCCTTGCAGCAAGCAGGCCGACGAGATCAGACGGCTTCAGGCCGAAGCCCAGGGCAGAGTGGCTTAAATCCCACGCTGCTGACAAGGTACAGGTGTGCGCGCAGCTGGCGCCGCTAATGAGCGGCGAGTCATGACAGTACTCCCCCCTCTAGCAGCACCTCCTGGCGATGGTTTCTCAGGGTGCGCTCGGTGAAACTCAGTGATGAGGGATGGATCCAACACAAACGAGGAACGCACCCACTGTCTCCATTCTGGCCTGTAGCCCTCCCAGTCCACCAAGTACTGTAGCCCGCGACCCCGGCGCCGCGAGTCCGGGATGGTAGATACTGTCCAGGCCAGGTGGCCATCAATCATCCGGGGCGCGGGCAGCGCTGCAGGTGGAGGGCAGAGTGGGTCAGACACCACCGGTTTCACCTTGGAGACGTGGAAGGTGGGATGGATGCGGAGGGAGGGGGGAATAGCCACACGCACAGCCACCGGGTTGATAATCTTGGTGATGGGGTATGGGCCCATGAAACGTTGTGCCAACTTTCTCCTCTCACCCTTTAAATTAACGTCCTGAGTGGACACCCAAACTTGCTGGCCCACCTGGTAAGCTGGGGCAGGTCTTCTGTGTCGGTCCGCCGTGGTCTTGTTGCGCTCCGCTGTGCGTAAAAGCGCATTGCGTGCAGTGGACCAGAAGGAGCGGCACCGCCTAAGATGTGCCTGGACCGAGGGGACAGCCAGCTCGCTCTCCAGCGCGGGGAACAAATGTGGATCATAGCCCAGGGACGCTTTAAAGGGGGACATCCCGGTGGCCGAAGAGCGAGCGGTGTTGTGGGCGTATTCCACCCAGGCGAGGTGTGAGCTCCAAGACGTGGGCTTCGAAGCAGTGACGCAGCGGAGTGCAACCTCCAGCTCCTGGTTGGTCCCTTCACACTGCCCGTTGGATTGGGGGTGATGGCCGGAGGAGAGGCTTACTTTGGCTCCTAGGGCGTTACAGAAGCTCTTCCAAACGTCCGAGGCAAATTGGGGACCCCGATCGGAGACCACATCTACCGGTATCCCCGTGCAGCCTGACCACGTGCTGGATGAGAAGATCCGCTGTCTCCAAGGCAGAGGAAAGCCCCTGTAGTGGCACGAAGTGAGCGGCCTTGGAGAAGCGGTCGACGATGGTCAGGACCTGTGTCGAAGCATGTTGGAACGGTGAGACCGGTGACAGTAAGTCTAGGGCGATGTGTGACCAGGGGCTGCTGGGGACGCGGGCAGAGGGCTGGAGACAGGCCCGCAGGGGGCGTGTTGCTAGACTTACTGGTGGCGGCAGACGGGGCCAGCCCTGGGCGTAGCGAGCGGACATCCTTCCGCAGCCCCGCCACTCAGAAGGACCGTTGAACCAGGTGCATCATCCGGTAGGACCCAGGGTGGCAGGTGGGGGGGGGGGGGGGGTGGGGGGAGTTTTGATGTGTGGACCAGTGGATAACCTCCCCTCCGGACAGGCCGATGGGACAAAGAGCCTCCCTCCGGTCCGCCGCCAGGGTCCGGTTCCGACTCCTGCGCCCTCCGATTCTTGCTTTCGATATCCCAGGAGACGGCTCCCCTACGACGCACGGACCTGGGCAGGATGGTATGAACTGCATCCTCTGACGCCTCGGGGGCAAATTGCCTGGAGAGGGCGTCGGGCAGGCCATTCTTGGAGTCCGACCTGAATGTGATGGTGAAGCGAAATCTGGCGAAGAACAAGGACCAGCGCGCCTGGCGGGCATTCAGACGCTTGGCAGTTCTTAAATATTCCAAGTTCTTATGGTCAGTTAACACTACAAACGGCAGGGCGGCCCCCTCCAGCCAGTGGCGCCACTCCTGAAGCACGAGCTTGATGGCGAGCAGCTCTCTGTCCCCCACGTCATAATTCCGTTCTGCCGGGGACAAGTGCCGAGAGAAGAAGGCACAGGGCCGTTTGGCCCCGTTGGCTGGCGATCGCTGGGACAACACCGCTCCCACCCCTGTATCCGAAGCGTCGACCTCCACGATGCACTGTAGGGAGGGGTCGACCTGACTGAGGACCCGGGAGGAGGAAAACTCTGCCTTCAGCGCCTGGAAAGCCGCCGCGGCTTCTTCAGTCCACCGGAACGGGGTCTTAGGGGAGGTGAGGCGGGTCAGAGGGCCGACGATGGCTCCAAAGTTGGGAACAAAGCGGCGGTAGAAATTGGCAAACCCGATGAATTGCTGCACCTGTTTTCTGGAGGTTGGTGTAGGCCAATCTACCACCGCTTTAACCTTAGCTGGGTCTGGGAGCACCTGGTCATGGGAGATGACAAAGCCCAGGAAGGATATAGTCTTGGCGTAGAATTCGCACTTTTCTGCTTTCACATACAACTGGTTCTCCAGCAGCCTCTGGAGGACCCGCCTCACGTGCACCCGGTGCTCGTCCCTGGATTTGGAGAAGATGAGAATATCATCCAGATAGACGAACACGAAAAGGCCGATGAGGTCCCGGAGGACGTCATTGATGAGGCGCTGAAAGACGGCTGGAGCGTTGCGTCAACCCGAACGGCATTACCAGGTGCTCAAAGTTGGCCGTTCGGGGGGTACGGAAGGCTGTCTTCCACTCATCTCCCTTCCCGGATCCGGACGAGGTGGTATGCGCTGCGGAGATCCAGCTTGGTGAATCAGGTCCGCCCCCTGGCGGGAGTGGAAGGCGGTGTCCATCATGGGGCAAGGGTGTAGCGGTCCCTTCTCCATGATGTCATTTGAGGCGCGCGGAAATCAATGCAAGGGCGAAGAGAACCGTCCTTCTTAGCCACGAAGAAGACCCTGCGCCTAATGGAGATGACGATGGACGGATTATCCCAGCGCTGAGCGACTCCTTCAGGTTATGTGTTCATCGCCTTCTTCTCCGGCGCTGACAGACTGTAGAGACGTCCCGAGGAAGAGAGCCCCCTGGCGGATGTTTATGGCACAGTCGTTGGGCCGGTGAGGAGGGAGGGCGACATCGCCTTGCGTCTTACTAAAGACTGCACCCAGGTCGTCGGAACTCCGTGGGTACCAGGGTTAGATCCGGAGGCGCGGCATCCTTGGCAGTGAGAGGAGAGGATGGGGCGCAGGCAGCGGATTGGAGGCAGGTACTCATGCAAAAAGAGCTCCAGGCAGACACCCTTCCGGTCTTCCAGTCCAGGACGGATTTGTGGAGGTGGAGCCACGGGTATCCAAGTATCACTGGGAGACAGAAGATGCAGGGACAAAGAGGGTGATATCTTCCCGGTGGTTACCAGAGATGATGACTGAGATGGCGGAGCCGTCCGGTGGAGTCACTTTACCCAGGGAATACACGGGAGAGATTGACTAGGGGCGAGAGGAGTTTCAATGGGGCTGGCAACGGATGCCCAATCGGGTTGCCAGGCTCTGAGAAATTAAAGCTACCCTCCGCGCCAGAGTCCACCAGTGCATGTGTGAGGTTGCCCAGTGGAGTTATGACAGAAACGGATGGGCAGCGTCAAACGTGTGAGGGGAGTTTAACCCAGTTAGCGTCCGCGAGGCCCCCCTACAGTGGACTCGCGGACCTCCCCGTTTGGCTTTTCCAGACAGTGCTCCACCGTGTGTTGGCTACCCCCCGCAATACATGCAGAGGCCCAACTCACGGCGGCGTTGTTTCTCCGCTAGGGGAGCTTTGTCCGGCCCGTCACCCATCGGCTCGACTCCTCGGAGGCCCTCCGGTGGCGGTAACGCCAGGGGGCGAGCTTGGGACGGGCGCGACAAGGCGCCCTGCGAGCGAGAAGTAGACTTCCGCTCTGAGGCACGCTCGCGCAGCCTGTTATCCAAACTGATGGTACAGGAAATCAGCTCTGTGAGCGTCTCCGGGTGATTCCGACCGGCCAACTCGTCCCTCAGACCAGAGTTTAGGCTGCGGAGGAAGATGCCGCAGAGGGAGCGTTCCTCCCAGCCAACTTCCTCCGCTGTTATCCGGAAGTCTATCGCGTAGTCCGCGGCCGATCGGCTCCCCTGTTGGAGACTGAGGAGGCGATCGACCAGGACGCTGTCTTGACGCGAATGATCAAAGACTTCCAGGAACTGGTTAACGAACTGGCCATAAGTGAGGGTGACGTAACTGGGTTTCGCCATTACGGTGTAAGCCCAAGTTAGCGCTCGACCCTCCAGGAGATTCCCGATATAGCCAATTCGACTGTGGTCTGAGGGAAAATCTCCGGGGACGCGGTGGAACACCGACTCACACTGCAAAATAAATCCCCGCGCTCCACCGAGCTTACCACTAAAGCGGGTGGGGGTTGGGATAGGTGTGAGTCGGACCGGCGTACCCGGAGCAGGCTGGACGGCCGCCGGAGCAGCGAGAGCTGCGCCACCCTGACGAGCCGGGGGGAACGGCTGTCGGGGGTCCAGGCGGTCTAACCGGTTAGTTATCTGTGTCAATTGGTTGAGAATCACTTGTTGCTGATAAGCTATTAAATCCACCCGAGCCTCGAGGGTGGAAAAACGGCGTGTGAGCCCGCTGTCCGCCGAGCCGCTCTGCTGAAGCCGTACTGATATAACGCACGGCTCAGGAGACACACACGCAGGCTCAGGGTAGATTCAACCGCTTTATTCAACAACAAGGGTGTGTGACTGCGTGTCTGTGAGATGTGAATGTGTTGGTGGTGGACGTCAGCTTCAGGCACGGGGGCAGGAAGCCGTGCAGCCGGGCAACCCTACGGGAGAGAGCACAGGGAGAAGGGTAACGGGCACCAAACCAATACAGAGGGATAATGGGATATGCTGGCTTACTTGGTTAGTCAGGTGGCTGGTGTTGACAAGGGTGTAGCCCGGGAGACAGCGACCTGGAGCGCCTGTGACAGCAGCGAGGAGACGGCGAAGCAGAGGAGAAGTCCGCCGCCGGGAAATCCACCTGTGCACAGGGGAGACGACTGGAGAGGAAGGTAAGAGATTCTTACGTGAATGATCTTGCTGGTAGAAGGGGGTTCCTTGCAGCAAGCAGGCCGACGAGATCAGACGGCTTCAGGCCGAAGCCCAGGGCAGAGTGGCTTAAATCCCACGCCGCTGACGAGGTACAGGTGTGCGCGCAGCTGGCGCCGCTAATGAGCGGCGAGTCATGACAACACCCAGTGCGGAGCATTGTAGCTAGATGGAATAAATATGTAAATATATAAACACACAGTGCAGAGCATTGTTGCTAGATGGGCTGAAACATCGGATGAAACAGCACAACCGTCTACTTAGTTATCCTACATGGTATGATTATGTGCCCATACATATTCTCACCCTCCATAGCGACCGGTATTTTCCTAGTTGTATGCCGGAGGGGACCATTGTGTAAGTCTATTGCATCTTTTGCATTCAAAAACTATTAGGTTGTTACGTCTTTTTGCTATCTCTGCGAGCAGCCCTGCTTAGGTTGTACAGTCTGACAGCCGTTGGTAGGAAGGACCTGCGAAACCTCTCGGTTGTGCACTTGGGATGATGTAGTCTGCTGCTAAATGAGCTCCTCAGTGCATTCAGTATGTCCTGCATAGGGTGGAACTCGGACCTCCAGCAGAGATGACAGTTTAGCCACCGTCCCTTCTCTCTCCTATCTCCTCCACCGGGTCAAGGCGCTGCCCCAGGACAGAGCTAGCTTTCTTGATCAGTTTGTTCAGTCTCTTCCTATCGGCTGCGGTAATGCTCTGCCCCAGCAGACCACTCCAAAAGTGATGGCTGATGCCACCACCGTGCCATAGAATGTCTTCAGCAGCGCCCCTTGTACACCAAAAGACCTCAGTCTCCTCAGTAGGAACAGCCTGCACTGTCCCTTCTTGTAGAGTGCTTCAGTATTGTGTGACCAGTCTAGTTTATTGTTCAGATGAACACCCAGGTACTTGTAGGATGTAACCATCTCAATGTCTGTTCCCTGTATATTTACTGGTGCTGTGAGGGGTTGTCCATGCCTGCGGCAGTCCACCACCAGCTCCTTAGTTTTCCTCGCGTTGATCTGGAGGCAGTTCCGATGGCACCAGTCCACGAAGTCCTGGATAAGCCCTCTGTACTCAGCTTCATCTCCATTGGAGGTGAGGCCAACGATTGCAGAGTCATCAGAGAACTTCTGTAGATGGCAGTGTGTTGTGTTGTGTGAGAAGTCCGCAGTATAAAGAGTGAACAGGAAGGGAGCCAACACCGTTCCCTGGGGGACCCCCGTGCTACCGATGATCATGTCGGACACACAGTCCCGGGTTCTCACAAACTGAGGCCGGTTCGTGAGGTAGTCCAGGATCCATGATGACAGGTGCTGGTCCACCCCTGTGCGCAGCAGCTTGTCCTTCAGGATCATCGGTTGGATGGTGTTGAAAGCACTGGAGAAGTCAAAGAACACGATCCTCACCACATTCCCGGGCTTCTCCAGGTGGGACAGAGAACAGTGAAGGAGGAAGATCTGGAGAAGAACTGGAGGAAGAACTGGAGGAAGAACTGGAGTGGATCCATCGCTGGTTCCACCAGGGGGCGGAGGTGAGCAAGAAGCAGTCTCTCCAGGGTCTTCATCAAGTGGGACGTCAAGGCCACCGGTCTGTAGCTGTTCAGGTCTTTGGGGTGGGAAGTTTTTGGTACAGGTACCACACAAGATGTTTTCCACAGCTGTGGTACCCTCCCCAGCTTCAGGCTCAGGTTGAAGATGTACGCCACAATCCCCACACAGCTGGTCTGCACAGGACTTGAAGAGCTTTGCGCTGATGCCGTCCGGTCCCGTCGCCTTCCTCGCCTTGATCTTCCTCAGCTCCGTCCTCACCTGGGTCTTGGTCAGGGTCAGGATGGGGGGCTGTGTGTTGGGAGTGGGGGGGTGTTGGTGGAGTGGGGGAGTGGGCAGCAGGACTTGATGTCTTTAGAGGCAGCAGTGGTTGTTGTGCAGTCAGGGGGGAGGGCGGTTGGTCAAACCTATTGAAAAACAGATTCAGATTGTTCGCCCACTCCCTGCCCCCCGTGGCCTGGGGGGAGGTATTCTGGAGCCCAGAGATGGTTTTGAGGTTTCTCCAGACCCCGCTGATGTCGCTCTGTTGCAGCTTGTCCTCCATCTTCTTCCTGAAGCTGTCCTTGCCTTCTCTGATCTTTCTCCTCAGCTCCCTCTGTACGGACTTCAGCATCTCCCTGTTCCCCGACCTGAAGATCCTCTTCTTCTCTCTCAGAAGTGTTTTTATCTCAGGGTTGATCCAGGGTTTGTTGTTTGAGGAACACCGTATGGTCTTGGTGGGAACGGATTTGTCCACACAGAAGCTGAGGTAGCCCGTGAAGGTGTGAGTGAGGCCATCGATGTCCTCACCATGTGGACTGCAGAGCTGCTTCAGGCGGTGGTTTCAAACAGCCCTTTAGAGTGTCTATTGCCTCCTCAGACCATAACTTCACTGTGCGCATGGCCGGAGGTTGTCTGTGCACTAGGGGTTTGTACACCGGCCGGAGATTGAACCAAGTTGTGATCCAATCTCCCGAGTGGGGGGAGTTGTGATGAGGTGTACGCCTCCTTAGTGTTTGCGTAGAATAAGTCCAGTGTTTTATTGTCTCTAGTGTGGCATGTGATATACTGGGTAAACGTGGGTAGAACGTGAGATAGTGAAACATGGTTGAAATCGCCTGAGATGAGGAGAAGAGCATCTGGGTGTTCTGTCTGCAGCCTGCTGGTTACTGAATGGATGACATCACACGCCTGGTCCCAGCGTTCGCCGTCGGATTTGCATAAACAACAATGCAGATCACGTGTGAGTATTCTCTCGGAGAGATATGTAGGCGCATGCTAACAGCTAGCAACTCAATGTCTTTGCTGCAGTGTCGTTGTTTAAAGCGTACCTGTGGTGGTCGTGAAAAAAAAGATATTATATTGAGCCCCTGTCTCACGTTCTAGTTCAAGTTTAAGTTGAAATTCATGTTCAAAAGCAATTTGATATAAATCCATTGCTGATGTGCTGGTTCAGCTATGTCAGCAAAACATGAGTGCAGCCATACTAGCGGCTACATGGCCTTCCAGGACGCTTCCTGTGAGACGTAATTTCGTTGACACCGTGATCTGGATCAGTATTGGCTGAGCCTGCAGTGCCCGGATTGAGCAGTGGCTTTCGGGATATTCAAATTCAAATTCAAAACGTTTATTTCAAACTCAGGGTTCATATTAAATGCCAGAACTAAAACGATTAGAAAATAAATAAATAAATGCTTAAATTCAGCAGATCGTCTCGTCTGATCTGAGCTCGTAAAGGCCGATGATTCCTAAAACTATGCGATCTGGATCAATATTGGCCTGAGCCTGGAGTACCCGGATGTGCAGCGGCTTACGGGATATTCAAATTCAAATTCAAACGTTTATTTCAAACTCAGGGTTCATATTAAATGCAGAACTAAAACGATTAGAAAATAAATAAATAAATGCTTAAATTCAGCGGATCGTCTCGTCTGATCTGAGCTCGTAAAGGCCGATGATTCTAAAACTATGCGATCTGGATCAGTATTGGCTGAGCCTGGAGTACCCGGATGTGCAGCGGCTTACGGGATATTCAAATTCAAATTCAAATGTTTATTTCAAACTCAGGGTTCATATTAAATGCAGAACTAAAACGATTAGAAAATAAATAAATAAATGCTTAAATTCAGCGGGTCGTCTCGTCTGATCTAAGCTCGTAAAGGCCGATGATTCTAAAACTATGCGATCTGGATCAGTATTGGCTGAGCCTGGAGTACCTGGATGTGCAGCGGCTTACGGGATATTCAAATTCAAAATCAAACGTTTATTTCAAACTCAGGGTTCCTATTAAATGCAGAACTAAACAAGTAGACAAATAAATAAATAAATGCTTAAATTCAGTGGGCCGTCTCGTCTGATCTGAGCTCGTAACAGCTGCGAGACGGGCTGGGCTCCTCCCTCGCCGCGGAGCAGCAGAGAGAGAGAGCAGCAGAGCAGAGCAGCAGACACTCGGCGCTCTTGTAACAACAAAAAACATACAATGCGATATGGATATCGCAACATGGCGGAATGTAAAGCCTTTGGATATCTCAATAATAAGCGAAAAAAACAAAGATAAACACTTCTTTTGTGTACCCAAACCCAGCTCACCTTGTCAGAAGATCGGAGCGGAAAAGTGATCTCGGAACAGGGCACAGACGAATCCTTTCAGACGAAATTGCGTTGTGTGTGAGGACCACTTCGTCACTTTAACCCTCAGAAGACATTTCTGGCTCAAACCTGTAGCCATGTTGGACGAATTCTTCCCCAGAGTCCGACAATTCAGCCATAATAGAATAAAAACACTCACAAAAGCACCCTAGTCTCTCATACAGGCGGAGCATTGACTGTTGAGTATCAACGAAGTGACGTCATATCCGCATGTGTCATGGCTGCACTCAGAGTTTTCATAGGCTGGCCATGCCTGCAGTTGTATTTGCATATTTCTCTGGTGGTATTTGGCTGGCAATAGTTATTTAACCAAATAACGAATAATTTGACTAATGTTTTCAAGTTGAATGCGTTTAGACGACCACCACAGGTACCCTTTAACAGTGATATGTCCCGGTCTGCCCAGTTGTTGTTAACATACATTATCACTCCACCCACCCCTTGCTTTGCCACTGTCTGGTGTTCGGTCTGCCCGTATCATGTGGGAACCCTCCAGCTCAATGTTAGCATCTGCTGCTAGTTCAGTTAGCCACGTCTCAGAAAACAAAAGGAGAGAGCATT
Source organism: Pholidichthys leucotaenia (assembly GCA_020510985.1). NCBI lineage: Eukaryota > Metazoa > Chordata > Actinopteri > Cichliformes > Pholidichthyidae > Pholidichthys > Pholidichthys leucotaenia. Next base: position 286,060,198 of record CM035837.1, read on the forward strand.
CCCGGTATATGCTATCGTAGCGGGAGATAGCTGCTAGATCATCTACCTTTCCCAGTAACGACCATACATTCCCTATGACAATAGATGGAAGCGAGGGTCTGTACCTTATATCTTTTGTCCTCCGCCTCAGCCTCCCCTCAGCCGCGGCGTTTTCGCCTCAGTTCTCTCGGTATGTCGAGTTTTTCCGTTAGCACCGGGTGGTGGTTGAGTGCTAGCAGCTCTTCCCTGCTGTATCGTCTCCTGCTATAAACAGTGGCTCTGTCCACCGGCTCAGGAGACATTTGGGACGATCTGTGTGTCCGTGATATAAATGGAGTGAAAAAAAAACGGATCAAAAAGAGAGAGGGAGGGAAAAAAAGACTCAGAATTGAGCCGCTGTTGCAAAGGGCAGCTGACTCATGTGGCGCCGGAAGTAAAAGACCATGATGAGGACTTCCGGTTATGGCGGCCACCTAGAAGGACACGTATCGCTCTGCTCTGCTCCTGGAGATAAAGATTCGGCAAATAACTCTCTCATTTGGAACAGAATTTTTCCCAGCGTTTGGGCGAGGATATGCCGGTGAGGCCTAAGGCTGGGAAATCAGGTGGGGGAAAAACTGAACCGCCGAAGCAGTCAAAATTAATGGACTTTCACGTCTGTGGCGCAGCAGGGAAAGCTGCGGATATGGCGGATGAAACTAGCGGTGGTGCGGTAATTGCTGATGATGGCGGCACAGGTGCAGTGCTGGCTGCCATTAGCTCAATGAGAGCGGACTTTTCCGCTAGACTTGATGGGATTATGGCAGCGTTGGATGTAATGAGAAAGGAGTTGGGTGACTGCGTGGAGCGAGTGACGCAGGCGGAGCTTCGTGATTCCAGTGCGGAGGATGAAATCAGCGGACTTCAATTAAAGGTGCGCACTTTGGAAAAAAAAAAATAAAAGTCTGGAAAATAATGTCCTGGACTTGGAGTCCCGGTCGAGATGGAACAACCTGAGGCTGATGGGTCTACCGGAGGGAGCCGAGGGTCGTGATTCATGCTCCTTTTTGGAGGAGTGGATCCCGGAGGCGTTGAACAACGCGGAGCTAAATTCATCAGTCGTCTTGGAAAGCGCCCACCGAATTGGCCCACTGAGAGGTAACAAGGGACCACCGACGTTAATTATGAAGTTCCTCAGCTACAGAGACAGGATGACGATCTCCAACGCGGTGCGGGCCAAAGGAGAAATTAAATACCAAGATCAACAGGTGCGGTTCTACCCAGATTTGGCCTCAGGAATCCAACAATTAAGGAAGCAGTTTGACCCCATCCGTAAAGATCTGCGCAACCTTGGGATTCGTCATGGAGTGATTCCCCCTGCAAGACTTCTGGTCACATATGAGGGCAGAACACACATCTTCAAGACCCCTGAGGAGGCGCAGGAGCTCATCAAGAAGATCCAGGAAGAGACTGGTGGGAGCTAAGCATGAACAGAATATAGGGTAGAATATTTGAGCATTTACATAGGCATTTAACTGATTTGAAGCATATAGCAAGATTACAAAATATAGATTGTATTACATATTAAAAAAAATGTACAAAATTGCTATAAAATTTTGGAGTTAAATTGGAAAATTACAGAAGAGAGTTAATGTTACGTTATTAAAAGCAGTAGAGTTAGGGTGATTGGGAGGATGAAGAAGGAGTGGCTTTGGCTGATCCTCGTTGGTGTGGAGTGGCCGATGGCTATATCGGGAGACGGAATTTTTCTTTTGATTTTGGGGGGATCGCCACAGATGTGGGAAGGGGGAATTTGTTTGTGTGTAGTTTGTAGGGTGAAAGTTCAACCACTCATTTTTTTGCTTCTCTGTTTGAGCATGTTTACACTGCAAGGTAATCCTAAACCCCCTATTGATCATAAACCAAAGCGTTAATCTTAATTTAACTTCATGGATTGCAGAGGTCTACAAAAATTAAAAAAAACTTAAACAAGTTATGAATAAAATAAAAGACATGGGTTCAAAAATTGTGTTTTTACAAGAAACTCATCTAATAGAGGAGGATGTAAAAAGAATTAGGAGTAGATGGCAAGGAAGTGTTTTCACCTCATCATTTTCATCCCGAGCCAGGGGAGTTATGACTCTCATACATAAATCAGTCCCATTTCAAGTGAAAAATGTAATTGGAGACAAATTGGAAGATATGTAATCATTCAAGGATCTTTGCTATTAGAAAATATAAATTTGGTGAACTTATATGGTCCCAATATAGATGATCAAAAGTTCTTTGCTAATTTGTTTCTTATCTTATCATCACTTACAGGGCAACATATAATAGCAGGGGATTTTAATTGTACATTGAATCCCGGTATAGATAGATCAACAGGACTGGACTGTATGCACAATGGATGTAGGATGACCATTAATCATTTTATGAAAGAATTGAAATTGCTAGATATATGGAGAGAAATGAAACCACAAGTTAAAGCCTACTCTTGTTATTCCAATACTTACAAGACATTCTCACGTATTGATTATTTTTTGATCTCCACAGAATTAAGGTCCAAGATTCAAAACTGTTTTTATGATAACATCGTGATCTCTGATCATGCACCCTGCTGTCTAATATATGTAGATAAGAAATTGACAAAGGAACCAGGTAGATGGCAATTTCAGCATAAATGGCTTCAGGATGAGGAATTTGTTAAGTACATAGAAAAACAGATAGATGAGTTCTTTGACATCAATACCACACAAACATCAGCATGTGTAAAGTGGGAGGCTTTCAAAGCTTTTATTAGGGGACATATTATTAGTTATACAGGTTCAAAATCTAAGAAGACTCGAGAGGAGAGAGTCCAATTGGAACATAAAATAAAAATTCTTCAAGAAAGAGTGTATGCAGGAAGTGATCCAAGGTTGGAGAACGAATTACTGATTTTGAGAGCTGAATACGACAAAAAATCAGCGAATAGAGCTGCCTCGAGTCTTCTAAGATTGAAACAATCTTTTTATTAACAAGGTGAAAAATCAGGAAAGTTATTGGCATGGCAGATTAAACAATTAGAATTTAAAACACCAATTACCAGTATTATAAGTAACGGACAGGTAGTTATAGATCCTTTAGAAATTAATAGAGCCTTTAGAGATTACTATGAAAAATTATATGATACCAAAAATGAATCTGACTTAACAAAACTACATGGGTTTTTGAACGAACTATTTATACCGTGTATTCCAAATGAAAATAGGGAGATACTGGAGTCTAAAATTAGTCAAGAAGAAGTTGGACTAGCCATTGATAATATGAAATCAGGAAAAAGTGCAGGACCAGATGGTCTTCCAGTTGACCTTTATAAAAAAGTTAAGAATAAATTAATAAAACCTTTTTTGGAAATGGTTTTAGAAGCATTTCAAAATAGTAATTTACCATCATACATGAATAATGCCTTAATTATACTGTTGCCAAAACCAGGTAAACCCTCTAATAAATGTGAAAATATGAGACCAATAAGCCTATTAAATGCCGACCTTAAGATAATCTGTAAAATTTTAGCAAGACGAATACAAGAAATTTTACCAAATATTATTAATCGAGATCAGAATGGCTTTATAAAGGGAAGACAAGGCTTCCATAATGTAAGAAGACTATTTAATATTATTTATTCTAATAAAGAAGCACCGGATACAGCTCTCCTATCACTGGACGCCGAAAAGGCCTTTGATAGAGTCGAATGGCCCTTTCTTTTTGAAGTCTTACAAAGGTTTGGACTTGGAAGTAATTTCATAAAATGGGTTCAGATAATATATAATAATGCTACAGCAGAAATCCTAACAAATAACAATATTTCAAAATCAATAAAAATCAATAGAGGATGTCGACAAGGCTGTCCACTTTCACCTTTACTGTTTACTATGGCAATTGAACCTTTAGCGATGGCGATACGTCTACAGTCACAAATATATGGAATTAAAGTTGGACCAACAGAACATAAAATCTCCCTGTATGCCGATGACATAATTTTGTTTATGTCGAATCTTAAAAAATCAATTCCGACCTTGTTGAATTTAATAAAGAATTTTGGGGAAATATCAGGATATAAAATAAATAAAACTAAATCTTCAATATTAATGCTAAATGAGACCCAGAGAAATTACCCAGCCCCTGAGGTAAATCAATTCAATGTTGTAAATCAGTTTAAATATTTAGGAATCCAAATTGTGCCTAAGCTAGAATCAGTCGCCAGTGTCAATTATGAAGCCTTAATGACAGATATTAATGAGTTACTTCAGAGATGGATGTCACTACCAATGTCGAGTGATCGGGAGAATCAATATACTTAAAAGTATTATCTTACCTAAAATACTTTATTTATTTCAATACATTCCCTTACCACCACCTTTAATTTATTCTCAGAATAAAAATAAAGTTAGTGAATTTATATGAACAATAGGAGGGCTAATTACGTCTGTCTTTATTATTTACCATTTGATCGTAGAGGTCTGAAATGTCCAAATTTTATGTTGTATTATTGGTCGCACAACTGAGGTCTATGACATATTATTTTTCATTCAAATGATCTCCCTCACTGGACTGAAATGGAATCATACAATTTACCTTTACCTCTTCCCATATTCATATATTCAGACTCGGCAAAAAAATTACAGAAACAAGTTAAAAATCCATTTGGTAAAACATATGATTAAAATATGTGTGAAACTAAAAAATATTTAAAAGAACCACACTTACTGGTCACAATTTAGTCCAATATGGGGTAATCAATATTTTAAACCAGGGAGAGCGGATGCTGTGTTTATAGGTATGGAGTTTAAAAGGGATCCAAAAAATTCAAGATTTATATTTGTCATGTTTCAGATAACATATGTCTTTTAAGAGCTGAGGATCAATTTAACTTAATAGAACACATTTTTTAAATATCTTCAACTTAGGACTTTATTCGTCAAACCAAAATAATGCTCTCACTCGACCTAGTTGTTCATCCTTGGAAAAAATGTTGATGAAAGATAGTAAAAGAATCAGAATCAGAATCAAATCAGAATAAACTTTATTGCCAAGCATGTAAGAAAACACACGAGGAACTTGACTTGACATTGGTGCGCATGCGCGCGACACAACGACAACGGCAGCCATAATAGGCGCCTCATCAAACAGAGATAGATAAGAAGGGAGGGGAAGGGGAGGGAACGACACAAGGGGGGAGGAGAAAAAAACCTTCGTTATTCAGAATACAGCTTATTTTTAAGCAGATTAGATTACAATGAAAAAAAATCTCTCAATAGCACAGAGCAACAACTCAGAATTTCACAAGACACAAGAGAGCAGTGGTACAGTATATCTTTAATCAGTTCATGAATCAAGTTGTGTGCGTGTTGAGCAGTGTTGATGATATAAGAGAGACCCAAGGACCCTTGGCAGAAGATGTTTTGTCTGTCTGGGCGCCCAGTCTTATCTGGCGCTGCAGCTGGCTGTCCAAGGCCCTTGTGCTCATGATTTTGAAAAAACACAGTCTGCAGAACAGCCAGGAGGAATTTTCATGGGAAATAATAATGCCAAATAGGACTGATCACAGAGAAGACTTGTATTTCTTCTGTAGATTCAGTACATTAATCCTTCATTGCGCAGCTTTGAATTCGTCGTGGAAAGACCTGAGCGAACCCATGATGTAATCCACCTTACGAGACAGTTCTCCAGTAGTCGCTATCAGGGTCTTCTCCAGTTTCTCAATTTGTTGGATGCACCTCGCCTGGCCAGCATTTTGATAGGTTGAATCCATCTTCAGCAATTTGCGGTAAACCAAGACAATTCCCGTCCCAATCAGAATTATCCCAATCACCAAGATTACGAAGATAAACAAATCTTCAATATCTTCGATAGAGAGATTAGAGAGACACAGCATTTTCCAATTACCTGTGTCACATAGATAGCCCACTGGAGCCGTTCCAGCGGGGCAGACAGCTTCCCCCGGAGCACTTTTCCTTGTTGAAAAAATAGTGTCAATTGTGTTCAAAGCCCAGCTTATTAACTCCATAATTTCTTTTCGGCGGTCGCAGTTAGATGCAGACAGACAACAGCAAGCTGGGATCCAGTAGTAGGAGGGGAGGAAAAGTCAGCAGAGAGAAGAAAAAAGCTCTGCTCTCTTGGGAGGGCGAAGAAGAGGTATTAGAAGGTTTTATAACTCATTGACACTATCCTCAAGTGAAAACTCACAGGAAAAAGATTAAACTACTGGAAAAGAAGATCTGCAAACTGAAAATTTCAGAGGAACAATGGTAATTGGCTTGTACAGAAGCTCAAACCAAATCATAAATGTTACGCCTTAAATTGATACATTTCAAATGGTTAATGCGGATGTATGTTACACACCGGAGGAGTTTAAATAGATATAACAAAAACATACCAGATACATGCACAAAATGCATGGAAAGTAGAAGGAACCCTATTTCATTGTTTATGGGAATGTAGAATTATTAGAATGTTTTGGGAAGAGGTGAGGGTAACAATTGAAAAAGTAATTTCAAAACAAATCATATTGAAGTCCTAAATTGTTTTTGTTGGGTCGTACCCAAAAATAGCATAACTTTAATAAAAGTGAAAGAACATTCATAGACCTCAGGTTTGCTTAATGCCAAAAAATGTATTGCACTACTGTAGGAAAAAGAGACTCATAGACCAGATGTGACTCAGTGGTTAAGACAGATGTTAACAAACCTTCCATTAGAAAGAATAACATACATACTGAAATCAAAGGAAAGTGTGTTTGAGAATATATGGAGACCTTTTATTGATTGTTGTAAAAAAATTTAAACATTACTCTTGAAGAAGAAGGTGAATGATGTGTGTGGACCTTGTAAATTCCAAACTGGTGAACATAATATGTATACTTATGTAATGGATTGTCTAGACTAAACAGAGGAGCATTGTTGAAGACTTCATTTTGGTTGGTGTTGTTGGTGTTTTTAGTGCATTTTTTTTTTTGTAGTACTTTAGTGTTAGTGTTTGATTGTTTGTGTCATGTTTGTTAAAAAAAAAAAAAAAAAAAAGGTTCAATAAAGATATTGTGGAAAAAAAAAAGACCATGATGAAACGAAGGTGAACATTTCAGCAAGACAATGATCCCAAACACACAGCCAAGGAAACTGTCAACTGGCTCCAGAGAAAGAAAATAAAGCTGCTTGAATGGCCCCGTCAGTCTCCTGACCTGAATCCAATTGAAGATGTACGGAACGAACTGAAGATCAGAGTTCATAGAAGACACCAATGGAAGCTTCAAGATTTGAAGACAGTTTGTGTGGAAGAATGGGCTAAAATTTCTCCTGAGCAATGCCTGTACCTAGTTTTTCCATACAGGAGGCATCTGGAAGCTGTTATTACCAACAAAAGCTTTTCTACTAAATAAATGAATTTCACAAAACATGTTCAATATTTATTCCCTGTGTCATTCCACTTTGTTAAATATAACTTGTTTTGTGAACACAGTTGCCTTGATTTATTTGTATGTATGGATTATTTGGGTTGTTACTGACATCTGGTGAAAATCTCAGGTCAATGATCAGAAATCTTTTTAATGAGAAAAATGTTGATGTGTTCAATACTTATTTTCCCCACTGTATGTAAACTTATAGTTTCAACTGTACACCTAGGCTGTGCTTAAGGTCAATGTGAACGGTTAGATAATCTTAGTACTTCTGGGGTTGTTTTGTGGGGCTGGAATAAGCTACTCCGTCGTTGACGGTCTGATTCTCATATACAGTTCCGGAAAAAATTAAAAGACCAAAAAGATTCACTGCAAAATTATCACTTTATCTGGTTGTACTCTTTATACATATATTTAAGTAAAAGTAACAATTTTGTTTTATTCTCTAACCCAGGGGTCACCTACACGGTGCCCGCGGGCACCAGGTCGCCCACAGGGACCGCACGAGTTGCCCGTGAGCCTGTTCTTAAAATAGCACTAGTCACCAATGAGCTTCATCTTCAATTTCTTAAATTGTTTTACCATTATGAAGCAGACTTGCAATGATGTGTAGATTTTAAAATGAAAATATAAAAACAATTAAAAATAAAAATGTTTAATATACATATACTATGATTTATTCTGGTTCAAAGGTCAGTATTGTGGCAATGACAAGTTTCAGCATTTGGTGAAATAAGCTAGCGGGCGATGCAACGATGAGGAGTTGAATGCAGATTCTACCTCCAAAAACATGGCAGAAAAAAGAAAGAAAACTTTGTGGAAAGAATAACCAGGCCGAACTTTTCTGAGCAGATGAAACTTTATTCCACCCTCTCTCACATTCACCAGAATCAGAAAACATACCCATCAGGTTGCAGGCACTCTCTTTTATATCACAGCACTAACACTTCTCTGCTACCTGGGGTGCTGCATTAACATATCACTCCCCACACTCCCCACCTTTGATCTGGCACTTCAGTCTGAGGGAAAACTACTGAGTGGGCCCCCCCCCCCCCCCCCAGAGTCTCAGACTGAGTCTTAACCCCCATGCCCTTTGGGCTTCAGCCTCTGCCCATAGCTGCTGCAATGGGGGGTCTTTGGCTCCAAGGTGCTGCTGTGCCGGTGGGGGGGTTCTGGGTGTGTGTCCGTCTGTGGGGGGACAGTGGGGGGGGGGACACCTTCAGCATGCTCGTGTGACTGAGCTGACGATTCATTTACCTGGGGAGTTCTCCGTGGGGGTCTTCTGCGCCGAGGAGCTCGGGCCAACACCACCTGCTTGTCTGCTAAAACAAAGGCGGGCTTAAGCCTGTCTATACAGATTGTCTCCCGGCGACCCCCCAAGTCTAACACAAAATGTTTGTCCCCGGGTTCCAGCACTCTGAACAGGCCATCGTTAGACGGGCGCAACGGGGTCCAGTGGGCATCGTGCCTGACAAATACGAACGACGCGTCCTTCAAGGTTTTTGGCACAGAAGTGCGTGGAAAACAGTGGTGGGCCGGGCCGGGCCGGGTAGCATCCCTGCCTCTGCGCTATGTCGTGAACATGGGGATGGATCGGTGTTCGGTGCGGGGTTATCTGGCAAAAATTCCCCGGGGAGCCGCAGTGGCTGGGAAAAAAACAGCTCTGCTGGGAAGGCTGCCAAATACTCCTTCGGTGCGGAACGCAACCCTAATAGAACCCACGGCAACCGGTCCACCCAATTTGCATCCGTAAGCAAAGTTCTGAGCGCTGCTTTAAGTGACCTATGGAAATGATCACATAACCCACTGGCCTGGGGGTTGTATGCGGTTGTGCGATGAACTGAGACACCCAGGCTCCAGGCCATTGTGGACCAGAGATCAGAAACAAACTGCGGGCCCCGATGGGACGTGATGTCTGAAGGAGTGCCGAAACATGCCACCCATGTTGTCAAAAAAGCACGTGCCACATCTGCGGATGCGGTGGAAGCTAGCGGGACTGCATTGGGCCAGCGCGTGGTGCGGTCCACCACTGTCAGGAGGTGCGTGAACCCCTGCGATGGCGGGAGGGGGCCCACAAGGTCCACGTGAAGGTGGTCAAACCTCTTAGCCGGGATATGGAACGGCTCCAAAGGGGCCTTCGTGTGCCTGTGCACCTTGGCTCGTTGGCACGCTACGCAGGCTGCAGCCCACTCTTTCACCTGTTTGGGCAGGCTCGGCCAGACGAACTTTGCGCCCACCATTTTGACTGACGCGCGCACTCCTGGGTGCGCCAGGGAGTGAACCGACTCAAAAACGCGGCGGCGCCAAGCGCGTGGGACCACCAGTTGCGGGCGGCCTGTAGAGATGTCACAGACTGGGGGGGGGCCCGTGTTGCAGCACTCTGCTCTCCAGCCTTAACCCTGTTGTCCAGACTGGAGCGCGCAAATGTCCGCATTGCCGATCTGCTCAGCGGCCATGGCCGTGTAATCTGTCCCCACGTAGACTGGGGCCACTAATGCGCGTGAGAGGCAGTCAGCCACCACGTTGCGTTTACCGGCCACATGTCGAATGCCGGTCGTAAACTCCGAGATCGCGGCCAGCTGTCTCTGCTGCTGGATTGACCGTGGTTCTGAAACCTTGGCCATCGCGTACGTTAGTGGTTTGTGGTCCACGAATGCAGTGAAGGTGTGCCCTTCCAGCCAGAACTGGAAGTGACGTATGGCCAGGTGGAGAGCCAGTAACTCCCTGTTGAACGCGTTGTATTTACGCTCATTGTCATGCAAAGACCTGCTAAAAAAGGCGAGCGGCTGCTAAGAACCGGTGAAGCACTGCTCCATGATGGCCCCTATGGCCACGTCTGATGTGTCGGTAGTGAGCGCTATCCTAGCCGCAGGGTCTGGGTGCGCCAGTAGTGTGGTGTTTGCCAGAGCTGTTTTAACCTCGAAAACGCCTGCTCTCGCTGAGGAGTCCAGCCGACTCTGTCCACCGGCTTCCGTTTCTTAAGCACAGCATACAACGGCTGCATGAGCTGGGCTGCGTGGGGGAGGAAACAATTGCAGAAGTTAATCATCCCCAAAAACTCCTGCAGCGCCCTGACTGTCTGAGGCCAGGGAAAATTCGCCACGGCGCGCACCTTGTCCGGCAAGGGTATCGCGCCCTCTGGTGAGATGCGGTGGCCCAAAAAATCGATCCCTGTCACCCCAAACTGGCACTTCGCTGGGTTGATTATTAACCCGTGCTCCTCCAACCTCTGGAAAACTGTCCTAAGGTGGGTTACGTGTTCGTCCTCGGACGCGCTGGCCACCAGGATGTCGTCCACAAACGGCAGATCGTGCAACACCGCATCCATCATGCATTGGAATGTCTGTGCCGTGCCTTTTAGCCCGAAAAGCATGCATAAAAACTCAAACAGACCAAACGGGGTTATTACTGCCGTTTTAGGTATGTCCTCAGCGCGCACCAGGACCTGGTGGTAACTGCGGACCAGGTCTATCTTGGAAAAAATGCGTGCCCCGGTGAGGTGAACAGAAAAATCCTGAATATGAGGGATGGGGTAGCAGCTGTGCGCTGTGGCGTTGTTTAATCTGCGGAAATCTCCGCAAGGTCGCCACCATCCCTCAGCCTTAGGAACCATATGTAGCGGGGATGCCCATGGGCTTTTTGAGTGCCTGATGACGCCCAACTTTTCCAAGTTGGCAAACTCCTCACGCGCTATGGCCAGTTTAGCTGCGTCCAGATGCCAAGATCGTGCGAAAACGGGCGGCCCCGTAGTGGTAATGAAGCGCTCCGCAACGTGTTTAGTGACGGTCGCTGAAAACGTCAGGACTGTGAGTGCTGGGAACTGGGTGAGTAATGTATGGAACTTACCCCCTGGAGCTGTGATGTTGGCTAGTGTTGTTGGCCCAGTTCCTCAAGCTGTACATTGGAGAGAATCAAAAGACACTGAGTTAATCAGGCGTCTGTTAGCAACATTGACTAGGAGTCCATGTGCACACAAAAAATCAGCACCTAAAATTGGGAAGCTGCATGCCACTATGACAAATGTCCATTGGTATGTACAGCCGTGCAAGGATACAGTCAGTGTCCTCTCTCCAAAAGTCTTAATGTCGGAGTTGTTTGCAGCTGTCAGCTCGGGGCCGCTAGTTCCCGCCAGCCAGTCGGCGTAGGACGGCAGGATGAGGCTCTTTTGGGAGCTGGAGTCCATGAGGAACCGTCTCCCCGAGCGGGAGTCTGTCACATAGAGCAGCTTGCTTGCTTCACCGGCTGTCGCAGCTGTTACTGACTGCTGGTCCCAGCGTTTCCCAAATGCTTGAATTGGCACGGTGGAACGCATTGGTGTGCATCCTCTCCAAAACGGTGGTGGTAGAAACAGAGCGTGTCTCTCCAGTGCTTCTTGGCCCCTGCTGCAGCCACCATCGCTGGTTCCTCGCCTCCGCTAGCCGTCTCGCTGGGTTCCGATGCCGCTGCGTTCACTGTGAGGGCTCTGGTAGTGAGGATGATCCGATCTGCCTGCTGGGCTAGCGCCCGGTAGTTGCGCGCGGCCAGCAGTGGCAAATTGGCAAGGACCGCTCTGGCCGCTGTCGGGAGGTTCCGGAGGAAAAAGTGGGCAAAGAGAAAATGCCTGTCATCTGTGCCCATCAACGCCAACATCTTCTCCATCAATTTGACCGCCGACCCGTCTCCTAACTCGGAGCACGTCAGGAGCCTCTCCGCTCTCTCACAGTCCGAGAGCGTGTAGCACCGGGTCAGCGCGGTTTTGAGAGCACCATATTTGTCGTGGGCTGGGGGATGTTGGAGCAAGCTCGCCACCTGCTGAGTTGTGCATGCGTCCAGTGCTGCGACCACGTAATAGTATCTGGTGTCATCTGCCATTATTCCCCGGAGCGCGAACTGGGCCTCGGTGTGAAGGAACCAAAGACTTCAGGTCGTGTAGCCAAAAGTCTGGGAGTTTGACTGAAACGGTGCACGCGTTGCTGGCACTTCCCATCCGGGTCATCTCCGGGGTGTTCGCCTCGTGTTCCATTGTGTGTCAAGGGTCACCAGTGTGGACAGAATAACCAGGCCGAACTTTTCCGAGCAGATGAAACTTTATTCCACACTCTCTCACATTCACCAGAATCAGAAAACATAACCACCAGGTTGCAGGCACTCTCTTTTATATCACAGCACTAACACTTCTCTGCTGCCTGGGGTGCTGCATTAACATATCACTCCCCACACTCCCCACCTTTGATCTGTCACTTCAGTCTGATGGAAAACTACTGAGTGGGTTCCCCACAACTTATCGTTTTCCTAGTGAATGGGAAGAAGAGTTCTTTTTTACTACGATGAAACAAAAATGTGTGTGTCTCATTTGCGGGGTGACTGTGGCAACAGCAAAGCGGTACAATGTTGAAAGACACTGCAGTATGTGCCACGAAAGCTACTATGCTAACTACCCACCGGGCAGCGCACTGCGGGCAGAGAAAGCACGTGAGTTAAAAGCAACTTTTGGCAAACAGCAGTCTCTTTTCACGATGCCACTAAAAAATTCCCCCAAAAAACCACCGAAGCTTCATTTAGAGCTACACAGTTTTTGATAAAGAAGAAGAAGGCATTTACAGATAGGGAGGTTTTCAAATAAGCAATGATGATAGCTGGACCGGGATCTGGCGTAGTGCCGGTGGTTTAGCATCCAGTGTGACGAGTCCGTGGACAGCAGCAGTACAGCATAGCTGATGATTTTCATTCAGATGGTGTTTAATGATTTCTCCACAAAACAAGAACTCCTGACACTACTGCCTCTTAAAACAACTACAAGGGGAGTAGAAATCTATAACGCGGTGAAGAAGTTTTTAGCAGAGAAAAAGGTACCATTGGAAAAGCTGGTATCGGTGACAAAAGACGGGCTCCTGCTATGACCGGTTGACATGCAGGTTTCATAGCGCACTATAAAGGTGACACAGACTTCCCACCATTGCATTACCACTGCATCATTCATCAGCAGACCGTATGTGCAAAAATGACTGGATTTGAGCATGTGATGACTCTGGTCAAGAAAATCATTAACGGCATCTGCTCCAAACCCAGTCAACACAGGATATTCGAGGTGTTATTGGAGGAGCTATCAGCTAAATATGGTGATCTTTTATTACGCACAGAAATCCGATGGCTCAGCAGGGGAAGAGTTTTGCAGCGTTTTTTGTCACTTTTATGTGAAATCAAAGAGTTCATGCAATCCATAGGTGAAGACGTCTCACTGCTGAACGACCCTGAGTGGATACTTGACCTTGCATTTTTAACGGACATCACCGGGAAACTAAACTATTTGAACTGTGAGCTGCAAGGCAAAGGTAAGACTGTTGCTGACATGATAAGAGCTGTAAATGCATTTCAAGCCAAGATGAACATTTTCTCTGTGCAATTACAGAAAAAAAAGTGATGTGCGTTCCCTCCGTGTAGTCAGTGCTGAAAGACAATGCTTCTACATTTGAGACTTTTGACAAAGTTGCAGAAAAGTACTCTCAAGTGATAAACAGACTTGGGCAAGAGTCTGAGAACAGTTTTTGTACTTCGATCAGCTTGAGCCATATGTGTCATTCATTTCCAATCCTTTCATGCAGGTGGACATAACATGCACTGCTGAACAACTAAGTGCAACATTCAGCTTGGATGCTGGACAGGTGGAGATTGAAATTGTCACATCGCAAAACAACCTCCACCTCAAAGCCTACCAAGCTCCACCAAACTTTTGGTGCGTTGTGGACACAGAAACGTACAATGGCACATGCACAGCAGCTATGAAGGTTGCCAGCCTGTTTGGTTCAACCTAGCTCTGTGAATCAGCCTTTTCTGACATGAACTTCATCAAAAACAAACACAGAATACACCTCACTGATGCACACCTGCAAGACTCACTCAGAGTTGCAGTGTCAAATTACACCCCAGATTACAGCACACTGGTGAACAGCATGCAATGCCAGGCTTCTCACTGACAGATACCAGATGATGTAAGTGGCAACATGGTTGTGGCATGACAAGATTAACTATAAATATTAAAAAGTTGTTTCAAATATTTTCATAAAATGTGAGAGATATGATTTTGTTAAACTCCTGTAGATTTGGTGATTATTACAAAATGTGATAAGATTTAAAAAATGTGAGAGTTGATTTTTGTAGTCTTGCATAATTGATTACTTGTACAAATGTGGTTCACAATTTGTTAAAAATGGGACATGGAGAGTTCCTGCAAAATGTTGTAGAAGTGATCATTTGAAAATGAGACATTTACAGAGATTAGAAATAAAGTGTTGTATGTTAAAATGTATCTGTTTGACACCTTGTTAAATCATTTTAACAAATATTGTGGGAATTTATTAATATGATCAGTGTCTTCACATAGATGAATAACAGTAATCAATAATAATATATAAACTTAAATGGTGAAACTTTTTTCATGTGTATAAAACTGGTAGTCCTTCGTAGTACTCAGTACCCTTGAAGTAGTTCTCAGTTTCAAAAAGGTTGGTGACCCCTGCTCAAACCTACTAAAAACAACTCAACCAAATTCCAAGTCAAAATATTGTCATTTAGAGCATTTATTTACGGAAAATAATGACTGACTGAAACCACAAAAAAGATGTGCTTTTAGATCAAATAGTGCAAAGAAAAGTTCATGTTCACTTCATTCTTAAACTCTGTAATACTTTGCAAGTTTGGAAGAACTCAGAAATCTGTATTTGTGGAATAATTCTGATTTTTATTCACAGCTTTCATGCGTCTTACCATGCTTAGATGATCACCTAATCAGGTGTCCTTGTGTTGGAATTCAACAGATACTCAAATTGAGTGGCTGCCGTACATGTAGAGATGCTAATTTAGGAAAGATTTTGCAGTGGTCTCTCTCTGTTATTTTTCAAAGCTGTATTTGCTACTTCTTTCTTTAAAAAACTGCTGTTTGCATGATTTTACTCTTAAATTTACAGGTTTTCCCATAAATGTGAGATTTTTTTCTCATAAATTTAAAAGTTTTTATTTATTTAGTTTTGTTAATGCTACAGAGAGCCACATGTTATGGCAAAAAATTGCAAAAATGTTGCATGTGGTTCTGGTGCTGCTGGCTGCAGACTCCTGAGTTAGACAGTCTAACCTGCCATATGTCGTATGGTCTTTCTGCAGTACTCTTCAGCTCGAGGGATGACCTTCATTAGCTCTCGGCCCCAAGTCACTAGAGGTTTCCCCTGGATCGCATATGATGCAAACAACGCTGTTGTCAGGGAGCCTAGGAAGCCTGGAGCCAAGAGTGACACCACAAGTGACTTTTAAACATTAATCTGCTGAACACACTGACTCACCAACTGCATAGGAAGAGAAGTCAAAGAGCTAATGTTTTGTTGCTAAAGTGCAAGTAGAGTACCCAATTCATCTGAATGATACAGCAGCAGCTACTGGGAGATTTATTATGGTTGGAAACAGAGAGCATTCTTACCTGTAGGGTGATTGTGGGTCATTCTGCCAACCTCAATGCTGACCTCCACCAGGTTTTCCAGTCTCTCGGGTTGCCAGTATCTCATACCTACACACATAGCCTTTGAAGCTGCCCCAAACCCAGAACCTGTATATAATAGAATAGAATCTTTATTATCATTGTACACAAAATAAAATGAAACTCTGTTTAGCACAATCTCTTAAACACATGTACACAGACCCTGGAGTCATTGTTTAGTTGTGTTGGACTCAGAAATTTCTGAAATTCTAAATTTCTCAAATGACCTTTTTCGTTGAAGGGTGTATGCCAGGCAAGTAGGAAGTTGTGCGGTTTGAGGTGAACACAGCCCTCCACAGTTGCAGGATCGGGGATTCTGCCCTGGAGTGAGACCATGGCCTCCACATAGAGACGCACCAGATCCCGGTACAGGTCCTCCAGACACCAGTAATCTATACACACACAAATTTAACACAGCCATTGAGAGTCATCATGAATGGCATGCAAGGCGAGATGAGTGGTACTGTGATGAGCTAAGTTTAGCCTCAGCCTGCCACCGCACAGATTAGGACCAGCATGCCTGCAGTACAAGTGGAGTCACTTCCACACAGTGAGGTCAGCTGGGATCTAGAAGCTGATCCCGTAGACATTGTGTTAGAATTTGTTCCTGCACTGTATAGTATGTGTAAGAGAGACAGTGTAAGAGAATCTGTGTTGACAAAGAAGCATTACATCAGATTTATTGACGAGAACTTTCCTGAGGGTCAGATTCTGTTCCACAGAGGATATAGGAGGATGACTGGTGTATTTCAGATTAATTGAATTGCTTTATTTTTTCCTTCTGATAGACATGTATACTATATTTACTGTAATCCGTACATTAATAATGGGCTGGTAGAAATGGGAGACAATGTATTATTACTTCTGTATTATTGTATTTTACTTTGTGCTTGAAAGATGTACAAGACAAACACCACCATACACAATATGCATTATGCTACATATACTTACATCTGTCTGGTTTGTGTGTGTGGATACGTGTAGGAATGTTGTATTGTGACTAAACAGAGTGTCCTAATCTTAAAAGATGCCATTGCCCTTCCTTCTTTGGACCACTGTGATTGGCTTTGAGCTGCATCTGCAGCCTAACATGATACCAACAGATTAACAGAGAGCACTCAGATCTGCTATTGTTCAGTGCTGTAGAGTGAAGGATCATCTTTTCCCAAGTAGTCTATTTTGGACTCTTCTGTCCTGACAACTGTGAGACACTCTGCAGGAGTTTGAGATGGCATTTGGTTGAGGGCATTCATAGTGAAGTTTCTACCAAGATTTTAGCTTTGATGCCTTGTTCCAGAGATGGATCATGGCATGTCAGCAGGTTTTGTCCTTCATGTTAGGTGTGCCAGAGTGGAATTACCTTGTAGAGAAGAAACTATTCTGATCCTTCTGGATGTAGACTGGCTATCAGACCAGGTCAGATGCTAGGCTTTTATTTTAGAGGATGATTAGGTTGTGTTCAGTGAATAGGATTTTGGTTATATGAAATTGGATGTAGTCTTAATCTAATATGAATTTTCATACCTGTCTCTCAAAGCAAGGGTGTCATCAAATCATGTGCCATGAAGGGCCAAGACCCGCCAGGTTTCCTTCCAACCAGCCACTATAGCAGGTGTTTTTACTCATCAGCAATCAGTGGAAAGGAATACAATGAAGTCACATGCTGAAGAAACTGGTTGGGATGAAAATCTGCAGCCTCTTGGCCCTTAACACTCCTGCTCTAAAGCAGTAATAAATGCTCTTTCAGTCACTGCTAAATCAACCATAAACATACCTGTTACGAGTGCTTCTGCAGTTGTCATGTGCATCAGTACTGCATCACTTAGAGGCCAGTTATCGGAGTCTAGTTTCAGGGCTTCAAGTCCCCCCAGAGATGCCAGTTCCTCTTGGATAATCTTCCCCGAGGTGCAGCTTTCCCAGCGTCCCTTTCTGTAGCCCAAAGCATCACCAACAGCAGCCAGAACCATAGCTGCTTTGAATTTCTCCATAATGCTGGACTTTGCTCACGTGAGCTTATCTAAAGTAAAAAATTGCTAAAAAAAAAAAAAGGTTGAATAAACCTGTCACACTGAGATTTACAGATCTGACACAAACCCTCCTTTTAGGTCCTCTTCATCATATCAGAAAATGTTCCGTCCCTGATCAACAGAAAAAAACCCGCAAAAAAACCCCATTTTCTATCCATTTTACTTAACCAATTTCATTATCTTTGTTTCTGACACGTAACCATTGTTCCACCTTACCATCTTAAGTACTCCCTTCTAGTCTCTAATCGGTTTCAAACACACACACAAACCAGGGTACCTTAACACACATGGACATGAAAGCATCATCTTATCAGCCACTGCTTCTTTGTGTTGGGCGGTGTTGAGCCTAGCTGTGATGAGGTGTCTCCTAAAAAGGCAATCCCCCATGGTCCCAAAGCCTAATAGCTGGATGGGAGTTTGCAGAGTAGTGGCATGGGCTGGGCTGGCTAGAGGATGCTAATATGTTGCTGGACTGGAGTTTAAGTTTGTCAGCTGGTGTTGGACCTTGTTGACATCCCACCCACCCCTAGGGATGAGGGTAAGAATGGGGTGTCATCGCAGTCAAATAATCCCCACCCTCAACCTGAATGAACAAGTCTCCAGCTTTTCTAAAGTATTACTCTTCAATGCTTATTTCAAGGCTATTAATAACTTAATCATCTACTTTGATATCAACAGCTGATCTTCTCATCAGCTACATATTTGTTTTCATCTTTGAATCTACCAGTTTTTCGATGTGACGATCACATAATACGTAACCCTTCATTTTTCGTTTATCTATTAGCTGAAACATTCTCCAAACAAAGAAAGTGGCAATGATGACATGCAGCAGGAATGTAACCTGATAAGGGACATCTTCAACCAAGCATTCATTTTACTGGCTGCTACATAATTCTTTACAAATTCAGCCAGGGTTTGGGCCATGTAAACGTGACCAACCACAGGCACTGATGGCATCTGATGGGGATCAAAGTCATGTCTAGTAGGAATGTTTTATTTACCTGGTCACGCCTGTTGATGCCTTGGACATCGTCGGCCTCCGTCGGTCTATGATGACCATGGAAGAGAATCCTAAACGTCTACTCTGCTGGAACAGCACCGCCTGTGGCTGAACAGGCCGATGCGCGAATGACAGTCCCTGTCACACAGGTCACACTTGGACATACAGTGGGGTAAAAAAGTATTTAGTCAGCCACCAATTGTGCAAGTTTTCCCACTTAAAAGATGAGAGAGGTCTCCAATTTTCATCATAGGTATACCTCAACTATGAGAGACAAAATGAGAAAAAAAAATCCAGAAAATCACATTGAAGGATTTTTAATGAATTAATTGGTAAATTCCTCAGTAAAATAAGTATTTGGTCATCTACAAACAAGCAAGATTTCTGGCTCTCACAGACCTGTAACAACTTCTTTAAGAGGCTCCTCTGTCCTCCACTCGTTACCTGTATTAATGGCACCTGTTTGAACTTGTTATCGGTATAAAAGACACCTGTCCACAACCTCAAACAGTCAGACTCCAAACTCCACTATGGCCAAGACCAAAGAGCTGTCAAAGGACACCAGAAACAAAATTGTAGACCTGCACCAGGCTGGGAAGACTGAATCTGCAATAGGTAAGCAGCTTGGTGTGAAGAAATCAACTGTGGGAGCAATTATTAGAAAATGGAAGACATACAAGACCACTGATAATCTCCCTCGAGCTGGGGCTCCACGCAAGATCTCACCCCGTGGGGTCAAAATTATCACGAGAATGGTGAGCAAAAATCCCAGAACCACATGGGGGGACCTATGGGCAGCACGGTGGTGCAGTGGTTAGCACTGTTGCCTTACAGCTAGAAGGTTCCTGGTTCGAATCCCCAGGCTGGCAGGGGTTGGAACCTTTCTGTATGGAGTTTGCATGTTCTCCCTGTGCTGTGTGGGTTTACTCCGGGGGCTCCGGTTTCCTCCCACAATCCAAAGACATGCATGTTAGGTTAATTGGTTGTTCTAAATTGTCCCTAGATATCTGTTTCCTATAGGCCCTTAGAATAGAGGGTTAGTGCTAGTGAAAGCGCTTTGAGTGGTCTTTGTGACTAGAAAAGCGCTATATAAGTGCAGGTTAGTTAGTTAGTAGTTAGTGAATGACCTGCAGAGAGCTGGGACCAAAGTAACAAAGGCTACATCAGTAACACACTACGCCGCCAGGGACTCAAATCCTGCAGTGCCAGACGTGTCCCCCTGCTTAAGCCAGTACATGTCCAGGCCCGTCTGAAGTTTGCTAGAGAGCATTTGGATGATCCAGAAGAGGATTGGGAGAATGTCATATGGTCAGATGAAGCCAAAATAGAACTTTTTGGTAAAAACTCAACTTGTCGTGTTTGGAGGAGAAAGAACACCATACCTACTGTGAAGCATGGGGGTGGAAACATCATACTTTGGGGCTGTTTTTCTGCAAAGGGACCAGGACGACTGATTCGTGTAAAAGAAAGAATGAATGGAGCCATGTATCGTGAGATTTTGAGTGAAAACCTCCTTCCACCAGCAAGGGCATTGAAGACGTAACGTGGCTGGGTCCTTCAGCATGACAATGATCCCAAACACACCGCCTGGGCAACGAAGGAGTGGCTTCGTAAGAAGCATTTCAAGGTCCTGGAGTGGCCTAGCCAGTCTCCAGATCTCAACCCCATAGAAAATCTTTGGAGGGAGTTGAAAGTCTGTGTTGCCCAGTAACAACCCCAAAACATCACTGCTCCAGAGGAGATCTGCATGGAGGAATGGGCCAAAATACCAGCAAGTGTGTGAAAACCTTGTGAAAACTTACAGAAAACGTTTGACCTCTGTCATTGCCAACAAAGGGTATATAACAAAGTATTGAGATGAACTTTTGTTATTGACCAAATACTTATTTTACCGAGGAATTTACCAATTAATTCATTAAAAATCCTTCAATGTGATTTTCTGGATTTTTTTTTTCTTATTTTATCTCTCATAGTTGAGGTATACCTATGATGAAAATTGGAGACCTCTCTCATCTTTTAAGTGGGAGAACTTGCACAATTGGTGGCTGACTAAATACTTTTTTACCCCACTGTAAATATACAAACTTTCAGGACCTTGGTCCTGGGTTATACAGTCTATGGTCTGAACCCAAGAGCTGGCCAGCTTAGGACCTGCCTGTGTGGAGTTTGCATGTTCTCCCCATGTCTGCGTGTGTTTTTGCCGGGTACTCCAGTTTCCTTCCACAGTTAAAGGACATGCTAATTGGCATTAACAAAGGATTTTAAATTGTCTGTAGGTATAAATGTGAGAGTGAATGGTTGTACTGTATGTCTGTCTGCGTTGGACTGGCAATTTGTCCAGGGTGTACCCTGCCTCTCACCCCTGTGACCCGAAAGGATTAAGCAGTCTAGTGGATGGATGGATGGATACGTTCAACTTTTGAGGGTCACTTGTGGGGTTCCTCAGGGCTTGTTCCACTGTTTCTTTTCTGTATATACTGTATATGATTTGACTAAGGATTTTTTTAAGATAAAGAAAAAACAGAAACTTGATAAGAGGTTTGAGAACTATAGCTGACTGAAACTGAAAACAAAAGTCACAGTTGAAGGGCAGTGTCAAATAGATCAAAATAGATAATTAACTCTAATAAAATAAAAGGTGGAAAGATCGAGTTTTAGGTAGACTATCATTCAGCTGTACACCTGAAAGTGCATATTTTGGACAAAAGTTATATGTACAGTGAGGAAAATAAGTATTGAACACATCAACATTTTTCTCATTAAACATAGGAGTCATTGACCTGACATTTTCACCAGATATCAGTAACAACCCAAGTAATCCATACATATAAAGAAATCAAGGCAACTGTGTTCACAAAATAAGTTATATTTAATAAAGTGGAATGACACATGGAATAAGTATTGAACATATGAAGAAAAAGAAGTGCAAAAGGATCGAAAGCCAAGAAACCAGCTGAAATCCATGTAGCGGTTACGTGGTACAGATATTAATATAAATATACATGTAGGTGGGAATGAAGATTTCTTTTCATTACCAGCACACATAAACTCGTTCGGGGCACCAGTCCAGAAAGAATGGACAATTTTATTAATAATTCAATATTTGTACCAGCGATGAATTGGTCTCAAAACCTGTGAGCTCTTGCTGCTTTTATTCAAGGAGACGGATGTGAAATTAAACAATAACTCCAATATGCCTTTTTAACAGTTTAATAAGAAATTTCAGGATAGGTGAACACATTCAGATGACTTTAAGACAGTGAATTCAACATGTATCATGAGCACATTAAACTGTTAATGGATTACTGAGCATGAAGCTTATTACCAAACATTTGTGGAACCAAAGAAAAACACAGCTTAAATTGGCACTGTAATGGAAAATGAAAAAGAACCATAAAATAGCTATAAAACAAAATGGTTAGCAAAATTGGACGCAATTTTATGAAGAAAATTATAAAAGTTAGTTTATTAGAAGGAAAATTTGTGTTACTCTAAAAGGAACACAGATTAATGAAAACATAAATGTATTTGAAGTTCTGAAAGGAGTTTGAAGATGTTAGATTTATGGAGCTTGTAAAAGGGATATTCTGGAGGATTTGATTTAATTTGGACAACAGACCTTAAGCACAGCAGATGAAGTCAGATTGTGCCTTATGGTGGTAGCAGGCCTTTCAGGTACCAGCCTTGGTCCAGATGGATGTTCAGTGGTGAAGTTGAGAGGAAAGGAAAGGTTCTGCCACAAAACGGTTTGGTACCAGCCATTGCTTCTTTGGGTCACAACCGTAGAAGTTGGGTGCTGGTCACACAGGTCGTCGTCTCAGTTTATACACAGAAAAAGGAATTTGATGTCTGGCCAGGTTGTCAAATTGAAATAATATTTGTTTATCGTTCAAAGTCCGATAAGAACAACAAACTTGATAAATAATAAAAGCAAACCACAAAGTCTGATTCTTCTGATGTGTCACAGTCAGAACAAACTTGACTTAAGCTTGGTGATGACATAGTGGTTGGACCCAGGGGACAGAAGACTGACTTGAGTTATAGTTTAACAGCTTTATTCACCCAAATGTGTAATAATGGTGCGTGTGAGTGTAGATGTGTGAGGTGCTGGATGCGTGCTGGGACTGAGCGAGCCTCGCTGCTGCCTGGCAACCCTAGGGACACAAAGCAGAGAGATTACTACTACAATAATGAACGCTGCTTACTTGCAGGTGATGATGTGGCTTCCCTGCTTGCTCCGGGAGTGTTGGCCAGGAGGGGAGCTCGCTGCTTGGCACCGTGAGGCGGAGGAGTGACTCCGGTGAGGTGGAGGAGTTGCACCGCCGCCAACGAGGACTGATCCGCCACCTGGAGGATCCACCTGTGCACAGGGGAGGATAGCTGGACAAGGTGAGTGTGAGGTTGGCTTACGTGACGAGGCGTGGAGAGCTTGGTCAGGCATAGCATGGGTCTGTGGCTGAGAACGAGGAACGTAGCTCTGTGATCTCTGTGATGCTGACAGACGACTCCGTGCTGAGCTGTCAGTGGGTCTGGCTCTTATAGTTCACTGGAGATTGATGGCAGGTGTGCGCGCAGCTGGAGCTGATGACGGCCCAGTGGCCGCCATGACAGTACCCCCCCCCCCCCCCAGAGGTGCCTCCTGGCACCTGCCCCATCCTACCTGGATGCGCCCGATGAAAGTCACGGATGAGTTGCTTGTCAAGGATCAACGCTGGGTGAATCCAGGACCAGTGTTCGGGGCCGAATCCCTCCCAATCCACCAGATAATGAAGGCCCCGGCCCCGCCGGCGGATGTCCAAGATGGTGGTAACCCCCCAAGCCGGGTGGTCATCGATCATCCTCGGTGGGGGAGACGCCGCAGGGGGCGGACAAAGGGGATCGGAGATGAAGGGCTTCACCTGGGAGACGTGAAAGGTAGGGCAGATGCGCATGGAAGGGGGGAGAGCTAAGCACACAGACACAGGGTTGATTATGCGGGTAATAGGGAAGGGTCCGATGAAACGTTTAGTCAGCTTGCATTTCTCGGCCAGCACATTGATATTGCACGTGGAAAGCCAAACCTGCTGACCCACCTTGTACTCCGGTGCTGGTCTCCTGTGGCGGTTGGCCGTCCTGGTGTAGCGCTCCATGGTCCTGAGGAGAGCCTTGCGGGTGGTGGTCCAAACCCGGCAACAGCGCCTAACGTGAGCCTGAACAGAAGGCACTGCCACCTCCTCCTCCTCCTCCAGGAACAGTGGCAGATCATACCCCAACGATGCCCTGAAGAGGGACGTCCCAGTCGCCGAGGACACCGTGGAGTTGTGAGCGTACTCGATTCAAGGCAGGAAGGTGCTCCAGGAAGAGGAGCTCGACGAGATGACACAGCGAAGGGCAGCCTCCAGCTCCTGATTCGCCCGTTCGCACTGGCTGTTACTTTGAGGGTGGTACCCTGATGACAGGCTTGCTGTGGACCCCAACGCCTGGCAGAACGCCTTCCAAACCTGGGAGAATAACTGAGGGCCCCGGTCCAAAACGACGTCAGAGGGGATGCCATGGAGGCGGACCACATGCTGTACCAGAAGATCCGCCGTCTCCCGTGCCGATGGTAGCCCCCAAAGAGGCACGAAGTGGGCCGTCTTGGAGAAGTGGTCTACGATTGTCAGGACCGTGGTGAAGTGGTTTGAAGGGGGCAGACCTGTCACAAAGTCCAAAGCCACGTGAGACCAGGGGCGAGTAGGGACTAGCAAGGGGTGGAGCAGACCAGCCGGAGGAGAAGATGAGGACTTCCCGGTGGCGCACTGTGCGCAGGCCTGGACATAGTTGGTCACATCCCTCCTTAGCCCTGGCCACCAAAACGCCCTTTGGAGAAGTGCAATGGTGCGAGAAATCCCAGGATGACACGCTAGTTTAAAGGCATGAGCCCACAGGATAACCTCACTCCTGACTGCTGTGGGTACGATCAACCGCCCCGGGGGGCCACCCCCTGGGTTGGGCTCTGCCTTCTGAGCCTTCCTCACTTGGTCCCGGATCTCCCATACGAGGGCGCCCACAATGCAGGACGGCGGAAGGATGGTCTCCTCCTGCTTCTCAGATGTCTCCGCCGAGAACTGCCTGGAGAGGGCGTCTGGCTTCTGGTTCTTGCTCCCTGGGCGGTAGGTGATAGTAAAGTTAAATCGCCCAAAAAAAAGGGACCAGCGGGCCTGGCGAGAGTTCAGTCATTTTGCCATCCTCAGATATTCCAGATTTTTGTGATCGGTCCAGATGACAAATGGCAGAGCAGCCCCCTCCAACCAGTGTCTCCACTCCTCCAGGGCGAGCTTCACCGCCAGCAGCTCCCTATCACCAATGCCATAATTCCTCTCGGCAGGTTGCAGGCGGCGAGAGAAGAAGGTGCACGGCCGAATCACCCCATCAACAGGTGAACGCTGTGAGAGCACCGCTCCTACTCCGGAATCAGAGGCGTCCACCTCCACCAGGCACTGGAGATTCAGGTCCACCTGCGTCAGGACACGAGACGAGGCAAACTCCTTCAGTTTCTTGAACGCCGCAGCAGCCTCCTCGGTCCAGCAAAAGGGGGTCTTGGGGGACGTGAGGCAGGTCAGCGGGCGGGCAATAACTCCAAAATTGGGCACAAAGCGATGATAGAAGTTAGCAAATCCCAGAAACCCCTGCAACTGCTTTCTGGACGAGGGGGTGGGCCAGTCCACCACCGCCTTAACCTTGGCTGGGTTGGGGAGCACTTGATTATGCGAGATCACGAAGCCCAAGAAAGACGTCTCCCTGACGTGGAATTCACACTTCTCGGCCTTGACGTACAGCTGGTTCTCCAGGAGGCGCTTAAGGACCCACCTAATGTGTACCTGATGCTCCTCCAGAGATCGCGAGAAGATAAGGATGTCATCAAGGTACACGAACATGAAGAAGCCCAGGAAGTCTCGGAGGACGTCGTTGATGAGGCGCTGGAAGACGGCCGGAGCGTTGGTCAACCCAAACGGCATCACCAGATACTCAAAATGGCCACTTGGGGTCCGGAAGCCCGTCTTCCACTCATCGCCCTCCAGGTGGTAAGCGTTGCGGAGATCCAACTTGGTGAACCAAGAAGCCCCCTGGAGAGAGTCGAAGGCCGAGTTCATGAGGGGCAGCGTGTACTTATCCTTGACAGTGATCTCATTGAGACCCCGAAAGTCGATGCAAGGGCGCAGGGAGCCATCCTTTTTTCCTACAAAAAAAAATCCCGCCCCCACCGCTGACGAAGATGGTCGAATGATCCCAGAGCTGAGCGATTCTTTAATATAAGCGTCCATCGCCTCCCGCTCCGGAGCAGACAGGCTGTATAACCGGCTCGACAGCAGCGGGGCACCAGCCCGGAGATTAATTGCGCAGTCATAGGGGTGGGGGGGGGGGAAGGGACAGCGCCCGTGACTTGCTAAAGGTGACCCTCAGATCATGATAAATCTCTGGAACCCTAGACAGGTCAGGGGGAGGCGAAGCAGGTGGGGTCACAGATACCGATGGGGCACACGCTGCAGACTGAAGGCATGCGCTAAGGCAGAACGGGCTCCAAGAGGTGACACTCCCCGCCTGCCAGTCAAACGTGTGATTATGCAGTCTGAGCCAGGGATAACCCAGGATAACAGGGGAGGTGGAGGTGGGCAGCATCAAAAAACGAATGTCCTCCCGGTGGTTTCCTGAGATAATAACAGACACGGGGTCCGTCTGTTGAGAAACAGCCGTTAGTGGGGTCTTAGACAAGGTGATTAGATTGACAGGTGGGCGGAGAGTTTGGCAGGTGAGACCCAAGCGGGTTGCCAGGTCTCCTGATATAAAACTCTGCTCAGCCCCTGAGTCAATGAGTGCGTGAGTGGAGTGTTCTATGTGCTTAGAAATGAGCCGAATGGGGATGAGACAACTAGTGAGGGGCTTAGATTGGGCTACGTCTGTGAGTCCCCCTACTGTGACCCACGGACCTCCTCCTTTCCCCAATTCGTACATTTGGCTACTTCATGGGAAGCACTACCACAATAAAAGCACTACCCCAGATCCTTGCGGCGCTGTCTCTCAGCGACCGAAATCCCAGAGCGCCCGATTATCATATCCTCCTGCCCTGGAAGTTCCTCAGACGAGGGCAGGGCCAGTTGGGTTGGCCGAGAGGAGCAAGGGCACAGCGCCCTGGAGTGACTAGAGGCTCTTCGCTCAGCGGCGCACTCCTTCAGCCTGTTGTCTAAGCTTATGGTAAGAGAAATTAGTTCGTTCAACTTCTCAGGCTTATCCCGTGTTGCTAATTCGTCTCTCAATTTGGGGCTTAGACTGCAGAAAAAATACTGCATAACGAGGCATCCTCCCACCCGACCTCTGCCGCAATTACCCGGAAATCGACAGCAAAATCGGCAGCAGCCCTGCTGCCTTGCCGAAGGTCTAACAACCGGGCAGTTAACACAGAGTCCCGATCGGAGTGATCAAAAACCTCGGTAAAATCCGCTAAGAATTGTCGGTAAGTTAAGTGGGCATAGCTGGGCTTAGCCATTACCGCATAAGCCCAGGCTAGTGTTCTACCTTCTAGCAGGTTTGCGATATAGCCAATTTTGCTATGGTCAGAGGGAAAATACCCCGGAACCCGGTGAAAAACAGTCTCACACTGTAACAAAAGTCCCTGTGCCTCCCCTAGCTTCCCGCTGAAGCGGGCAGGCGTCGGCACGGGGGTGAGGTGAGTTGGGGGTGTGTGGCTAACCTGGCTAGTCGGAGGATTAGCAGGGGCGGGCGGAGCCCCGGCGGCCGGAGGAAACGCCTGGAGGCCCTCCAAATGATCCAACCGGCCGTTAATCTGTGCTAATTGGGTGAGGATGATTGTTTGCTGATAAGCTATGTGGTCTACACGAGCGTCTAAGGTGTTAAGACGGCGCATCAGCGTGCTGTCCACTGGGTCGCTTTGACGGAGTTGTACTGACATGGTGGTTGGACCCAGGGGACAGAAGACAGACTCGAGTTATAGTTTAACAGCTTTATTCACCCAAATGTGTAATAATGGTGCGTGTGAGTGTAGATGTGTGAGGTGCTGGATGCGTGCTGGGACTGAGCGAGCCTCGCTGCTGCCTGGCAACCCTAGGGACACAAAGCAGAGAGATTACTACTGCACCACAGTGGGGAATGCAATAATGAACGCTGCTTACTTGCAGGTGACGATGTGGCTTCCCTGCTTGCTCCGGGAGTGTTGGCCAAGAGGGGAGCTCGCTGCTTGGCACCGTGAGGCGGAGGAGTG
The DNA here is from genome assembly GCA_020510985.1 of Pholidichthys leucotaenia. NCBI lineage: Eukaryota > Metazoa > Chordata > Actinopteri > Cichliformes > Pholidichthyidae > Pholidichthys > Pholidichthys leucotaenia. The sequence goes on from CM035837.1 coordinate 286,088,356, forward strand.
ACTCCGGTGAGGTGGAGGAGTTGCACCGCCGCCAACGAGGACTGATCCGCCGCCTGGAGGATCCACCTGTGCACAGGGGAGGATAGCTGGACAAGGTGAGTGTGAGGTTGGCTTACGTGACGAGGCGTGGAGAGCATGGTCAGGCGTAGCATGGGTCTGTGGCTGAGAACGAGGGACGTAGCTCTGTGATGCTGACAGACGACTCCGTGCTGAGCTGTCAGTGGGTCTGGCTCTTATAGTTCGCTGGAGATTGATGGCAGGTGTGCGCGCAGCTGGAGCTGATGACGGCCCAGCAGCCGCCATGACAGGTGAAAATCAAAACAAAATCTTTTAAGCACAGTAATTTAAGAAAAAGGTGTAAAATAGGAAAAAGGTGAATTCTAAAGAAAAAGTTGAAAAAGTTAAGTAAGGAACACAGAGCTCACGCTCTGGGCCTGGGCTTACAAAGGAGAGGTCAGAACATGACGCTCCCAGACTTTCTCAAGACTGACTTAAAAAAAAAAGTTTTTCAGCTTGGCGGAATGGCCCAGTATTTTTGAATGACAATTGAGCCTGACCAATTACATTCAAAGATTAGGATTAGCTCTGCCCATTAGTATATACTTTTGACCAATTGCACTGAGTTCCTTTGTTTGAGCCGAGGTCATAAAAGTTTTCCAAAACGAGAGACTTGGAGACTTGGAAGCTGACTGGTCAGTTCACAGTTTTTGGAATGTGAGCCTCACACAAGGAGAGAGAAGGATGCATAGTATTTCATATGAAGAGTGGAAATTATCTTAAAACATATATGCTGCCTATTAAAGCATAAATTCTTTAAAACTTTAGTGACTAAGATATTCTACCTAACAATAAAGGAACAAAACAATGTGTCTACCTTGTTAATGTAATAATTTTTTTATAGAAGACATGCAAAATTAATTCTTCCTGAAAATAAAGAAACACATATCAAATCATATCAATAAAAGCATTTCAAACCATGATTGTCCATCACAGGGTCCAGCCATAACTGCCAGTGTTCTGAGAGGTGTCTCCTGAAAAATAAGAATCTTCAAGATAAAAGTTAATTTTATGTGAGATCCTGGTTGAGTTTAGATTGATCATAATACTCATCTTGTCCATTTGGGGGCACTGTTGGACTTTCACAGTTTTGAAAGAAAAGGGAGTAAACGGTCTGGAGAATCTCAGGTTGTTATTGAATCATAAAACTGTCAAAACTTGAGTCCTCTGGGTAGACTGATGGAGGGAGAGTAACTACAAAATTCCTTGCAGAGGGGTCAATTTGGCCATGGAAGCTGGTTTCAAAGCTCTGGTTTTCTTGTGTGTTTTGAAAAGGGGGTTTTATGACAAGGGTCTGAATTCCAAGACTTTCTCTTCAGGGAAAAAGGATGAGCATTAATTCCAAACAAGCTGATGACACTACATTCATCAGAATTTAGGAAGTCATCCCATTGTAGTGATCCGGAGCACGGGTCTGTCCCGTGCTTGAGTCACTTATTATTTTCCACTTTCTCTGTCTTTATATTCTGTCTTATTTATTAGGGGAATTATTTGTGCTTTTATTTTGACATCGCCGAGGCAGGAATTCCTGCTGTCAAACCTGCTGGCGGTCTGTCACAGCTGAGTGTATTTATTAATTACATTAACTCCACACAGGATAAATCCTCATTTTTAAACAACCGCATGGGTATCCCACAAGGGTCCATTCTTGGTCCTTTACTTTTCAGCATTTTTATTAATGACTTGCCGTTACACTGCTCAGCTGCAACATGCCAACTTTATGCAGATGATGCAGTTATTTACACAGCTGCCAAGACTCCAGCACAGGCTGCAGATGTACTGTCTACAAGTATGGTTGATGTCCAAGAGTGGCTCCTCAAGAACCATCTATTGCTGAACCTTCAGAAAACAGTCTCAATGTGCTTTTCAATCAAAAAATGTAACCTGCAACATTTTAAAGTTAATATACATGATCATGACATCAGTTTAGCTACAGAATTCAAATACCTTGGCATTGTACTAGATCCTCAACTCAAATTTAATCTTCATATAAAGAAAATTTCAAAAACAGTAAAAAAAAATCTGAACTGCTTTAAATTAATTAGATATTACATACCTTACGAAGCAGCTGCACTGTATATGCATTCTATGGTTTTTTCTCATATATCATACTGTTTGACAGTCTGGGCTCAAGCAGCCCCTTCCACAATAAGACATATAGGTTCATTATATAATCAAACCCTAAAAATCTTGGACAAAAAGCCCATTAGGTGGCATCACTGTAATGTTTTAAAAAAATACAACCTATTGAGTTTTGAGAGCTTCATTGACCTCTGTCTTCTGAAATTAACGTTCAAATGTTTCCATAAATCAGCACCCGAGCCACTTGCTGGTTTCATCCAAAGACAGGACAGCAGCAGAGCCACCAGGAGTTCTGTTAACAATAACTAAAATATTCCACCGCAGAACCACATTTGGACAAACAGCTTTCTCTATAAAGGGCAGTCATATCTGGAACACAATGCCAAATGAAATTAAAATAATAACGGACTTTAAAACATTCACTAAAAATGTTAAAAACTGGCTGAAAAATAAACAAGAATGTACTCATGTATGAATTAACTGTCTGCAGAGTGAGAGCGAATGAAGGGAAGGAATAAATGTGTTTGTTTATAGTGAGTGACGGAGGGAGGAAGGCCTGAAATAGGCAAATGTGAGTTATGTTATATGTGTTAAATGTGAGTCAGGCTGTTATATTTGTGTATTTATAATATTTATGTTAAATGTGAGTCAGGCTGTTATATTTGTGTATTTATAATATAATATTTATAATTGTGTATTTATAATTTTTCTGCATTGATGTATGTGATTATTGTGTATATTTTTTATCTTGATTCTTTTTTCTAAAGCCCATCCAGGGACAAGAGTTGCAAATTAGCTAATAGCTATACACTCTATGTGCAACACATCAGATTAATTGTCTTTGATTAATTGTCTATGTTTATTGCACTGTCCCTGTCAAATAAACTAATCTACTACTACACCTATTTGTTGTTTGAGTTCTGTGGTATTATTTAAGCTCGCTACCAAGGTTCATTCCTCACTGCCACCTCGCTCCACTCAGGCTGGAATCCCCTACCCCTGATTCCAGTCTATCCCCAGCTTTGGACTTTAGATTCGCTGGTGCATTTGTGAATACCTTTCATGGTTTGTGCTAGTCAAATGTCGAGGTAAAAAAAATTATGCTATAAATAGAGTGTAGCTAGTTCTAGTATACAATCCTTACAAAAGTAATACCTGACTATGAGATAAAACAAATTGAGTGAAAATAGAAATGACATGAGGAGCCTTGTCAATATTTCTGGTACTTGCTCTGCATACACTACACTGTATGCATGTGGCTACAGCAAAGTATTATGATATGGTGCCAAGAGAGGAAGTGTGGTACTGTATGAGGAAGTCAGGAGTGGCAGAGAAGTATGTGAGGGTGGTGCAGGACATGTATGAGGACAGCGAGACAGTGGTGAGGTGCGCTGTAGGAGTGAAGGATGGATTCAAGGTGAGGGTGGGATTACATCAGGGATTGGCTCTGAGCCCCTTCTTGTTTGCCATGGTGATGGACAGGCTGACAGACGAGGTCAGGCAGGAGTCTCCGTGGACCATGATGCTTGCAGACAACATTGTGATCTGTAGTGAGAGTAGGGAGCAGGTGAAAGAGAACCTGGAGAAGTGGAGGTATGATCTGGAGAGAAAAGGAACGAAAGTCAGCAGAAGCAAGACAGAATACATGAGTGCGAATGAGAGGAAGGCAGGTGCAATGGTGAAGATGGAAGGAGTAGTGGTAGTGAAAGTAGATGAGTTTAATATACCTGGGATCAGCCATCCAAAGGAATGGAAAATGCACAAGAGAGGTGAAGAAGAGAGTGCAGACAGGGTGGAGTGGAGGGAGATGAGTGTCAGGGGTGATTTGTGACAGAAGGGTAGCAGCAAAAGTGAAAGGGAAGATTTACAATACGGTAGTGAGACCTGCTATGACATATGGCTTGGAGACGGTGGTGCTGAAAAAAATACAGGAGGTGGCACTGGAGGTGGCAGAGTTGAAGATGCTAAGATTTTCATTGGGAGTGATTAGAAATGAGTATATCAGAGGGACAGCTCAGGTTGAGCGGTTTGGAGACAAAGTAAGAGAGGCAAGGCTGAGATGGTTTGGACATGTGCAGACGAGGGATAGTGGATATACGGTGGATATAAAAAGTCTACACACCCCTGTTTAAATGCCATGTTTTTATGAGGTAAAAAAATGAAACCATGATAAATCATTTCAAAACTTTTTCCACCATTCCACCATCAGATAAAACTGAAACAGAGGAAATCCTTGGATCAGGTAGTCAGATGGTCCAGTCGTTTGCTTGGTGAGTCACAGCTGAGCCTGACATCCCTGTACACCAGACAAGTACAGAGGATGGCCGACTCGATTTTAAATGATGACTCCCACCCTTTGCACTGCAACTTTCAGCTTCTTCCCTCCAGACGGAGGTTTGCTGTCCCAAAAAGTAGAACCCAGCGCTACAAAAACAGCTTTGTCCCTGCTGCTGTCAAAGAGTTGAACAAGCTATAAAAATTATATTGTACATATTTTATATTTACCTATTTTGTAAGATGTGTGCCTGTGTTTGTGTCTATGTTGAATGTAATTAGTGGCTTGTAAATATGGATGTCACCAACTGCAAAACAAATCTACCTACGGGTACAAATAAAGTAACCTGAACCTGAACCTGAACCATTAATGTGACCTATAACCTGAACAACCCAATTGAAAAACAAACCGAAATCTTTTAAGGGGAAAAAATAAAAAACTTACAATAACCTGGTTGCATAAATATGCACACCCTGTTATAACTGGGGATGTGTTCAGAATTAACCAATCACATTCAAACTCATGTTAAATGGGAGTCAGCACACACCTGCCACAATTTAAAGTGCCTCTGATTAACCCCAAATAAAGTTCAGCTGTTCTAGTAGGCTTTTCCTGACATTTTTGTAGTCACATCTTACAGTACAAGCTATGGTCTGCAGAGAGCTTCCAAAGCATCAGAGGGATCTCATTGTTCAAAGATATCAGTCAGGAGAAGGGTACAAAAGAATTTCCAAGGCATTAAATACACCATGGAACACACTGAAGACAGTCATCATCAAGTGGAGAAAAAATGGCACAACAGTGACATTACCAAGAACTGGACTTCCCTCCAAAATTGATGAAAAGACGAGAAGAAAACTTGTCAGGGAGGCTGCCAAGAGGCCGACAACAACACTGAAGGAACTGCAGGAATTTCTGGCAAGTACTGGCTGTTTAGTATATGTGACAGCAATCTCCCATCTTCTTCATACGTCTGGGCTATGGGGTAGGATGGCAAGACAGAAGCCTTATCTTACGAAAAAAAACATCCAAGCATGGCTACATTCTGCAAAAACACATTTGAAATCTCCCAACCGCATGTGGGAAAATGTGTTATGGTCTGACGACACCAAGGTTGAACTTTTTGGCCATAATTCCAAAAGGTATATTTGACGCAAACACAACACTGCTCATCACCAAAAGAACACCATACCTACAGTGAAGCATGGTGGTGGCAGGATCATGCTTTGGAGCTGTTTTTTTTTTTTTTTTTTTGCTTTAACTAGGGCCTTAGTCAAGGTGGAGGGAATTATGAACAGTTCCAAATACCAGTCAATGTTGGCACAAAACCTTCAGGCTTCTGCTAGAAAGCTGAAGATGAATTTCATCTTTCAGCACAACAACGACCCAAAGCAGACATCCAAATCAACAAAAGAATGGCTTCACCAGAAGAAGATTAAGGCTTTGGAATGGCCCAGACAGAGTCCAGACCTGAATCTGATCAAACATCTGTGAGGTGATCTGAAGAGGGCTGTGCACAGGAGATGCCCTCGCAATCTGACAGATTGAGTGTTTTTGCAAAGAAGAGTGGGCAAATATTGCCACATCAAGATGTGCTATGCTGATAGACTCCTACCCAAAAAGACTGAGTGCTGTAATAAAAGCCAAAGGTGCTGCAACAAAATATTAGTTTAAGGGCGTGCTTATTTATGCAACCAGATTATTGTAAGATTTTTTTTTTATTTTTCCCCTTGAAAGATTTCAGTTTGTTTTTAATTGGGTTGTACAGGTTACAGGTCACATTAGTGGTGGAAAAAAGTTTTGAAATGATTCATCTTGGTCTCATTTTTTTACATCACAAAAACCTGGCATTTGAACAGGGGTGTGTAGACTTTTTATATCCACTGTATTGGACAAAGGACGTTGAAGATGGAGCTGCCAAGCAGGAGGGAAAAAAGGAAGACTACAGATAAGATTCATGGATATAGTGAAGGAGGACATGGAGAGGATCGGTGTTACAGAGGAAGATACAAGGGATAAGGTGAGATGGAGGCAGATGATCCGCTGTGGTGACCCTTAAAGGAAAGAAGAGGAAGAAGAAGGTACTGTAATCGTCTATGAGGGTCCAGCACAGTGGACACAAAGTCTCCAGCTGCCTTGCCTGCTGATGATACCACTGTTTTTAGTACAGTATGTAGCAGTGTTACACAGAGCCAAAGAGCTTCTGAACCAGGACTCACTGCAGATTTTGCACTGTTGACTCATAGTTCCATACATGAACTGTGGAGTGGAGGGATGGATATTGCATACAAAACAGTCACAAACTAAATACTTTTATTGCAAAAGAAGACAATATGAATTATATGTGAACAAGTTATCATGGGTGTCCCATATGTTAATTTTCTTGTTGATGTAAACACGGTCCAAAAGACTGCTGTAATCCATTGTTATCAGCCATGGGGCTGTTATGTGAATTTTTACACTACCAGAAAGAATTAACTTTTAGAATATATACCCAATATTATTAAATCATACCTAATCCATTTGTAATAAACAAAATTTGATATGTAAATTGCAAATGACAATTTGAAGACCTAAAAACTTTACAGGAGAAAGCGATTTCTAAAAGATTTTTTTTTAATAGCATACAGTATAATTTTGATTTGACCCCAACATTTACAGCATGATGCCTTATGAAACACAGCCACAAACACCTGTCCTCCATTATTAATTCTCTAATTTTTACTATTTGCCTGAATCTGATCACTTTAGTCTTGGTACACATACAGCTCCAAAGGCGGTAACAAAAGGGGAAAACTCCTAAGGAGTAGAATACTCTTTTAAAGGCACTGTATTCTCTCTCTCTATTTTGTTATATTGTTTTTACAAAGCACAATGTGAATAACTCTTAAGAGTGTAATACATGAAAACATTTAATAAGTGTAATTAATCAAATTTTAATTACTGTCACATTAGTATTGCTGTGTGTTTTTATTTCTGTAAGACTAAGTATATTTGCTTTTCAGGGTATGCTGAGCCTTGTCTAAGACCATTTTCTGTCATGACCGAGAACAAAGTTTTTTTTAATTACAGTTGGAATCAAAATCATTCAACCCCCATTGCATTTTAGGTTTACTGGTAAAAGTTAAACAATTTCAGGTGTTTGCAATTAACAAATGACACAAGAACAATTTAAATAGTTAAATAAAACTAACATAAGGATTTTATCCAAAATCAACACTAAATCCTACTTTCAATGACTAATGCAGTCTCAAAATTATTCAATCCCCTGACTGGAATTCACCATAAGAGCACACATTAGCAAATCAGGTGTGGTCTCAAGCACAGCTAATGTAACCAATGAAGGGCTTCAGTTGCATCAGGTTTGCTTGAGATAGAACACCTCAAACACCTGGACTGTTGACGGTGACATTTGATTGCATGTCCAAAGAACTCTCCAAAAAGTTCAGAGATTATTGCCTTGCACAAACAAGGAAAAGGATACAAAAAGATAGCAAAGGCACTGAACGTTCCTAGAGATACAGTTTGAAGCATAGTTTTCAGGTTTAAAGAACAGTGGCTACACTACCTAGACGTAGCAGAAAGAAGAAGCTACCAACAGCTAACAGCAGAGTCCTGAGGAGGCAGGTGGTCAAAACCCTCGACTGACTGCATAAGACCTGCAGCAAGTCCACAGTAAGGCGCATACTAAACGCTGAAGAGCTCCATGCCCAAACTCCAAGACATACACCACTACTGATCCAAAAACACAAGAAAAGTCGGCTCTAGTTGACTCAAACTATATAAATAAGCCAAAGAGATTCTGGGATTCTGTTCTGTCGAGTGATGAAACAAAACTGGAACTTTTCAGGCCTATGGATCAGAGGTATGTCTGGGGGAGGAAGAATGAATCATACGTGGAAAAGAATACCATGCTTGCAGTGAAGTGTGGCAGTGGCTTACTGATGCTCTGGGACTGCTTTGCTTCCTCTGGCACTGGAAACCTGCAGCATGTGGATGGCAAGATGGATTCAATCAACTATCAGGAAATCCTGGGAGAAAATGTCATGGCGTCTGTGAGAAAGCTGAAGCTTGGGCGTTACTGGACCATCCAACAGAACAATGATCCCAAGCATACCTCAAAATCCACCAAGGCTTGGTTTTAGAAGAAGTCCTGGAAGATAGGAATGCTGGCAGAAGCTGGTGTCTGGTTAGAGATCATGTTTCCAGCAGGTCATAACAGGAAAAAAGGTGTTCTACTAAACACTAAAGATGCTTGTCTGAAAGGGTTGAATAGTTTTGAGGGTGCTGTCATTATTAAAATTGGCATTTTGTGTTGAATTTAGAGAAACCACTTGTAATATTAGTTGTGGTGAGCTATTTCAGTTGTTCTTGATTTGTTTATTGCAAACAGCTGCTAGTTTGTACATTTTGCCAATAAACCTAGTTTGCAGTGGGGGTTGAATGAGTTTGATTGCAACTGTAACCGAGCTAATCTTGGTTGCCAAACATGTCTATAATAGTAAGAGGGGTAGGAAAAAATAAAATATACACAAGCCTTCACCCTTGCAGTCTGTGGTTCTTTTGTTTAACACGTGTTATTTGGTTAAGGTCGTTTTTGTTCTACGTGTACCTAAATTAAATAACTTTTAAGTGAAATGAAGATAAGAAGTGCATGTCTGCCCGTGGTGATAGCAGTCAGTGCTTCGGTAGAGCTTTCATGTCTGTTCCGCTGTTTTTCCAGACTCTGAATGACTGCATATATCAACAAAAACTTGGTCCAAGAAAAGTCCATGCACTGTTCTAGACATGCATTCATTTTGAGATTCAAAGTTCAACATAACAGCATCAGCAAGAGTCTTCTAATTTTGTGGGAAAGGTTTTCTTTTAAATTAAATTTAAAAAGTTAAACTTTCCTATTTTCTATATTCGTCACACACAAAGTGAATTATTCCAAGCCCTTTTTGTTATATGCCTGTCTGCAAAGATAGGACGCATTATGGTATGATAATGTCCGTCCATCCATATGGCCTGTCCAGCTAACTCCTTCAGTTTTCAAGCTATGACTTTTTCATGTTACACAGTGTTTAAATTAAAATCACCCTTTAATGTCATTCAACCATACAACCAATCATGTACAGTAGAACGAAATTGTGTTTTACCTATCTACAGTGTTAATCACACACACTCCATGTGTAGAATCAGAACCAGTAGTACATGTACTAGAACTAGTAGTAGAACCTGTTTGTACATGTACTGAAGATGTACATATTACAGTAATTTTAACTTTGGATCATTTTTGTAAAAATTACAGGCTTTTGAACTTTGTCATTTTTTGAATGCAATTTCAATAGAGAGTACATTGTTTGTCCTGCTAATTCCTCCTACAGCTTTTAAGCAAGGACATTTTTATTTCACACAGTGTTTGTACATATTGAAGATGTGCATATTGTAAGGAGTTACATTATTTTCTGATATTTTCTTTAAATTTGTTCCACTTTGAATTGTAATTATTTGCTGTACTTAAACTCCTTCCAATTACATGGGTATCACTTTTATTACAGATCTACGCTACACTGAATTCTGAATTTATCGATTTTCTGGTGGTTGGTGTGCTAGCTGTGCACGACCGATAAATGCTATGGACAGACGTATAATGTACCATGTGCAGTACTCTTGTTATAACTTTTGATTATTATGACTTTGCTCTTTCAATTAAATTACTGAATCATGATATTCTAATTGTTTGAGATGCAAAAATACAGCATGCTTTGTCATTTTTAACAAACAACTTGAATAACTTGTATGGAATGGCACCACTTCTGTAACAATACACATAAATGTGTAAATACTAGTTTTATTGCCAGCAAAATAATACTGTTTTAATCAAGATGAATCCGCATGACTAAAAACTCTTGATCACACATTTGAGACCTTGAAAAGTACCAGTTCCACCATATTAACATACAGAAAATTGAAAGATGAAAACTACAGACAATATCAGGTTAAAACAAATCTTAACAGAGCTTTCACACATTTTTATGACAGACACGTTTGTGCACAGCTTGGGCATTGACAAAAGTTTAACAAAAAAGGGACAAAACAAACAGACCTAATATGAAATTTTCATTGACCTAACACATCTAAAACTTCTGCATGGTCTCCTTGTGTCTTGAATTCACTCTGTAACATATTGATGTCTAAATGAGTATGTCAGCCAGTTTGTAAGACAGTTATTTCCATTGTCGGAAGGTGTTGGCAAGACATCATAGATGCAGGAAAATTAAGCACATGGCAAATGTTTTATTATGGCAATAAAACTGACAGAAAAGAATTATAATCATTGTTTGTATGATTAATATAAATACAAGGCCCCACACACTGTTAGAGAGAAAATGACTTGTACCTGAGCGCTACTTCTTCTCACGTTGCTCTAAGTGTTTGTAATACTGTTGTGTTCATACAGTGCAGTGAAAAAGTATTTGGCTCCTTCCTGCTTTCTTATATTTTTTCATATTTGTTACACTTAAATGTTTCAGGTCAAACACATTTTAATATTAGACAAAGACAACCTGAGTGAATAATTTAAAAAAAGCAGTTTGTACGTAAATGACGATTTAATTTATTAAGGGTTATCCAAACCTACTTGGCCCTATGTGAAAAGTAATTGCCCCTTAAACCTAATAACTGCTTACAATCAAGCCTTTGCGATAACTGGCAATGAGTCTTTTACATCACTGTTGAGGAATTTTGGCCCACTCTTCTTTGTAGAATTGTTTTAATTCAGCCACACTGGAGGGCTTGAGATTGAGTTCACGAACCGATGGCTTGACATTCTCCTTCATAATTTTCTGGTAGAAAACAGCATTCATGGTTCCATCAATTATGGCAAATCGTCCAGCTCTTGAAGCAGCAAAGCAGTCTCAGACCATCACACTACCACCACCATGTTTGACTGTTGGTCTGATGTTCTTTTCATGAAATCCTGTGTTAGTTTTACACCAGATGTAATGGCTCCTCAGTCAGCAGAATATTTTCCCAAAAGTCTTGGGGATCATCAAGATGTTTTTTTTAACAAATATGAGACAAGCCTTTATGTTCTTTTTGGTCAGCTGAGGTTTTCACCTTGGAACTCTCCTATGGATGCCATTTTTGCCCAGTCTCTTCCTTATTGCTGAATCATGAGCCAGTGTCCAAACTGAGGCAAGTGAGGCCTGCAGTTTTTGTTTCTCATCTGTTCTTGAATTTCTTTAGATCGTGTCATGATGTGTTGCTTTTTGAGATCTTTTAGCCTACTTCACTTTGTCAGACAGGTTCTGTCATTTCTTGATTCAACAGGTCTAGCAGTAATCAGGCCTGGGTGTGGCTAGTGAAGTTGAAGTCAGCTTTCCAAAAAACGAGGTTAATCACAGTTAATTCATGACTTGACAAGGGGACAATTACTTTTTCCACATAGGGCCAGGTTGGTCTGGATAGCTTTATTCTTTTAATAAAGGAAATCATGATTTAAAAACTGCATTTTGTATTTATTCAGGTTATCTTTGTCTAATGTTAACATTTGTTTGATGATCTGAAATATTTAAGTGTGACAAATATGCAAAAGTATAATAAATTAGAAAGAGGGCAAATACTTTGTCACAGCACTGTATCTACACAGAAAGACTAAAATTCAAATTTGTGAAAAGCTCTATTGTGCTGACCTGTGGGTTAAAGGCTTGAGTTTCTGAGTGTCATCTAGAGCTGGTCGACAACCTTTACTATTTAAAAACCCATTTTGAGAAATTTTTGCCCCCCCTCAAAAAAAAGTCATGTAAATTGAGCTGCAAGACATATTTGAGACTTACAATGAATGTAAAACAGCTCAGTTTATAGGAATAAACTGACCTGCCAACATGAGAAATAGATCTTTTTTCCCCTCTAAGTTTTGACAGATTGACAAAATGTTTCTTGTGTATTAGTAAATTTTGTCTTGTAAATTTGAGTTTATTGTTGATTTGCAACTTTTCTCATAAATTTAAGGATATTTTCACATGAATTTTCAACTTTTTTCTACAATCCACAGGAAGTAACTGATTATAGTTTTTAAAAAGATGCATATGGCTCCAGAGTTGCAGGTTGCAGAACCCTGGTGTATATTGGGGAAAATAGCTCCCCCCAGATGGCAGCAAAGCCTTGCCCATATCTGCAGTAGTTTCACCACTTCATCTATGAAAAGCAGCAGATGAAAATTTCCAGTAGTGTAAACAAAAAGTTTCAATATTCTTGGCTGTTAATTTTAGACAGTATACATCTACTATTCGTAACACTGAGTATGATTGATGCTGTATGAGTGTGACTTGAGGTAAAACAATTATAAAGTAAACAGAAAAGTGTATATCAGTGCAGTTTGCAGAGGTATTAATCACCATCACCTTGACAATAAAAACAATGTGCCAGTCAGCTTCTCTTTGTATTCATAACTTTAAATACTGCTAAAAAAAAAACAAAAAAAAAAACAAATGGAAAAAAATGGAGTGATGTAGTGGGTGAAAAACAAGAATCCTACATGAATGTATGTATATGTACTATCCATCCATCCATCTTCTACCACTTTTCCGGAGGTCCAGGTCGCGGAGGCAGCAGTTCAAGCAGAGAAGCCCAGACTTCCCTCTCCCCAGCCACCTGCTCCAGCTCTTCAGAGAGGATACCAAGGCATTCCCAGAACAGCTGGGAGACATAGTCTCTCCAGCGAGTCCTGGGTCTACCCCAGGGTCTCCTCCCAGTGGGACATGCCCGAAACACCTCAAGTGGGAGGCGTCCAGGAGGCATCCTGATCAGATGCCCAAACCACCTCAACCAATGTGGAGGAGCAGCGGTTCTACTCTGAGCCTCTCCTGGATGACTGAACTCCTCACCCTATCTCTAAGGGTGAGTCCAGCAATCCTATGAAGAAAGCTCATTTCCGCCGCTTGTATCCGCGATCTCATTCTTTCGGTCATTACCCAAAGCTCATGACCATAGGTGAAGGTAGGAACGTAGATTGACCGGTAAATTGACCTTATCCCCTCATGGATCATCACCTTATCGTGGTGGGGGGTTTGCGTGCCCTAGTGATCCCAGGAGCTATGTTGTCCGGGGCAATTTGCCTCTGGTAGGGTCACCCACAATAAATTGGTCCTGGGTGAAGGGCCAGACTAAGAACAATCCAACAGACTCCCATGATGAATGCTAAAACAAAGATTCAGTGTATCGCGCCTGGTATGGGGTTACCGGGACCCACCCAGGAGCCAGGCCTGGGGGAGGGGCTCGATGGCTAGCACCTGGTGGCGGGTTTCCGCCCATGGGACCCGGCCAGGCTCAGCCCAAAGGAGTTACATGGGTCCACCCTCCAGTGGGCTCACCCCCTGCAGGAGGGACCATGGGAGTCTGGTGCTATGTGGATCAGGTGGCAGTTGAAGATGGAGACCTTGGTGGTCTGATCCCAGGCTTCCTAAAGTGGCCTTTGGGACATGGAATTTATGACTAATTACAATTAAAAATGCTGTAACCTGTTTACTCAGACATTTTTTTTGTTCTTAAATTTCATCCTATTCTGTATTTCTCAAATGTAACAAAGTAGTCCCAACAGGACCTCCATTCTGTTCATCTGTTAATCTCATGATGTGTTGGCATCATGTCCACATAGGCAATCAAACATTACCCATTTTGTCAAAACAGCTGGCACGCCTCACAGGTGTTCTTTAGCAACCCCTGGCAATAGAAACACTGGTCTCTGACATACAGCAGGGAAAATAAGTGTTGAACAGGTCAATATTTTTCTCATGAAACACATTTCTGATGGACCCATTAATCTCAGATTTTCACCAGATATCAGTAACAACCCAAGTAATCCATGCATATAAAGGAATCAAGGCTACTGTGTTCACAAAACAAGTTCTGTTTGATGAAGTGGAATGACACAGGGAATAAGTAGTGAACACGCTTGGTGAAATTCATTTGATGTTTAGTAGAAAAGTCTTTGTTGGTAATAACAGCTTCCAGACACTTCCCATATGGAGAAACTAGGCACAGGCACTGCTCAGGAGTGATTTTAGCCCATTCTTCCACACAAACAAATCTTGAAGGTTCCGTGGGTGTCTTCTATGAACTCTGATCTTCAATTCGTTCCATTGATTTTCAATTGGATTCAGGTCAGGTGACTGACTGGGCCATTCGAGCAGCTTTATTTTCCTTCTCTGGAGCCAGTTGAGAGTTTCCTTGGGTGTGTGTTTAGGATCACTGTCTTGCTGAAATGTCAAGTCTGTACATTTATCCCATTCATCTTTCCTTCAATTATATGAAGTCTACCTGTACCATGTGCTGAAAAACACCGCCACACCATAGTGTTCCCACCTCCAAACTTCACTGTTGGTATGGTGTTCTGGGGCTGTTGTGCAGTGCCATTTCTCCTCCAAACATGCTGTGTTGTGGCCTCCAAAAAGTTCAATTTTGGTCTCATCTGACCAGACTATATTCTCCCACTATTTTACTGGCTTGCCCAAATGTTGTGTGGCAGACTTTAAACGAGCTTCAACATGCTTTTCCTTCAGCAATGGAGTCTTGCGAGGTGAGCGGGCATAGAGCCCATGTTGGTTGAGTGCATTACTTATTGTTTTCTTTGAAACAGCAGTACCTCCCAACTCCAGGTCTTTCTGGAGCTTTCCATAAGTGGTCTTTGGCTCTTAGATAACTCTTCTGATAATTCTTTTGACTCCTCTGTCAGAAATCTTGCGAGGAGCTCCTGGTCGTGGCTGGTTTATGGTAAAATGATGTTCTTTCCACTTCCGAATGATGGTTCCAACAGTGCTCACTGGAACATTCAGCAGTTTAGAAATGTGCCTGTAACCAATGTCATCATTATGCTTTGCAACAATAAGGTTGCAAAGGTGTAGAGCGAGCTCTTTGCTTCGACCCATCATGAGTTCTTTGTGGTTTGACAATCTGATATTCACAGACCCTTTTAAAGGCTATCAGTCAGGACTTAACCATCTGAAATGAATTTGCACTGATGGGGGGTGGGATGGTTTCCTAAACTCTAATGGATTTCAACTGGTTTCTTGGCTTTCGATGCCTTTTTGTGCCTTTCTTCTTGTGTTCAATACTTATTCCCTGTGTCATTCCACTTTATTAGTTGCTTTGTGAACACCATTGCCTTATTTTCTTTGTGTGCATGGATTACTTGGGTTGTTACCAGTGTTGGGAGTAATGCGTTACTTTGTAACGCGTTACAGTAATGCCACTACTTCTGCAGTAACGTGCTGCATAACAAAATTACTATTTAAAAATCCAGTAATGTGCTATAGTTACTGAAATTTGATCAGATGCATTACTTGCGTTACTTCTTTTATTAATATGGATAGATATTTTTGGCGCAAATAAATATAAACTGATCCTACCGTAGTGCAGACGTCAGTCTCCTCTGCCGGTGTTACGCCGAGAACTGTCAGTTTCCTGCCCTGCTATGCAACCCAGTGGGTAGAAACGCTGTGGCGGAGGCGACTTCTCATATCAAGCCCTGATCACCTGTTGTCCCAGCTGTGAGTAATCCCCAACACCTCCTACTTCTGTAGTTAAACATGAGTATTTTTTGAGCAAGAAGCTGCATTTAGTGTCCGCAGTTGTGTAAATGTGTAAACTGAGTAAATAATTGTGCAAGTTTTCTTACGCACAGAGAAAATGACTGATTTGTTGCAGTAAGCTTTTTCTAAGTGGTGAACTTTCATTTATCTGTGCTTTCTGTTTTATTTTATCTCGTTCATTTATATCCCGTTGTGATCTGCAACTATTTCATGGAAGTAAATCCTCTAAATATGCGTTTTTAATGGGCTGGTCCAGGGGTGCCAAACATATGGCTCGTGGGCCAAAAACGGCCCATCAGGCCATTCAAAATTTTCTCTGTAAATTCACAGCTCTATTTCTAGTAAATTTCTGACTTTCTACTGATGACAATAGTTTGTCTAAATCTGAGACATTTTTTCTCTGCAACATGAGACTTTTTTTTTTCCTCATCAGTTTTCTTTTTCTTGTTTTCTCTGATGAGAACAAGGGGCCCTTGATCTTGCTATGTGGGCAAGAGGATTTAAGTATGCATTTAAAAGTAACGTGAAAGTTACTTTTCCAAGTAACTAGTTACGTTAATCATGCAGTAACTCAAAAGTAACTCAGTTACTTTTGAAAAGAAGTAACTAGTAACTGTAACTAGTTACTATTTTTTTCCCTTGTCCTGTCAGGCAGCTAGGCAAACAGAACAAGGATCTGTCACCCTTATTGTGCCAAAACAGATTTACTTTGCCAAGAGGAGCTTATACAGTACCTGTGTATTGTATATTGTTGTAAACTCCTCCTGTAATAACTTTTAATACTTTATTTTAATTATTTTACCCATGGAAGACCCAACAGGATGGGGAAGAGGGAAAGGAGGTGTGTGGAGGGGAAAAGAAAAGGGAGGGGAACAGACAGAAAAAAACCAAACAAACCAACAACTAAAACAAACAAAAGACAAACTGCTTCTTCCACCGAAGATGTCTCAACACAAGTCTGGTTTCCACACCTGTTAAAGGAGAGACACTTGTGCGTGTATGTCTGCGTGCATAAATATGAGAACGCGCGCAAAATAAGTGTGTGCATGTAAGTGGTTTGTCAGGAAACATACGAAGCAGAGGGCCGGTCGCAGCAGCTCTCTCCCCGGGAACCCTGAGCAGGCAAAGCAGTGCCACCAACCCCCACAGGGCACAAACGTCTGAGGTCAGCAAGCCCCAGGAAAGCCAGGCATCCGCCCCCGGAGAGACGATCAAGGGAGGCCAGGCTGCTCGGCGGCCGGCGCGGTGAGCCCACACCCACAAGCTCCCATGTGCTCCCCTCTCACTCACCCAGACTGACCCATTCTCTCTCACTCCTGAACCCATTCAAACTCACCCCTCATTCACCTTTGTTTCATAAGACGGCTGCGAAGCAGATGCAGCAAGCCTGAACACGCACCAGTGCCCGGCAGTGACCAGGGAGACCACCAGCGCAAGCCACAGAAGCAGACCCCCACCCCCGGCGTCCATCTGAGCGAACAATCAGCAGACCACTGCAGGCACCCCGAGATGCCACCCGACATGCAAAGCGCCACACAAAACCAACCCACCATCACCACCTCCATTCATCACCCCCTCACTCTCACTTACACTCATATTCAGCCCCCCTCTCACTTCCTTGGTTGTATCTATATATTCAGTAGCACCCAGAGATTTTGACAACATGATAGGTCCCAGGGCCCCACCAGGCCCCCACGCCCCCAGCAAGAACAGGGCAAAAGGGGTGGGGGAAGACTCCCACCCCTACCCCCGCACAGAACATGGTGGGTGTGTGTCGGTTATATGATATAATTGTGTGTAAATGTGTGGACTACCAAAGTGCAATTAAAATTTGGGGGATAGTGATTGGAGCACCACTAGCCACCACGATGGGCAGCAGGGCCCCCATCCCCCCAAGCCCTCAGTGTCTAAAATGCAATTAAAATTGTGGTAAGTGCAGCCCCACCGCGCAGCAAAGGTATCCCCTTCACTGACACAGTGCGGCACACCCCCACCCCAAAGCCCTAAATGTAACAAAAAAGATGTATATTCTACCCAGAGTCAGGGGGAGGGGGAGGGCGAGAAATAAGACTGGGAGGTAGGCGGTCTAAAAATGAGGCCGTCCCCCAAAAGAAGCCAGCTTGCAGACTGGTTCATGAGGCCGCCCACTGCCCCCAAATCCCAAACCAGGGCGAGGGCCGCCAGTGGAAGCAGCCCAGGAGCCACCAGCATCACGCCCCGGCGCTCCCAGCACCACTAACATGATGGGGCAGCCATACATATTTCCACTCATCTTACACACACAAACATAGACAACAACAGTCACAATAGTGAACAACGGGCTGGACCCACACGGCGCCCAACATGCCAGGCGACACCCCCGAGTGCCCACGCAGGCCCACGACCATACCCACCCCAGATGCACACCGACAGCCACAGGCTGCCCTGCAACCACAGCGACCCCGGAGCAACCCGATGGAAACACGGCCGTCAACCCGCGCCAATGCCCCCCCCCCCAAGCACCAACACACACCCGCCGCCAATGACACCAGGGGCGATGCAACAAGGCGCCTCACCCCGCAACACAACAGCAGGGCGGCCAGGACAAGCAGGTCCCGAAACGCCAGCCCCCATGCCACTAGATGGACTGCCCAACCCCTGCCACCCAACAAAGTTCTCCTACCCATACACACATCCTCCACCCCCCAGACATCCACCCACAAGTAACCACTTCCATACACACACGTACCCCCACCCACCATCACACATGCCCACCTACACCCACACACAGCCCCACCTGCCCACTCAACACACACACACCCACTTCCGCATCCGCTCATACACAAGCCCCCACTCACACCCACACACACACACATGCACACCCACACCCGCAGACCCCAGTGGACGGGGAGGGCGACCCAGGATGCAGGCACCAACCCCAGGGTGCCACCAAGGCCCCAGGGAAAACACGACCCTGCCGCGCAAGGATGCACCGGGGCCAACCTGCACCACCGGCGCACATCCAACCCCGGCCCGGGGGGGGGGGGATGCCCCCCCCCCCAGCACCAGGGGCCCAGGGCCAGATCCAGACCCCCCCCCCCCCCCCCCCGCGAGGGGCGAGGCCAGCTGGCCGGGGGCCACAGCCTTACCCCCCCGGCCCACCCCACAGCCCCACCAACCATCCCCCCACCCCCAGGGCCAGACAGATGGCCACCCCGGAACAGGACCCCCGGACACCCGCGGTCGGGGCACAGCCAGCTGCCAGAGGTGCCAAAGAGAGCGAGCCACCGCCCGCCACCCCTCAGATTATAGAATTAATAAGCGGGGACCAGAGAGAATTGAATTCCACCAATTGATTATTTGAGGAGGCTGACATTCTGTCCAGGCTAATATAATCCAATAGTAAATTATTATAATAAGTCATGCAAAAGTTATTTCTTGATTTCCAATTCATGAGGATAGTTTTCTTTGCGATGCATAAGGCAGTGAGAACCATGTGTGACATCTTTGCATCTATATTTATCTCACTTAAATCACCTAAAATGCAAAGTGTGGGTGAGGGTGGGACACTATACCCAAGCCATGCCGACAAGTCCTCACGTCTTCTGCCAGAACTTTTGAACTGGTGCACAGAACCACATAGCATGCATATAGCTATCCGGGACGTTGCTGGTGCAGTGAGAGCAGATATTTGTGTGACTCAGGCCCATTTTGAACATCCTTTGTCCTGTGTAATGAATTCTATGTAGAATTTTATACTGTATAAGTTGTAAGTTAGAGTTTTTAGTCATCTTAAAAGTGTTTAAACATATTTGTGTCCAGAAACTTTCCTCCTTATTAATCGATAAGTCTGTCTCCCATTTTGGTATTGGAAGAGATACGGACTCATCCAGCTTTGATAATAGTCCATGTATTTTCGATATCAATTTAGGGGAACGGAGATTTAGAAACTCTGCCACCTTAACTGGTACCTCTAAATCTGTCTGATTAAGATTAAATCTTGCTTTTATTATGGATTTAAACTGTTGATATTCAAAATACTTTTTATCACTGATGTCATAGTTCCTGAAATTGGATAAAATTTCCACCTTGAATAAGATGTTCTAAGTTTGCACCCTTTGCACTGCAACTTTCAGCTTCTTCCCTCCAGACGGAGGTTTGCTGTCCCAAAAAGTAGAACCCAGCGCTACAAAAACAGCTTTGTCCCTGCTGCTGTCAAAGACTTGAACAAGCTATAAAAATTATATTGTACATATTTTATATTTACCTATTTTGTAAGATGTGTGCCTGTGTTTGTGTCTATGTTGAATGTAATTAGTGGCTTGTAAATATGGATGTCACCAACTGCAAAACAAATCTACCTACGGGTACAAATAAAGTAACCTGAACCTGAACCTGAAAAGTTATTCATTCCCTTCTCTTGCTATAGTGGAAATTTTAATGTCCTCTTTTGTTGCAAGATATCAGGATTATTCCAAATGGGCGTGAGTTTACAAGGGACAAGTGAAGACCCAGTTATCTTTAAAAATTTCCACCAAGCCGTCAGAGAGGAGCTGATATTAATACTTTTAAAACAGTCATGGCGTTTAATGCAGGGAACTAGTTACTATTTTTTAGTAACTTGCCCAACACTGATTGTTACTGATATCTGGTGAAAATCTCAGGTCAATAACTCCATCAGAAATACGTTTAATGAGAAAAATGTTGATGTGTTCAATGCATATTTTCCCCGCTGTATGTGCACATTGAAAATACACTGAGAAGTTTCAAGGTCCATACTCTACCCAAAACCATAATATATTTAATAAAAACTTAGCCAAAAGATTGTTGCAAGATGTGTAAAAATACGATACAGAAAGTGTACACATCCCTGTTTAAATGACAGGTTTTTGTGATGTGAAAAAACTGATACTACGATAAATTATTCTAAAATCTTTTCCACCTTGACCTATAACCTGTATAATTCAACTGAAAAACAAACAAATGGTTGCATAAGTATGCACACATTTGACCTAATAATTTCTTAAAGCACCCTCCAATTAAGTCATTTAGTCATTTTGGATACACACTTGCTATTGATTAAAGTTACTCTAATTAACCCTAAATAAAGAGCATTACATACATCACGCAACACAGATGAGAGACATCAAGAAGAAAAAGATGATATGGGACAACTTTTTGCCACAACTCCAAAAGACAAGTTTAGCACAAAAACCACACTGTACATCACCAAAAACCAGTGGTGAAGCATGGTGATGGCAGCATCATGCACTGGGGTTGTTTTTCTTCACATGGAACAGGGGCTTTAGTCAAGGTCGAGGGAATTAAAACCAGTTCTAAACACCAGTCAATTCTGGATCAAAACCTTCAGGTGTTTGCTAGAAAGTTGAAGACGCAGAGTAATTTCCCTTTTCAGCACAACAGTGACCTCAAGCATCAAATATCCAAATCAGCATTAAAAATTAAAATCTGGAATGTGCCATTCAGAGCCCACACCTAACCACAATTGAAATCTGTGGGGTGACCTGAAGAGGGCTATATGTGAGACAAGCCCTCACAACCTGAGAGATTTGGAGCATTTTCCTAAGGAGTGGGCAAAAAGACTCCTACCTAAAAAAAGACTGAATAAAAAAGACTGAATACTGTAAGCCAAAAGGTATTCAACAAAGTATTAGTTTAATAGTGTGCACTTACAGTTGAAACAAGATGTTTACATACCTTGTATAAAGACACATTGTGGAGGAATAGGATCAGGCGACCTGAGACGAGCTGGAAGGTTGCAGAGTTTTATTTCCTCCATCAAAATGAGCTGCACTTGTAGCGCTGTGCGCTACTGTGCTGCTGTGCTGTGTCGTGTTGTGTGACTGAGGCATGTATCGTTAGCTCTTTTATATGTTATACAAACAGAGAGAACGCATGGCACATTAGCATACTGATATACATATCAGTCAATACATATGATTAGCCCGACCAACCGGTGCCCAGACGTCTTCTCCTTAATCCGGGGATGTATAAACAATAGTCCATTGTTCCGGTTGTCCCCCCAGGGGCTCTCTGTCCGTATGTGAATGGTCCTCTGCTTCTTCCGGACCTTCTGAGTGTGAGGATGAATGTCCCTGTAGATTGTGATGGGTCACCACAGGGCTCCCCCCAGAACGCTCAGAAGGGGCTGTGACTCCCCCCCCCCCCCCCCCCAGTCGTTTGGGCTCCAGCTCCGGTAGAACTGTCCTGTTGTAAAGGAGTGCCGGAGGGCACGTCAGTCCATGGGGGGGGGGGGGGGGTGCAGGGAAGGGGTGGAAGGAAAAGACAGTGTGCACCTCTCTGAGTTCCAGCATGCTGAACAGCCGTGGATGATGGGCGCCGGGGCCGGTGTGCGTTGTGCGTAATGGAACCAGACGGCGATCGGCCGGCTTTAGGGAGTGAGGTGCAGGAAGAGTGCTGTGGAGGAGGAGGGGGAGGGGATGGGAGTAAGTGAGTGCTGGCCCAGGACGTCAAAGGTGTCTGGGCCGCGCAAAAATTGCATGTGGATCCGCGATGGTGAGGGACTTTCCCGATAAACCTGGCGGTGATCCACAGCGGCTGTGAAAAAAAAAAAAAATTAAGTCTTTGACTCCTCTCGCGGCTCGATCCAGCGAGGATGTGGGGAAGGCGAGCGGTCAAATTCCCTGAGGATGCGTAGCGGCTGTGAAACAACTGCAGCTGGGTGAGGGACCTGGCGGTCTGGCTTTTAGGTGCGGAAGCAGCCCTAAAGCCATCGGGGACAGCAATCGGCTAAATTCCCCTTGTGCGCAGTGGCTGAGAAACCCATACAAAATCCTGTGTGCGGGCTGCATGTCTGCTTCAGGTGTGTGAGCAGCCCTGAAGGTTCCGAGGCTAGTGATCGGCCGTGTTTCTCGGGCATGTGCAGCGGTGGAGGACGCTGTATTGGTCTGTGGAGCCGGCTTGATCCTGTGCGTGGCGCGCTGACCACTTAGCTGGCAGTTGCGCTGTCCTCGTAATCCTGTGGTGTGCGCGCGGGGCTTTGTTGTCGCGAGCTGAGTCAGGGTTGGGGAGCTTGGTGGAAATCAACGCAGTCGGCGCCGGTGATCGTCCCCGTTCAGGCTGCTTCCTTCGTTTTGCTCATGTCGCTGTTCATGGTGCGTGTCGGTCCCAGCGCTGCCTGCTTCGGGGAGCGCGCTCCGGTGAGGATGAAGAGGTTGCAGGCGTTCTCTGGTCCTCTGGGATCCACAGCGCGGTGAGACGGAGCAGAGGGTCATTCTCTCTCGTCAGGTCACCAGTGTGGAGGAAAGAGATCAGGCGAGGGGCGCACCATGACACGTCGGGTCACCAGTGTGGAGGAATAGGATCAGGCAATCTGAGACGAGCTGGAAGGTTGCAGAGTTTTATTTCCTCCATCAAAATGAGACGCACTTGTAGCGCCGTGCGCTACTGTGCTGTGTCGTGTTGTGTGGCTGAGGCATGTATCGTCAGCTCTTTTATATGTTATGCAAACAGAGAGAATGCATGGCACATTAACATATTGATATACATATCAGTCAGTACATATGATTAGCCTGACCAACTGGTGCCCGGATGTCTTCTCCTTAATCCGGGGATGTATAAACAATAGTCCATTGTTCCGGTTGTCCCCCCAGGGGCTCTCTGTCCGTATGTGAATGGTCCTCTGCTTCTTCCGGACCTTCTGAGAGTGAGGATGAATGTCCCTGTAGATTGTGGTGGGTCACCACAACATAACCTTTTTTTCCCCCTCACCATCTGACATTAAATCAGACTAAACTTTTCCTGTTTTAGGTCAGGTAGGATTACCAAAATTATTTCCATTTGCTAAATAATTTTGTTGAGCATTTTTTTTATTACTTTCTTCAAAGTTAGAAGTTTACACACATTTCCTTATTATTTGGTAGCATTGCCTTTAAAATGTATGACTTGGGTCAAACATTTTGGGTATCCTTTCAGAAGCTTCTCACAACAGTTTGTTGGAATACTCGCCCATTCCTCCTGACAGAATTATCCATCCATCCATCCATCCATCTTCTACCGCTTTTCTGGAGGTCCAGGTTGCAGAGGCAGCAGTTCAAGCAGAAAAGCCCAGACTTCCCTCTCCCCAGCCACCTGCTCCAGCTCTTCAGAGAGGATACCAAAGTGTTCCCAGACAAGCTGGGAGACATAATCTCTCCAGCGAGTCATGGGTCCGCCCCGGGGTCTCCTCCCAGTGGGACATGGCTGAAACACCTCAAGTGGGAGGCGTCCAGGAGGCATCCTGATCAGATGCCCAAACCACCTCAACTGGCTCCTTTCAATGTGGAGGAGCAGCGGTTCTACTCTGAGCCTCTCCTGAATGACTGAGCTCCTCACCCTATCTCTAAAGGTGAGTCCAGCAATCCTACGGAAAAAGCTCATTTCAGCCACTTGTATCCGCGATCTCATTCTATCGGTCATTACCCAAAGTTCATGACCATAGGTGAGGGCAGAAATGTAGACTGACCGGTAAATCAACAGCTTTGCCTTAAAGCTCAGCTCCCTCTTCACCATGACAGACCGGTACAATGACTGCATCACTGCAGATGCTGTTCCGATCCATCTGTCAATCTCTCGCTCGTGAATAAGACCCTGAGATACTTAGACTCCTCCACTTGGGGCAGGAGCTTGTCCCCAACCTGGAGAGGACAATCCACCTTTTTCTGGCAGAGGACCATGGACTCAGACTTGGAGGTGCTGACAGAACTAGCGTAACTGAATCAGGTTTATAGGTCACCTTGCTCACACACGTCTTTTCAGCTCTGCCCACAAATTTTCTATGGGATTGAGGTCAGGGCTTTGTGATGGCCACTCCAAAACATTGACTCTGTTGTCCTTAAGCCAATTTGTAACTAATCTGGTTGTATGCTTAGGGTCGTTGTCCATTTGAAAGACTCATTTGAGCCCAAGCTTTAACTTCCTGGCTGATGACTTGATATGTTGCTTCAATATTCCCACATAATGTTCTTGCCTCATGATGCCATCTATTTTGTTTAATGCACCAGTCCCTCTTGCAGCAAAACGCCCCGACAACATGATGCTACCACCCTCATAATTAACAGTTGGGATGGTGTTCTTAGGCTTGCAAGCTTCCCCCTTTTTCCTCCAAATGCAATGATGGTCATTATGGCCAAACAGTTCAATTTTAGTTTATCAGACCACAGGACATGTCTCCAAAAATTAAGGTCTTTGTTCCTGTGTGCATCTGCAAACTGTAATCTGGCTTTCTTTATGCTACTTTTGGAGTAATGGTTTCTTCCTCATTCAGCGGCCTTTCAGCCCATGTCAGTACAGAATTCGTTTCACTGTGGATACTGACACTCTTTTACCAGCTTCAGCAAGCATCTTCACAAGGTCTTTTGCTTTTGTTCTGGGGTTGATGTATACATTTCACACCAAAACACACTCATCTCTGGGATACAGAACCCGTCTCCTTCCTGGATGGTATGATGGCTGGACATTCCCATGGTGTTTATACTTGTGTACGAGGGGGCGCTGAAAAGTTCATAGTGGTCAAATTTGACCAAATGTGGTTTATTTTTCAACATAGTCTTCCCTTCAGTCCACACACTTCTTCCATCGGTGTTGCTGCGCTTGGATCCCTGCAGTTGAAAAATAAACCACATTTGGTCAAATTTGACCACTACGAACTTTTCAGCCCCCTACCCCCCGTATTCCCCCAACAGTTTTGTTTTTTTTTTTTTCTTATTATTAAATCGTACAAGTTATAGGTCACATTAAAGGTGGGAAAGTTTTGAAATTATTTATCGTGGTCTCATTTTTTCATATCACAAAAAATCCTAGCACCTTATAGCAATGGTGGTGTATACTTTCTATATCCACTGTAGCAATTAAAAAAAGTTTTAGGCACTAAAAAGGCACTGAAAATAATCAGCTACTAAAATCAAATTCAGCAAAAACATATTTAAAATGAGACACAAACTACTTTCTTGGCTTTATGACTGATTCCACCTAGAGCTCTCAACTCTCAAAATGCATAATTTCCAACATATATTCACCACCAGCAGCATCTACCAGAACAAAACTATCTGACTCTCTGGGATAAGAATGTGGAAGACTGATGATCTCGGTCACTTTTCTGTAGAAGTAATAACAGCAATGTGATGTGATGTGGTCAATGGTTTAATACTCTGCTTAATGGCCAATTGTCATCTCTCAGATGGCAACACCAGGCCTTAAACCTTGATTACAAAAAAAAAAAAATGTGAATGGCCATACCTTATTAGTCTGGGTGCACGCAGTCATATCAACCATAGATAATCGCTGCACATTATCTGTTAATTGCATTTCTGATTTGTTTTGCTCACTTGAAGATTGTTAGGACCCACTTACTGGGCCAAGGTCAGAATTGTCTATATGTGACTGTGGTGCAGGTGTAGTGTAGCCGACTACTGATCAGAGGTTCAGTGGTTTGATTCCCACTCTCTGCAGTCTGCGTGTCAAAGTGTCCTTGAGCAAAACACTGAAGCCCCAGTTGCTCCTGATGGGTCAGGCCAGGGCCTGTGTGCATGGCAGCTCTGCCGCCATCAGTGTGTGAATGTGTGTGTGAATGGGTGGATAGCAGGATCTGTAAAGCGCTTTGGTCATCCATAGACGAGTAGAAAAGTGCTATATAAGTGAACACCATTTACCATATTTCAGCCTGGGATGTCCGTTTCGAGCCTTGTGTCAAGGTGGACTGACCTAGTCATTTTCACCCTTAGGCAAGGCAGATACACACCTCCAAAGTCTCTTTCGCACACAGGCAAGGCAGACATACACCTACATCCCAGGCCAAGATTTGAACCCATGACACTGTGAGCTAAAAGCTCCTACTCTAACCACTGAGCCAAAGAGGAATTTCTCTACTAGCACTGAGCTAATAGTGGAGGTGTACCTTAAGGTGTCAGGAACCGCACCACTGACTAATTCCTTATGGAGGGGGATCCGTAACAAGGATGCTCTAAACAGCAACAAGTTTATCATGACACTTTTATCCTATCAATTCTCTGCAATATTCATCCCAACATGCACACTGACAATGCCAACAAGAGCTTAAATGAACTACAAACATTTGGGCACAAATAAAACAACTCTGGTTTTTCCTCATTAAAACAATGGGTGTGAATAACAGAATACTCTCATTTTAACAGGTTAGCGAAACCTGCATTTTAACACATCCCATTTCAGAAAAAGACGTAACACTGCTGGTGTTCAAGACTGAACGCAGCTCTCTCCTATTCTCGTCATGTGAATCACGGGTCAGAATATTTTCACCGTCATTCAGTTAAGATAAATTATAATGTCCTAATTGCTTATACTGTTATGAGATTAAACTAAATACTCAACATTCTGTGGTATAAGAGGCAATACGTTTAACACCATCAAACACACATTCCCAATCTTAGTGACAATAAGTACATCACCACAACCTCATCCATGGCACTGCTTTACACTAGCTGAAAAGACTTAATACATCTAAGAGGCCTCACACTACTGCAGCTATAACTTAATCCTCTGCATGTGCAAAAAGCACGCTTTGATCCTCTCTGTGCCAAGGGTGCTTGTTCGTGAGTGCATTGAAGCAGTTCAGAGCGACGCCACCGGTGATTTGAGCGATGAGTTTTAGAGTACTCATCATGTTGATTTTGCATTTTTGGAGTCTGTTCATGCCAGAAAACAACAGCGAAATGTTTTCCCTCCCTTTCTGCTTTCCATTCTGATGTGATCTTCCAGGTTGCTCCCGATCTGAGACATCTTATGCAGTTAGAAGAACAATCTTCACAACAAGCAAGGCTTATTCAAAAGTAGTCTCGTTTTGGCTCATCTGTATCAAAAACCTCATTCAGAAAAACAAAACTGGAAGAAACACAATCTTCATCCCCTGCTTGAAACTGGGATAAACATTATGTCACATTGCGTGTACTTCCTGTCACAATAGGCCGAGCGAATTCCACAAAGTCATCGATGAGGACAGGCCAGGCCCCTGAGAAGAGTAAGAAAAAAATACAGGCTAAGTGTGGCTAGTTAAGTGTGGCTAAGTGAGTGGGTTTGAGGAATACACTAAACTACAGTTCACCTAAAGGACATTACAGTATTTTACTTTGAAAGGGCAAATTAATCTAATGAGATGTCTGGCTTGATCGGGGTTATTATTATCTGTGTATTACATGTGCTTTCTTCTGGGGGCATGCGCTGTGTACTCAGGAACGTGAGCTTACCTTCTTCGTCATAGTTTGACATGTCGTCTGCAATCATATTGCCAAAGTCCAGGAGAAGGTTCCATGTATCCTTTGGAATTGACCGCTTGTGATGCTCCTGAATGCAGCAACATAACAGAATAATTCAAACACATTTATCATATACTTTTCTACTTTTTAAAATTAAAACTATAATAACAGACAGATACAATGCTTCATGACTGTGACATATTTTGGGAATGCAGTCAGTGGATTGCATCAAAGTTCTTCATCTTTATATGTATAAGTTTGGTGGACAATAATACTTTAAATGCTAGTTGGAGCTGATGATAGAAACAACCCTAGGAAAAAGTGCACAAGTTAGCTTTAAAGGACTACATTTCAGCTGTAGTGACATGTCAACATACCCTTACCAGCCACTATAATAAGTACACCTGCTCAACTGCTTGCTAATGCTAATCACATAGCAGCGACTCAGTGCATTTGGGTGTACAGATGTGATCAAAATGAGCAGCTGAAGTTCAAACTGCGCATCAGAAAAGGGAAGGAAATGGACTTGAGTGACTTTAGATGTGGCATGGTTGTTGGTGCCAGAGAGGCTGGTCTGAACATTTCAGAAAAAGCTGATCTACTGGGATTTTCATGGACAGCTATTTCTAGGGTTTATAGAGAAGGATCTGAAACAGAGAAAATATCCAATGAACAGCAGTTGTTAGGGCCCAAAATGCCTTGCTGATGTCAGAGGAGAAAGGCCAGACAGGCCTGAGCTGACAGAAAGGCAACAGTAACTCAAATAACCACTCATGACAGCTGAGGTATACATAAGAGCATTTCTAAAACACAAACACATTGACTCTTGAAGCAGATGGAATACAGCAATAGAAGACCTCACCTGGTGCCACTCCTATCAGCTAAGAACAGAAAACTGAGGCTACAATTCACACAGACTCACTAAAAATGGACAAAAAAAATTGTCTGAGTCTCAGTTTTTGCTGCAACATTAAAGGTGTGTTCAGATCAAACACGAAGTGCAATTTTTTTTTTATTTTTTTTTTTTTTTTTTTTTTTTTTACACAGCACGATTACATGTAAAGTCAATGTAAAGATGTGAATTAATGGACGAACGAGTCGCAGGGGGATGTGGTAGCCTTCATAACTTCTACAGCTGCTTTCTATCTTCTGTGGAAATCTCCAAAATGCCATCATGTTAAGATTTTCAATGTTATACACAGGGCACACAGTTGGGAAAATGTCACTGCCTCCTCCAGAAACTGCACCTGATGATGATTGTTTACACTGCTAGCCTGCTAGCCCTCATGAGCACATCGGTAACTAGAGTGTGGGTGAATGAACTTCAGACACCGTCTCAGCCAGAGGTTGGTCCAACTGAAAATTGATCTTCATTGACAGATTTTTTTCAGCAGTGACAGAAAAATCTGAAGTGAGTGAGTGCACTGGTGCTTTTATTAATCATTGTTTATCAACGTCTATATTTTAACCTGTTTTATACATACAGTATACAGAGGGGAAAATAAGTATTGAACATGTCGACATTTTTCTCAAACATATTTCTGATGACACCATTGACCTGAGATTTTCACCAGACATCAGTAACAACCCAAGTAATCCATACATACAAAGAAATCAAGGCAACTATGTTCACAAAACAAGTTATATTTAACATAATGTCTTTTGAAGAACTGAGGATTAAATTCAATCTTAATAGAACACACTTTTTTAAATATCTTCAGCTTAGAAATTTTTATTCGTTCAAATCAAAATAATGCTCTCACCCGACCTACTTATTCAACTTTGGAAAAAATTTTGATGAACGATAGTAAGAGAAAGGGTATTATTTCAGAGTTTTATAACTCATTGACACTATACTCAAGTGAAAACTCACAGAAAAGACTGAATGACTGGAAAGAAGACCTGCAAATTGAAATTTCAGAGGAACAATGGGAAATGGCTTGTGCAGGAGCTCAAACCAAATCAATAAATGTACGTCTTAAACTGATACATTTTAAATGGTTAATGCGGATGTATGTTACACCAGTGGAGTTAAATAGATATAACAAAAACATGCCAGATACATGCACAAAATGTATGGAAAGTAAAGGAACCCTATTTCACCATTTATGGGAATGTAGAAAAATCAGAACGTTTTGAGGAGAGGTGAGGGTAACAATTGAAAAAATAATTTCAAAACAAATCACATTGAACCCTAAACTGTTTTTGTTGGGTCTGTATCCAGAAAAACATAACTTTAATAAGAGTGAAAGAGCATTCATAGACCTCAGTTTGCTTAATGCCAAAAAATGTATTGCATTACTGTGGAAAAAAGACTCATAGACCAGATGTGACTCAGTGGTTAAGACAGATGTTAACAAACCTTCCACTAGAAAGAATAACATATATACTGAAATCAAAGGAAAATGTGTTTGAGAATATATGGAGACCTTTCATTGATTATGTAAAGAAATTAAACATAACTTCTGAAGAAGAAGGTGAATGATATGTGTGGACCTTGCAAATTCCAAGCTGGTGAATGTATATTATGTATTCTTATGTAATAGATTACCTAGACTAAACAGAGGAGCATTGTTGTTGACTTGTTTTTGTTAATGGCTGTTGTTGTTTTTATTACACTTGTTTTTGTTATTTTGTTATTGTTCTTTTTAATTTTTAAATTACTTTTGTGTTAGTGTCTGACTGTGTGTGCTATGTTTGTAAAAAAAAAAAAGGTTCAATAAAAAAATATTGTGGAAAAAAAACAAGCTATATTTAATAAAATGGAATGACACAGGGAATAAGTATTGAACACATGAAGAAAAAGAGGTGCAAAAAGGCATAGAATGCCAAGAAATCAGCTGAAATCCATCAGAATTTAGGAAGCCATCCCATCCCCCATCAGTGCAAATTAATTTCAGATGGTTAAGTCCTGACTGACAGCCTTTAAAAAGGTCTGCGAATATCAGATTGTCACACCACAAAGAACTCATGATGGGTAGAAGCGAAGAGCTCGCTTTAGACCTTCACAACCTTATTGTTGCAAAACATAATGATGGCATTTGTTACAGGCGCATTTCTAAACTGCTGAATGTTCCAGTGAGCACTGTTGGAGTCATCACTTGGAAGTGGAAAGAACATCATTTTACCATAAACCAGCCACAACCCAGAGCTTCTTGCAAGATTTCTGACAGAGGAGCCAAAATTATCAGAAAAGTTATCCAAGAGCCAAAGACCACTCGTGGAGAGCTCCAGAAAGACCTAGAGTTAGCAGGTACTGCTGTTTCAAAGAAAACAATAAGTAATGCACTCAACCGACATGGGCTCTATGCCCGCTCACCTTGCAAGACTCCATTACTGAAGAAAAATCATGTTGAAGTTTGTTTAAAGTTTTCTGCACATTTGGGAAGCTAGTAAAATACTGGAAGAATATAGTCTGGTCAGATGAGACCAAAATTGAACTTTTTGGATGCCACAACACACAGCATACTTGGAGGAGAAATGGCACTGCTCCTGAGCCCCAAAACACCATCCCAACAGTGTAGTTTGGAGGTGGGAACATGAGAAGGGAAATAAAGCTGTTAGAATGGCCCAGTCATTCACCTGACCTGAATCCAATTGAAAATCTATGGAACGAACTGAAGATCAGAGTTGTGTCCTAATTTATTCCTCACTATTTGTTTAGAATTACATATTACAGAAAATATGAAAAAAGTATTTAATTCATTTTTAATTGTTTAGTTGTATTACATGAATCTTCCAGTATTTTTAACATTGATATTGAATATCCATATGTCCAAATATGTTAAAAAACACACAGGCTTATTCAGGGTGTCCTAATTTTTTCACATGACTGTAGTAGGCTATATACAGTATAAACAAATGAAATAAAAAACAAAACAAAACTGCCGACTGATGTCCAGTTCAGCATAACACTGATCTTTGTGAGACCACTGATATTCGTATAATCTGTTCTTCTGTCATGCCAAAGAAAGTCCTACACAGAGAGAACCTTTGGCCACATGCCCTCTGTTCTCCCGTGTCTCCTCCTAACACCAACAATAAACATAGTCCACGCCTTTCCACCGCTAATTTTGCCCTGCGCCCTTTAGTAAATCTCAACAGTAGTTTTTTAACGCCAAAACAGAGTTTTGCGATGGCGCAGCACATTAGTAAATCTGCCCTTTAGTGTGGAAGAATGGGCTAAAATCACTCCTGAGCAATGCCTGCGACTAGCTTCTCCATACAGGAGGCATCTGGAAGCTGTTATTACCAACAAAGGCTTTTTCTACGAAATATTAAATGAATTTCACCAAGCGTGTTCAATACTTATTCACTGTGTCATTCCACTTTGTTAAATATAACTTGTTTTGTGAACACTGTTGCCTTGATTTCTTTGTATGTATGGAAACTTGGGTTGTTACTGATATCTGGTGAAAATCTCAGGTGAATGGCTCCATCAGAAGTATGTTTGATGAGAAAAATGTTGACGTGTTCAATACCTATTTTCCGCGCTGTACTTGTAGTAACATCAGCCTGCCATGGGACTGCAGATAAAAATTAGCCTGGAGGCTAAATCTGGCATATTTACATGAAATACCTAATGGTGGTCATGTTTATTAATATGCACTGTTCCAGGCTGAATAAATAAAAAAGTCAAGAATTGATGTATGTACGGGCGGGAGGGGATGCTGAAAGGATCATAGGATGTAAAGTTCATAGTAGTCAAACTTGACCAAATGTGGTTTATTTTTCAACCGCAGGGATCCAAGAGCTGCAACACTGATGGAAGTGTGTGGACCAAAGGGGAGACCATGTTGAAAAATAAACCACATTTGGTCAAATTTGACCACTATGAACTTTTCAGCCCCCCCTCGTATGCAGCATCGTGGATGTCCATCCACCCATCTTCTACAGCTTTTCCGGAGGTCTGGGTCACGGAGGCAATAGCTCAAGCAGAGAAGCCCAGATTTCCCTCTCCCCGGCCACCTGCTCCAGCTCTTCAGAGAGGATACCAAGACGTTCTCAGGCCAGCTGGGAGATGTAGTCTCTCCAGCGTGTCATAGGTCTGCCCTGGGAGGCATCCTGATCAGATGCCCATACCACCTCAACTAACTCCTTTCAATGTGGGGGAGCAGCGGTTCTACTCTGAGCCTCTCCCGGATGACTGAGCGCCTCACCCTATCTCTAAGGGTGAGTCCAGCAATCCTATAGAGAAAGCTCATTTCAGCCACTTGTATTCACGATATCATTCTTTCGTTCATTACCCAAAGCTCACAACCATAGGTGAAAGCAGGAACGTAGATTGACTGATAAATTGACAGCTTTACTTTAGAGCTCAGCTCCCTCTTCACCACAACAGACCGATACAACGTCCACAATACTGCAAATGCTGCTTTGATTCATCTGTCAGTCTCTCACTCCATTCTCCCCTCACTCATGAATGAGACCCCGAGATACTTAAACTCCTCCACTTTGGGCAGGAGCTTGTCCCCAACACAGAGAGGGCAAGCCACCCTTTTCCGTCTGAGAACCATGGACTTGGACTTGGAGGTGCTGATTCTCATCCCAGCCGCTTCACACTTAGCAGCAAACCGTCCCAGCAAGACCTGTAGTTCATTGCTCGATGAAGCTAACAGAACAACATTGTCTGCAAACAGCAGAGATGAGATCCTGAGGTCACCGAACATGAGACCCTCCGTTTCTTGGCTGCGCCTAGAAATCCTGTCCATAAAAATTATGAACAGGATCGGTGACAAAGGGCAGCCCTGGCAGAGTCCAACTTTCACTGAAAACGAGTCCGACTGGGTGTTGGCAATACGAACCAAACTCTTGCACCAGTCGTATAGGGACTGTATAGCTCGTAGCAAGAAGACTGATACCCCATACTCCCGAAGCACCCCCCACAAGAGAACATGCGGGAAGTGGTCAAATGCTTTCTCCAAGTCCACAAAACACATGTGGACTAGTTGTGCAAACTCCCACGAACCCATGAGGATTCTCGAGAGGGTAAAGAGCTGGTCTGA
The DNA here is from genome assembly GCA_020510985.1 of Pholidichthys leucotaenia. Lineage (NCBI taxonomy): Eukaryota > Metazoa > Chordata > Actinopteri > Cichliformes > Pholidichthyidae > Pholidichthys > Pholidichthys leucotaenia. The sequence continues at coordinate 286,122,578 of CM035837.1, forward strand.
TGTGCCACGGCCAAGACAAAAACCACATTGCTCCTTCTGGATCTGAGGTTCAACCAGCGGTCAGACTCTTCTCTCCAGTACCCTGGCATAGACCTTCCCAGGGAGGCTGAGAAGTGTGATCCCCTAAAGTTGGAACACACCCTCTGGTCCCTCTTCTTGAAGAGAGGAACCACCACCCCAGTTTGCCATGCCAGGGTATCCCTGGTATCCCTACCTTCCTGTCGGTGGGACCTTCCTGTGGTAACGTATCGTCACTTCCTGTGTTGCCGACTGTCTGTCTGTGGTTAGCTCTCCTTGTTCTTCCGAGGATTTTGCCTTTAATTATATTTTAATCACTTTTTTCCATCTACCGTTAGCTCTCACTTCTGTTTATCAAGCCTCTTGCACCTGTGTGTGCACTCAGTGTCATCTAATCACCCTCTTTAGCCTTCTGTTCACCTTTCATCTGTGTTTTTGTTAGCTTTGGGTTAGACACTAGCTAGCTATGGTTACTAGCTCTCCTTCCCCTTCTCCTCTGGTGTGCTCTCTCTGTCAGATGTTTAGCTACACCCCTGCCTCTTTTAGTGATAACTGTAAATGTAATAAATGCTGTCTTTTTGAGGCACTCAAGGCGAGGTTGTCTGATTTGGAATCCTCACTCCGCTGCATTGAAACACCGTCTGCGCCAGTTAATCTTGACGGATGTCCCCTAGCTGCAGCGGAGCTCCCTAGCATAGGGCAGCCTGCTAGCGGTCCTCCGGTCCTCTTCAGCAGCGAGGAGACTGGGTGGGTGACGGTGAGAAGGAAGCCTAGTCGCAAGGCCCCGGTTAACCACCAACCTGTTCATGTTTCTAATCGTTTTTCCCCGCTCAGCGACACACCCGCTGAGGAAAAAACTCTGATCAATGGCGATTCTGTAGTCAGAAACGTGAACCTAGAGACTCCAGCGGCCATAGTCAAATGCATTCCTGGAGCCAGAGCAGCCAACATCAAGTCAAATTTGAAAATGCTGGCTAAAAGTAACTGTAAATACTCCACAACTGTTATCCACGCCGGCATTAATGACATCCGACTCCGGCAGTCAGAAGTCACAAAACTTAACGTGGAATCGGTGTGTGACTTTGCCAAAACAATGTCTGCCTCTGTAGTATTCTCTGGGCCCCTCCCCAATCTGACCAGTGATGAAATGTTCAGCCGCTTGTCATCCTTCAACCGCTGGCTGTCTGTGTGGTGTCCTGCACACAATGTGGGCTACATAGACAATTAGAGCTCATTTTGGGGAAAACCTGGTCTTACTAGATGAGACGGTGTCCATCCCACTTTGGATGGTGCGTCTCATTTATCTAACAATCTGGCATCATTTTTATCCAAATTTCCAAAACCCTGACAACCCACAGAGTTGGGACCCGGAAGCTGAGTCTCAGTCTTACACGCCTCTCTGCAGCTCCTCTTCATCTGTCACCCCTCAACTTAGCCCCTGTCTTCCCCATCAGAGAATCATTGTCTGCTCCCTCTAAAGTAAATACAAATATAATGTACTGTATAAGCATCCCAAAGTGATTAAACAAAAAGTTGGTAAAACTCCGATTAAACATGAAGCCTCTAAATTGAATGATTTGGCCTCTGTTCCTCCTCATAATTTAAAAATTAAATGTGGTTTGTTAAATATTAGGTCTCTAACTCCCAAGTCTCTGCTAGTCCATGATCTGTTAATTGATCATCAGATTGATTTAACATCCCTTAGAGACTTGGTTAGGGCAAGAGGATTATGTTTGTTTGAATGAATCAACTCCCTCTGGTTATTTAAACTGTCAAAATCCCAGAAGTTCTGGTCGTGGAGGAGGAGTAGCAACAATTTACCATTCCAAATTACTAGTTAATGTAAAGCAAAAAACGTTATAATTCCTTTGAGGGCCTGGTCCTCAGTATTGGGCATTTTAGCAATTTCAGGCTAAACCCAATTTTATTTGCCATAGTTTATCATCCTCCATCAACTTATTCAGAGTTTTTATCCAAATTTGTCAAATTCTTAGCTGATTTAGTGCTGAAATCAGATAGAGACTTTAATATACCTGCAGATGTAGATAGTGATTGCCTTAATTTGGCATTTAATTCAATTTTAGACTCGATGGGGTTTTCTCAGAAAGTAGGAAATTCTACCCATTATCTCCACCATAAGTTGGACCTCGTTCTGACATATGGCATAGAAATAGAAAAGCTGGTAGGTCTCCTCATACCCTGTACTGTCAGACCATTGTCTGTTAACCTTTGATTTTACTATTTCTGACTATTTGGCTCCTAAGGAAAAATATTACTACAGTAGATGCCTCTCAGATGATGTTGTTACCAAATTTATGCAGATTGTTTCCTCTATGCCATGTGTCAACACAATGGAAATAAGCTATAGACAGCTTGCTCCTTCTGTAATTGATAGCATGGTAGATAGTGTGACAGCTTCTCTGCATCAGACTCTAGACATGGTGGCCCCCTTAAAAAAGAAAAAGTCTAATCAGAGATTTCTAACTCCTTGGTTCAACACAGAAACATGTAGCTTAAAACAGAAGACTCGTCAATTAGAAAGAAAATAGCGCTCCACTAATTTAGATGAAATCTATTTAGCTTGGAGAAATCATCTTTTAATTTATAAAAAATCTCTGAGAAAAGCTAGAACGAGTTATTATTCTGCATTAATAGAAGAGAACAAGAATAATCCCAGGTTTCTTTTCAGTACTGTAGCCAGGCTGACAAAGAGTCAGGACTCTGTCAATCCTAGCATTCCTTTAGAGCTTACTAGTCAGGACTATATGAACTTTTTCAATAATAAAATTTCATCTATCAGAGACAAAATCAGTCAGATTCTTCCCACCGTTAACTTAAATACAGTAACTACTACAACTCCTTCAATTGACATCTGTTTGGATCAGTTACTCCAATTGACCTTTTAGAGTCAGACAAAATAGTTTCCTCATCCAAGCCTTCAACTTGTCTTTTAGACCCTATTCCTACCAGGTCATTTAAAGAAGTCTTTCCATTTACTGGTAGCTTTATTCTTCAAATAATCAATTCTTCATTGACTTTAGGCCATGTACCACAGGCTTTTAAAACTGCTGTAATTAAACCCTTACTCAAAAAGCCAACGCTGGATCCAGGAGTTTTAGCTAACTATAGACCAATCTCTAATCTCCCTTTCATTTTAAAAATCTTAGAAAGAGTTGTTGCTACGCAATTATTTGACCACTTGCAGGGAAATGGTTTATTTGAAGAGTTTTAATCTGGGTTTAGAATCCATCATAGTACTGAAACAGCCTTAGTGAAGGTCACTAATGACCTCCTGATCGCATCTGATAATGGACTTGTTTCTGTACTTGTCCTTTTACACCTTAGTGCAGCTTTTGATACTATCGATCATAATAGTCTACTTGATAGATTAGAACACTATGTTGGACTTAATGGAACTTCATTGCAGTGGTTTAGATCTCATTTATCTGATAGGTTCCAGTTTGTTCATGTCAATAAAGAGTTTTCTTTCAACTCAAAGCTCAGTCATGGAGTTCCACAGGGATCTGTGCTAGGCCCTTCTCTTTTTAGTTTATATATGCTTCCGTTAGGCAACATTATTAGGAAGCACTGCATACATTTTCATTGTTATGCAGATGACACACAATTATACCTGTCAATGAAGCCTGATGATAGTAATCAATTAGCCAAGTTAGAAGCCTGTCTTAAGGAAATCAAAGCTTGGATGACTTGTAATTCCTGCTATTAAATTCAGATAAGACTGAAGTCATTCTTGTTGGTCCAAAAAACCTTAGAATACCTTTCCAAATCAAACTTTTTAGTTTTGGATGCAGTTACTCTTTGTTTTAATAGCTCTGTGAGGACCTTGGAGTTATTTTTGATCAAGATCTGTTTTTCAATTCACATATAAATTCATTTCAAAGACTGCCTTCTATCATTTGTGTAATATTGCCAAGATTAGGAGCATCTTGTCTCAGAGTGATGCTGAGAAACTGAGCTACGCTTTTATTAGCTCTAGATTAGATTATTGTAACTCTTTATTATAAGGTTGTCCTAAAACATCTCTAAAAGTCTTCAGTTGATCCAAAATGCTGCTGCAAGAGTTTTAACAGGTACTAGAAAGAGAGATCATATCTCTCCGGTTCTGGCCTCCCTTCATTGACTTCCATGAGTTTAGAAATAAGTTTAAAATACTTCTTGTCATTTTTAAAGCTCTAAACAATCAGGCCCCTTTTTATTTAAAAGATCTGATATTACCCTATTATCCTAACAGAGCACTACACTCCCAAAATGCTGGATTACTTGTAATACCTAGAATCTCCAAAAGTACAATGGGGGGCAGAGCCTTCATTTATCAAGCTCCTCTCTTGTGGAACCAGCTGCCAATCTGAATTTGGGAGTCAGACTCGATCTCTGTTTTTAAGAATAGGGTTAAAACCTTCCTTTTTGATACAGCCTACAATTAGGGAGGGATCATGTGTTTCTGAACCCTTCCTTAGTTATGCTGCTATTAGGTTTAGACAGCCGAGGGGACCTCCAATAATTGCACTGGGCTTCACTCCTTTCTTCACTCTCAATGAATTTTTTTTTTTTTTTTTTTTGCTGGTCATTAACATCTGTTTGTTCTCTCCCATAGATTGAGTCCCCATCATGCTGTTTGCTCTCTACATGTCTATTCTTTTCATCTTCTCTATCCCCTCACCCCCCAGCCAGTCGCAGCAGATGACTGCCCCCTCCCTGAGCCTGGTTCTGCTGGAGGTTTTCTCCTGTTAAAGGGAAGTTTTTCCTCTCCACTGTCGCCAAGCGCTTGCTCATAGGGGATCACCTGATTGCTGAGGTCTTTCTGCAATTGTGGGGGTTTCCCCTACAGTTGAAAGTGCTATGAGATGACTGTTGTTGTGAAATGGTGCTATATAAGTAAAGTTGAATTGAATTGAATTAAATAAAGTTGAAAGGCACTGTCCCCAACCTCCATGCAATGTTGCAGAGGTGTGTCAACCATGATAGCCCTACAACATCCAGGGCCTTGAGGTACTCAGGGCGAATCTCATCCACCCCTGGGGCCCAGCCACCAAAGAGTTTTTTAACCACTTCAGCGACCTCAGCCCCTGTGATGGGTGAGTCGTCCCCCTCATCCTCAAGCCCTGCTTCCTCTGTGGAAGGTGTGTCAGTGGGATTGAGGAGATTGTCAAAGAATTCCTTCCACTGGCCAACAATATTCCCAGTTGAAGTCAGCAGTGCCCCATCCGCACCATACACAGTGTGGACAGGGACCTACCCCCCCCCCCCCCCAGTCGCCGGACACTTTGCCAGAATCTCTTTGAAGCCAACCGAAAGTTTTGTTCCATGGCCTCACCAAACTCCTCCCACACCCGAGTTTTTGCTTCAGCAACCACCTGAGCTGCACTTTGCTTGGCCCGTTGGTACACCTCAGCTTTTTCAGGAGTCCCACAAGCCAACCAAGCTCGATAGGACTCTTTCCTCAGCTTGATGCCCCCCCCGCGGCCCCCCCCCCCCCCCACTGGTGTCCACCACTTGGTTCGGCGGTTGCCACCACGAGATACACCAACAACCTTGTGGCCACAGCTCTGGAAAACTGCTTCAACAATGGAGGTGGAGAACAGGCCCATTCAGACTCCATGTCTCCACACTCCCCTCGGAATGTGGTAGAAGTTCTTCCGGAGGTGGGAGTTGAAGACCTCTCGGACAGGGGGCCTCAGCCAGACATTTTCAGCACAACTTCACTATACATTTAGGTCTACCGGGTCTGAGTGACATCCACCCCTGGGATCATGGATGTGCAGCCAACAAGTCTGCAGCAATTATGTGATTCTAGCATATTAATATGCTGAAGACTTTTTCCAGCACCTTGTTGAGCCTATGCCACGAAGAATTAAGGTAATTCTGAAAGCAACAGGGATCCAACCCATTAATAACAATGTGTACCTATTAAAGTGGTCAGTTATTATATACAGGAACTTCAAACATCTTGCTCATACAAATACACAATACTGAAATGAACATGGCTATAAAACTGTCACGCTTACCAGCAAGAAGCGATTCCACAGATCCAAGAATTTAAAGCGTCCTGTGAGAACTAGATTCCAGTACGCCACAGCCATCTCAAGGTCTAGAGAGTAGAATCCAGTAATAATGTTTCAGACTTGATCATTATATATATAAAAGCATGGGATATATACAGACGTGGACAAAATCGTTGGTACCCTTCTATAATGAAAGAAAAATCCACAATGGTCACAGAAATAACTTGAATCTGACAAAAGTGGTAATAAATAAAAATTCTATGAAAATTAACCAATGAAAATCAGACAATTTGTGGTTCAGCAGAATTATTTTAAAAAACAAACTCATGAAACAGGCCTGGACAAAAATGATGGTACCCTTAACTTAATATTTTGTTGCACAACCTTTTGAGGCAATCACTGCAATCAAACGATTTCTGTAACTGTCAATGAGACTTCTGCACCTCTCAGCAGGTATTTTGGCCCACTCCTCATGAGCAAACTGCTCCAGTTGTCCTCAGGTTTGAAGGGTGCCTTCTCCAGACGGCATGTTTCAGCTCCTTCCACAGATGTTCAATAGGATTTAGATCAGGGCTCATAGAAGACCACTTTAGAATAGTCCAATGTTTCACTCTTAGCCATTCCTGGGTGTTTTTAGCGTGTGTTTTGGGTCATTATCCTGTTGCAAGACCCATGACCTGCGACTGAGACCAAGCTGTCTGACACTGGGCAGCACATTTCTCTCTAGAATACCTTGATAGTCTTGAGATTTCATTGTACCCTGCACAGATTCAAGACACCCTGTGCCAGATGCAGCAAAGCAGCCCCAGAACATAACAGAACCTCCTCCATGTTTCACAGTAGGGCCAGTGTTCTTTTCTTGGTATGCTTCATTTTTGCATCTGTGAACATAGAGCTGATGTGCCTTGCCAAAAAGTTCCAGTTTTGTCTTGTCTGTCCATAGGACATTCTCCCAGAAGCTTTGTGGCTTTGTCAACATGCAGTTTGGCAAATTCCAGTCTGGCTTTTTTATGATTTGTTTTCAACAGTGGTGTCCTCCCTGGTCGTCTCCCATGAAGTCCACTTTGGCTCAAACAACGACAGATGGTGCGATCTGACACTGATGTACCTTGACCTTGGAGTTCACCATGAATGTGTTTAGAGGTTGTTCTGGGCTCTTTTGTTACCACTTGTATTATCCGTCTCCTCCTGCGGCCATGTCCAGGGAGGTTGGCTACAGTCCCGTGGATCTTAAATTTCTGAATAATATGTGCAACTGTAGTCACAGGAACATCAAGCTGCTTGGAGATGGTCTTATAGCCTTTACCTTTAACATGCTTGTCTATAATTTTCTTTCTAATCTCCTGAGACAACTCTCTCCTTTGCTTCCTCTGGTCCATGTTTAGCGTGGTACACACCATGTCACCAAACAGCACAGTGACTACTTGTCACCCTTTAAATAGGCTGACTGACTGATTACAAGTTTGTAGACACCTGTGATGTTAATTAGAGGACACATTTTGGTTGAACATGTCCCTATGGTCACATTATTTTCAATCTTTTCTAGGGGTACCATCATTTTTGTCCAGGCCTGTTTCATGAGTTTGTTTTTTAAAATAATTCTGTTGAACCACAATTCAAAAGCATTGTCTGATTTTCATTGGTTAATTTTCATAGAATTTTTATTTTAACCACTTTTGTCAGATTTCAAATTATTTCTGTGACCATTGTGGGTTTTTCTTTCATTAACAGAGGGGTATCAACAATTTTGTCCACGTCTGTATAACATGGATCCGGCTTACCTAATCCTTTCTGGCCTGGGTTCTTGGCAAAATTAAAAGTAAACTGATAGAAGTCTTTGAATTTCCCTGTGTCTTTCAGCTCCTGCTCTAGTCTGGGCAGGATGGCCTTGAGCTTTTCAGGACTGTCACATCTACAGCAGACAATGCAGTTCAGATATGAGAAAATTCAAAATGCTAATTATTGAAAAATTTAGGACAACTGTGTTCACAAAACAATGCTGATATACAGTGGGGAAAATAATTATTTGATCCCCTGCTGAATTTGTAAGTTTACCCCCCTTACAAAGAAATGAACAGTTCATAATTTTTATGGTAGATTTATTTTAACAGAAAGAGACATAATATCAACAAAAAAATCCAGAAAAAAATGAAAAATAATGGTTATAAATTAATTTGCATTGGATCGAGGGAAATAAATATTTGATCCCCAAGCAAAATGTGATTTTGGGGCATCAGGTGTGCTGGTAATGGAGTAAGTGTGTGCGTTGCTGGCTCCTGCTATATTTTTTTTCAGTCTTACTTTTTAAACCCTACTTTGCTGTAAGCTGTCAATGTTTTGGACGTTTAATACGTGCGGAATCTGTTTTGAGTTGAGAAAATATGTCCAAAACAAGAAAGCAGACTGAAAAGGAGGCAGCAGTGAACAATGCTAACACCAGCTTAACTGAGGATGCTAATAAAAGCCTTAACCCTGCACTTGTTGCCTTGCTTGAGCAACACAGAATGTCCATAGCTGCTGATTTTAAAGCTTCATTTGAACTTATTAATGGTAAGCTGGGCAAGATTCAAGCAGATGTGGTGAACCAGGAGCAACGCATTGGCGACCTTGAAAGCAACGCGGAGGACGTCAGCCAGCGCCTGGCGGCGCTTGAAGTTACGTGTGAGTCAATACAGGAGGAGAACAAGCTTTTGAAAAACAAACTTTCTGACCTGGAGGGAAGAAGCAGGAGGCTGAATATTCGTCTGGTGGGTCTGCCGGAGTCCTTTGATGTGGGTCCACGGCCATCTGAATTTTTTTCTCGGCTGTTGGTCTTTGGCACACAAACTTTGCCATCTCCCCCAGAGCTGGACAGAGCCCACCGCAGCCTCATGCCCAAGCCGGGTCCGAACGGGAAGCCGCGCGCTGTCATTATTTGTTTCCACCGGTTTCGGGCCAAAGACTTGGTGATGAGAGAAGCGCGGAGACGCCGTGGGACTTTGTGGAGTATCGTGGACATAAACTTCAGTTCTACGAGGATTATAACGCCGACGTTCAGAAGCAACGAGCCGAATATAAGGAGGTTATGTCCGAGTTGTACAAGAGAGGTTTTCGCCCTTCTGTTCTTTTCCCCGCCAGGCTCCGGATAACTCTTCCAGACGGCAAAAACCAGTGGCTGGCGTCCGTCTCGGAGCCCACCCGCTTCATGCAAACCATGGAGAGAAATCAGCGATTTTCGCCCTGAACTGGACATTCCTGGGTTGACCAACTACCACACTGGACTACTTGATTATTACTTCATTAAAGCTGCACTGACTGGACATTGATGCATTTTTAGATGTTCAAAACAAGGTAAAATTGGCTCCCTATACATTGTTGTTTTACTTAATTTTTTTTTTTTTTTAGGGTAAAATGTTCACAGTATGCAGGATTGAAGCCAGTTGTATGGGAGTATTTTGTTAGGATGAGAATAAAGCAGGAGATGGAGCGGTTGCTGTTTTTTGCAACCGGCTGGAGTGTTGTTATAGGTTTGGTTGTTGAATTTTTTTTTTATTTGTTATGGATTTATTTACACCCCCCTCACCCCCTCCCCTTTTTATTTTTTTTTTTACCCGTACCTCACCCCATTCTTTTTTGGGCTACACAACACAATATATAAATTTTACTCTTTGAATGAATAGTAATCTTACTTTGGTAAGCTGGAATGTGAAGGGGTTGAACCATCCAATTAAACGAAAGAGAGTCATGTCACGTCTAAAGCAATTTAAGCCTGAGGTACTGTTTTTGCAGGAAACCCATTTGCAGGATTCCGACCACTTGCGTTAGCCAAAATGTTGGTCAGGACAGTTTTTTCATTCAAATTTTAAAGCTAAGGCCAGGGGCGCTGCTATTCTTATTGATCGAAATATCCCATTTATTCCCTCTAATGTTGTATTAGATAAAAATGGACGATTTGTAATAGTATCAGGTAAACTTGGCAATAAACATGTCACCTTGGCTAATCTGTATGCGCCGAATTTTGATGATGTACACTTTTTTCGCAACCTTTTTTCGCAGCTTCTAGATTTAAATACTCATTCTCTAATTCTTGGGGGTGACTTTAATTTGTGTATGGATCCGATCTTAGACCGCTCATCCTCAAAACCTGCTAGTCTTAATAAATCTGCAACTTATGTTAAGTCTTTTCTTGAGGAATATAGCCTTACAGACCCTTGGCGTTTTTTACATCCTAACGGCAGGGACTATTCTTTTTTCTCTCACGTACACCATACTTATACCAGAATAGATTATTTTTTTTGTTGACAATTTATTAATTAATAACCTTAGCTCTTGCAGTTATGATAGTATCTCGGTTTCTGATCATGCCCCTCTTGTACTTAAAATGATCCTCCATGGATGTGACTCCATGAGAAAGCACTGGAGACTGGATCCATTATTACTTACAGATGAAAAATTGGTTGCAAATATTTCTTCTAAAATTAATTTTTTTTTGAAAGAAAATAAAACTCCTGGTATGCCAAACAAAACGATATGGGAGGCCATGAAGGCATTTCTTAGGGGGGAATTTATTTCATTGGCAGCATTTAAAAGACGATCCACAATACAGGAACAGAAGGCTATTTTAGATCAAATCTTAGACATTGACAGACAATATGCTCAATCTCCATCACCCGCTCTGTACAAGGAACGTATGACATTACAAACTAAACTTAATTTACTTTCTACTCGACAAATTGAAGGTTGTTTAATAAGAAACAAGAGTGAATTTTATGAACATGGCGAAAAAAACGGTAAACTTCTAGCTAATCAACTGCGTGGTATTAGAGCTAAGCAAATTATTACCGGAGTTAGGACAGATAAAGGAGAGGTGACATCTGACCAACAAGTGATTAATGATATTTTCAGGTCATTTTATTCCAAATTATATACCTCAGAATATACAACAAACTTAAAGGATTTGCAAATTTTTTTTTGATTCTATTGATATCCCTTCGATTTCCTCAGAATCTCGGCAAATTCTAGAAGCTCCCATCACAAAAGAAGAAATTCAGCTGGCAATATCATCCATGCAATCAGGAAAATCTCCAGGACCTGATGGGTTTTCCGCTGATTTTTTCAAAAAATTCTCTGACGATCTTGCCCCTTTCCTTTGTCAAGTTTTTACAGAGTCGCTTGACTCTGGTACACTTCCTCCTTCATGTTATCAGGCCTGTATCACTGTGTTGCTTAAAAAAGACAAGGATCCTGTTGATTGTGCTTCTTACAGGCCTATTTCCTTGTTAAATACCGATGTTAAAATTTTGTCAAAGTTGTTAGCTTCAAGGTTGGAAAAGATTCTTCCTTTTATAATTTCACAGGACCAAACCGGTTTCATTAAAAATCACCATTCTTTTTTTAACTTGCGGCGGTTGTTTAATATTATTTATACTCCTCACCACAACATAGCTGAATGTCTTATTAGTTTGGATGCTGAAAAGACATTCGATAGGGTTGAGTGGGAGTATTTGTTTTTTACTTTGGAGAGGTTCGGTTTTGGTCCTTCCTTCTGTTGCTGGATTAAACTTCTCTATGCTAGTCCTTTAGCTTCAGTGTTAACTAATTGTCGCTATTCTGACTATTTTAGACTTTACCGTGGTACGAGGCAAGGCTGTCCTTTGAGCCCGTTGCTCTTTGCCTTGGCAATTGAGCCGTTAGCTATTGCAATCCGTGGGAGCCGGGACTTTCTAGGCATTTGTAGGGGTGGCATCGAGCATAGGGTTTCACTTTATGCCGATGATCTTTTACTATTTCTCTCCAACCCACTTACTTCATTACCCGCTATACTTAACATTTTGGATAGTTTTAGTAGGTTTTCTGGTTATAAAATTAATCTTAATAAGAGTGAATTGTTTCTGATTAATGAAAAGATTCGAGTTCAGGATCTTGAAAATTTTCCTTTCAAGGTTGTTATTGATCATTTTAATTATCTTGGGATATGTGTTACTAAACAACTTAATTACTTGTTTAAAAATAATTTTCTCCCCTTATTTGACCAGTGCAAGCTAATACTTTCCAAATGGTCCCCATTATCCTTGTCTTTAACTGGCAGAATCAATTCTGTAAAAATGATGTTACTTCCCAAGTTTTTATATTTGTTTCAGTGTCTCCCCATTTTTATTCCTAAATCCTTTTTTAAGTCTTTGGACTCTCTGATTACCTCATTTATTTGGAATGGTAAACATCCGAGATTGAGGAAAGTTTTTCTTCAAAGACCCAAATCAGTGGGTGGCATGGCTCTGCCTAACTTTCAATATTACTACTGGGCAGCAAATATCAGGTGCATGTTATATTGGAAACATTTCTATCTGGAACCCAAATCACCCATTTGGATCCTTACGGAGTCACATGTGGACAATCAAACCTCCCTACCGGCAGTTTTAGGTTCACCACTTCCCCTTGCTTTGTCTACACTGGGTAATAAAGTAGTTCGTCAGTCTCTTAGAATTTGGTCTCAATTCAGGAAAAATTTCAGTCTTCAGTTTTTCTCCATTAGAAGTCCAATTGCCGCAAATCATTTATTTACCCCATCAACTATTGATAGTGCATTTCATATATGGCACAGAAAAGGTTTAAAATCTTTTGCGGATTTATATTTTGATGGTCAATTTGCAAGTTTTTCTCAACTTTCCACTAAATTCGACATCACTTCTACACATTTTTTCCGCTTCCTTCAGGTCAGACATTATGTGCAAACCATGACAAAACAATTCCCTCAAAAACCTTCTGATAATCCTCTAGATGATTTTTTATTAGTTAAACCAACTTCTAAGGGGGTAATATCAGTTTTATATAATTTAATTTCAAATTTACAATCTTCTTCTCTGGCCGCTATTAAATTGAATTGGGAACAAGATCTTAATTTTACTTTTACTGATGAACTGTGGGACTCTATTCTTGGCCAGGTTCACATTGCATCAATGTGTGCTCGTCACGCTCTTATTCAATTTAAGATTGTACACCGGGTGCACCTGTCCAAGGTTAAGTTAGCACGTATTTACTCGGATATAGCCCCAACTTGTGAAAAGTGTGGTAGCGCTCCTGGCACTTTGCTTCACATGTATTGGTCCTGCCCTTCATTGATGAATTTTTGGCATTCTGTTTTTATCACTATGTCTGAAGTCCTGCAATATCAAATTAAACCTGATCCATTATGTGCCACTTTTGGTGTGGCTCCAGAACTTGTCTTGCCAAATTCCAAATTAAAAGTATTCAAATTTTCATTATTATTGGCTAGACGTGCTGTATTACTGAAGTGGAAAGACTCTTCGCCCCCTTCACATTTACAGTGGATAAAAGATATAATGTCCTGTTTGGATTTAGAAAAAAATCAGATATACAGTTCGTGGCTCTGAAAACAAATTCTATAAATTATGGCGCCCGTTTCTTGATTTCTTTGAAAGACCCACAATTATAGTTTCTGAGTAGCTCATATCCCCTTTACCCCACCCCCACCTCACACACACAATTTTTCTTTTTGTATTTTTTTATTATTGTTTATTTAAAGGTTTTTGTGTTTTGAAGCATCCACATTTGTTAGTTTTAAATTTTAGTTTTGCACTGTTTGGTTAAAACAAAAATGAAAATTTCCAATACTTTGTATTGTATTGATACTTCAATTAATAATAATAAAAAGACCTTTGAAAGAAAGAAAATGTGATTTTGTACTTGGTGGAGAAATCCTTGCTGGCAAGCACAGAGGTCAGACGTTTCTTGTCACCAACCTTGCACACATCTCAGGAAGGATTTTGCTCCACCCCTCTTTATAGATACTCTCCAAATCTTGAAGGTTTTGAGGCTGTCGCTTGGCAACTCAAAGTTTCAGCTCCCTCCACAGATTTTCTGTGGGATTAAGGTCCAGTGACTGGCTAGGCCACTCCAGGACTTTAATGTGCTTCTTCTTGAGCCACTTCTTTGTTGCCTTGGCCATATCTTTTGGATCATTGTCATACTGGAAGACCCATCCATGACCCATCATCAGTGCTCTGGCTGAGGCCAGGAGGTTCTCATTTGTTAGCTCTAGATTAGATTATTGTAACTCTTTATTATCAGGCTGTCCAGAAAACATCTTTAAAAAGTCTTCAGCTGATCCAAAATGCTGCAGCTAGAGTTCCACCAGGTACTAGAAAGACAGATCACATCTCTCCGGTTCTGGCCTCCCTTCACTGGCTTCCCATAGAATTTAGAATTAAGTTTAAAATCCTTCTCCTCACTTACAAAGCTCTAAATAATCAGGCCCCTTGTTATTGAAAAGATCTGACAGTACCTTATCATCCTAACAGAGCACTACGGTCCCAAAATTTTGTATTTGTATTTTTGTATTTTGCATACTTTATTAATCCCCAGAGGGAAATTCAGGGCATCCACCTGGATGGATGAGCCAGCCACAGTACGGCACCAATCCCTTCACCATTCACACACACATTCACACCTAAGGCCACTTGAGAGTCTCTAATTAACCTAACTTGCATGTTTTTTTTTTGGCCTGTGGAAGGAAACTGGAGTACCCAGGGTAAACCCACGCAGACACAGCAAGAACATGCAAACTCCACACAGAAGGGTCACTGATGGTTAGAGGGTGGGATCAAACCCACGATGGCCAGGGGTGGAACTGATCCATCCAGGATTACTTGTAATGCCTAGAATCTCCAAAAGTACAATGGGAGGCAGAGCATTCAGCTATCAGGCTCCTCTCCTTTGGAACCAGCTGCCAATCTGGATTCGGGAGTCAGACTCGATCTCTGTTTTTAAGGCGAGGGTTAAAACCTTCCTTTTTGACATAGCCTATAGTTAGGGTAGGATCATGTGACCCTGAACCTTCTCTTAGTTACGTATGCTGCTAATAAGTTTAGACACCCAGGGGACCTCCAACAACGCACTGGGCTTCACTCCTTTCTTCACTCTAAATGAAATATTTTTGCTGGTGATTAACATCTGTTTGTTCTCTCTCATAGACTGAGTCCCCGTTGTGCTGTTTGCTTTCTACATGTCTGTTCTTTTCTTCTTCTCTATCCCCTCACCCCCCAGCCAGTCACAGCACATGACTGCTCCTCCCTGAGCCTGGTTCTGCTGGAAGTTTCTTCCCGTTAAAAGGGAGTTTTTCCTCTCCACTGTCGCCAAGTGCTTGCTCACAGGGGATCGCCTGATTGCTGGGGCCTTTCTGCAATTGTGGGGTTTTCCCCTACAGTTGAAAGTGCTATAAGATGACTGTTGTTGTGAAATGACGCTATATAAATAAAGTTGAATTGAAAAGATTCTACGGTACATGGCCCCACTCATCGGCCCCTCAATGTGGTGAAGTCTTCCTGTACCCTTAGCAGAGAAACAGCCCCAAAACAGAATGTTTCCACCTCCATGTTTGACAGTGGGGATGATGTTCTTGGGGTCATAGTCAGCATTTCTCTGCCTCCAAACACGGCAAGTCAAGTTGATGCCAAAGAACTCAATTTTGGTCTCATCTGACCACACAGCATTCTTCCAAGCCTTCCCTGAATCATTCAGGTGTTCACTGACAAACTTCAGATGCGCCTGTACATGTGCCTTCTTGACCAGGGGGACTGCAGGATCTCTATCCATTATAGCAAAGTGTGTTACCAATGGTTTCCTTGGTGATTGTGGTCTCAGCATCCTTGAGATCATTAACAAGCTCCTCTCGTGTAATTCTGGGTTGATCCCTCACCTTTCTCAGAACCATCCTTACCTCATGAGGTAAAATTTTGCATGGAGCTCCAGAGTGAGGGCTGCTATTATACAGTATTTCTTCCATTTTCGAATTATCGCACCAACAGTAGTCTCTTTCTCACCAAGATCCTTGCTGATGGTCTTGTAGCCCATTCCAGCGTTGTGCAGGTCTACAATCTTGTTTCTGACATCCTTTGGTCTTGCCCATGGTGGCGGAGAAGTTTGAATTGAAGAGACTGATTCTGTGACAGGAGTCCTTTATAAACATAACGAGTTGAGATTAGGAGTACTCAAGGGACAGGAGTCCTCAAGAAAAAGGACGAATTTATGTGCCTCATGGATACATAACCGGGTTGTATGTGTCAGAATTCTTGCTGGTTGGTAGGGGATCAAATACTTAGTTCCCTCAATCAAATGCAAATTAATTTATAACTCTTATTTAATATTTTTACCTCCACCAAGAGAGGGCAGAGGAAATGTTTTTAGTAGCATTGGGTGGTTTGTCTGTTAGAAACATAAGTCAAAAAGTTACAGTGCATCTGCAAAGTATTCACAGCGCTTCACTTTTTCCACACTTTATGTTACAGCCTTATTCCAAAATGGATTAAATTCATTTTTTCCTTAACATTCTACACACAATACCCCATAATGACAATGTGATTTTTTTTTTTTTTTTAGATTTTTGCAAATTTATTAAAAATAAAATTCACAGCCTTTGCCATGAAGCTCAAAATTGGGCTGAGGTGCATCCTGTTTCTGCTGATCATCCTTGAGATGTTTCTACAGCTTAACTGGAGTCCACCTGTGGTAAATTCAGTTGACTGGACATGATTTGGAAAGGAATACACCTGTCTATATAAGGTTCCACAGTTGACAGTGCATGTAAGAGCACAAACCAAGCATGAAGTCAAAGGAATTGTCTGGAGACCTCTGAGACAGGATTGTCTTGAGGCACAAATCTGGGGAAGGGTACAGAAAAATTTCTGATACTTTGAAGGTTCCAATGAGCACAGTGGTCTCCATCATCCGTAAATGGAAGAAGTTCGTAACCACCAGGACTCTTCCTAGAGCTGGCCGGCGGTCTAAACTCGGCAATTGGGGGAGAAAGGCCTTAGTCAGGGAGGTGACCAATAACCCGATGGTCACTCTGTCAGAGCTCCAGTGTTCTGTGGAGAGAGGAGAACCTTCAAGAAGGACAACCATTTCTGCAGCAATCCACTAATCAGACCTGTATGGTAGAGTGACCAGATGGAAGCCACTCCTTAGTAAAGGGTACATGGCAGCCCACCCGGAGTTTGCCAAAAGGCACCTGAAGGACTCTCAGACCATGAGAAAAAAAATTCTCTGGTCTGATGAGACAAAGATTGAACTCTTTGGTGTGAATGCCAGACGTCATGTTTGGAGGAAACCAGGAACCGCTCATCACCAGGCCAATACCATCCCTACAGTGAAGCATGCTAGTGGCAGCATCATGCTGTGGGAATGTTTTTCAGTGGCAGGAACAGATAGATTAGTTAGGATAGAGGGAAAGATGATTGCAGCAATGTACAGAGACATCCTGGATGAAAACCTGCTCCAGAGTGCTCTTGACCTCAGACTGGAGTGATGGTTCATCTTTCAGCATGCCAACAACCCTAAGCACACAACCAGGATATCAAAGGAATACAGATGTGGACAAAAGTGTTGGTACCCCTCTGTTAATGAAAGAAAAACCCACAATGGGCTGCACGGTGGCGCAGTGGTTTAGCACTGTGGCAGCACAGTTTTACCCTCGGCCGGGGGATCGCGGGGATCATGAGATCGTGGGTTCGATTCCAGCCCCCGACCAACAGTGAGCTTTGTGGAGTTTGCATGTTCTCCCCGTGGTGCGCGGGTTTACTCCGGGATTTCTCCGGTTTCCTCCCGCATACCAAAAACATGTAGGTTTAGGGCGCTCGCGCACGCAGCGACCAGCAGCCGGTGGCTTGTCACCAGACTGCAAACCAAATCTACCTACGGGTACAAATAAGTAACAAAAAAAAAAAAAAAAAAAAAAAAATGGTCACAGAAATAACTTGAATCTGACAAAAGTGGTAATAAATAAAAATTCTATGAAAATTAACCAATGAAAATCAGACAATGCTTTTGAATTGTAGTTCAACAGAATTATTTTTAAAAACAAACTCATGAAACAGGCCTGGACAAAAATGATGGTACCCCTAGAAAAGATTGAAAATAATGTGACCATAGGGACATGTTCAACCAAGATGTGTCCTCTAATTAACATCACAGGTGTCTACAAACTTGTAATCAGTCAGTCAGCCTATTTAAAGGGTGACAAGTAGTCACTGTGCTGTTTGGTGACATGGTGTGTACCACGCTAAACATGGACCAGAGGAAGCAAAGGAGAGAGTTGTCTCAGGAGATTAGAAAGAAAATTATAGACAAGCATGTTAAAGGTAAAGGCTATAAGACCATCTCCAAGCATCTTGATGTTCCTGTAGCTACAGCTGCACATATTATTCAGAAATTTAAGATCCACGGGACTGTAGCCAACCTCCCTGGACATGGCCACAGGAGGAGACGGATAATACGAATGGTAACAAAAGAGCCCAGAACAACCTCTAAACACATTCATGGTGAACTCCAAGGTCAAGGTACATCAGCGTCAGATCGCGCCATCCGTTGTTGTTTGAGCCAAAGTGGACTTCATGGGAGACAACCAGGGAGGACACCACTGTTGAAAACAAATCATAAAAAAGCCAGACTGGAATTTGCCAAACTGCATGTTGACAAGCCACAAAGCTTCTGGGAGAATGTCCTATGGACAGACGAGACAAAACTGGAACTTTTTGGCAAGGCACATTAGCTCTATGTTCACAGACGCAAAAATGAAGCATACCAAGAAAAGAACACTGTCCCTACTGTGAAACATGGAGGAGGTTCTGTTATGTTCTGGGGCTGCTTTGCTGCATCTGGCACAGGGTGTCTTGAATCTGTGCAGGGTACAATGAAATCTCAAGACAATCAAGGTATTCTAGAGAGAAATGTGCTGCCCAGTGTCAGACAGCTTGGTCTCAGTCGCAGGTCATGGGTCTTGCAACAGGATAATGACCCAAAACACACAGCTAAAAACACCCAAGAATGGCTAAAAGCAAAACATTGGACTATTCTAAAGTGACCTTCTATGAGCCCTGATCTAAATCCTATTGAACATCTGTGGAAGGAGCTGAAACATGCCATCTGGAGAAGGCACCCTTCAAACCTGAGACAACTGGAGCAGTTTGCTCATGAGGAGTGGGCCAAAATACCTGCTGAGAGGTGCAGAAGTCTCATTGACAGTTATAGAAATCGTTTGATTGCAGTGATTGCCTCAAAAGGTTGTGCAACAAAATATTAAGTTAAGGGTACCATCATTTTTGTCCAGGCCTGTTTCACGAGTTTGTTTTTTAAAATAATTCTGTTGAACCACAATTCAAAAGCACTGTCTGATTTTCATTGGTTAATTTTCATAGAATTTTTATTTATTACCACTTTTGTCAGATTCAAGTTATTTCTGTGACCATTGTGGGTTTTTCTTTCATTAACAGAGGGGTACTAACAATTTTGTCCACGTCTGTAGCTTCAAGACAACTCTGTGAATGTCCGAGAGCCCCAGCCAGAGCCCAGACTTGAATCCATTGAACATCTCTGGAGAGATCTGAAAATGGCTGTGCACCGACGCTTCCCATCCAACCTGATGGAGCTTGAGAAGTGCTACAAAGAGGAATGGGCAAAACTGCCCAAAGATAGGTGTGCCAAGCTTGTGGCATCATATTCAAAAAAAACTTGAGGCTGTAATTTCTGCCAAAGGTGCATCAGCAAAGTATTGAGCAAAGGCTGTGACTACTTGTGTACATGTAATTTCTTAGTTTTTTATTTTTAATAAACTTGCAAAAATCTAAAAAAAACCCCACTTTTATTCACATTGTCATTATGGGGTATTGTGTGTCGAATTTTGAGGAAAAAAATGAATTTAATCCATTTTGGAATAAGGCTGTAACATAAAATGTGGAAAAAGTGAAGCGCCGTGAATACTTTCCGGATGCACTGTATGGATGGATTTTGATGAAACTTTCAAGAAAGGTGTGTAATGGCATGGGGAACAGATTATTACATTTTGGTGGTGATTCGGATCATGATGTGGATGCAGGAATTTTTTGAATATTATTTTTATGTATTAATATGTACTGCCCCTTTAAGACGTGTCCACACATGAGTTACACGCGTGGTCACACCATAGGGTCACGCGTCTCTGCAACCTGGAAGCCAAACACTGGAGAAAAAGTATTGGGGGCGTGTCCATCAAACTCATTTTTTCTGCTGTGGGCAACTATTTTCTATTCATTCTCTAGACAGCACTGAGCGCCCTCAGCACTGAAACACCTTGAGCAGTGGCTGCTTTTTGTCGTGGAGCTCAGGGCTGAAAGAAGTTCAACTTGTCAGACTACTGTATTGCTGCGCTCGTCAATGTCAGACCTTTCTAAGCAGCCAATCAGAATTAAGGAAGGGTGGGACATAGGACGTCGGTACAGGAAGACGACAAAGGTAGGTGACAGATGATGGAGGCTGAACTTTGCTGCATCAAACAACCCAGTAAGCTTTGATCTGACACTAAAAGGATATCATGATCACAATTTGAGAGCAAACGCTTGGGGGAACATGTCTGCAGCTGTTGGCATCTTGTTATTATTATTATTAACAGTCTTATTATTATTATGTAGTCATATGATGTAGTCATACTGTTTTTGCTGTCGTTTGTGTGTTAATAATAATAATAATAATAATGATAATAATAATAATGGATTGCATTCATATAGCACCTTGCATTCAAATTTTCAGGAAGTGTGTAATGGCAGACTGAACACATGATTAGATTTTGGTGATGATCTCAAAATGCATACCTCCGCCAAGGCTCTTATCTTCTTACAGGGTGTTAGCAACAATACTCCAAAACTACTGGATGGACTCATTAGATGTTGGAGGTGATCCGTGAGTGCATACCTCTGCCAAGGCCCGATCTCACAATGTATAGATGGATGGTGATATGGACAGACAAAGGGAAGGAAGGGAGGACAAAGGGAGGGAGAGATGGAGCCTTGGCAGAGGTATGCACTCTCTGAGTGCCCTCTAGTTTTCTGGATTTTTTTTGTTGATCTTCTGCCTCTCTCTGTTAAAATAAACCTACCATAAAAATTATGGACTGCTAATTTCTTTGCAAGGGGGAAACTTACAAATTCAGCAGGGGATCAAATAATTATTTCCCTCACTGTATTCTGTTTGGAATCACACTCATGAGTGAGAACTGACAATGAAATTACTCATGTATGAGTATCAGTGTTGCACACCCTAGCTCAGCCATGCCTTCCAGGAACTCCCTCCTGCTGAACTCGCACTGGGTGGCCGCTCTGAACTTCCATGCCACCACCAGTATGCTCATGCTCGCTGGGTCCAGAGTCAGGTCATCACAGAACTGCTGGATCCCATCAATCCCTATCTTGTTCTCATCCTGGGGGTCTGTGAAGACATTGGAGAAGACTCAGCAAAATGAATACCACCTGGGGATGGTAACAAGACTTTGTGTTGTGTTCTTTTGTCTGTGGTTGAAAATTGTCTGAGGAAATGACAGCATGCCCAAGTCTACAGTGTTCGATTAAAAACCTGGAAAACCAAGAACATTTGCCAGTGTTTTCAGGCAAATTTGACCAAATTAAATAATTATTTGACAGATGTAGCCCAGAGTATAAAGGATTTTAACTCTTACTTTTAAGTAGATCTGGGTGATATGGCCTAAAAATAAAATTCCATCTTTTATTAGCAATTAGCCATGTCCTATCTAGTGTTTAAATATCTATGGCCGGTAAAGAAGTCACAGCCAACAGCATAACTTGGTTGATGTCACATGTCTCTATCAAGCAGTTGGTGCAAAAGTAAGTGTGACACATACTGGCCAGGAGGTCAGAATGTTGTCACTGACACCTTGAAATTATAATTCGTACTTCAAATTATGTTTAGTTTTCTGTCATTGTATGAAATGGAGGAGCTCTGTTCTAGACAGTTAGCTATTAGCAATCACTAGCAATACCCACTGGATCATCTGTGTATAAAAACATCATGGCGACATGGTGACAAATGGAAGTTGAGCAGTCCTGTACTGTATGTACGGCCAACTAGAAGAGACATAAAACAGAAATGCTAAAAAAAAAGAAGTACATTTTATGCTACTTTTGATGCACAGATGCAACCAACAGCTCACTTCTTTCGGCTGCTCCCTTTAGGGGTTGCCACAGAAAAACATCTGCCTCCATCTCATCCTATCCCTTGCATCTTCCTCTGTAACACCAACCCTCTCCATGTCCTCCTTCACTACATCCATGAATCTTCTCTGTGGTTTTCCTCTTTTCCTCCTGCCTGGCAGCTCCATCTTCAACATCCTTTGTTCAATATTCAAAGATTTTATTTGTCAATACTACTATATGTACAGGACATACAGGAGAAATGAAATGCTGTTTCGCTCTCTTGAGTGGTGGGCGCAATATAAAAAGAAAAAAAAAGGAATAAGGCTGGAAGAACAACAACAGCAGTCTATGCACAGTAATGCTATCCATAGTGCAAATAACGGTAAAAGATAAAACCCAGACATCCCATAGTGCAAATAAAGATAAACAATAAAGCCCAGCAATCCTATATACAGAAAGGGTAGAGCAGTAACGCTCATAGTTGCAATTTCGATGCAGTAGTGTAGATGCAGTGACAGATTGGACTGCACATGATCAATATTGCAATAACAGACAGCAGTAGGTATGGTATTTGTGTATATGGTTGCAGTAAGGTGCAGAGACATACAGCAGCAGATGTATTACTGTTGGTGTGCCAGTCTTTCTGTGCCAACAGCTGAAGTAGTTATTGTGTGGGTGAGTGTGTTACGGTCTTGGGGGGGTGGGGGGGGTGGACAGAGTTCAGGGTCCTGATCGGCTGGTGAACAAAACTGTTTAGCAGTCTTGTGGAGCAGGCTCGGAGGCTCTGGTACCTTTTCCCCAAGGGCAGGGGGCTGAAGAAGGAGTGTGAGGAGTGGGAGGTGTCGCCTGCAATATTGATGGCTCTGCGGGTGAGGTAGATGTTGGGGGGGGGGGGGGGCAGAAGGGAACCAATGATCTTGCTGGCAGCTTTCACTGTGTGTTGTATTGTCTTCCAGCAGGAGGCGGTGCAGCTTCCGTGCCATACCGTGATGCAGCTG
This sequence comes from Pholidichthys leucotaenia, assembly GCA_020510985.1. Classification (NCBI taxonomy): domain Eukaryota; kingdom Metazoa; phylum Chordata; class Actinopteri; order Cichliformes; family Pholidichthyidae; genus Pholidichthys; species Pholidichthys leucotaenia. The sequence continues at coordinate 286,145,570 of CM035837.1, forward strand.
GTGAGGATGCGCTCAAAGGTGCCCCGGTAGAATGAGCACATGATGGAGGGTGGGACTCGTGCTCTCCTCAGTTTGCAAAGAAAATGGAGGCGAGTTTGAGCCTTCTTGGCCAGTGATGTGGTGTTGTTGGACCAGGAGAGGTCCTTGGAGATGTGCACCCCCAGGAACTTGGTGCTGCTCACCCTCTCCACAGCTGCTTCATCAATGATCAGAGGGGGATGCTGTGTGTGTCCTCTCCTGAAGTCGACCAAAATCTCCTTGGTTTTTTCCCCATGTTCAGTAAGAGATTACTGTCTTTACACCACTGGACTAGTTGGCTCACCTCATTTCTGTAGTTGGCCTCCTCATTGTTGGTGATGAGGCCCACCACCGTTGTGTTGTCCACAAACTTGATGATGTGGTTGGTGTTGTAGGCTGGTACACAGTCATGGGTCAGCAGGGTGAAGAGCAGAGGGCTGAGCATGCACCCTTGTGGGGCCCATGTGTTCTGTGTGATGGTCTTGGAGGTGTTGCTGCCAACCCACACATTCTGTAGCCTTCCTGTGAGAAAGTCCAGCACCCAGTTATAGAGAGAGGTTTTGAGTCCCAAGTGTCTTAGTTTTTGTATTAGGTGCTGGGGGATGACTGTGTTGAATGCTGAACTGAAGTCCAAGAACAGCATTTGCACATAGGAGTTCTTTGAGTCCAGGTGGGTAAGGGCTGGATGGAGAGCAGCAGAGATGGCATCTTCTGTGGATCTGTTTGACTTGTATGCAAATTGAGATGGGTCGTGGGAGGGAGGATGAACTTGATGTTCTGCATGACCAGCCGCTTGAAGTACTTCATTACGATGGAGGTCAGTCCATCAGGCCGTTAATCATTGTAGCTGGATGGGACGGGCTTCTTTGGGACTGGTATTATGGTGGCAGTTTTGAAACATCTGGGGACAACAGCTTGACTCAGGGAGATGTTGAAGATGTTGGCCAGGACATTCTTGAGCTCCTCCGCACAGTCCTTCAGAACGCAACCTGGTATATTGTCTGGTCCAGCTGCCTTGCCTGGGTTGATCCTGGAGAGGGTCCTCTTCACGCTAGCCAGATCCAGACTTATAGCCTGCTCGTCTGGGGGAGGAGTGGTCTTCTGTGCTGTTTTGTGTTTCAAAGCAGCCAAAAAAGTCATTTAAGTTGTTAAGAAGTGTGATGTCACTCGCACAGGTCTGATGTGGAGGTTTGTTGTTGGTGAGGGTCAGTGGCAAACGTGCATCTCTGGTGTTGCTGAAATGTCTGGATATTTTCTTGCTGTACTGTCATTTTGCCTCCTTGATGCCACGGGACAAGTTGGTCCTAGCTGTTGTTTGTCCTGCAGTGCCGCTGGCTCTGAAGGCTGCATCCCAAGCCCTCAGGAGCCTGTGGACCTCTGCTGTCATCCATGGCTTTTGGTTGGCATGAACAGTGATGGTTTTACAGTGAGTGCAGTGTTTCCTCTGGCTTAAAGACCTTGGCGTGGTTGCAAAATATTTTTCTGGGGGGGGGGGTATTGTAACTGGAATATGTTAATTTTATACTATTTATTTTTTTTTTTTTAATTTTGCACAGTAACTTTGCATATGGAACTTACCATTTGAAATATTGTACAACCGAGGCTTGAATGTTAGAATATTAAGCCAGTTGGGGTCCCACCCAGACGTCCTGTGTTTGGACTTTTTACTGGTGTCATCCTTCTCTCCTTCCTCTGCTCTCACCTCTCCTGGATCCTCTGCCTGAACACTTTTGTCTCCTTGGCTCTTCTCTTCTGTCTAATCTTGCCCTCTCTGAGCCCTGTCTAATTCAGGTTCTCTCTCTGTCTATGGTGGTATACAAACAGGTTAGAAAATATCAAATGTCATGCTTTGTCCTGCAGGATTTTTTTATGATGGTTTACATAACAAAAATATGTGTATTTTTGGATTTTTATTCTAGTGTTTCTTTTTTTTCCATTGAGAGAGTAGGGAAGGGGAAAAAAAACCCATTTATAATAGTAATTTACTCATGCATACTTAAATTATATGATCAGAGGTGGGTATAGTAGCCAGAAATTCTATTCATGTAAAAGCAGTGCTTTGAAATTAATAATTAAAAGTAGACAACCAAAAATTTCTAGTTGAGTTAAGGGTACAAAGAGCACCCACTTAAAGTAGAACTGAACTCACCTTTTTGCCAAAAAAGTAGAATAGCAGATTAATTCCTTATTACCTATTGTATTTTTCAACACATAAAAGAAATTTTTAGGCCGTGCGATGGCCAAGCTATAAGCCGATAAACTTTTGCCTCTGGCTGGCAGTGCCAAACAAACCGGAAGTAGTGCAGACGACGCTGCGTGACGTCACGAGTGTGAGCCTCATCAAAACAACAATGGCAGATGATAGCAGTTCCAGCAGTCAAGAACACCAGAGTTTTCAGAGTGAAGAGGCATTCAGGATCGGTGACAAGACAGAGGAGGATGCAGGAGTGTCAAGTGAACAGGAAGAGAGCAAGGGAGGCATCGAACCGTACAGATTAGAGCCAGAATTTTCGGGGGATTCCAGCACCGACTCAGACCGCAGCAGTGATGGGGAGGAGAGTCGCTTATTGAATACAGAATGGTGAGTCTTTACTTTGGCATGTTTGGGGTGTCAGGATAAGGAAAATTAACAATAAAAAAGAAAGGGAAAAAAAACCATCAGCATTTTTCCAACTTATTACAGTTATCCCTCACTTATCGCGTTTAATGCGGTCTTCCTTCGCTGAGTATAGGCGCTCGGCAGGGAGCGAAGCTGGGTAAAACGTCTCCACCAATCAGCTTGTGAGATAAAACGTCTCGGCCAATCAGCTTGCGAGGTAAAACGTCTCGGCCAATCAGCTTGCGAGATTCCCGAGCGGGCTGGGGAGCCGGGGAGAGCGGGCTCTCCGTGTTGATACCTGATGTTCTAATGTAGTCTCCCTGCCTTCTCATTAGAACATCAGGTATCAACACGGAGAGCCCGCACAGCTCAAAATCTACCTCTCTGACCACCGCTCCACTCCTCTCCGCCCACCTCTTCACCGCTCGGGAATCTCGCAAGCTGATTGGCCGAGACGTTTTACCCAGCGAAGGAAGACCGCATTCATTGTTCTTTATCGCTCGTGTTGCTTAGTGGCACTTTTCGCTGTTCTCTTGTGCCTTTTTGTGCAAAATAGTGCTTGTGACGCCCTTGGGGGGGGGGGGGGTGACGCTATTTCGCGGTTTTCCACTTTTCGCGGTCGGTTCTGGTCCCCATTAAACGCGATAAGTGAGTGATCACTGTATATCTAGAAACGCATCGCTTCCCGGTCGCTTTTCCTCCCCCTTTCTTTTCTTTCGTCGCCATGACAGCTTTCCTTGGCCACTGAACAGATCTTCCCAAGTGTTGGAAGTGTTTTGTAGTCGACTATAACGACAAAATGCACCAAAAACATCCAGTGTCGACGTGCTCGCAATGGTAAACATGAGGACTGGGTCACACTCGTGACGTCACGCGGAACTCCGGCTGCGCTTCGGCGGATTTGTCTGATTTTTCAGGGCGGGAAATTCAAAATCGCGATTTTCTCCAAGATTCCGGGATTTGTGGAGGGGTTGCCAATGATAAATTATCTTTATAATTGTATGTACTATCACCCAGTGCCGTTCAATGCCGTTCAGTTCAGTTCTACTTTAAAAACTTGAGTAATGACTTCAGTCTTGAAGGTGTGAGGTTTTTCTCCACAATTTATAACAATTGCCTGTCTCACCCCTCTTGCCCCCCTTATCATCGACACGATCAACTCCTCCCTCACCACTGGCACTGTCCCCCCATCACTCAAGACTGCTGCCATCACCCCCCTCCTTAAGAAACCTGGCCTGGACTCTGACGACCCCAACAATTTCAGACCCATCTCCAACCTCCCATTTCTGGCTAAAATATTGGAAAAAGCTGTTGCCACCCAACTCAAGAAACACCTCCTCTCCAACAAACTCTATGAAACATTTCAATCTGGATTCCGTTTTCACCACAGCACTGAAACCGCCCTCCCCAGGGTCACCAATGACCTCCTGCTCGCCTCTGACTCTGGCTCCCTCACCATTCTTCTCCTCCTCGATCTCAGCGCAGCTTTCAATACCATTAATCATTCCATCCTGCTCCGTTGTCTGCTTTCTATTGGCATCACTGACTCCGCCCTCTCTTGGTTCACCTCCTACCTGTCTTGACAGATTCCAGTACATCTCCATCAACAATCACAAATCACGCACCACCCCCGCATCACATGGTATCCCTCAAGGCTCTGTGCTCGGTCCAACCCTTTTCACTCTCTACATACTTCCGCTTGGTCACATCATCCGTCGACATGGTCTTCACTTTCACTGCTACGCCGACGACACCCAGCTGTACATCTCCTCTAAATCCATCACCCCCGCCATTTTCTCCACCATCACCAACTGCCTCACAGACATAAAATCCTGGATGACTAACAACTTTCTCAAGCTAAACAGCAATAAAATAGAAATCATCATTTTTGGACCAAAATCTCTTTTCCCCTCTTCCCAGAACTTTTCATTCCAAATCGATGGTCACTCAGTCACCCCCTCCCCTCTGGCCAGAAACCTCGGCATTATCATGGACCCCACCCTCTCCTTCAAATCTCACATCAACTATATCACCAAAACATCATTTTTTCATCTTCGTAATACTGCACGTCTCCGTCCCACCCTCTCCCCCTCTGCTGCTGAAATACTCATCCACGCCTTCATCACCTCCAGACTTGATTACTGTAACAGCATTCTGTATGGACTTCCTTCCACCATCCTCCAAAAACTACAGTATGTCCAAAACTCAGCCGCCCGCCTACTTACTCACTCCTGTTCCAGAAACCACATCACTCCTCTCCTCCGTCAGCTCCACTGGCTCCCCATTCAACAGCGCATCAACTTCAAGATCCTCCTCATCACCTATAAAGCTCTTCATAACCTTGCCCCCTCATACCTAACTGACCTTCTGTCTCATCATTCCCCCACTCGCCTCCTCCGCTCTGCTGACACTCACCTTCTCACCCCCATCACCAAGGCAAAACTCCGCACCATGGGTAATAGATCATTCGCCATCGCCGCACCAACCCTCTGGAATTCCTTGCCCCTTCACATCCGGTCTGCCAACACACTTGCTTCCTTCAAAAGTCAACTCAAAACCCATCTCTTCAAATCTACCTACGAAAACTGACTGCTTTTTCTACCTGTGTGTACCTACCTTGTCTGTTTACCCGTTCTTTGTATGTTTGTCCCTATGCTGCTTTGTAAAGCGTCTTTGAGTATTTAGAAAAGCGCTATATAAGACTGATGTATTATTATTATTATCATTATTATTAATTTTTTTTATAGTTTTCTACTTTTCTCTAAATTTATCTAAATTTGAAACCATTTTCCTCAAATTTGTAATTTCCTCTTGTAAAATTGACTTTTCTTGTACATTTGAGACTTTATTATACATTTGTGGATTATTTTATGGCTAATTTTTGTCTATTTTTTAAAAATAAAATTACTGTTTTTTTTTAATAAATTTGAAACAGGTAATTTTTTTACTTTTTCCTCATAACAATTTACATTTATGACCATAATTTTGCAGAGCCAGAACAGAGCAATAATTTAACTCTGATTTCAAAGAAAAAATATTAATAAAATTGTATTTAATGAAATAAATTAACTTAAATGACCAAAGATGCAGTTATTTCTGTTGTAATATTTCTATACATTTATAGTTTTTTTTTTTTTTTTTTTTTTTTTTTTAGAAATCTCACCACCCAGACAGCAGGAAAACCTCCCTTATTTTGAAATCCAAATATTGGCACGTTTAGTTTGTCTGAAGGCTGCTGACAGATTAAAGTCACTGACTTTGTGAATTTCAGTCATCTTAACTTTCCAGGTACATAATAATGAACATAAAGGTAAAGGTAAAAACATTTCCTTTTTATTCTTGTCTGAAATAAGAAAAACAAAAAAACTAATAATTAAAAAGAAGACAAAATGATCCTACTCGAGCTTCTCACCCCACCTGTTAGCTGAACAACTCTTCCATTATTGCTCCCGTTACCAGTGGGTTAAAACCATGATAAATGCCTTCATTGCTTACATACCTCTTCTGCTTTTTTCCACGTTTAAAGTACTTTAATAAGCTCATGTTTCTCTCGGACAGTGATGCTGGCAACTCTGCCTGCCGACTGGAGCGGTCACGTGGGTGGGGTGCTTCTGAACTCTGCGGGGATGACAGTCTCACGTGTTGTTTGTGAGCACGCTTGCGGACCGTCATTCCTTCAAATTTTTTCTTCAGTTTTTATTTCCTCATAGAGTGGCAACAAAATTTCAAGCGTAGCGGGCCGCCACCCGAAAATGTTACCAGAGGAAACCCTGGAGTGACATCATTAATGCATTTAGCTATATATGCTACAACAACCTCAGTGTACTCTTCTATGTTTGTGTGTCCATTGTGACTGGCTACATGCTTGAAAGTGTTCCAGTTTGTAGTGCTGAAGCAGTCTTTCAGAGCATCTGAGGTCCCCTCTGGCCACACACATACCTTCTTTTTGTTGGTCAGATGGCTTTCACTCTGGGTAAGTATACCGGCCTTAGCAAGATGGTGATATGATCAGAAAGACCCAAGTGGGGAAGGTGCGAGGTTCTGTATGCTCTCTTGTGAGTTGTGTACACCAGGTCCAGAAAATTGCCTCCTCTTGTTGGAAAGTCCACATGTTGGTATAGATTTGGTAGGAGGGCCTTTAAATGTGCATGGTTGACATCTCCTGCTGTGATGAGGAATTCGTCTGGATGCGCTGTTTGTATCTCACTGATGGCCTGATAGAGTTCCTTTAGTGCTTTAGTCCTCTCGCCGATGGCAGTGGGCGGGACATACACGGTGACTAGCAGGACAGATGAAAATTCTCTCGGACTGTAAAAGGGTCGGCACTTGATCATCATAAACTCCACCAATGGCGAACAGTGTTTATGCACAACAGTCGCATCTCAGCACCAAGCGTTACTGATGTAAACACACATGCCTTCCCCTCGAGTCTTTCCTCCCTCCATCAACACCCTATCAGCATGACAGCATGTTAGCCCTGCTAACTGAATGGCAGAATCTGGGATATTGTCATTTAACCACATTTCTGTAAAGACAAAAACACAGCAGTTCCATGCATCACGTTGCGTAGTTCTCAGGAGCTGTATGTGATCTATTTTGTTGTCTAGTGAGCATACGCTGGCCAAAATGAGGGAAGGAATCGGGAGTCTGTGTGGGTTAGCGGCTAGCTTTGTTCGGATACCTCCACGTTTACCTCTCTTTCGTCACCGCTCGTATAGTCTACGGCATCTCTATTTGGGATGAGACACGGCAGTCGAGTCTGGGCGTGTGGAGGTCTGCATTCAAGGATTCAAAAGCTTTATTATCATGTGCACAGTTAAGAAATGTAACATTTCCTGAGCAATGAAATTCTTACTCTGCTCTCCAAACGAATGCCAAGGTAATAGATACACATCAATACTAATAAGGTAATAACACACCTAATACTAATGAATACTAAAAACACACACGAATAACACCCATTAGGCAATTAGGACACCTTAAACACACCTTAACATTAAGTACTAATACTAATGAATACTACTAACACACATTAGGCAATTAGGACAGTTAAAGCAGTTAAACTAGAGGAAACAAGAAGAATGAAAATTGAAAATTCACTGGATGACTATAATGGACAATGGTATATTAATATCAGAGATGATATGAACCTCAGATGGCATAAGCCTATGTACAGTGTGCAAATGAGCAATGTACAAATTAGCACCCAGTGTGAGAATTTCATTGTAATGATAATACCCAGTAAATGGTAAGGGCATTCACTTATATAGCGCTTTTATTCTCATCTCTAGATGACCAAAGTGCTTTACAGATCCTGCTATCCACCCATTCACACACACATTCACACACTGATGGTGGCATAGCTGCCAAACATGGCACTGTCTAGACCCACCAGGAGCAATAGGAGGTAAAGTGTCTTGCCCAGGGACACAACGGCAGGATATCTGGGGAGAGTGGGATTCGAACCGCCAACCATCCGGTTATTGGACGACCTGCTCTACCTCCTGAGCCACAATGATAATTTAGCAGCAGAGATGATATGGACATGAGAAAGGGTGAGACTATGTACACTGTGCAAGTGAGCAATGTGCAAATTTAGCATCCAGTGTGTGAATTCCTATTTGCAAAGCTGTGTCCGGAGTTTATTTATTCAGGAGTCTGATGGCTGTGGGAAAGAAGGAGTTTTTAGTCTGGATGTCCTGCATTTCACACTTCTGTACCTCCGGCCTGATTGTAGAAGTGTGAACATTCTGTGCTGGGGGTGGATGCGGTCCTGGACGATGGTGGCAGCTCTCCTTTGGACTCTGCGGTGGTAGATGCTCTGCAGAGAGGGGAGTGGAGTCCTGATGATCTTCTCCACTGTCTTCACCACTCTCTGCAGGCGTTTGTGGTCCAGGGCAGTAGTGCTGCCGTACTATGCAGTGATGTCTGGTGTAGAAGACCAAGGCCACGGAGTTCCCTTGTAACACTCTGGCCCAAGACGTAATGTTTGGTCATATTCCTTATCCCCAGAAGGCTGTGGCGACTGTAGCTTGTGTGCAGCATCATATATGGACATAAAACACATGAATATATACTTTGGCGTAATTAAAACAACACTAAACAGCACAAAAACACAAAGAGAGAAGGGAGGCTGCTGCGTGTTCACGCACCACCTAGTGAAAGTACAACGATATCCACTATCCCTCCTCTGCACATGTCCAAACCATCTCAGCCTTGCCTCTCTTACTTTGTTTCCAAACCGCTCAACCTGAGCTGTCCCTCTGATATACTCATTTTTAATCTTGTTCCTCCTAGTCACTCCCAATGAAAATCTTACCATCTTCAACTCTGCCACCTCCAGCTCCATTTTTTTTTTGTCAGCGCCACCGTCTCCAAACCATACATCACTGCAGGTCTCACTACCGTCTTGTAAATCTTCCCTTTCACTCTTCCTGCTATGCTTCTGTCACAAATCACCCCTGACACTTGTCTCCACCCACTCCACACTGCCTGCACTCTCTTCTTCCCCTCTCTTGTGCATTTTCCTTTGCTTTGGATGGTTGACCCCTGGTATTTAAACTCATCTACTTTGACTACCTCTACTCCTTCCATATTCACTGTTACAACTGCCTCCCTCTCATTCACACTCATATAATCTGTCTTGCTTCTACTGACTTTCATGCCTCTTCTCTCCAGAGCATACTTCCACCTCTCCAGGTTCTCTTCCACCTGCTCCCTATTCTCACTACAGATCACAATGACGTCTGCAAACATCATGGTCCATGGGGACTCGTGCCTGACCTCATCTGTCAGCCTGTCCATCACCATGGCAAACAAGAAGGGGGTCAGAGCCGATCCCTGATGTAACCCCACCCCCACCTTGAACCCATCTGTCACTCCTACAGTACAACTCACCACCGTCTCGCTCCTCATACATGTCCTGCACCACCCTCACATACTTCTGTGCCACTCCTGACATTCTCATACAGTACCACACTTCTTCTCTTGGCACCCTATCATATGCTTTCTCTAGATCCACAAAAACATAGCGCAACTCCTTCTGCCCTTCTCTATACCTATCCATCTACACTACACTCTTAGAGCAAACTGTAGTACTCTTTCTTGGCATGAAACCATACTGCTGCTGACTGATTGTCACCTCTCCTCTTAACCTGGCTTCAACAACTCTTTCCCATATCGTCATAGTGTGGCTGATCAACTTTATGCCTCTGTAGTTACTACAGTCCTGAGCATCACCTTTGTTCTCGAAAATTGGTACCAAAACACTTGTCCACTCCTCAGGCATCCTCTCACTCTCCAAAATTGTGTTAAACATCTGGTTAAAAAGTCCACTGCCATCTCTCCTAAACATCTCCATACCTCCACTGGTATGTCATCTGGACCAACTGCCTTTCCATTCTTCATCCTCCTCAAAGCTGCCTTCACTTCTGCCTTGCTAATCCTTGGGATTTCCTTGTTCACCATATTTCCTTCATCCATCCTCTTCTCTCTCTCTCATTTTCTTTATTCATCAGCTCTTCAAAGTACCCCTTCCACCTTTTCAACACACTCTCGTCATTTGTTAGTACATTACCATTTCTGTCCTCAATCAGCCTAACCTGCTGCACATCTTTTCCAGCTCGATCTCTGTCTAGCCAATGTTTCTTTAGTGTTTAGCCTCTCATACAACTCACTATATGCCTTTTCCTTTGCCACCTCTCTCTTTGTCATGCGCCTAGATTCCAACTACTCCTGTCTACCTTCTTCATCTCCCTGACTATCCCACTTTTTCTTTGCTAACCTCTTCCTTTGAATACTTTCCTTTACCTCCTCATTCCACCACCAAGTCTCCTTGTCTTCCTTCCTCTGTCCACTGGATACACCACATACCCTTCTACCCGTTTCCCTCAATACTTTTGCTGTACTTTCTCAGTTATCTGGTAATTCTTCCCCACCACCCAGAGCCTGTATCAACTCCTTCCTGAACTCTTTGTGACCTTCTTCCTTCTGTAACTTCCCCCACTTAATATTTGGCTCTGCCTTCACTCTCTTCCTCTTCTTGCTTTCCAAAGTCATCCTACAGACTACCATCCAATGCTGTCTAGCTACATTCTCCCCTGCCATTACCTTGCAGTCTCCTATCGCTTTCAGATTTCTCCTCCTGCATAAGATGTAGTCCACCTGTGTGCACCTTCCTCCACTCTTGTAACTCACCCTATGTTCCTCTCTCTTCTTAAATTATGTGTTCAATACAGCCATTTCCATCCTTTTAGCAAAATCCACAACCATCTGTCCTTCCACATTTCTCTCCTTAAGACCATACCTACCCAGGACCTCCTCATCACCTCTGTTCCCTTCACCTACATGTCCATTAAAGTCTACTCCAATCACCACTCTCTTCCCCCTGGGAACACTCTTTACCACTTCATCCAACTTACTCCAGAATTTCTCCTTCTCTTCTACCTGACATCCAACTTGTGGGGCATACGCACTGAGGGCATTCAACATCACACCTTTGACTTCTAGCTTCAAACTCATGATTCTGTCTGACTCCCACTTTACCTCCTGAACACTCTTCACATACTCTTCCTTCAAGATTAGAACACTATGTTGGACTTAATGGAACTTCGTTGCAGTGGTTTAGATCGTATTTATCTGATAGGTTCCAGTTTGTTCATGTAAATAATGAGTTTTCTTTCAACTCAAAGCTTAGTCATGGAGTTCCACAGGGATCTGTGCTAGGCCCTACTCTTTTTAGTTTATATATGCTTCCGTTAGGCAACATTATTAGAAAGCACTGTGTACATTTTCATTGTTATGCAGATGACACACAATTATACCTGTCAATGAAGCCAGATGATAGTAATCAATTAGCCAAGTTAGAAGCCTGTCTTAAGGAAATCAAAGCTTGGATGACTTGTAATTTCCTGCTATTAAATTCAGATAAGACTGAAGTCATTCTTGTTGGTCCAAAAAACCTTAGAAATTCCTTTCCAAATCAAACTTTCAGTTTGGATGCAGTTACTCTTTCTCTTAATAGCTCTGTGAGGAACCTTGGAGTTATTTTTGATCAGGATTTGTCCTTCAATTCACATATTAAATTTGTTTCTAAGACTGCCTTCTATCATTTGCGTAATATTGCCAAGATTAGGAGCATCTTGTCTCAGAGTGATGCTGAGAAGCTGATCCACGCTTTTGTTAGCTCGAGATTAGATTATTGTAATTCTTTATTATCAGGCTGTCCTAAAACATCTTTAAAAAGTCTTCAGCTGATCCAAAATGCTGCAGCAAGAGTTTTAACAGGTACTAGAAAGAGAGATCATATCTCTCCGGTTCTGGCCTCCCTTCATTGGCTTCCCATAGAGTTTAGAATTAAGTTTAAAATCCTTCTTCTTACTTACAAAGCTCTAAACAATCAGGCTCCTTTTTATTTAAAAGATCTGATACTACCGTATTATCCTAACAGAGCACTACGCTCCCAAAATGCAGGATTACTTGTAATACCTAGAATCTCCAAAAGTACAATGGGAGGCAGAGCCTTCAGTTATCAAGCTCCTCTCCTGTGGAATCAGCTGCCAATCTGGATTCGGGAGTCAGACTCGATCTCTGTTTTTAAGAATAGGGCTAAAACCTACCTTTTTGATATAGCCTACAATTAGGGAGGGATCATGTGTTTTTGAACCCTCCCTTAGTTATGCTGCTAATAGGTTTAGTCAGCCGGGGGACCTCCAGTAATGCACTGGGCCTCACTCCTTTCCTCACTCTCTATGAAATATTTTTTTTGCTGGTCATTAACATTTGTTTGTTCTCTCCCATAGATTGAGTCCCCATCGTGCTGTTTGCTCTCTACATGTCTGTTCTTTTCTTCTTCTCTATCCCCTCACCCCCCAGCCAGTCGCAGCAGATGACTGCCCCTCCCTGAGCCTGGTTCTGCTGGAGGTTTCTTCCTGTTAAAAGGGAGTTTTTCCTCTCCACCGTCGCCAAGTGCTTGCTCACAGGGGATCGCCTGATTGCTGGGGTCTTTCTGCAACTGTGGGGGTTCCCCCCTACAGTTGATAGTGCTATGAGATGACTGTTGTTGTGAAATGGCGCTATATAAATAAATAAATAAATAAAGTTGAAGATTACTCCAACTCCATTTCTTTTCCAGTCTACATCATGGTAGAACTGTTTAAATCCACCTCCATTGCTCCTAGCCTTGCTTCCCTTCCATCTGGTGTCTTGAACACACAGTATATCTACCTTTCTTCTCTCCATCATCTCAGCCAACTCTCTGCCTTTACCAGTCATAGACCCTACATTTACCATCCCTACTCTCACCTCCACACTTCTACCTTTCCTTTTCTCTCTCTCCCTCCTAACATGCCTTCTCCCTCTCCTCCTCCTCGATCTTTAACCAACAGTAACCTAATTTCCACCGGTATCCTGTCAGTTTACAGCACCGGTGGCGGTCGTTGTTAACCCGGGCCTCGACCAATCCGGTATGAAAATCTCATTCATCATGATCAGCATGTTTGATGTAGCAAAGGTTTTACGTCAGATGCCCTTCCTGGCACAACCTTCCCCATTTATCCGGGCTTGGGACCGGTGCTAGGAGTACACTGGCTTGTGCACCCCCTGTGGCTGGGTTAACCATCAGCTCACTTGATGAGCAAAAAAACAAAAAAAAAGACTGACTTCATGGCCAGAAAGTATTGTTGGCAGAAGTGGACTTTTTGGACCTAACCATTAGACAAGGTAGACAATTAACTTGGACCCTGACATTACAAGGGTCCCATAAATCTATGGTTATAAAGGTTTTATTTATTTCAACGTTTCTGTAATTAGGTGTTTGTGTCTAAAAATCTATAAAGAAATAATATCAGAATCTCTAAAATAATGAGTGATTGAGGACAGCATCTCAGCCTATTCCAGAAAGCACTCAGTTCACGCATTATATACAGTGTTCCGCATTTCTAGGGGTGTCAAAATGTTTAGTGATAATAAATTAATCCCTATGTAGTGTATCCAAAATGTCCCACAGTGCACCTTGAAAAGTAGGGCCTAACTGATGGTCACTAGATAAGCCTATGTATGTATCCCATCATTCCCATCAGGCAATGAGCACCAGGAGAGAAACAAAGAGAAGCTCAAAAAATGTAGAAAAATAAAATGCATTCAAGGGGAAGGAAAAGATACATTTCTACAAAACATAAGGAGAGGTTGATCAGTTTATTACCCTTATGTCACCATAATGATTATTCTGTGACTGTATTGTCTTCCTTCTCATTTTAGATACACTAAAAAAAAAAATCCCAAAACGAAGGGGAGGAGACCAAAGACTATAGAGAGGCTCCAAAATGACTAAATCCACCTGCTTGTTGGCACACTCCAAATCCTACTTGATCCAGGAAAAGGAATTCACCATCACACCCCGCCACTCACCTTTGTACCTGTTGTAGAGCTGTTCCAGCTTCTTGCGGTCCACTGAGGTTTTCATGGATTCTTTGTGGTAAAGGTCAGGGTTTTGGAAGTAGTTGTCTGTGGCGACTTCTAGTTTCCAGTCATTTTGCGTCAAGCAGTACACGGCTGTCTTCTCTGCAGCCTGTGTGAATGACATGAACTGCCGAACCTTCTCCTTCTGGGATGACTTCAGCTTATGCTGAAAGCAGACAGACAAATAGGTGAAGAAAGGGTCAGAGTTTAAAGGTCCACACCCATTTCACAAGTATCTCCAAACTTTTTTAATAGAATGTATAAATTATCAAATCACTACAAAGAAACTGTCACCCAGGACCCCTCACTTTCTGTGGCCCTACGTCCACAAACTTAAGTGTGGAGTTCATTCTTCAAGGTGATCCAAGTGTGCGACTGGACAGGACTGGCAGTAAGCTTGGGAAGCCAGCGACAACAACCGCTCGGAGGCATCTGTTCATGTCAAATTACACCCTCGGTCAGTGCCGGGATTGCACATTTTTGCAGCGATGATCCAACAGAAAATCTTCTTCATGACAGGGCACTGGTGTATGACCCAGATTTCCTGGTCTGGAGGCGTTTGATCCCGCGGGCTCTTCTGAAGCCAGGCGGCAGCACAGGCCACGGACCAAAAAGGGAAAAGTACGCGGAGCAAGTGCAGGTGTGCCCTCCCAAAATACCAGCCACTAATCTCCCATTCCTCTGCATATTCCCCGACCCACATTACCCCGACGATGCGACACTTGGCTGAGGACACCCAGACCGTCACACCGCGGTCCCCCCCCCCCGCCCCCCGAGAGTCGCCGACAGCCGCTACCGGTCTGGGTGCTTATCAGACAAGGACTAAACGACTATCTCTGTTTCCCATTTTAATCGCACTTACCATTTTATCACCCGCTATTTTGGTCAAGTTGACATCCAATTGGTCCCGGTGAGCATGCGCGAGTCAGGACCCGTGCTGCCGGGAGGCGTGTGGGGTCATGGGAAATGTAGTTGTGAATGTTGTTCAACAGGCTGCGGGCAGCTTTTCTGCCGCTTTGCCTGGCCGCTGTTTCAGGGGAAGGTTCGCTTTATTCTTGAATAACGCGCAAGTCATCCAAGCGAAAATAGGCCCGCTGTTACTTTGACTCTACCTCACAAAATAATTACAAATTTTAAGCAGCAGAAACTCAATTTGACACCTAGTTTAAAAACATACTGTTGACGCAAGTAAACATTTTCGCGTCAATCACTGTTCATATAATTCAGGATTGTGATGACGACACAACAACTATCACGACGAGACCACGCTCGAGCGAGGAAAAAAAAAACAAAACAACAACACGTGAAAACTACAACTCCCATATCAAACCTGATAAAGATGTTTCGGAAGTAATCAGCGGATAGATCTAAATGTTGTCGTCGCGGTTATAAGTGTAAGACAAAGCTGCATTTACTGACCTATAGCCGGGGCTTGTGTCGTGTGTCGTAGAGCCGTTCCCTTCGCTAACGTTAGCGAAGTTGTGCGTTAGCGTTACCGCTGTGCCGTCATGGGTGTGCGTGTGCACTGAGCTGGCTGGAGCTGGTCTGACAGCGGCTCGGCTCGCCCAAACTTCCAGCCACACGGCGCGTTTAACTTCAACCAAAGGCAAACGGAGTTGGCTTCAACCGGGAGTTCGTTGCCGTGCCTACCTGGATGAAGAAGTGCCGTTTTCCTCCCCTCCCCTCCGTCAGTAAACAGCGACCCTGCCGCCGCCGCCGCCGCAGGTCGTCGGAGTGAAGGCTGAAGGCGGTGAACGCCCGCACCCACGCTGGCTGCAGCTATGTGGCAGAGGAGGGGTGACGGTGTCGGCGGTGAGATACAACAGCGCGATTGTTCCCTTCTGCTGCTGCTTCAGTGGTGGAGCTGAGAACCAGGACGGTGCTCACTTTTCCCAGGTAGATGCAACTTTTCTTTCTTTTTTTTTGGGGGGGGGGGGGGTCATGATTCACCTCTTCTCGATGATCTGTTGTCTGGAATGGTCGATGTAGGAGTTCTCTAAACAGAACACAAAGTGCTGATTTTGCCATTATGCCGTTTCCTGGTCTGTAACGCCGTTTGCGTGTCAGTTTTGGTGATGGTTACGTTTGTCATTCGTTTGTTTTACGTTTATCTTTAAAGTGTACCACCGTCTCACAATGTAGAACAAAGACCTACTGCTTTAGCTCAGATCTGGTACAGGTATTTGCACTTGTCATCCGAGGCAGGTAGAGAAACCAGAAATTGTTCTCAAATGAAAGTATTGTTACTTAATGAATACGTATGTGTGACTCGTATAATTAAGAGTAGTTACCAAATAACAATTCTGTAACAATCCATAGTGACTTGAACTTGAACCATCTTGAACTTAACTCAGCCAAAACGGTGGAGATGACTGTGGATTTCAGGCGACACCCTCCTTCATTCCCCCCACTCACCATCCTCAACAGCACAGTGTCCACTGTGGACTCCTTCAAGTTTCTGGGAACCACAATCTTCCGGAACCTTAAGTGGTCCTCCCATATAGACACTGTCTGGAAAAAGGCCCAGCAGAGGTTGTTTTTTCTGCGTCAGCTCAAGAAGTTTGATTTGCCTCAGGAGCTGCTGGTTGTCTTCTACACCGCCATCATCCAATCTGTCCTCTGCTTTTCCATCACTGTCTGGTTTGGATCTGCCACTAAACAGGACAAGACCAGACTGC
The DNA here is from genome assembly GCA_020510985.1 of Pholidichthys leucotaenia. Classification (NCBI taxonomy): domain Eukaryota; kingdom Metazoa; phylum Chordata; class Actinopteri; order Cichliformes; family Pholidichthyidae; genus Pholidichthys; species Pholidichthys leucotaenia. The sequence goes on from CM035837.1 coordinate 286,162,322, forward strand.
AGCGGATCATTAAGTCTGCGGAGAGGATCATTGGTACCGACCTACCCTCCATTGAGAACTTATATCGGTCCATAACCAGGAAACGGGCGGGAAACATCTGTGCTGACCCGTCACACCCCGGCCACAAACTGTTTGAACTTCTATCTTCTGGCCGTCGTTACAGATCACTGAAGGTCAAAACCACCCGTCACAGGAACAGTTTCTTTCCTCAAGCCATCACTCTGATGAACTCCTAACATTCACCTAGTCCTACCTGTTGCTGTACTCATGACTTTTCATCCATTATTACATTGCACATAACTCTCACACTGCTTTTTACTTCATTCACATTATATCACTGAATCTGAGTTCACATTGAAATACTGTGTGACTGTATATTTTTTCATATATTTCTGCAAAGTGTGGTTAGTCTGAGTAAATAACTGCATATATTCCTGTATATATTTGCATACTTTTATAGAAACGTGGACAGCCTGTAATTTACTGTACATACTCTGTTGTCATTGAATCCTTATTTAAATCCTCCACCTGAACAACGAGAGCAAGTTTTTAGCCAAAGTCAAATTCCTTGTATGTGTTGTGCATACTTGGCCAATAAAGCTGATTCTGATTCTGATTCTGACTTAACTTTGATGAAGATCATTACGTCCTTGTATCTGTCTGTGAGCCTGTGTGTGTGTGTGTGTGTGTGTGTGTGTGTCCACACGCACACTTTGACACTGCTCCTTATTCAGATCGCCACAGCAGATGGGTCCACATGTTTGATTTGGCCAGGATTTTATGCCTTTCCTTGGATTGGAAGGATTTTGATGCCTTTCCTGAGGCAACCCTCCCCATTTAGCCAGGCTTGGGACCAGCACAAGGAGTACACTGGTTTTGTGCTTCGCCGTGTGGCTGGGTAACTATCAACTTTCCTTTACCGGTTCTTTCATGCTGAGCATCAAGCTAGAATGTGGAAGGTACCATTTTTATGGTCTTTGGTATGACCTGGCCGTGGGGTGGATGCTCCACCACTAGGACACCATGAAGGTCCAGCAGCTGTCTCAGACTGCCTTGTTATTATTGAGTTGGTGGTGGTAGTGGTGGTGGTGGGGTGATACATTGTAATACTGTGATACTTTGTGGTGATGATACTGTATTGATTCAGAGACACCTGTATCATGATACTTTTAATAGATATTTACTAATAAATGTAGCTAATAAAAACTTACCTATTTAGGTACCAGAGTAATAAAAATAGGGCGGCACGGTGGCGGAGTGGTTAGCACTGCGGCAGCACAGCAACTCACTCTTGGCCGGGGGATCCTGGGTTCGATCCCAGCCCCCGACCAACAGTGATCTGTGTGGAGTTTGCATGTTCTCCCCGTGTCTGCGTGGGTTTACTCCGGGATTTCTCCGGTTTCCTCCCACATGCCAAAAACATGCAAGTTAGGTTAATTGGCATCAAATGGGATTCTAAATTGTCCTTAGGTTTGACTGTGAGAGTGAATGGTTGTCTGTCTCTCTGTGTTGGCCCTGTGATGGACTGGCGATCTGTCCAGGGTGTACCCTGCCTCTCGCCCAAAGATGCTGGGATAGGCTCCAGCACCCCCCCCCCCCCCCGTGACCCGAAAAGGATTAAGCGGAAGAAGATGGATGGAGTAATAAAAATAGTTGACTTTTTAGTCCACTAGATGGTACTAAATGCTCACTGTTTGATTAGGTCAGCACAACAAAGGTGTGACTCCTGAGATAAGCTGGGAGATGGACAAGATAAAGATCGGGATGGGAAATTAGAATATATGATATCGCAATATTCAACGTCATGCATCACGGGCCAAGTACTGTGATAATATTGTATCATGGGGCCTCTGGTGATTCCCACTGTGGTCTAGATTAACCATATATTCCATAACTACATATGTTGAAGCATGTGGAAATGTTTGGTAATTACATATGTAAAGAACTTCACACCTCTGAAAGGACAAAGGACTCTCACCCGCCGAGCGAAGAACAAAGACGTTCCCGGACGCAGTGGAGGAGACCAGAGGAGTCACCCTCACCCCCCAAGGTGAGGAGAGGAAATACCAAGACAATGGGGGGATTAAGATAATGAGGGATGTCAGCCTTTGTTATGCATGTCTTTTGTTGTGTGCATAATGTAAAATCAGTGAGTTGGAGAGATTCTGTCTCTTTTCCCTTCTGCCACTCTCTGCACCAGATGAGACTTGTTAGAAGAGCTGAATATTAAAGCTTTGCTTATAAACCAAATCGCCTCTTCATTTCCAAGCTCCTCTACACCCACCCCTATTAATAAGTACTAATGAAAAATAACTAAAAATGTTTTCCCAAGAAAAATGTATTCAGCCAGTCCATATGTACCATTGTGATATAGTGTGAATCATATCCTGAGGAGAAACTAGTAACAGTAATAAATTAAATATATCATGAGCAGGAATAGAAAAAAAAAACAGATTTTTCCAATACTATTTTTTTAATGAAATAAAATAAATTTGTTAAAAACCTAGTAATAATTACTGCAATGATAAGCAGCAGTTATTACAGTAGCAAATAGTTTTGTAAATCTTTTTTTTCCTCTGTGCAGCAATTTGATGAATAACCACATTGACCACAAAAACAATTCTTCAGATCAAAGTTAAATTTATCAGTTAAAATAGGGTAAAAGTATCTGGAAAATTTGGTGTACCACCGTTTAGAGACAACATGCTGCTTTGTTTACATGTCAGGATTGTGTGGATGTTTTAGTTTGACCAGACAAGCTTCAAGAATATTGAACAGGCGCTCAATTCAAATCAGTGAAATCAAATATAACCAAATGTTAAAGAATAAAAGTACAAAATATTTCTTCATTAATGCAATGAAGTAAGAGTTACAAAAGGATCTTGCAGTAAAACTACTTAGTAAAGTCCAGTTGTGTTGAAAGCAAGTTTACGAGTATGTATAATAGAAATATTTGCCCCTAACTCTATTTGATATCAATCTTGAGTATTAGAAGCATCACAGTTTTAAAGTGAAATTTCACCTTTTTCTTACAATTTCATTTCTATTGTTTCTTTCAGTTTAAGTCTCAGTTTGTACAGCATAAAGTGTGATTTTAATTAAACCACTTAGACATTTAAACTTGAATGTTACGCTAGACTTCTTATGTACTGACTTAAACAATTCAGTTACCATTGCTGGTAAACGTTAAACTACTGTGTCAGATTTAGCTTTATAGATGACCAGAATAGTTCTTTCATCTCAGGTGCAAATGTTTCTTGTTCCGCCCATATGTGTCTACGTTTTCATCTACAAGTTTGAAATGTGTGATTATAGCTAAAATTTCAGGTTTTATAGTTTGTACACATATTTCCGATGAACGTGACATTTTCTTTGTGAGTTATCTATGATGCCAATGAGAGAACATTTATTTCTGCCTCTGCTCATCTACTGAATGCGTTTAATGTCGCATCTTCACCCTCTTGGTTTCTTTTTGATGGGTATTCAGTCAGGAGGAAATTGGTTTAAAAGAAGGATGAGCTTTAAGTAAGATCAGCTAAAACTGCTGTAGACAAGTGACGCACTAGTAGACCACACCACTTGAGTAATATTTTGAAATGTGGGGAGAGGTGAGAGACACATTCTATGGATGCGCTGTCATGTGCACATCATCAGTGATATTTCCTGCGTACATGGGGTTCAATCACAGCAGCGTGACTTTGCACACTTCTGTTAGTCAGCGAGTATTGTCTGTCATGTCCACCATCTCTGCTTTCTGTTGGTACGACTCCTGTTCGGGGCTCCAGTACATGCTTTACCTCACGTGCCTAAGTCTGCACACCTGTGAAAATCATCTCAAACTCATTTTAGTTTAGGGGCCACACACAGCCCAATTCAATGTCAAGTGGGCCGGACCAGTTAAATAATACCATAATAACCTAAATAATGACAACTCCAAAATTGTTTCTTTGTTTTAGTGCAAATAAAATGAATGAAATGTTTATATTTAATGAACCATTCTTTACAAAACATTATGAACCTGATTTTTTTAAAAAGAAAAACAAGTGCAATTTAAACAATATTATGCCTCCGTTAATCATTTACATACAGTATGTGCATTACAACTTATGCGTCACAGTGGATCCACAAAGGCACAAAACATTAAGTCACAGGTATCTGGAAACTCAAAAATATAGTATTTCACTTTAGGATAAAAACAACTTGTCAAGACCTATAAATTATCTTAAATTTACAGACATTTCCACATTTGTCATCAATCTTAATCAGTCCTAACCACCTGAACTGACTCGCCACACCATACAAGCTAAAGTGGGAGCTATTAAGGAAGAAAGTTCATTTATCCCCCTGACTTGTAAATGTATACAGTTTATACATAAAAATACATAAAAGCTGTATCCAGTAGGGCACATTGCTCCCCTCTGCTGTTCAATTCTGAGTCTTGGCGCTGTGTCTGCTGCTCTGAATAAAACAGTGCAACCCCTCAGTGTAGAAATTGGAAAATGGCAGCCCATGTCTTTTCACTTTGCAAATTCATCCCAGGGGCCGGTCTGGACCCTCTGGTGCCCCAGTTTTGGCCCGCGGGCCTTATGTTTGACAATGCTGATCGAGAGGCTTATTTTGACGCCTACATTGCGAGTATAATGGCTGCTCTCTTTTGATAATATAGTACAGTAAAATAAGAATATGGAGAAGGATTGAAGCATAAAATGTATACTTTAAGAACATGTGTTTCCTGTTCTTTTCAGCAGGCCAGCTCAGTGGTGCCATGGATTTCTAGGAAGACTCTGGAAAGTAAACGTCACCCACCTTGACCCATGCCCATAAAGGTTAAGACCAGCTTTGCTATACATTGCTTTGACATAAATGTAGGATTAATGTGAACCGTCAAGGTTTTTAGAATTTAGTTTTAAAGGCATTATCTCTACTGCAACAACACAATAAATGTATGTAGTCCTGGAATTTCACGTGACCTGTTCAGTCAAATAAAGGTGTAGTTACACATTCAGAGCAGCCAGCAGGGCAGGCTGTAGGTGAGACTACACAGCTGTTCAGTTCTGACAACACCCAGTCTAAAGATTTCCCCCCATAAAGTTGTACAAATACACAGAATGGGCCAGAAGAAAATAAACCTACATGATGAGAAGCTTTTTGTGGAGGGAAACATATTGGACAGATAATCTGCTTTGCAATTAAGGACTTGTTATTTCTACAGTTCTATGGTTTTGTTATGGTTCAGTGAGCTCTTAATTAATGGTAATACAGTGCATCCGGAAAGTGTTCACAGTGCTTCACTTTTTCCACATTTTGTTATGTTACAGCCTTATTCCAAAATGGAATAAATTCATTTTTTCTTCAAAATTCTACACACAATACCCCATAATGACAACATGGAAAAAAAGTTGTTGTTTTTTTGAGATTTTTGCAAATTTATTAAAAATAAAAAACTAAGAAATCACATGTACATAAGTATTCACAGCCTTTGCTCAGTACTTTGTTGATGCACCTTTGGCAGCAATTACAGCCTCAAGTCTTTTTGAATATGATGCCACAAGCTTGGCACCTCTATCTTAGTGCAGTTTGGCCCATTCCTCTTTGCAGCACCTCTCAAGCTCCATCAGGTTGGATGGGGAGTGTCGGTGCACAGCCATTTTCAGATCTCTCCAGAGATGTTCAATGGATTCAAGTCTGGGCTCTGGCTGGGCCACTCAAGGACATTCACAGAGTTGTCCTGAAGCCACTCCTTTGATATCTTGGCTGTGTGGGTAGGGTTGTTGTCCTGCTGAAAGATGAACCATCGCCCCAGTCTGAGGTCAAGAGCGCTCTGGAGCAGGTTTTCATCCATGATGTCTGTACATTGCTGCATTCATCTTTCTCTCTATCCTGACTAGTCTCCCAGTTCCTGCTGCTGAAAAACATCCCCACAACATGATGCTGCTGCCACCATGCTTCACTGTAGGGATGGTATTGGCTTGGTGATGAGTGGTGCCTGGTTTCCTCCAAGCATGACGCCTGGCATTCATGCCAAAGAGTTCAATCTTTGTCTCATCAGACCAGAGAATTTTGTTTCTCATGGTCTGAGGGTCCTTCAGGTGCCTTTTGGTAAACTCCAGGTGGGATGCAATGTGCCTTTTACTAAGGAGTGGCTTTCGTCTGGCCACTCTACCCATACAGGCCTGATTAGTGGATTGCTGCAGAGATGGTTGTCCTTCTGGAAGGTTCTCCTCTCTCCACAGGTGAACGCTGGAGCTCTGACGGAGTGACCATCGGGTTGTTGGTCACCTCCCTGACTAAGGCCCTTCTCCCCCGATCGCTCAGTTTAGACGGCCAGCCAGCTCTAGGAAGAGTCCTGGTGGTTCCGAACTTCTTCCATTTATGGATGATGGAGACCACTGTGCTCATTGGGACCTTCAAAGCAGCAGAAATTTTTCTGTACCCTTCCCCAGATTTGTGCCTCAAGACAATCCTGTCTCAGAGGTCTGTAGAGAATTCCTTTGACTTCATGCTTGGTTTGTGCTCTGACATGCACTGTCAACTGTGGGACTTTATATAGACAGGTGTGTGCCTTTCCAAATCATGTCCAATCAACTGAATTTACCACAGGTGGACTCCAATTAAGCTGTAGAAACATCTCAAGGATGGTCAGTGGAAACAGGATGCACCTGAGCTCAATTTTTAGCTTCATAACAAAGGCTGTGAATACTTATGTACATGTGATTTGTTAGGTTTTTATTTTTAATAAATTTGCAAATATCTAGAAAACTTTTTTATGTTGTCATTATGGGGTGTTGTGTGTAGAATTTTGAGGGAAAAAATGAATTTAATCCATTTTGGAATAAGGCTGTAACATAAGATGTGGAAAAAGTGAAGTGCTGTGAATACTTTCCAGATGCACTGTAAAATGGCAATTTCCAGATACTTCCACACTTCATAGACATGCCTGTATCTCAGCACCATTTACTCCTGGTGTGGATATAAAGTTGTCGAAGCAAGCAAGCCATGAACATGTAAAATGTGCTGTAGCTTTTAATCTTAATAATTTGGATCAATTTAAATCTGTACATTTTAAGCTATGGACTGACTAAACAAAAGGATGGGAAAGTCAGATTTCAGCAAAGAGTATGCATTAAAATGTGTAGCATTATAGAAGAGTAATAAACCTGTTATACACCTTGGTCAAACTGTAAATAGCTGTTAAGATAAATCTTTTTTTTTTAAATAACAATAGAAGTATAAAATACCACAGCATCTTTTTTCCCCTTTGGAGTTGCTGCAAATATGTATAATAAGTGTATAATTAAAAAAAAAACTTAAGGTTCAGATTGACATGCTTTTTAACTTCTTTGCCTCCAGGTATCGTCATCCTCATCAAACCCCTCACCTTTGTGAAAACAGACGTAGAGGTTTGGATGCAGTTTGTTTTGTGGCTGCTGTGCCTTGGCCTGGCGGGGGCACTTCCTGTGTACCACAAAGACCAGGTGGCCCAGCATGCTGTCAGACTCCATGGGAAGAACGGGCCCCCACAGGGCCACAGCTGGATGGCCAGCAACTGCAGATGGCTGGTGGGTCTCCTCCGGCAGAAAAACGTGGTTATTAAGAAGCTGACCACTGCTGCAGATGCAGTTGGAAAAGACAAGAGCCTTTCAGAACCAGAGAAACACTTCCAGGTACAATACAGAGAGAAACTCCAGAATCAGTCATCGCAGGCTGTTGTGTAGTCAGTTACGGTATATCTAAATGTGTTTTAATAGCCTGCCATTCTGTTGCAGTACAGTGTGTGTGAAGCATAAAGGCTTTCATTTCTGTTGTAGAAGGGCTTGTGTAATAAATTTAGAAAACATGAATATACTGTATTATATTGTCTCTCTCTGTCTCTCACTGTGCGTTAGATTCACACTTTGGAGGTTTTCCAGAAGGAGCTGAATGAGAGTGAACACCTGGTGTTTCAGGCGGTGCACAGCCTGCAGAGGTCACTACAGGGAGACTACAGAGACGTGGTCAACATGAAAGAGAGCAGCAGACAGAGACTGGAGGCTCTCAGGGAGGCAGCCATTAAGGTTAGAGCCAGCATTCCTTAATGGAGCCACCATTTTAATCCATTCATATATAAGATTAGATTGGTGTTTCTTAGAAGTGGATACTGTGGGAATTGTCAGAGGCCCTGCAGTACAATGTTATCCCGATACTTGGGCCACAGAACAGTATTCAAAGATTCAAAGATTTTTATTTGTCGTTAATTCTATACGTACAGGACATACAATAGAATTGAAATGCTGTTTCTCTCTCTCTTAGTGGTGTGCGCAATATATAAGAAAAGAAGGAACAAGGATGAAAAAACAACAACATCAGCCTATGTACAGTAATGCTACCTGTAGTGCATAAAAAGATAAACACTAAAACCCAGCAATCCTATATACAGGAAAAGTAGAGTTGTAATACCTGTAATTGCAAGTTCAATGCGGTAGTGTGGGTGCAGACAGTGACAGATTGGACTGCACATGATCAGTATTGCAATAACAGATAGACAGCAGCAGGTATGGTATTTGTGCAAATGGTTGCAGTAAGGTGCAAAGACATACAGCAGCAGACGCATTACTGTTAGTGTGCCAAGTCTTTCTTTGCAAACAGCTGAGGTAGTTATTGTGTGGGTGAGTGTCATGCGGTGGCCCTCGCGAGCCACCATAAGACGCCACACAGTCACCAGTGAGTTTCAGTGAGTTTTATTACGGTGAAAAAGTAACAACACAAGATGCAGGGGCAATGACACATAAGTCTACACACATCCGGAGGCGTAAGGCTAAACAGCTCTCATACAGGTCCATAGGAGGAGACGGTCATACACAGGCAAGGTTGTTGGAGTAATGGCTACACAGGCTGCTGAGGCAGAGACACACAGAGGTCTACTCACACCGGGAGGGGTAAGGCTAACAGCTCACTTACTGGTCCTGGGGAAGCGACGGTCAACCACAGGTAGACGAGGTAGGTAACAGTCCAAAGCATCCGTAGCTCAGACGAAGAACGACTGACACTGCTGCGTCTTACCGCCGCCAGTGCCGGGCTTAAGAAGGCGAAGCACTAACGACGGTAATTACAAACAGCTGACCGACCGTTGACAGGCGGAAGCCCCCCCGAGCACTTTCACAATAAGAGCCCGGTGAGGCCAGAATACAGCCCGCAACTGTCAAGGCCGGCAGCGAAACATAACTTAGCCCGAGCGCGATCAGAAGCCGCGCTCGGGTCATAACAGTACCCTCCCTCCACGGGCGGACTCCGAACGCCCCAAGGAACCCCCCCCCCTCGCCCCCCCAGGGTGGGAGGTTGGGGGACAGATGTGGAGGGAGAGAACCAACCCATGAACAAGACCCTAAACCAAAAGGAAAAAGAATACATCAGTTTCCCCCAGAACCATGACGAAACCAGAAAAAACAAGACATGACTAAAAATACAAGGGATACAAAACCATAAAGAGCATAAGCACCTGACACCGAACATCTTCCCACAGGGACCACAGACAACCCGTCTAACTCCAAAGTACATAATCCCACGTGGTAAAGAACTCAAAGTAAGGATCTCTTCAAAAACCCAAACTTAACATGCCAAAATCATACTCCCAAACAACCTCAATACATGATAACTATGGAACAAGAAATACCTGGAAACACACGATAACTATGGAACAAGAAATACATGGAAACACACATGGAGCAATCTAAAATTGCTTGGCATAACGTGACTATGACTAGACTATGACTTTCAAAAAACACATGAGGCAACCTAAGCACAAACAAAACAAGAAATACATACAAACACACATGGAGCAATCTAAAATTGCTTGACATAACGTGACTATAACTAGACTGCCTTTCAAAAAACACATGAGGCAACCTAAACACAAACAAAACAAGAAATACATACAAACACACATGGAGCAAACTAAAATTGCTTTAACATAACTTGGCTATGACTAGACCGTGGCTTTCAAAAAAAAAAACCATGAGGCAATCTAAAATTGCTCTGACATAACTTAGCTATAGATAGACTGTGGCTTACAAAAAAAAAACAAAAAAACATGGAGCAATCTAAAATTGCTCTGACTTGACTTAACTATGACTAAACTATGGCCTACAAAAAAAAGAAACATGAGGCAAACTAAAATTGCTTTAACTTGACTATGACTAGACTGTGGCCTTCAAAAAGAAGAGACATGAGGCAATCTAAAATTGCTTTGACTTGACTGACTATGGCCTTCAAAAAGAAGAGACATGAGGCAATCTAAAATTGCTTTGACTTGACTATGACTATGGCCTTCAAAAAGAAGAGACATGAGGCAATCTAAAATTGCTTGACTTAACTTGACTATGACTACGTGAAGCAACAAAAAAAAAATTGCTAAACGTACTTGACATGACTAGGCACCGTATGGGCCCACAGATAGTCCCACAAACACAGTACATGATCAGGTGGCCTACCCCAGTCCCAGGCCCCCAGAAACAAGTCCTCTGGTGGCCGAACCAGGTCACCCCGTAGCAAACAAAGTTTATTGGGTGGCCAACCCAAGACGCCGAACGCACGAAGCAGTTCCTCGGGTGGCCGACCCGCATCCCACAACCACCAGGACCGTGGAGGAAATGCATGCAGCCGGCTGCCTGAAGACGACAAGACAGGAGAGCGCCAGTCTGCCAAACACAAATCTCTAACGGCCCCCAGCTGGTGGCTCCTGAGAGGGGAACAACCAAAGACTTGGACCCCCTCGAATCCTGATTGGGTCACAGCCGCACCTGCGCTGGACCCCCACTGGACCTCGTCGGACTCCGATTGGGTCATCGCTGCACCCACGTCGGACCCCGACTGGGTCACCTCGGCCCACGTGTTGGACCCCGACTGGGTCATCTCGGCCCACACGTCGGACCCCGACTGGGTCAGGACTGCACTGGCGACGACCTCCATCTCCGAACCTGGAACCCCCAGTCCCGTGACCTTGACTGGCTCCGGACCGGTAATGCTGTGGAGGTGCTCAGAAAACAGAAGAGGACCGGGATCAGTTCCACCGGCAGCGCCAGAGCCCAGCGAGATGAGCTCGGGTGCAGCAGACGGCTGCCCCTCGCTCGCCTCCCCATGAGGCAGGCAAAAATGCTCTAACACACCATACAGGAAAACAAGGAAGAGCACTTGCCTGCACTCGGGCTCTGGAGCCGTCCAGGACTTCGCCGATCCAGGTTCAAGAAGACGCGCGTCGTCGGGCTCCCACTCGGCTGCGTCGGGTTCCACAGCCGGCCTGATGGTCTCTGCAGCTGGATCCTCACGCGCTGGCGTCCATGCCAATAACCCGTATGGCGTGGGGGCAGAGGACCCTCGACCTGCTGACTTGGGCTGCATCCCTGAGGACCCCTGGGGACGCTCTCTCGTCGGCACTGGCTCCTCATCGCAGTCCGTTCTCCTCCTCTGTCCAAAACAAGGCTGCAGGGCCGGGATATCTTCCAGAGCCGCAGGCCTCCCCCTCGTTCGACAGCGTGGGACTAACGTCGAGGACCGCTCAGCAGGAGGAGACACAGAGGCAGCAGGTTTAGTACAAATGGCTACAGCTGGGGAAAGAAACTCAGGGAGCTGCGAACCCCGAGCTTCACCCCCAGGAGTCAGACAAGACAGATCACTATGATAAATAGGACAGTGAAATTGGACTTGCCTGTCTCCCGGAGGGAAGATGGTATCAGCTGTAGCGGACATTGCTCCTTCCCTCGCTCGCTGGGTGGTTGAAAAGGACCCATGGACGGAGCCCACCGGCACAGGACTCAGCTCACTCACAGCAGCTGGCTGATTGAGGGGGTCATCCCAGCGGGCCGGAACTGGATCCGGAGCAGGAGCTTGCCGAAGATGCGCCCGGCCGTGGCGCCGACGCCTTCGCCGGCCCCCAGACGGTGCGAACTCCCGAAACGGATCGAGGACAGGATCGGGATCCATAGGCAAAGGGCAGGAGTGCCTCTTCTCCTGCTTCATGCCGCGTTCCTCCTCCATCATCAGGTATATTTCGCGTTGCGCGGCGATGTCTTCCCTCCTCGCGTCGACTTCCGGGTGGTCGGCGTAGCGGGGAGAGAGATGACAAAGAATATCTTCGGCAGCGTCCAGGTACCAGTGTATGCCGTGGTCATAATCCAGCAGGGAAGCGGAGATGAGCAGCTCATCCACGACTTCCAGCACACCTGTCAGCTCGTGGCTCGGACTCCAAACGCGGCCCCTCCGCGACGGCATTCTTCACATACACAGTACCCAGACAGGAAAAGGCAAATGTCCAAAAACTCGAACCCACATGGTGAATTGCGTCTCGGGTTGGCGTCACCGTAAACGCCGTTTTGGCAGCAGTGTACCGTCATGCGGTGGCCCTCGCGAGCCACCATAAGACGCCACACAGTCACCAGTGAGTTTCAGTGAGTTTTATTACGGTGAAAAAGTAACAACACAAGATGCAGGGGCAATGACACATAAGTCTACACACATCCGGAGGCGTAAGGCTAAACAGCTCTCATACAGGTCCATAGGAGGAGACGGTCATACACAGGCAAGGTTGTTGGAGTAATGGCTACACAGGCTGCTGAGGCAGAGACACACAGAGGTCTACTCACACCGGGAGGGGTAAGGCTAACAGCTCACTTACTAGTCCTGGGGAAGCGACGGTCAACCACAGGCAGACGAGGTAGGTAACAGTCCAAAGCATCCGTAGCTCAGACGAAGAACAACTGACACTGCTGCGTCTTACCGCCGCCAGTGCCGGGCTTAAGAAGGCAAAGCACTAACGACGGTAATTACAAACAGCTGACCGACCGTTGACAGGCAGAAGCCCCACCGAGCACTTTCACAATAAGAGCCCGGTGAGGCCAGAATACAGCCCGCAACTGTCAAGGCCAGCAGCGAAACATAACTTAGCCCGAGCGCGATCAGAAGCCGCGCTCGGGTCATAACAGTGAGTGTGTTATGAATGAATGAATCTTTATTTTGGATAGATTAAAAGAAAAGAACAGAATAATATAACAAAGGGGAAAAAAATCTAACAAGGTCAAATTAAACAATAACTCCTCTGATTATACAGTTCAACATAAGGTTCAGGTTCAGGTTACTTTATTTGTACCCGTAGGTAGATTTGTTTTGCAGTCTGGTGACGTCCATATTTACAAGCCACAATTACATTCAACATAGACACAAACACAGGCACACATGAAGCTGACTATAAACATGATAAAAAAAAATACTCAAGACTCCATCAATCAGGGTATAAAGACAAAGAGATGAGAGAAAAACCAGAGGTAAGAGAGAAGGGTCATATTAAAAAGTTAAAAACTAGTCAAAGACGTTAAAAACTCAAAGGTCTAAAACCCAATGAAATATTTAGAACCCAAATAACATCCTACAAAAATAAGTAAATATAAAATGGAGTTAATAAATAGGTACCTAAATTATGTGCAATATATTGTTACAACTTGTTCAACTCTTTAACAGCAGCAGGAACAAAGCTGTTTTTGTAGCGCTGGGTTTTACTTTTTGGGACAGCAAACCTCCGTCTTGAGGGAAGAAGCTGAAAGTTGCAGTGCAAAGGGTGGGAATCATCATTTAAAATAGAGGTAGCCATCCTCTGTACTTGTCTGGTGTACAGGGATGTCAGGCTCAGCTGTGACTCACCAAGCAAACGACTGGACCATCTAACTACCTGATCCAAGGATTTCCTCCGTTTCAGTTTTATCTGACCAAACCATGACACTAAAGAAAAGGATAAAACAGATTCAATAAAAGCCCGATAAAACATTGTCATTATGGTTCGGTCAATTTGGAAGCGTGCAAGTTTTCTCAAGCAGTGCAAATGTTGCTGACCCTTTTTGCACACCCTTTCACAGTTCTCTTCAAAGTTTAAATTACTATCAATAATCGTCCCAAGATATTTGTAGGATTGTACACATTCGGTGGTCTGGCCTTTTAGTACGGTGACTTTGTGCCTGGGAGTTTTCCTCCTAAAGTCAATAATCATGTCTTTAGTTTTTGTCGTATTCAGCTGCAGGTAGGAATCCTCACACCAGTGAACAAAATCATCAACTACTGGGCCGTGGCCACTCTCACCATCCTGGAGGAGACTGACAATAACTGAGTCATCAGCATACTTTATAATGTGTCTGTTGTCATGTCTGCTCCGACACATGTTTGTGTACAGGATGAAGAGTAGTGGTGACAACACACACCCCTGAGGTGAGCCAATAGAAGAGCATTTTAGGTCAGACAATGTACCATTGACCCTTACTCTCTGTGTCTTGTTGGTTAAGAAATCCAGAATCCAACCCACCAGATTATTGCTCAAATCAAATTGTTGCAGGAGCCTTTCAACTAAAATATGAGGTTGGATTGTATTAAAGGCGGAGGAAAAGTCCACAAATAAAAGCCTGGCGTGTGTCCCATTAAAATCCAGATGTTTAAAAAGCATGTTAAACAGAGTGACAGTGGCATCCTCCACTCCTCTGTGAGGCCTATAGGCAAACTGCAGAGGATCCAATGCATGCTCAGTCTGCTTTAGGACCTCACATCTGACCAGTTTTTCAAAAATTTTCATTAAAATTGAAGTCAAAGCAACTGGTCTAAAGTCGTTTATCATTTTAGGACAGCTGGATTTTGGAAAGGGAACAACCACGGCTTCTTTCCAGATCTTAGGCACATGTTGTGTCTGTTAGGACTTATTACCTCCGCCAGGCCGAAAAGGCCAGGAGGAGGTAATGTTTTTGCCGGGGTTTGTCTGTGTGTTTGTCTGTTTGTCTGTCTGTCTGTCTGTTTGTCTGTTGGTTAGCAAGATAACTCAAAAAGTCTGGGACGGATTTCCATGAAACTTTCAGGCGTTGTTGGAAATGGTACAAGGAAGAACTGATTAAATTTTGGGGATGATCCGGATCACCGTCTGGATACAGGAATTTTTTAAAGCATTCTTTAACACTGTGACATACGGCTATTTTCAACATGTGCACAGGCGCAATGGAGGGCGCTGGTCATCGTGTCTGACCAACATAAACTCCGCGTTCTTCAACGTTTTAGGCACAAAAGCACGCGGAAAACACTGGTGGCCTGGGCCCGCCAGCGTGCCTGTGTTTGCGCGACGCTGCAAAAGCTGAGACGGGCAGCTGTCCGCCGCCGGATTATTTGGCAGAAATTCCCCGGCCAGCCATAGGCGCTGCGCAAAAACGAGCTGTTCGGCAGTGTGCAGTGTGCCTGTGTTTGCGCAACGCTGCAAAAGCTCAGACGGCCAGCTGTCCGCCGCCGGATTATTTGGCAGAAATTCCCCGGTCAGCCATAGTAGCTCCGCAAAAAGAAGCTCTCTGCCGGGGAAGTTTCCAAATCATCTTTGGCCGTGGAGCGCAACCCCAATAAAGATAAAGATTAGATGTACCACGAAGGTCGACTGCAAGCAAGATGTTTGTGTCTGTGAACATTCCGTCTTTTGGCGAGTTGATATGTAACAATGTTTACAGTTTGATGAGAAGGTTGCTGCCATGTAACAATCATCTTATATCAGCAATTGTCAACTCGTCACTCACACTTCAGCATTTGGAAGTGGTGGCGTTCCATTTTATACTGAGTCCAATATTGTATGTTATTGTTATTACAAGACCGCCGACTGTCTGCTGATCTGTATATACTTTTATTTATTTATTTATTTATTTTCTACTCCTTTTAGTTCTGCATTTAATATGAACCCTGACTTTGAAATAAACGTTTGAATTTTGAATAAAACCCACGCCAACCCGTCTACCTAATTTGCATCCGTCAGTGAAGCCCTCAGTGCTGCTTTCAGTGATCTAAAACGCTCGCATAACCCATTGGCCTGTGGGTTGTACGCAGTTGTGTCATGACTTCTTTTGTTTTTTCTTTTGAATTCTTGGATGGAACATGGGTGGCCAATATAAGCTGCGGATTCAGCCATCACATATTTCGGATAACTTATGTTGAACTGTATAATCAGAGGAGCTATTGTCTAATTTGACCTTGTTGGATTTTATTACCCCCTTTGTTATATTATTCACTTTCTTTTAACCTGTACTCTTAATCTATTCGAAATAAAGATTAATTCATTCATTCATTCAATTGCAACGCCCCCAGCCTGGGAGTTTGCAGATGCAGGACATGGACGCAACACCAACACTTCAGTTTATTACCTCCGCCAAGGAGGTAATGCTTTTACTACTGAAGCACTAATCCTATCATTGTGAATCCAATTGCTACTCAGATGTTTTCATGGTCAAGGAATCTGACAACGTACACCCAAACACTGTATGGGGGGAACTGTGGCGCTTGGCGGAGGTCTGCGCTCTCTGAGTGCTTTTCTAGTTGAAAATGTAATGAAATACAGGACTCAGTTCATGTGCACAGGACTTTACCAATCGCCCACATATATTATCAGGGCCCGGACTTTTGTTCACTTTTACAGCGCAGAACTCCCTTTTAATATCCTGCACCTCAGTATTAAAGTGCTGATTGTCTTTGAGTTTCTGTTTCAAATCTTGGGTTTCAGTGCTAAAATCAAAGGAGTCAAAACGACCATAAAAACAGTTAAGAGCATTAGCCAGCTCTGTGTCTGAACTAAAACCATCTAAAAACACACGATTACTGCGCTCTGTGCTCTGAAGGCCTGCAATAGTTTTCATACTGGCCCAGGCTGAACCAAGTTTCTTTGTTGCCATCTTGCTTTCCAACTCTGATTTATAATTCTGTTTTGCTCTTAAAATTTTGGCCTTCAGCTCCTTTGTGGCAATCTGTAGCTCAGAAACAGACCCCTGTTTAAAGGCAAGTGCTTTCCTTTGTAAGCAGGATTTAACTGATTTTGTAACCCATGGCTTGTTGTTGGGATATATTTTGACACGTTTACGTGGAACGATCATATTTTTACAGAAAGCCATGTATGAACATGTGACGTCCACCAAAGAGTCCAAATCATCCCTGCAGGACAGTGTGAACATCTCCCAGTCTGTACAGTTAAAGCATTCCTGGAGGCTGTGCACTGAATCTTCTGTCCACACATCTGTGTCTCTCGTCTTCACCTTGTCTCTTCTGAGAGCAGTTTTATGTGTAGGCAGCAAATGTACACAGTTGTGATCTGAGGATCCTGAAGGAGGAAGGGGGAGTGATTTATAGGGCGTCTCTATGGATCCATAGCACAGGTCCAATGTCTTTTTTCACCTGGTTGGGCAGGAGACATACTGATAAAAGTTTTTAAGTGTCTTCTTTAAAGAAACATGGTTAAAATCCCCAAGAATAAAGTTTGGCGCCTCTGGAGAAATTGACTGCAGCCGCTGAACCACATCAAAGATGGTGCTGGAGGTGGAGTCAGCGTCTGCCCTCGGATGGATGTACACAGTCGTGATAAAAAGTTGGGGGAACTTGCGAGGCAAATAAAAGGGGCGTAGTGACACAGACAGAAGCTCCACATCGGGTGTACAGATGCGCTGTCTGACCGTGACAGATGTGCAGTACTGCTTATTAATATATAAACATACGCCGCCCCCCTGACGCTTCCCCGTTACCTCTTCCTGCCGATCAGAGCGGAGTGGGGCTCCAAAGCCATCAATCTACAGGTCCGCGTCCCGGTCATGCGCAGTAAGCCAAGACTCGGTATAAGCCATGACACAGCAGTTCTTAAAGTCCTTCTGGTAGCGTACATTCCCTTGAATTTCATCCACCTTGTTCCTCAGAGACGTTCCCAAAAATCATAGAAGGAAGAGGAATGTTACCAAACTGGCGTTTCCTCAGGCTTAGTTTCACGCCTTCACGCTTTCCGCGCTTCCTTCTCCCGTCTCTTGTCACCGCTGTGTCCATGAACGTCTCTCAAAATAAAGTCCGGCAGTTGCGGCTTTGTTTTATGAAAATATTTAGACAGGTTCGTGAGAAGTCGGCACATAGAAAAGAATGTACACTGAGACAAAGTATTCACACTGAGACACGGCTGCTAGAATAAAACTGTATCTCTTTATTCCCCACAGACCATATCTCCATACACAAAAGAGAAATCATTGCATGTCACACATTTCCTTCACACACAAGGATCAATGCATTTCATGTCATTTCACAAGCTCTTACCGTTTGATACAGGTGACCGGGAGCCCACGGCCAGGAAGAGCGTGATTTCTCAGCCGGACGTTTTTGCGCAAGAAAACTCACGGCAGACTCAACGTATTGAGGGAAAACCCCTGTTTTTAAAGGAAGGCTAGGTACAGAACAGAGTGGCCATCTCTGCTCCGAGCAAGCCCCCCCCCCCCCCCATCATAGAATTGCGTGGGGAACAGGAAGGGCCAATTTCTGTTCCCAGGCAATTCAACTCTGCCTGGTTCCCAAAACATACAGGAACACCTGCTACATTTCTCCCAATACACATATAAGGAATAAAGGTCACGCCTTCGTTTCATAAGCATGCAACAGTGATTTAAGGAGTGAATAAAACTTGCTGTGCTAAGGAAAACAGTTTCTAGAAACAGGTCATATTGTCCAGGTCATGGTGTGCCTTAAGATAAAGAGAACTGGATTCATGGGAAGAGAACTGGATTGTTAAAACATATTAAAAACAACTGAGAAACAAATCAGGGCACACATTAAAAACACATTTATATTACATTCCACCCTTTGACCTTATTTGTGATCAGTTGTTAAGTTGGTGAAGATAATTGCTTTCTTCCCCAACTAAGTGCCTTCTTCCCCAACTGAAAAACAAATCAGGGCACACATTAAAAATATTTATATCACATTTTCCACCCTTTGACCTTATTTGTTCTATCAGTTGGTGAAGAACATTGGGTAATTACTTTCTTCTTGGGGAATACTTTCATCCTCGTAAGGTATTCCAATATCATTGTGGTGATTTAATTCCACCCAATTAATGTCCCAAATGCATGTTACAACATGCCATAATAACTCATTTCTTGTGGTAAAATGTCTGGTGTACCAATTCCATTCATTACTCGAACCTACAGCATAACTATAACATATCCAGTGACCAGGGGGTTCAGCACTCACCTCTACTTTGCAAGATGTGGTACCATATCCTCCATCTCGAAAGATAACTTTTATTTTCATTTTGCCAGAGAATTATATATTCTTCTACTTAAAACCTGTTTTACTCTTCTAATATAGCAGAAAGCACTGAAATTGCATAGTGTTAAGACACATAGAACAGCAACTAATATAGCTAGGGGAGGCACCAGTGTTGTGCGAACAGTGACTGACATGCCTGAGAATATATCCCACCAGTGATGAGCAGAAGCTTGCTCTATCTGATGAGCTGCATGCAATACCTTTCCTTGGGCCACCACAGTGGATATCACTGCAGCACGCACATTAGACATATGATCACCAATGAGCTGTTGTATCTCCGTGGATCCATTCAGTGCGCCTCTGAATCGATCCAGGGACACCTGCCATGGAACTTCCAGCACCCGCCATTGCAGGGCGGTCAGGTGGGCCTCACTAGAGAAGTTGGTAAGACGATATGTCCGATTATGCCATTGCCACATGTGAACACCATGCAGACACCCAGTGAAAGGTACCCTAGGCAACATTGGATGGGAGTTTAAAGTGGCTACACATAGAGTATGGGGCCCTATTTGCCACATCATGTCACAAGGTTTTTCTATTCTCCATTCACATAGTGCCTCTGTCATGGTTAAGCATGGTTCAGTATATATTGCTCGACTTAGGCATGCATATCCTTGGTCAGTCAAATCACATTCTGATAAATCATAGGTGTTATTCTGCCCTGGAGCAAACCATTTCCCCTTTAATTGAATAAACCAAAATGCTGTAGCGGTAATTACTGGTAACACATGATATTTGCACACATCAACAGCTTCTGTAACATTTAATTGAGTCCATTGCCCGCTACACATCGTGCTATTGCAGATGGTTTTTTCAGGATGCGGAATTAACCACCATTCTTCAGTGATGTTCCACACGTCTCGCCATTGTCGAGCGTGATTGGTAGTGACAATGGGAGTAAAACGTTCCAACTGCATGCGGATATCCAAAACTTGAATGTTGCACACAGTCCAATTGAAAGCGCGAGTGATGTTTGTCATCAATTCACTCGTAGCATTCCACATGGTCAAATCCCAAGTCAAACGTTTTTGAAACAGATTGGCGGCCTCCATTTGAGGCCCCACCACCGTAGGCATCCAAAACCCAACTTGTTGAATGCCTAAAGACGTTTGATGTCCAATATCTGCCAACATTGATCTGGTTACCTCATTGTTAATGGTGTTGGAGATTCCCAAAACTGTGCCAAATCCTCCCAGCAACGTGTCATACCATGCTCTCTTCTTTCTTTTTGAACATTTGGGAATGGGTGGTATCTTTACCATCCAATTGACGGTGATATGGCTGGTTTGTGTGGCTACTGTTGTACATGTCGACAGTATGGGTGCCAGATTCGTCGGGGATGTATGCTTTGGGTTTTTGTCGACCACCAGAATAAGGTACACAAAGGGGATGCGTCGACCCTTTATGACTGTTCCATTCATCAAATACACTTCCTTATCTCCTGTTATGTTGATGGATAGCTTTGTACCATTTAAGGTAGTGTCACATTTCAGTAAGTCATTAACCACTTTGGCCACACATATGGTTACATTGGCAGTCAAGTTAACTATACACCCCTTCTCCACCGCAGACACATTATATTGATATTTGACACATTTGGGGCATATGTAAATAGGACAGTGGCTGGTTAAGTTCAGTATCTTGCACTCTTGGTTTGATAAACAATAGAAACCGTCTTGGCTCCGATTGGCACCGACCCGACTCTCCTTCCAGCTCAGCGAGACAGGTTGGTCCACCTCAAACATTTCTTGGCCTGGTGTGGCGTGGATCTGGATCCAGCAACCGGCGATACTCATCCACACGATCACAACGAGGGCAGGGCGGCACATGTCCCAGCAGACGACATAGCCATGTCCTCGGTGCTTGTGGGGGTGTTGAAGAAGACCATGACGTGGCGGGTATCCAATCACCAATCTCCCCCCGAACATTCCTGCAAAGCAAGCACATACTTAGGAGAAGAGAAAACACACAATTAGTTCTCCCTTAGATAACATTTTGATATTGGTACATTTATCCAGGTTTGCTCTCCTGGATACAAAATGGTCACCACCTGATCCGTCCCTTGAGCTATGATCTCAGCCGGGCGGGGAGGGCCATTTTCTTGCCTCACCCATACTTTGGCCCCAGATTTATCTGTGGAACCAAAGCCTTTTTCGCCCCTCTGCGTCATCACAGCCGGCTTAGCAATCTCTTCAGGGTCAGTCATTAGACATAGTATAATGACCAATTGGGCCACTTCATCCCCCTTATTCAGGGTTATGGGCTCTGATCCCAGTACAAAGCACACCACTCCCAGTTCTCCTTGATAATCACTGTCAATCACACCTGCCAGAGTCGTTAAACCTTTCAGGGATAATCCAGACTTTGGCAATATGTGACCATACATTCCATTCGGACATTTCAACCCTAGTCCGGTTTTTACCACAGTGGGTGTTCCTGGTACTAAGGTGAGAGTTTCCATAGCTCTTAGATCTAATCCAGCCGAGCCTTTCGTCGCTCGCACTGGCAGTGTTGCCTCTGGGTTAATTTTCCACATCTCAATAATTTGTCCTTCAAATTGTTCAAGATTGACAGTGATCATTCGGTTCAGTGGTGTTGTACCAGGTGCAATGGGTCTATTGTTTAGCTGTTTCAGCGCTTGTGGTAAGCGTTTTTTCCACCCTTCCAAACTATTGTTTGTCCCTCCTTTTCTCAAGGTGGTTTTCAACAACCCATTCATTCTCTCAATTAAACCCGCAGCCTGGGGATGATATGGAACGTGATAAATCCATTCCACATGATTGTGTTTGGCCCAATCTTTCACCAGATTTCCGGTGAAATGGGTCCCATTGTCAGTTTGAATCTGTACAGGTAGCCCATAGAACCTTTCAATTAGGTCCAAACAGGCCAGTGTGGCCTTCTGATTAGCCACTTTGGCTGGGTGTGCTACTACCACACCCGAAAATGTATCCACAACCGTGCATACATATTTACACCGTTGTGACTCTGGAAGAGGACCAATAAAATCCATTTGCCAGATTTGTCCTGGGTTCTTTCCCCTTTGTATATGTCCAGTGAGATGTTGTGGGACACCTCTTCTGTGATGCTGACAGGCCTCACACTGTTCAATGGCTGTCTTTACATCATCAGTTTTTAAATCAATGCCTCTATCCCTGGCCCATTGGGTGGTAGCTTGAATTCCCCAATGTACACTCTTTTCATGGGCCCACCGGGCCAAATCCGCAGTGGATTGCCTCTCCACTGACATTGCTCTAACCACCCCATCAATATAGCTATTGTGGAGGGCTTCTGAGTCCATATTTTGGGTATGGGCATCGACATGGGTGACATGGATAGTGACCCCTTGGACCTTTTGCCAGATTTCCTCCCACAACCCTTTACCCCACACCTCTTTCTTTTGAATCCGCCACTGATTGGACTGCCATGTAGGCATCCATGTAGTTAACCCATTAACCACTGACCAGGAGTCAGAGTAAATATATGCTCCTGACACACCCACATGTTGTATCACCATGTGCACAGCCTTCAACTCGGCCCATTGGCTGCTTTTTCCCTCACCCATTTCTTCCAAAATTTGCCCCAGGTGAGGGTTGAAAGCCCCAGCTTTCCACCTTCGTTTTCCCGCTACCCACTGAGAAGAGCCATCCACAAACCACGCCCTGCTCTTTTGCTCGTCTGTGAGTTCATCATAGCGGGGCCCTGTTAACACAGGAGATTCTTGCAGCTGTTCAACTTCAAAACAAGACTCATCTGCCTCTGGGACATCAGCAACTTGTTCATGCAAGACCGAAACTCCTTTTTGTCCAGATTTCACTCTTTCAGACACGTACCATTTCCACTTAATGATACTACTCTCCTGGGCGGTACCTATCCGATGTGTGGTGGGGTTACTCATTACCCACGTCAGAATAGGTATCAATGGCCTCATGATCACCTCATGCCCTGCAGTTAATGCCTCTGTCTCCACCAAACTCCAATAACACGCCAATAGTTGTTTTTCAAAAGGCGTGTAACAAATTCCTGCACTCGGCAGCTTCCTTGACCAGAAACCCAAAGGTTTCCGTTGTTTGCCTTGTTTTTGCCATAAGCTCCAATTTGCATAATTATTCCGAGCTGACACCTGCAACTCAACCGGACCAGATTGCAGTTTTCCTAATGATAGAGCTTGCTGTATGGCCTCTTTGGCCATGTCAAAAGCCACTTGCTGTTTTTCTGTCCACTCAAACTGCTCTTTTTTCCTTGTCACTTAATATAAAGGCTGCAAAATTTGCCCCAAATGAGGAATGTGACTCCTCCAATATCCAAACAGCCCAACAAACCGCTGCACATCCTTTTTGGTGTGCGGAGTGGCAAAAGTCATTATCTTTTCTCGGGCTTTATCTGTGATTTCCCTTTCTCCCTTATTCCAGCAGATTCCCAGAAATTTCACCCTCTGGGAGAGCTTCTGCTTTGTTCCAAATCCATTGAAAACTGGATCAAACTGTCCTCTTTGTTCACTGTTGATTCCTATTGTTTTTATATTTCCTTTATGCAACTCAGCATCTCCCAAGTCTTGTGAGGCAGGCAGCCCCGCCTCTTGCATTCTTCACTTGCCAGCAAAGAAAATTCACCTTCTGTTTTTTTCTAAAGGCCAAACTTTGCCTCTCCCCCGCCCCTCAGGCAAAAGGAGAGAGGGAGGGAGAGAGAACTTCCCGCGCCCGCCCCCTTTGGGAGAGCGAGGAACAGAGAGAGAGAGAGAATTATCCCTCACCCGCCCCCTTTGGGAGAGCGAGGAACACAGAGAGAGAGAGAGAGAGAGAGAGAGAAAGGAAAAGGAGGTTTATTTTTTTACATGTAGCGCTGCTCGCCTCTCCCCTTGCCGATGGGAGAGAAAGAACGGCTACTCACACAACACCGCACCTGCTGCTGAATTCCGCTCAGCGGAGCTTTTGGGGCAACTTCAATACCCCGTAGACACGCAGACATCACCGAAGGGGACCTGTCCCCTACCAAATCTGCCCATGGCGCTAATCTGCCACCTCCATCAGCTAAACACACACCAACCTGCTTCCATAAGCCATCCCAACCTGGAACCACACAATCGCCGGAAGAGCCCCCGGCTACACTTTGTTTCTGTCTGTTCTTAAACATGACTTTTTCTATGCACAGCTCCTCTTTGACCTCTATTAATTTTCCTCGAATCCTGTTCGTGACGCCAAAATGTTTTATGAAAATATTTAGACAGGTTCGTGAGAAGTCGGCACATAGAAAAGAATGTACACTGAGACAAAGTATTCACACTGAGACACGGCTGCTAGAATAAAACTGTATCTCTTTATTCCCCACAGACCATATCTCCATACACAAAAGAGAAATCATTGCATGTCACACATTTCCTTCACACACAAGGATCAATGCATTTCATGTCATTTCACAAGCTCTTACCGTTTGATACAGGTGACCGGGAGCCCACGGCCAGGAAGAGCGTGATTTCTCAGCCGGACGTTTTTGCGCAAGAAAACTCACGGCAGACTCAACGTATTGAGGGAAAACCCCTGTTTTTAAAGGAAGGCTAGGTACAGAACAGAGTGGCCATCTCTGCTCCGAGCAAGCCCCCCCCCCCATCATAGAATTGCGTGGGGAACAGGAAGGGCCAATTTCTGTTCCTAGGCAATTCAACTCTGCCTGGTTCCCAAAACATACAGGAACACCTGCTACATTTCTCCCAATACACATATAAGGAATAAAGGTCACGCCTTCGTTTCATAAGCATGCAACAGTGATTTAAGGAGTGAATAAAACTTGCTGTGCTAAGGAAAACAGTTTCTAGAAACAGGTCATATTGTCCAGGTCATGGTGTGCCTTAAGATAAAGAGAACTGGATTCATGGGAAGAGAACTGGATTGTTAAAACATATTAAAAACAACTGAGAAACAAATCAGGGCACACATTAAAAACACATTTATATTACAGGCTTAGACTCAGTCACAGACGCTGCATCATCCGTGTTTAAATGCAGCAACATGTCCCTGGAATATTGTGTTCTGCCCGCCATGATCCCGATCGCTCTCACCTCAGAGACACAGGGCCGGTGGAAAAGTAGCAGCAGTGCAAAAAAGGGGAGGAAATCCATATTGATGGAACCATGGAGCTCTTCGCCATACAGTCCACAAACATTCCAGGACAGAAACGACACAGAGAATTTCGTTAAAAACACATTAAAGTGTGTAAAAACAGACACACAGACGACGGACTTTTTCACCAGCTGCCGGCCGCTGCGTGCGCATGCGCCCAGATAAGTTATCCGAAATGGGTGATGGCTGAAGCTGCAGCTTATATTGCCCACCCATATTCCATCCAAGAATTCAAAAGAAAAATAAAACAGGAGTGATTACAATTCAGAACAAAGCTAAAACAAAATGTGACAAAAAAAACCCCAAAACAAACTAAGCAACAACACAACGCAGACTGGATATGACAATCCTTATGTGATTTTACATGTCATCTTGTATATATGTTTGGAGTATTTCTTCCTTTAGTTTTTGTTTAAATTGTCCAAGAGTTGTACATGATTTTAATTCAGGTCCAAAAGCGTTCCACAATCTGACTCCTTGCACTGAAACACAGTGTTGCTTGGTGGTAGTTCTCACTCAAGGTTTTTGAAATATACATGTTCCTCTGAAATGATATTGTTTCTCCCTTATTTGGAACAACTTTTGGATATTTGCTGGCAGTGATAGATTCTTCACTTTAAACATTATTACTGCAGTTTTAAAATCAACCAGATCTTTCAACTTGAGAGCTTTTAATTTAAGAAAAAGTGGGTTTGTTGGTTCCCTGTAAGCAGCTTTGTTTATTATTCTAATAGCTCTCTTCTGAAGCATAAAGACTGGATATATGTTTGTTTTATATGTATTTCCCCATACTTCAGTGCAATATGTCATGTATGGGAGTATTAATGAATGATACAAGGTATATTATGTGGGTTGATTCAGCAAATATTTCACTCTGCACTCTGTATTGCAATTGATTTAGATATTTTATCTTTAATAAGATAAGATAAGATAAGATAAGATAAGATAAGATAAGCCTTTATTAGTCCCACAACGGGGAAATTCCAGGATTGCAACAGCACAGGGATAGCAACACTCAGAGCAACAATCAGAAGGCAAGAAAAAAAAAAAAAAAAAAAAAAAAAAAACAAGCAAGCAAGAGCAGCTAATATACATATGTACGTATTACTATAAAATATATATATATACACACACACACAGACACACAGTGCAGAGCATTGTAGCTGGATGGAATAAATATATGAATATATGAACACACAGTGCAGAGCATTGTAGCTAGATGGAATAAATATGTAAATATATAAACACCCACAGTACGGAGCATTGCAGCTAGGTGGAATAAATATGCAAGTATATAAACACACACAGTGCGGAGCAATGTAGCTAGATGGAATAATATGTAGATATATAAATATATAAACACACCCAGTGCTGAGCATTGTAGCTAGATGGAATAAATATGTAAATATATAAACACACACAGTGCAGAGCATTGTTGCTAGATGGAATGAAACAGCATAACCGTCTACTTAGTTATCCTACATGGTATGATTATGTGCCCATACATATTCTCACCCTCCATAGCGACCGGTAAGTTCCTAGTTGTATGCCGGAGGGGACCATTGTGTAAGTCTATTGCATCTTTTGCATTCAAAAAACTATTAGTTTGTTACGTCTTTTTGCTATCTCTGCGAGCAGCCCTGCTTAGGTTGTACAGTCTGACAGCCGTTGGTAGGAAGGACCTACGAAACCTCTCGGTTGTGCACCTGGGATGATGTAGTCTGCTGCTAAATGAGCTCCTCAGTGCATTCAGTATGTCCTGCATAGGGTGGAACTCGGACTTCAGCAGAGATGACAGTTTAGCCACCGTCCTTCTCTCTCCTATCTCCTCCATCGGATCAAGGCGCTGCCCCAGGACAGAGCTAGCTTTCTTAATCAGTTTGTTCAGTCTCTTCCTATCGGCTGCAGTAATGCCACTGCCCCAGCAGACCACTCCAAAAGTGATGGCTGATGCCACCACCGTGTCATAGAATGACTTCAGCAGCGCCCCTTGTACACCAAAAGACCTGAGTCTCCTCAGCAGGAACAGCCTGCGCTGTCCCTTCTTGTAGAGTGCATCAGTATTGTGTGACCAGTCTAGTTTATTGTTCAGATGAATACCCAGGTACTTATAGGATGTCACCATCTCGATGTCTGTTCCCTGTATATTTACTGGTACTGTGAGGGGCTGCCCATGCCTGCGGCAGTCCACCACCAGCTCCTTAGTTTTCCTCGCGTTGATCTGGAGGCAGTTCCGATGGCACCAGTCCACGAAGTCCTGGATAAGCCCTCTGTACTCAGCTTCATCTCCATTGGAGATGAGGCCAACGATCGCAGAGTCATCAGAGAACTTCTGTAGATGGCAGTGTGTTGTGTTGTGTGAGAAGTCCGCAGTATAAAGAGTGAACAGGAAGGGAGCCAAAACCGTTCCCTGGGGGGCCCCCGTGCTACTGATGATCGTGTCGGACACACAGTCCCGGGTTCTCACAAACTGAGGCCGGTTCGTGAGGTAGTCCAGGATCCATGATGACAGGTGCTGGTCCACCCCTGCGCGCAGCAGCTTGTCCTTCAGGATCATCGGTTGGATGGTGTTGAAAGCACTGGAGAAGTCAAAGAACATGATCCTCACCATATTCCCGGGCTTCTCCAGGTGGGACAGAGAACGGTGAAGGAGGAAGATCACCGCATCCTCCACCCCAATGCCATGCTGGTAGGCGAACTGGAGTGGATCCATCGCTGGTTCCACCAGGGGGCGGAGGTGAGCAAGGAGCAGTCTCTCCAGGGTCTTCATCAAGTGGGACGTCAAGGCCACCGGTCTGTAGCTGTTCAGGTCTTTGGGGTGGGAAGTTTTTGGTACAGGTACCACACAAGATGTTTTCCACAGCTGTGGTACCCTCCCCAGTTTCAGGCTCATGTTGAAGATATACGTCACAATCCCACACAGCTGGTCTGCACAGGACTTGAGGAGCTTTGCGCTGATGCCGTCCGGTCCCGGCGCCTTCCTCGCCTTGATCTTCCTCAGCTCCGTCCTCACCTGGGTCCTGGTCAGGGTCAGGATGGGGGGCTGTGTGTTGGGAGTGGGGGGGTGTTGGTGGAGTGGGGAGTGGGCAGCAGGACTTGATTTCTTTAGAGGCAGCAGTGGTTGTTGTGCAGTCAGGGGGGAGGGCGGTTGGTCAAATCTATTGAAAAACAGATTCAGGTTGTTCGCCCACTCCCTGCCCCCTGTGGCCTGGGGGGAGGTATTCTGGAGCCCCGAGATGGTTTTGAGGTTTCTCCAGACCCCGCTGATGTCGCTCTGTTGCAGCTTGTCCTCCATCTTCTTCCTGAAGCTGTCCTTGCCTTCTCTGATCTTTCTCCTCAGCTCCCTCTGTACGGACTTCAGCATCTCCCTGTTCCCTGACCTGAAGATCCTCTTCTTCTCTCTCAGAAGTGTTTTTATCTCAGGGTTGATCCAGGGTTTGTTGTTTGAGTGACGCCGTATGGTCTTGGTGGGAACGGATTTGTCCACACAGAAGCTGAGGTAGCCCGTGAAGGTGTGAATGAGGCCATCGATGTCCTCACCATGTGGATCGCAGAGCTGCTTCCAGGCGGTGGCTTCAAAACAGCCCTTTAGGGTGTCCATTGTCTCCTCAGACCATAACTCCACAGTGTGCATGGCCGGAGGTTGTCTGTGCACTAGGGGTTTGTACACCGGCCGGAGATTAACCAAGTCGTGATCCGATCTCCCGAGTGGGGGGAGTTGTGATGAGGTGTACGCCTCCTTAGTGTTTGCGTAGAATAAATCCAGTGTTTTATTGTCTCTAGTGTGGCATGTGACATACTGGGTGAAAGTGGGTAGAATGGGAGACAGTGAAACATGGTTGAAATCGCCTGAGATGAGGAGAAGAGCATCTGGGTGTTCTGTCTGCAGCCTGCTGGTTACTGAATGGATGACGTCACGTGCTGTCCCAGCGTTCGCCGTCGGATTTGCATAAACAACAATGCAGATCACGTGTGAGTGTTCTCTCGGGAGATATGTAGGCCTCATGCTAACAGCTAGCAACTCAATGTCTTTGCTGCAGTGTCGTTGTTTAACAGTGATATGTCCCGGTCTGCACCAGTTGTTGTTAACATACATGATCACTCCACCGCCCCTAGCCTTGCCACTCTCTGGTGTTCGGTCAGCTCGTATCATGTGAAAACCCTCCAGCTCAATGTTAGCATCTGCTGCTAGTTCAGTTAGCCACGTCTCAGTAAACAAAAGGAGAGAGCACTCCCGGTATGTGCTATCATAACGGGAGATAGCCGCTAGCTCATCTAACTTTCCCAGTATCGACCGTACATTTCCCATGACAACAGATGGAAGGGAGGGTCTGTACCTTATATTTTTTGTCCTCCGCCTTACTCCAGCCCGGCAGCCGCGGCGTTTTCGCCTCAGTTCTCTCGGTATGTCGAGTTTTTCCAATGGGACCGGGTGGCGGTTGAATGCTAGCAGCTGTTCTCTGCTGTATCGTATCCTGCTAAAAACAGTGGCTCCGTCCACCGGCTCAGGAGACATTTAGGACGATCTGTGTGTCCGTGATATAAGTGGGGTGAAAAAAAAAAAAAAAAAAAAAAAGACGGATCAAAAGAGAGAGGAAGGGAAAAAGACTCGGAATCGAGCCGCTGTTGCAAAAGGCAGCCGACTGGTGTGGCGCCGAGAGAAAAAAAATAATAAAAAAAAATAAATATTAATATAAATTAATTATTATATTAATTAATATTATTAATATTATATATTATTAATTATTATTTATTATTATAATTATTAAATTAATTAAAAATATTAATATAATTAATATGTGACTTCCAACACAGTTTATTATCAATTATTACTCCAAGAAATTTAGTTTCAGATACCCTTTCAGTCTCTACACCATTTACACTGAGTTTAGATACTGAGTTGTTGTGATGGTTGTTAAAATCTATAAATTTTGTCTTACTTAAATTGAGCGTTAATTTGTTTGAATCAAACCACAGTTTAAGCTTTCCTAATTCCTTTCTGAGTGTATCCAAAAGTTGTTCCAAATTGCTTCCACTGCATAATAAATTAGTGTCATCTGCAAACAATATTAAATCCAGGGGTGGGCAGAGTTGAGGGTCCTGATGGCCTGGTGAACAAAGCTGTTTAGCAGTCTTGTGGAGCGGGCCCGGAGGCTCCAGTAACCATTTCTCCGAGGGCAGGGGGCTGAAGAGGGAGTGTGAGGGGTGGGAGGTGTCACCTGCAACGATGATGGCTCTGCAATATGCAACATTGCAACATTCCTGCAATATGGTACATATTGCATTATTGCATATTTTGATTTCCCATCCCCCATCTTCGTCTTGTCTAGCTCCTGACACTTTAGCTGCGCTGACATTGCCAGACCAGCCCACCACACTAGTGAACTGAAAAGTTAGTTGTTTTTCTGGTACCCAAAAAAGTGACTTTATGTTTACTGTATGTATTGATGATTTTTAATGAAATGCTGATGTATTTGAGTCATACAATACCATTGCAGCAAAGTGCCTCAGCGGTAGGTTGAAAATTGATAGTTAATCTGTTTTTTTAAAGATCACCACATCATAACAATTTAGAAGCTGAAAAATCATTTTACCTTAGTAACTGTTTAATTTTCTGAGGCTGCATTAATTATTATTAATGGTCAGTCCATTAATTTAAAGTTTTCCCGTCTGAAAGAATGATTTCATGCCTGTCTCTGTATTAAAGAAACATGGGTGGCATGCTCAATTGTGAGTTTTCTATCAAGTAAGTATCCAAGAGTGTCTTAGGTGCTTTAGCTCATACCATGCACTTAATTCAGGAGGAACAGGAGTATGTGGAGCTAGTGGCTGCTGAGAAGCACCAGCAGGAGGCAGCGAAGAATGCTTTGGCCCAGAACAAGAGTCTGTCCATGCTGGATGAGATCTTGGAGGATGTGAGGAAAGCAGCTGATCGGCTAGAAGAGGAGATTGAGGAGCATGCCTTTGACAACAACAAACAGGTCAACAAATGACAATTATAACCGACTTTGGTACTCTGTAGGTGTTGGCACTGACTAGAAATAACTTGTGGATCCCTCTTGCTGACTGTTGCATAGATAAAAGGGGTGAATGTAGAGGCGGTGCTGAGAGTGGAGGAAGATGAAGACAGTGGAGTGAAGAAGAAGAACAAATCCAGGCAGAAAGAAGTGGAGGATGACCTTGGCCTGAGTATGCTGATTGACTCCCAGAATAACCAGTATGTTCTGACTAAGCCACGGGACTCCACCATGCCAAGAGCTGACCATCACTTCATCAAAGTCAGTTTTTCCTCCCACCTATCTACGCTTGGATTGGTCAGTATGTCCTGTAGCTGATGTATATTGACATTTTATTATTATTTTTATTTTTACAATATTTTATACAGGATCTGGTGACAGTGGTGATGTTGTCTTTGCCCTGTGGCTGGATGTGCACTCTCATGGGTCTTCCTCCCATGTTTGGATACATCATCTCCGGGGTTCTGCTTGGTCCTTCCGGCCTCAACACAATAAAGGTATGTGTATAAGCGTCCATCCATTGTGCGGTCATTTTAGTCAGAGAACAGTGTTATTCTCTGTGTACATTTTCTGTGTTTAATGTTGTTGTCTTTTTTGATTTTGTTCTGCAGTCTATGGTTCAAGTGGAGACTCTGGGTGAACTGGGTGTGTTTTTCACTTTGTTTGTGGTGGGATTGGAGTTCTCACCAGACCGCCTTCGTAAGGTAAAGAGACGGTTTTCATTTAGATTTTTCTCTTTCTTAGAGCTAAAGACGTGGCGCTGTGTCCATCACCTGTCTGTCTGTCTACATCACATGATAATTGTTACTGCTCTGAGGCAGTTGCCCCAGAGCAGTAACACATAATGACACTCAGGGGGGTCTACATCCAGATTGTCCTCAAGGTGACGGTGTCATTTCAACTTTGAACAGATCTAGGCTATATACACACACATACTGTATATACATAGAGTCATGTGAAAAAATTAGGACACCCTGTATAAGCCTGTGTGGTTTTTTTAACATATTTGAACATATGGATATTTAATATCAGTGTTAAAAAATACTGGGAGATTCACATCATACAACTAAACAATTAAAAATGAGATAAAGACTTTTTCAAATTTTCTGTAAAATGTAGTTCTAAACAAATAGTGAGGAATAAATTAGGACCCCCCCATATTTTTTAGGACACTCCCACATTCATTCCCACTTGCAATGGCTAAAATAAATGTAAAGAAATGCAAATAAAAACAAAAACAAGGTTAGACATAGATATGTGAACATTTCTTAATGAAGAACTAAATATTAAAAGGGGTGTCCAAATTTTTTCACATGACTGTATGTACCAAGAGAGAGAGCGAGAGAGAGACTCCTGGTCACCTCAGGGTGTGTTCATAAAGCTGTATTGAGCCGCTTCATCCATAATGATGTGGTTACAGTTTGGGAAGCCGTACAAGATTTCACTTGCCTGATATCAGGTGAATAATGACTTGTTAAACTTTGTCTACCACTCAGTGAAACTCATTGGGGTCAGTGAGTTCAAACTTCTTGGTTCAATGGGAGCGTGTTTGTGTGTGCTTAGGTGTGGAAGACCTCAGTTCAGGGGTCATGCTTCCTGAGTCTCCTGATGGTTGGCGCAGGTTTGCTGTGGGGGCAGATGCTGCATATTCGACCAACCCAGACTGTCTTCATCTCCACTTGTCTGTCCCTGTCCAGCACTCCACTAGTGTCCCGCTTCCTGGCAGGAGGAGGCAGGGGAGAGAAAGAGGGTAAAATCTTTTTGTAATCACATGCTTATGATGTTGTGTTTAAAAGAGGGTTCGCATAACAGGTAGACCTGTTGTTATATATTATGAGGAAAGGTCACATTTAAATGTTGCACATGCGGCTAGTGCAGGTGTCTCGAACTAGTCACATGCATAGAGGTTACAGTGGGGCTAGGCAATTTAACACAGCTTTTAAGATTGTATCTACACAACTAAAGAAAAAAAAATATATATATGTATATATGTAATGGCAAGCCATTCAGGAAAAAATATATACTGTATATATTACAAAGAAAAGCTTGGAATATATTGAATGAATTCCAGAATATATTGAATGAACTTTGGAATATATCTATACAAATTTGGTAATGCTGGATAATGGAGAATCTTTGCTGAAATCCTTGGGTTGATAGAATGGATTCGATTGAGCTATATCAATATTTTGTTGAACTTGAAAACTTTTTAGCAACAGCTGGTCATATTCCAAATGATACAAATAATTTGAAATTTACATCACATCACCTTAAGGATCGTATTTCCATTATTGCGAAATTTTTGGTGCTTTTGAGCAGTAATGTTCAACAAAGTGTTGGTGAGAGGACGTTAAGCATAATTCTTGACAGAATTTATGAGTCTCTCAGAGAAACATTGGAGGAAATATCACTTCAAGTTGAAGCTAGAGTGCATAATTTGGGAGCAGACGCTAGAGGTCAAAGAGGAATGCCAAGGTAAGTAGCGCTATAAACTCATTTTAATATAAAGGAAAACAGAGAGGCAAGCAATATATTTTTGATATATGTATGCATGTATGCATGTATGTATGTATATGTATATATGTATGACAATGTTTTGGGGATTTCCACAGCATGTTGAATACAGCTGCAAAAGTTAGAAAGGCAGCTTCGCCTGTCTGCAACTCTCTCAGATGGTGAATTTATGCCAGTTTATTGGTGAATTATGCCAATTTATGTAATTATGACGTGTGAAAAATTCACCTGTTCAATTTGGTCTGAATGCACCTTAAGACTGATTTTGGATGAAAATGATCATGACACCTTTTGCATACACTTAGAACTTTGCTCTGTATAAGATAAGATAAGATAAGATAAGCCTTTATTAGTCCCACAATGGGGAAATTCCAGGATTGCAACAGCACAGGGATAGCAACACTCAGCAATAATTAAGAAGATACGGAAAATATAAATAAGAGCAGTGGATATACAGTACATACATACACATAAATATGTAAATATATATACAAAGTGTGGAGCATTGTAGCAAGATGGAATAAACAGCATAACCGTCTACTTAGTTATCCTACATAGTATGAATATGTACCCATACATATTGTCACCCTCCGTAGCGACTGATATTGTCCTAGTTATATACTGGAGGGGACCATTTGTGTAAGTCTGTTGCGTCTTTTGCATTCAATACTATTAGGTCGTCACGTTTTTTTGCTATCTCTGCGAGCAGCCCTGCTTAGGTTATACAGTCTGACAGTCATAGGTAGGAAGGACCTGCGAAACCTCTCGGTTGCGCACCTAGGATGATGTAGTCTACTGCTAAATGAGCTCCTCAGTGCGTTCAGTATGTCCTGCATAGGGTGGGACTCGGACTCCAGCAGAGATGACAGTTTAGCCACCATCCTTCTCTCTCCTATCTCCTCCACTGGTTCAAGGCGTTGCCCCAGGACAGATCTAGCTTTCTTGATCAGTTTGTTCAGTCTCTTCCTATCGGCTGCTGTAATGCCGTTGCCCCAGCAGACCACTCCAAAAGTGATGGCTGATGCCACCACCGTGTCGTAGAATGTCTTCAGCAGCGCCCCTTGTACACCAAAAGACCTGAGCCTCCTCAGTAGGAACAGCCTACGCTGTCCCTTCTTGTAGAGTGCGTCGGTGTTGTGTGACCAGTCAAGTTTATTGTTCAGATGAACACCAAGGTACTTGTATGATGTCACCATCTCAATGTCTGTTCCCTGTATGTTTGCTGGTGCTGTGAGGGGTTGTCCTTGCCTGTGGCAGTCCACCACCAGCTCCTTAGTTTTCCTCGCGTTGATCTGGAGGCAGTTCCGATGGCACCAGTCCACGAAGTCCTGGATAAGTCCTCTGTACTGAGCTTCATCTTCGTTGGAGATGAGGCCGACAATCGCAGAGTCATCGGAGAACTTCTGTAGATGGCAGTGTGTTGTGTGAGAAGTCCGCAGTATAAAGGGTATTTGGTAATTGTCTCCATTTATGATTTTGTCAATTTGATATGCATTATTATATTTTCAACAGTGCCCCATCCGCACCATACACAGTGTGGACAGGGAGCTGCTTTCCCCTCCTGAGCCGCCGGACAGTTTGCCAGAATCTCTTCAAGGCCGACCGAAAGTCTTGTTCCGTGGCCTCACTGAACTCCTCCCATACCCGGGTTTTTGCTTCAGCAACCACCCGAGCTGCACTCCGCTTGGCCTGCCGGTACACCTCTGCTGCTTCGGGAGTCCCACAAGCCAACCAAGCTTGATAGGACTCCTTCTTCAGCTTAATGGCCCCCTTCACCACTGGTGTCCTCCACTTGGTTCGGGGGTTGCCACCACGAGATGCACTGACCACCTTGCGGCCGCAGCTCTGGGCCGCTGCTTCAACAACAGAGGTGGGGAACATGGCCCATTCAGACTCCATGTCTCCAGACTCCCTCGGAATGTGGTTGAAGTTCTTCCGGAGGTGGGAGTTGAAGACTTCCCGGACAGGGGCCTCAGCCAGACGTTCCCAGCACACCCTCACTATACGTTTGGGTCTACCAGGTCTGAATGGCTTCCTCCCCTGCCATCGGATCCAACTTACCACCAGGTGGTGACCAGTTGACAGCTCTGCACTTCTCTTTACCCGGGTGTCCAAGACATACGGTCGCAGGTCTGATGACACGATAACAAAATCGATCATCGACCTGCAACCTAGGGTGTCCTAGTGCCAGGTGCACATATGGACACCCTTATGCTTGAACATGGTGTTCGTTCTGGACAAACTGTGGTTAGCACAGAAGTCCAATAACTAAACACCACTCGGGTTCAGATCGGGCAGGCCGTTCCTCCCAATCACCCCCCTCCAGGTTTCACTGTCATTGCCCACGTGCGCATTGAAGTCCCCCAGTAGGACAATGGAGTCTCCAAGAGGAGCACCCTCCAGCACCCCAGTCACAGACTCCAAAAAGGGTGGGTACGCTGAAACGTCATTTGGTGCATAGGCACAAATGATGGTCAGGACCCGTTTCCCAACCCGAAGGCGCAGGGAAGCAACCCTTTCGTCCACCGGGGAAAACTCCAATATAGAGTTTTCCCCATAGTCACTTCCGCCCTCCGAAGAGAGCAGACGCTTTTTCTTCTGCTCCCGCTCCCTGTCTCTCCCTCCCTAACTGACTGGATCCCAGCTTGCTATTGTCTGTGTCTGCATGGCTCTCTACTGATGATTCATCTTAACGAAATTATGGATTTAATAAGCTGGGCTTTGAACGCAATCGACACTGTTTTTTCAACGAGGAAATCAGGTCCGGGGGAGCCTATTTGTCCCACAGGGACTGCTGCTGCAGGTTATATTAGGGATACAAGCAATTGGAAACTCTTGTGTCTGTGCGATCTCTCAATTGAAGATATAGAAGATCTATACCTATTTGGAGTAACGGTCACAGGACTTTTACTGATCGGCTTTGGGATTGTCCTGGTGTACCGCAAATTAAAGAAGATGGACAGAGCTTATCAAAAAGCGGACCCGGCGAAGCTCTCTCATCAATTCGACCAGCTGGGCAGGACTCTGACTGCGGCCAATGGAGAACTGTATAGGAAGATGGAAAACATCACGATCACGCTAAGAACTGTCCAGGAATTGATTTCAAAGCCTGGCAATGACGGTGGATTTGGAGCACTGAATCTGTAAGAGAATAGAAAGTTTTTTCTCTGAAGTCAGTGCTATTCGACCTGTTTTCGGCGCCCTCAGCACTCAGTCCTCCTGATGAATGATATCAGTATAAATGTTGACTTTTCTCTTCACAAACATTGGCGAACAGTATCTGATCTCCCAAGGACAGCCTTATGTCTGACTCACAGAGAAATCCCATCTGCCATGCCAAGGACATGTTGCCTCTGACTCTCAGACACTAGTCATAACATCTGCTGAGAGAGAGACCTCTGCTGTTTCACCAGCAACTGATAACCACCACCTCTGCATCCAACACACACACATGACTGACTCATTATACTGACGAAAACAATCATTCACTGCTCTCTACTGCTCTGTATGTTAAGTGTGATATATTGTCTGCTAATTGTGCATCGAGGGTTTTTTGACTGGTGATCATAATTCGGCTCATTTAAGAGCATTATTCTGATTAACTATGTTTTTTTCTCTCTACCTATTGTTTGTTCCTGACCTTTGCCCTCTATTCTCCTCTGTTGACAGGCGCCTTCATGGCTTGCCGCGTCATTGGGATCCGCCTATCAGGCGCTTTCCAATGACAAGTCAGGTTCCTCGTATGTTTACCTGTTGTTTACTTGTAAATGTACTTGGCAATAAACTTTATTCTGATTCTGATTCTGAGGCAGCAAGGTTGGGGGGGATACAAAAATACCCACCCCTGCTCGTCGCCTCTCGCCCAGGGCAACTCCAGAAAAGGCCAAGCTCCAGCCCCTCTCCAGGAGACTGGTTCCGGACCCGGAGCTGTGTGTTGAGGTGAGGCCGACTATATCTAGCCGGTATCTCTCAACCTCGTACACCAGCTCAGGCTCCTTCCCCACCAGAGAGGTGACATTCCACGTACCAAAAGCCAGTTTAGAAAGCTTGGGATCAGTCCGCCAAGGTCTCCACCTTTGACCGCCACCTAATCCACATAGCACCGGACCCCCATGATCCCTCCTGCAGGTGGTGAGCCCACTGGAGGGCGGACCCATGTAACTCCTTTGGGCTGAGCCCGGCCGGGTCCCAGGGGTGGAAACCTGGCCACCAGACGCTAGCCTTCGAGCCCCTCCCCCAGGCCTGGCTCCAGGGTGGGGCCCCGGTAACCCCATACTGGGCGGGGTACACTGAATCCTTGATATAGAATTTATCATGAGAGTCTGTTGGATCGTTCTTAGTCTGGCCCTTCACCCAGGACCAGTTTGTCTTGGGTGACCCTATCAGAGGCAGATTGCCCCGGACAACATAGCTCCTGAGATCACTGGGGCATGCAAACCCCCCCACCACGATAAGGTGACGATCCATGAGGGGAGACTGGGGATATCGTTGGGCGGTGGAAGGAATACTTCGAGGATCTCCTCAATCCCACTGATACGCCTTCCACAGAGCAAGCAGGGTTTGGGGACGAGGGGGATGACTCGCCTATCACAGGGGCTGAGGTCACCAAGGTGGTTAAAAATCTCCTTGGTGGCTGGGCCCCGGGGGTGGACGAGATTCGCCCTGAGTACCTCAAGGCCCTGGATGTTGTAGGGCTGTCATGGTTGACACGCCTCTGCAACATTGCGTGGAGGTTGGGGGCAGTGCCTTTGGCATTGCAAACCGGGGTGGTGGTTCCTCTCTTCAAAAAAGGGGACCGGAGGGTATGCTCGAACTTTAGAGGGATCACACTCCTCAGCCTCCCTGGGAAGGTCTATGCCAAGGTACTGGAGAGGAGAGTCTGGCCGTTGGTCGAACCTCGGATTCAGGAGGAGCAATGTGGTTTTCGTCCTGGCCGTGGCACATCGGACCAGCTCTTTACCCTCTCGAGAATTGTCGAGGGTTCGTGGGAGTTTGCCCAACCAGTTTACATGTGTTTTGTGGACTTGGAGAAGGCATTTGACCGCGTCCCTCGTGGTTTTTTGTGGGGGGTGCTTTGGGAGTATGGGGTATCGGGCTTGTTGTTACGAGCTATTCAGTCTCTGTACGACCGTTGTGAGAGTTTGGTTCGTATTGCCAACACTCGGTCGGAGTCATTCCCAGTGAGAGCTGGACTCCGCCAGGGCTGCCCTTTGTTACCAATCCTGTTCATAATTTTTATGGACAGGATTTCTAGGTGCAGCCAGGGAATGGAGGGTGTCATGCTTGGTGACCACAGGATCTCATCTCTGTTGTTTGCAGATGATGTTGTCCTGTTGGCTTCATCCAGCAGTGACCTACAGCTCTTGCCGGGACGGTTTGCCGCTGAGTGTGAAGCGGCTGGGTTGAGAATCAGCACCTCCAAGTCCGAGTCCATGGTCCTCAGCCGGAAGAAGGTGGATTGTCCTCTCTGGGTTGGGGACAGGCTCCTGCCCCAAGTGGAGGAGTTTAAGTATCTTGGGGTCTTGTTCACGAGTGAGGGGAGAATGGAGCGAGAGATTGACAGACGGATTGGAACAGCATCTGCAGTGATGCGGACGTTGTACCGGTCTGTTGTGGTGAAGAGGGAGCTTAGTTCTAAGGAAAAGCTGTCGATTTACCAGTCAGTCTACGTTCCTATTCTCACCTATGGTCACGAGCTTTGGGTAATGACCGAAAGAACAACATCGCGGATACAAGCGGCTGAAATGAGCTTTCTCCGTAGGATTGCTGGACTCACCCTCAGAGATAGGGTGAGGAGCTCAGTCATCCGGGAGAGGGTCAGAGTAGAACCGCTGCTCCTCCACATTGAAAGGAGTCAGTTGAGGTGGTATGGGCATCTGATTAGGATGCCTCCTGGACGCCTCCCACTTGAGGTGTTTCAGGGACGTCCCACTAGGAGGAGACCCTGGGGCAGACCCAGGACTCGGTGGAGAGACTATGTCTCCCAGCTGGTCTGGGAACGCCTTGGTATCCTCTCTGAAGAGCTGGAGCAGGTGGCTGGGGAGAGGCAAGTTTTGCCTTCTCTGCTTGAACTGCTGCCTCCGTGACCCGGACCTCCGGAAAAGCGGTAGAAGATGGATGGATGGATGGATGGATATTATATTTTCTTTAATCACTTTTTATGCCTCGTTGAAAACGGAGGCATACTGTAATCACTCAATGTGTCTGTGTGTGGATGGTTGTGTGTGAGTGTGTGTGTGTGTGTATCTGTTGGCATGTCTGTTTCAGCTCGCCTGGTCAAAATTAAATTAAGTGGAACTAAAGGCTTGTATCATTGTATCACCATATTTTCTTGACTTTTAATTTGCCAGACTTCCAAGTTAAGGCTTTGTTTTTGAAATAAACACAAATTTAACTCATCTTTACTGCCAATGGAGCTGGGAAAAAGGCATTGTAATAACTATGCCGGGCCACTAGAGGCAGCAGTGTGACTTTTTTACAGCACAACAGCATGTTTTTTTTTGCAGTACATGGAGCTGAA
Organism: Pholidichthys leucotaenia; assembly: GCA_020510985.1. NCBI lineage: Eukaryota > Metazoa > Chordata > Actinopteri > Cichliformes > Pholidichthyidae > Pholidichthys > Pholidichthys leucotaenia. The sequence goes on from CM035837.1 coordinate 286,202,584, forward strand.
CTGTTATAAAATAGCAGTTACTGAAAAAATGAAAGCACCAAGGTGCTGATGCCTCGGTGCTAGAGCCTTGGCAGAGGTATACATTCTCGGATAATCACCAAAATGTTATGGGTTTTTCTCTAGCTCAAGGACCACTTGTGGTAAAAATTTCATCCAAATCCATCTAGTAGTTTGGAGTATTCTTGCTAACACACTGTGAGAAGATAAGAGCCTTGGTGGAGGTTTGTGTTCTGGGATAATCACCAAAATGTTATGGGTTCCTCTCTAGCCCAAGGACCACCTTTGGTAAAAATTTCATCCAAATCCATCCCATAGTTTTGGAGTACATGCATTTGCAGTGAAAATAATCTGCGGTTCACATACCTGTACTGTCGGCGGTAGCCAAGAGCTGCCAAACTGATTTGAACAGCTGCAATCCAAACACAAAGAAGAGCACGGTAGCAGATGTTTTAAATAGCGGAAGTGATGGAGTTACATGAATATAATGACAATCAAGTCAAACAGGAACTTTTGCTGTTTAGTGGTAGAGGAAGGAAACAGATGGGCAAGAAAATGGACATTTGTTCACCCAGTATTGGCAGATTGCTCTGTACTTCCCTCTGGCGGGAGTTTCAGGTTTCCGGGTGCATGTGCAGTTCACTGCAACCATTTGAAGTGCTCAGTGGGGCTTTAATAAAGGGGCACTCCCACCTCTACTGGGCCGACATAGGTATTACAATGACGTTTCAGCTGCATTGACTGTAAAGCTGAGCTATTTTTGTGTTTATTTTGAAAACAAAGCCTTAGCTTGAAATTCTGGCAAATTAAAAGTCGAGAAAATATGGCGATACAATGATACAAGCCTTTAGTTGCACTTAATTTTGACTGGGTGAGCTGAAACAAACAGAGGGACAGAGACACACACACACACATTGAGTGATTATTGTATGCCTTCATTTTCACTGAGGCATAAAAACATGTATTTAGCAACTACACCATTTATTCACCACACTGATTGTTTTCACACTGGTTTTGCTGTTTAGTTTTGCAGAGGAAAGACAAGGTATTTTCTTCCTGGAGTTTTCAGTTCTTTGCTTAAAACTCCAAGTCCCAGCATTCCTTGCCCACAAATGGTTGCAGTGAACTGTGCGTGCCCCTGGAAACTCCCACTAGAGGGAAGTACTGAGCAATCTGCCAATACCGTTTGAACAAATGTCCTTTTTGTCCATCTGTTTTTTTCCTCTGCCACTAAACAGCAAAATCTCCCATTTGTTTTGATTGTCAGTGTATTATGTACCTCTATCGCTTCCACCATTTAAAACGTCTGCCACCGTGCTCTTCTTTTGTGTATGGATTGCAGCTGTTCAAATCAGTTTGGTGGCTCTTGGCTGCTGCCAATAGTACGAGCATGTGAACTGCAGATTATTTTCACTGCACATGCGTGTACTCCAAAACTGCTGGGTGACTTTGGATGAAATTTTTACCAGAGGTGGTCCTTGGGCGACAGAGGAACTCATAACATTTTTGTGATAATCCAAGAACACATACCTCTGCCAAGGCTCTGGCACTGATGCATCAGCACCTTGGTGCTTTCATTGTTTGTCTTGTCCATCCATCCATCCATCTTCTACCGCTTTTCCAGAGGTCCGGGTCGCGGAGGCAGCAGTTCGAGCAGAGAAGCATTGACACTCTAAATTTTTGAGATGCAGTAGTACTAAGAGAGGAGCTGTTGTTGAAGGTCATCAATGACTAACTGTTAGTTGCTGCACTATTTTGGTAAATAAGCATGGATTGCCATGTGTTGTTCTGTTTTTCCAAGAGGGTGGGGGGGGGAGGTTGAATGTTGTGTATAGAAAACCACAGATTTAGTCAGTATCGGTGTGATGATGCGGCCACTCTGTCACGTCATCACGCCAAACATATAAATGTATGGGACAGCCATTTTACAGCCTCTTTTTGGCATTCCACCTCCCAACAGACAAGACTCTGTAGTACCATTAAGGTTTTATGTAATAAAGTTTGTGTTCCCACCAAACTCCACTCTCTGTTGGTCCTTCTCTGTTTTCCAGACATAACAGAGGCTCTTATGTTTAAGTGGGTACTTAAACTCCAGGGAACAGACATTGAGATGGAGACATCCTACAAGTACCTGGGTGTTCATTTGAACAATAAACTAGACTGGTCACACAATACCAACACACTCTACAAGAAGGGACAGTGCAGGCTGTTCCTACTGAGGAGGCTCAGGCCTTTTGGTGTACAAGGGGTGCTCCTGAAGACCTTCTACAATTCGGTGGTGGCATCAGCCATCACTTTTGGAGTGGTCTGCTGGGGCAACGGCATCACAGCAGCCGATAGGAAGAGACTGAACAAACTGATCAAGAAAGCTAGCTCTGTCCTGGGGAAACACCCTGACCCAGTGGAGGAGACGGGAGAGAGAAGGATGGTGGCTAAACTGTCATCTCTGCTGGAGTCCAAGTCCCACCCTATGCAGGACATACTGAATGCACTGAGGAGCTCATTTAGCAGTAGACTACATCATCCTAGGTGCGCAACTGAGAGGTTTTGCAGGTCCTTCCTACCTATGGCTGTCAGACTTTATAACTTAAGCAGGGCTGCTCGCAGAGATAGCAAAAAAACGTGACAACCTAATAGTATTGAATACAAAACACGCAACAGACTTGCACAAAATGGTCCCCTCCAGTATACAACTAGGACAATATCAGTCGCTACAGAGGGTGACAATATGTATGGGTACATATTCATACCATGTAGGGTAACTAAATAGACGGTTATGCTGTTTATTCCATCTAGCTGCAATGCTCCGCACTGTGTATATATATTTATATATTTATGTGCACATATGTATATTCACTGCTCTTATCATAAGATAAGATAAGCCTTTATTAGTCCCACAATGGGGAAATTCCAGGATTGCAACAGCACAGGGATAGCAACACTCAGAGCAACAATCAGAAGGCAAGAAAAAACAAGAGCATCTAGTATACATATGTACATATTTCTCTCTCTCTCTCTCTCTCTCTCTCTCTCTCTCTATATATATATATATATATATATATATATATATATATATATATATATATATATATACATACACAGTGTGGAGCATTGTGGTTGGTGGATGTGCAGCAGAAAGTCTAAGCTCTCTCTCCGCGGATGCGGCGGGCCAGCTGGATGTCTTTGGGCATGATGGTGACCCTCTTGGCATGGATGGTGCACAGGTTGGTGTCCTCGAAGACACCCACCAGGTAGGCCTCGCTGGCCTCCTGCAGAGCCATGACGGCAGAGCTCTGGAAGCGCAGGTCGGTCTTGAAGTCTTGAGCGATCTCCCTCACCAGGCGCTGGAAGGGCAGCTTACGGATGAGCAGCTCTGTGGATTTCTGGTAGCGACGGATCTCTCTCAGAGCCACGGTACCGGGCCTGTAACGGTGAGGCTTCTTCACTCCGCCGGTGGCTGGAGCGCTTTTTCGAGCAGCCTTGGTGGCCAGCTGCTTCCTGGGGGGCTTTTCCTCCAGTAGATTTACGGGCGGTCTGCTTGGTTCTTGCCATCGCTCTTTATTATTCTGTCTTATATTTCTTGCACGCCGCCTAAACTCCAGCTCGGCACCCGCATCGTTTTCGCTTCAGTTCCCCGGTATGTCGAGTTTCTCCGTTAGCACCGGGTGGCGGTTGAGTGCTAGCTAGCTCTTCCCTGCTGTATCGTCTCCTGCTGTAAACAGAGGCTCCGTCCGCCGACTCGGGAGACCTTTGGGGTGATCTGTGTGTCCGTGATATATATAGAGTGAAAGGTGTGCCGGATCAGAAAGTTATCACCAGATCAGAAAGAAGAAGGAAGATAAAAAGACTCAGAATTGAGCAGCTGTTGCAAAAGGCAGCTGACTCGTGTGGCGCCGGAACCGGAAGAATCATCTTATCTTCTAAATTATTGCTCTGAGTGTTGCTATCCCTGTGCTCTTGCAATCCTGGAATTTCCCCATTGTGGGACTAATAAAGGCTTATCTTATCTTTTGAAAATGTTGCAAAGAAAGACAACTGGTCAGAAATGTGATTGTTTTCACTAACTTGTTCTGAAATTAATGCATCACTCTCTTTTCAAATATTTAATCAAAATAAGTGTTGAAATTGTTCTATTCTGGCTCAGAAAAATATTTAATGTATCACTTCCAACTGTTTCTTTATAACAAAGTTTGGATTCTACCAGGATACATATGGAGTTTATAGTTTATTCTCCTCACGCTTAATATTTACTTTTTTTTTAACTGAAAACCTTAGAAAGAGCCTGAGAAAGTCACAAATGTTTCACATTGGAAATTTATGGAAAAAACATAAATTAATGAGACAAAAAATGCAAAATATGAAAAGAGTCACAAATCTAAGAGGGAAAATCCCAAACTGGCAAGAGTGAATCCTGTTCTCTACTCAAGTAGCTTTTTTGTACATATTTTAAAAAAAACACGTAATTATTTAGTTACTGCCCATTATTATAGTAAGAATATAAAATAACTACTTTTACTTGAGTACAAATTAGTATCTGGTGCTGGTATTTTTTACAAATATCTACATATCTACAGTTAACTAAAGCATTAGTTTAACTTACTGCAGGCATTTGTGTTTTGGTTTGTGACAACAAATTAGAAGAAGTTCCCAAACCCCCAAATCAGCAAAGTGCACAACTATTTCCTTACCATTTTGTCTTGGGCCCTATCCAGTAAATGGGCAAAGGTTATAGAGAGGTGCTTCAGTGGCAGTGCAGGGCTCCCGAGATGTAGAAGGCATGATTCCTTTGCTAGATGTTGCGGTGTGAAGCACCCGTTGAGGGCGGTTCACTGCACTCGGTCCCCCACGGTGGGGACCAAGTGCAGTAGAATGGTATTGAACACGGTTACTAGCATTTTGGCCACTACATACATTTGCCAGGGTGTTAACCAGCTCTTTATTACTTAGAATGGCTGCAACTAACTTTTTTGCTGATTCACTCATAGCTGCACTTCTTCCATCTCCGTTCATTACACACACCAAAAACAATGCTAAGCGTCCAAATGGTCTTGATCACACATGTACAAAACACAGAATATATTGAATGAAAGTCTCTCTCTCTCTCTCTCTCTCACACACACACACACACACACACACACACACACACACACACACACACACACACACACACACACACACACACACAAAACACTTCAGAATATATTGAATGAAACTGGAGCTCCAAAGGCTGATGGGAAATGTAGTTCATTCAATATATTCCCAGTTTCATTCAGTGAAACAATATTCAATATTCAATATTCAGTTTTCAATATTGAATGAAGTTCATTCAATATTTGATTCAAAATGTTGATGTGTTCAATAAGTATTGAACACATCAACATTTTTCTGAAACATATTTCTGATGGAGCTATTGACCTGAGATTTTCACCAGATATCAGTAACAACCCAAGTAATCCATACATACAAAGAAATCAAGGCAACTGTATTCACAAAACAAGTTATGCTTATTAAAGTGGAATGACACAGGGAATAAGTATTGAACATGTGAAAAAAGGTGCAAAAAGCATAGAAAGCCAAGAAACCAGCTGAAATCCATCAGAATTTAGGAAGCCATCCCATCCCCCATTAGTGCAAATTAATTTCAGCTAATTAAGTCCTGACTGATAGCCTTTAAAAAGGCCTGTGAATATCAAATTGTCATACCACAAAGAACTCATGATAGGTAGAAGCGAAGAGCTCGCATTTAGACCTTCACAACCTTATTGTTGCAAAACAATGATGGCATTTGTTACAGGTGCAGTTCTAAACTGCTGAATGTTCCAGTGAGCACTGTTGGAGCCATCATTCGGAAGTGGAAAGAACATCATTTTACCATAAACCGGCCATGACCAGGAGCTCCTCACAAGATTTCTGACAGAGGAGTCAGAAGAATTATCAGAAGAGTTATCCGAGAGCCAAAGACCACTCGTGGAGAGCTCCATAAATACCAGGGGCCTCATGTACAAAGATATGCGTGGATTTCCTACTGAAAGATGACATACGTTTAAATCAAGAAAACACCGTAAGCAAAAAAAATCCAGATGTATGAAACTGTCTGTACGCAGGAATCCAAGCACATTTTCTTTGTACATTCCAATCTGCTTGAAATTGAACACACATGAGAAAATACTGGACTCCTCCCTTGACACTCCTCCATTTGAATATGCAGTTAGATGCAAATAGGTATACAAATAGAAATATACAAGCCTTTCACGATTGATTCTCCTGTATCCATGATCGAAAATAATGGATTTAATGGAATTTCACGGAATGTGAGTTGGAGGTGCTCCTGAATGAGGCAGAGGCATGTAAAAACATTTTGTTTGACATGCTCTGGTATTAGCACCAGATACAGGTAATTCAGTAGCCTGCTCACAACCCTATAAGATTAGTTTGTTTCCTTTATTCAGACAGGGATAAGAAGGAGATGTTTATTTAACTTTGACATATTTAGACTGATGTCTGCAGTCATCCTCAGAAGTGTCAGCTAATCGCTGTGATTTGCACTGTGTATAGCCCAGTGGTTATAGTGCCAGATTTCAAAGCAGAAGGTTGCCGGTACGGGACCAGCAGCGACCTGTTTTAGGGACCACAATGGAAATAAGTGTGCACATTTTCTTGTGTCATCCCATTGTTTTTAAATGTATGTTGTATCTTTTATACAATGTTTTTTTAAAAGATGAATGAATCAATCAATAAATTTGTGACCAGTCGGGTGAATCAGCTGGTTGAATTAAAGGAAAACGGTCACAAAAAAGAAGACAATATGAACCTATTTAGTGGGTAGCCACAGTCACCTGTCAGTTGAAAGCAGATCATATTAGACTCGGCAAGTACATATTTTATGTCCAAAATGCAAATCTCATCCTTTATAGTTATATACAACTTACGTGGATGACACACACTACTATTGTAAATGAATTAAGTGCACCGGGGAATGGGTGAGACTGTTGCATTTCAAATTTTACACATGTTTATTGACATAACTACTGTACATATAGAGACAATTGGGGGCTTGGTAGAGTGCTGTGAAACTGTAGTTTAATCAGCAAAAAAAAGTCACTTACTGAAATCACTGAGTTGCAATGAAGCCTTGAAGACAGGGTGATTTTTGCGGGCGCACAGGCGCGTTCCACAAGGACTGCCCGTGGAAACCTAAATCGGCTGACAAGCCAGTCATCATCCTGAACAAGAAAATCTTCTGTCTCTAAATACCCTTTCTCTTCTCACTGCACAATTTGCAATATCCTCTAATCCTCTGTTGTTAGAGGCATTTTCTTCACTTCTTTGCGCTTGCCTTTATATTCACTCATCTAATTGCGCACACTTGGATGTTTGTTCATCATGTGTCTCTGGTGTGTACAATAATTTTCACGTCATTATGAGTCTCCCAACATCACCTTTAAGTGTTGCCAACGGACTAACAACAGCAGAAACGTATGTACGCCAGCCATGAATTTGGCGTGGGGCTGCGCATATTTCCATGGTCATTTCATTCTTGATACATCTGAAATTATCTGTGGAAAAGGGCGTATGCCATGCTTTTGTGCATAAGTACCCTTTGTACATGAGGTCCCTGGAGTTAGCAGGTGCTGCTGTTTCAAAGAAAACAATAAGTAATGCACTCAACCGCCATGGACTCTATGCCCGCTCACCTTGCAAGACTCCATTGCTGAAGAAAAAACATGCTGAAACTTGTTTAAAGTTTGCTGCACAACATTTGGGCAAGCTAGTAAAGTACTGGGAGAATATAGTCTGGTCAGATGAGACCAAAACTTTTTGGATGCCACAACACACAGCATGTTTGGAGGAGAAACGGCACTGAACATTCTATCATGGTGTGGGGGTGTTTTTCAGTACATGGTGCAGGCAGACTTCATATAATTGAAGGAAAGATGAATGGGCAAATGTACAGAGACATCCTTGATAAGAATCTGTTGCCATCTGCTAAGATGTTGAAGATGAAATGAGGGTGGACATTTCAGCAAGACTATAATCCCAAACACACAGCTGAGGAAACTCTCAAGTGGCTCCAGAGAAGTAAAATAAAGCTGCGAGAATGGCCCAGTCAGTCATCAGACCTGAATCCAATTGAAAATCTATGGAACGAACTGAAGATCAGAGCTCACAGAAGACACCCACAGAACCTGCGAGATTTGAAGACAGTTTGTGTGGGAGAATGGGCTAAAATGACTCCTGAGCAATGCCTGTGCCGAGTTTCTCCATGCAGGAGGCATCTGGAAGCTTTTATTACCAACAAAGGCTTTTCTACTAAATATTAAATGAATTTCACCAAGTGTGTTCAATACTTATTCCCCGTGTCATTCCACTTACTTTACTTGGGTTGTTACTGATATCTGGTGAAACTCTCAATTCAATGACACCATCAGAAATATGTTTAATGAGAAAAATGTTGGCGTGCTCAATACTTATTTTCCCCACTGTGTATATACAGTGGATATAAAAAGCCTACACACCCCTGTTCAAATGCCAGGTTTTTGTGATGTAAAAAAATGAGACCAAGATAAATCATTTCAAAACTTTTTCCACCATTAATGTAACCTATAACCTGAACAACCCAATTGAAAAACAAACTGAAAGAAGGGGGGAAGAAGGAACAATTGACTGAAGGAGGAAGTGGTACCGGGGGGGTCTCAGACGGAACAGAAAGGACTATTCGATCCCCGGGGAGTTCATGAGGCACCAGAGCCGCTGAAGGAAGAGAGGATATGAAAAACGGGTGTGGCGTTATGTGATGTTAATGTGCCACGCATGTCTTTGTTCCATTGATTGTATTCTGTTGGGCTTCCTGGGTCTCATGGCACGGAATTAAAGGTTATAAAAAGAAGGTGTTAAGAGACTCAGGCAGAGTTTTACTGTGCTTGATGTTGGAGAAGGAATAAAGTTCATGTATCGTCAAGCTCGTTGCCTCGTCTGCTTCCTTCCTCCACACTGGTGACCCCAAGACGTGCCATGGAGAACGAGCCGAGCACCGCCCCGGAGACTACCTGCAGGGAGCGTACCAGCACCGCGTGCGCTGTCTCAGTCAAGCTCCCAGACTTCTGGCTTCACATCTCGACCGCGTGGTTCCTGCATATAGAAGCCCAGTTTGCACTCTGCAGGATAACAATGGACCACATGAAATATTACTATGTGATCACTGCGCTGGATGCGTAAGCCACGCAACAGGTGACGAGCCTGCTTCAGGAGCCACTGGCCCAAGGGAAATATGAAGCGCTCAAGCAGATTCTACTCCAGCGCTATATACCCTGTCTGACAGTGAGAGGGTAGAGAAACTCCTAACATGTTCAGAGTTGGGTGACAGATCAGCCGTGGAGCTTATGGAGAGTATGTTGGCGCTGAGGGGGAAGGGCGGCGAATCTTTCCTGTTCACCCACTTGTTCCTCAGGAACCTACCTGCTACAGCGAGGGCAATCCTGGCCAACTCGCCGCGGCTGCTTACCAAAGACTACCGCGCCCTGGCGCAGGAAGCGGACCACATCATTTTGACAACCAGGACTCTCAGCGTACAAGCAGTGGCACCGGCATCCATGAGGGACTCCAGCAAGGTCAAGGAGCCGTTGGTGGTAGCCGGGACGGACACCAAGAGACGGAGGGGCGGGGTGATCTGTTTCTGTTGTTGCCGTTTTGGCTCAAATGACCAACGCTGCCTGCTGCCATGCCAATTCAAGAAGCTGGGAAGACAGCACGGCTGGCAGTCTGTAGCAGCTGCAACCGCTGGTGACAGGAACAAGCTGCTTTATGTCATGGATACACGTTCAGGGAGACGGTTTTTGGTGGACTTCATCTTCCAGAAGAGCCTCATCCTGCCGGTCAGCGCAGACAGGTCAGCAGGAGGCAGCGGTCCCGAACTCACGGCCGCCAACGGATCCACCATCAGGACGTTTGGTGAACGGACGCTGACGATATGCTTGCATGGACGCAATTTCCAGAGGGACTTTGTGGTAGCTGCATGTTCTGCCCCAATTTTAGGCTCAGATTTTTTAAGTGCTTATGGGTTATTAGTCGATGTTGCCAACAGACATTTAGTGGACACTGTCTCGTTCACCTCCCTGCCTTGCACAGCTCGGGGAGCTGGGTCAACAACACTGGCTAACGTTATAGCTCCAGGGGTTAAGTACCAGCATTTACTTGCACAGTTCCCAGCACTCACGGTCCCAACTTTTTGGCTACAGTAACGAAACACGGGGTCGAACATTTCATAACGACAAAAGGCCTGCTGGTGTTTGCGCGACCTTGGCGCCTGGACACGGCTAAACTGGCCTGCACACGCGAGGAGTTTGCCAACTTAGAGCAGTTGGGCATCGTCAGGCACTCCCAACAGCCCGTGGGCATCCCCACTACACATGGTGCCTAAGGCTGACAGGTCATCGCAATCGTGCGGCGATTTCCGGCGCTTGAATAACGCCACGGAACACGATCGATATCCCGTCTCACACACCCAAGATTTTTCTGTGCACCTGGCTGGGACGCGTGTTTTTTTGAAAGTGGATCTGGTCCATGGTTACCACCAGGTTCCGATGCATGCAGAAGATGTTCCTAAAACAGCGGTAATAACTCCATTCGGCCTTTTCGACTTTTTACGCATGCCGTTTGGATTAAAGCGCTTGGCGCAGACCTTCCAGAGAATGATGGACGCAGTGCTCCGTGACTTGTCCTTCGTTTTTGTCTACTTAGATGACATTTTGGTGGCTAGCGCATCCGAGGAGGAGCACATTGCCCATCTCAAGTCAGTTTTCCAGAGGCTGGAAGTGCACGGGCTTATAGTGAACCCGGCGAAGTGCCAGTTCGGTGTGCCAGTGATCGATTTTATGGGCCAACACATTTTGCCGGAGGGCACGATTCCGCTACCGGATAAGGTGCGTGCCATGTTGGATTTTCCGCGTCCGCAGACCGTGAGGGCCCTACAGGAGTTTTTGGGAATGGTCAATTTTTATAACCGTTACCTCCCCCAGGCAGCCCAGCTGATGCAGCCGTTGTATGCCACACTTAAGAAAAAGAAGCCCGCGGAAAACATCGACTGGACTCCCGAGCGAGTCCAGGCTTTCACAGATGCCAAAACAGCGCTTGCGGACGCCACCTTGCTAACCCACCCTGACCCGTCGGCACAGATAGCGCTCACCATGGACGCGTCTGATATTGCCATAGGGGTAGTGGTGGAGTAGTACGTCTCTGGTTCATGGCAGCCGCTTACATTTTTCAGTCAAACTTTACGCAACAACAAATGCAAATATAGCACGTTTGACAGAGAATTGTTGCCTCTCCACCTGGCGATGCACCATTTCCAGTTTTGGCTAGAGGGGTACGAGTTCACCGCGTTCGTTGACCATAAGCCGCTGACATACACGATGTCCAACGTCTCGAAACCATGGTCGGCCCAGCAGCAACGGCATTTGGCTGCGATCTCGGAGTTTACAACTGACATTCAACACTTTGCCGGTAAGCTCAACGTCGTGGCTGATTGCCTGTCGCGCGCGTTAGTCTCCCCAGTCTACATGGGAATAGATTTCCCTACCGGGAACACGGACATTTGCGCGCTCCAGTCTGCGCCTACTGGGTTAAAGCTGGAGAGCAGGGTGGTGCAAGAGGGGTGCCCTCCCTTGTTCTGTGACGTCTCCATCGGTCGCCCACGCCCGGTAGTTCCGAGCACTTGACACCACCGCATTTTTGAGTCAGTCCACTCCCTTTTGCATCCAGGAGTGCGCGCTTCAGTTAAACTGGTGGGGGCGAAATTTGTCTGGTCCCGCTTGCACAAGATGGATAGATAGATAGATAACTTTATTGTCTGTCCCAGTCAGTAACAGAAATTCTTCTTTGACACGGCTACAACAATATAACACCTTCAACACTCTCAAAGACATGTTCAAACTCACAGGATAAAAACAGTTTAAAAAAGTAAACATGGTTAAAAAGGAAACCGCAAATAAAATCATGTGCCAGAAAATATTAACTATTAAAAATTAATAGTGATTAATAGATAAATGCTGATAACTAATATTGATAGCTAACTGAAGTGTGATAACTATTTGATATTGTTCAGGATTGTTACTGTAAAAGGAATAAATGATTTCTTGTAAATATTTTTATGGGCCAGTGGAACTTTATATCGTCTGCCTGATGGCAGTAACTGAAAAGAGTGATGGAGGGGGTGAGACGGGTCCTCTGTGATCAGGGTGGCTTTTCTGATCACAGAGCGCTGATACAGTTCAGACAGTGGTGTCGGTGGTGAGCCAATGATTTTACTAGCCTAATTAACTATACAGGACAGCTTTGTTTTGTGCTTGATGAAGAGGGAGTTGCACCAGGATGAAATGTTAAAAGTGAGAATAGATTCAATTAATGAAGTGTAAACCAGAGTTAAAATGTGTTTGCTGACATTAAAAGTCCTCAGTTTCCTCAACAGGTGGAGGTGTTGTGCTTTTTTATAAATAGAGTCTACATGGTGTACAAAGGACAGGCTGCAGTCCATCTCTTTTCCTAAATATTTAAAAACTTGAACTTGTGCAATAACCTGGCCCTGGATACTGAGGGGTGTAAAGAGATTAGTTGAAAGTTTCTCTTTGCTCCCACAGCACAACTCCTTAGTCTTTGTGATGTTTAACTCCAGAAAGTTTTCATTAAAAGTCTGAGCTAAATTGTTGACTGCCCGCTGATAGCGGGTCAGTGCAGTACCATCTGTCATATGAGCCACCAGGGCCATTCCATCTGCATATTTAAAAAGAGTCATGCCTTCACTGTCACAGGAGGTGTTATTTGTATACACAGAGAACAAAACCGGAGATAAAACACAACCTTGAGGAAGACCTGTGTTTAAAATCGACTTGCTTGATGTAAAACCATTTAAAAACACTTGTTGTGGCCTATCATATAAAAAACTCTGAATCCATAAAATCAATGTTGGGTGAACCTGCAGGGCTGTCAGGTGATGTAGCAAGGTGGCTGTGTGTACAGTGTTAAAAGCAGAAGAAAAGCCCATAAACAAAATCGTGTGTGTGGGTGTGAAGAATCCAGTTGTTTAGTGGCAGTGTCTAGAAGTGTAAGACATGCATCCTCTACACCCTGTTTTGCCTTATAGGCAAACTGGAGAGGATCCAATTTGTGTGACAACATGTTGGTCAAAAAGTCACACACCTCTCGCTCCATACATTTACAGAGCACAGAGGTCAGGGCCACTGGTCGATAATCTTCCAGGTCCTTAGGGTGAGTCTTTTGGGGAATTGAAACGATGGTAGATTCCTTCCACTGGTCAGGGACACATCCAGAATCCAAAAGATGCTGAAAAAGTCTGGTGAGGACTCCACCTAGCTGAGTGGAACATTCCTTGAGGACTCTGCCTCTGAGCCTATCAGGGCCAGTGGCTTTGTGTTGGTTGACCCTATGTAAGATGGACATCACAAGTTGCTCCTCAATGATAAGGGGTTCATGGGGGGAGATGGAAGGTGGGGAGGTCCAGGTGGTTGGTGTGCTGCTGGAATTAAAATGGGTGAAGAAGGTGTTAAGGTGTTCTGCAAAGGAAGTGGGGTCTGGGCAGTTGACCATGGCAGGTTTTGGGGCTCTGCCCATCATGATGTTTAGACCCTGCCATGCCTCTCTCGCACTTCCTGATGTTAATTTCTGCTCCACCTTATTCTTATATTTTATTTTAGCCAGCTTCACCATCCTCCCAAAATCTTTCTGCAGTTCCTTCACCCTCAGCTTATCTCCTTGTAGGAAAGCTTTTTTCTTTTGGACCAGGCAGATTTTCATGTCCCTTGTAACCCATTTCTTATTGTTTGGGTTCGTTATTATATGGTGGGTGGGAGTAACAGTGTCCTCACAGAATAAGATGTAAGAGGTCAGCACATCTGTCAACATGTTAAAATCACTGCCACAGTCATTAAAGAATAGATCCCAGTCTATTAATTCAAAGCAAGCTCTCAGTGATTCAGCTGCGTCTTTATTCCAGACTCTGACAGGGTTTTTTGTGGGTTTACCCGTTTTCAGTTGTAATCTGTATTTTGGCAGTAGCAGAATGACGTTGTGATTAGAACGTCCAAGAGGTGGGCGTGGTTTTGAGATATATGCACCAGGGACATTATCATAACACAAGTCCAACAAGTTTTCCATTCTGGTGGGAATTATGACATACAGTATTGCTCCAGATTGGGCAAATATGTGGTGATGTCACATCTGTTAAAATCCCCCAGTAAAAACACAGGCTGCTCTCCAGTCTGATTGGCAGCTCTATTATAACAGTCAGCTATGTGCTCCGCAGCTCTGCTAAAATCAGGACCTGGTACATAGGCTAAAATAACCGTTATTTGAGCAAATTCTCAAGGTAAATAGTGAGGTCTGAAGGACACAGTCATTAATTCATAGTGTTTGCAAAATTCAGTCTCTCTCACTGTGAAGTTTGTTGCCCACTTACTGTTGACAGCCATGCAGAGCCCTCCCCCAATTAATTTCTGTGTTTTTTTCCTTGTCCCTGTCAGCACGAATGATGTTAAAACCTTCCAAATGAAAGTCTGTATCCTCAGAAAACCATGTCTCCGTGAAACAGAAGAGACTGGTTCCAGATTCAGGTTGAGGTTACTTTATTTGTACCCGTAGGCAGATTTGTTTTGCAGTCTGGTGACATCCATATTTACAAGCCACAAATTGCATTCAACATAGACACAAACACAGGCACATATGAAGCTGACTATAAACATGATAAGAATACTCAAGGCTCCATCAATCAGGGTATAAAAAGACAAAGAGATGGGAGAAAAACCAGAGGTAAGAGAGAAGGGTCATATTAAAAGTTAAAAACTAGTCAAAGAGGTTAAAAACTCAAAGGTCTAAAACCCAATAAAATATTTAGAACCCAAGTGACATCCTACAAAAATAAGTAAATATAAAATGGAGTTAATAAATAGGTACCTAAATTATGTGCAATATATTTTTACAGCTTGTTCAACTCTTTGACAGCAGCAGGGACAAAGCTGTTTTTGTAGCGCTGGGTTCTACTTTTTGGGACAGCAAACCTCCGTCTGGAGGGAAGAAGCTGAAAGTTGCAGTGCAAAGGGTGGGAGTCATCATTTAAAATGGAGGTAGCCATCCTCTGTACTTGTCTGGTGTACAGGGATGTCAGGCTCAGCTGTGACTCACCAAGCAAATGACTGGACCATCTAACTACCTGATCCAAGGATTTCCTCTGTTTCAGTTTTATCTGACCAAACCATGACACTAAAGAAAAGGATAAAACAGATTCGATAAAAGCCCCGATAAAACATTTTCATTATGGTTCGATCAACTTGGAAGCGTGCAAGTTTTCTCAAGCAATGCAAATTTTGCTGACCCTTTTTGCACACCCTTTCACAGTTCTCTTCAAAGTTTAAATTACTATCAATAATCGTCCCAAGATATTTGTAGGATTGTACACATTCGGTGGTCTGGCCTTTTAGTACGGTGACTTTGTGCCTGGGATTTTTCCTCCTAAAGTCAATAATCATGTCTTTAGTTTTTGTCGTATTCAGCTGCAGGTAGGAATCCTCACACCAGTGAACAAAATCATCAACTACTGGGCCGTGGCCACTCTCACCATCCTGGAGGAGACTGACAATAACTGAGCCATCAGCATACTTTATAATGTGTCTGTTGTCATGTCTACTCCGACACATGTTTGTGTACAGGATGAAGAGTAGTGGTGACAACACACAACCCTGAAGAGAGCCAGTAGAAGAGGACTTTAGGTCAGACAATGTACCATTGACCTTTACTCTCTGTGTCCTGTTGGTTAAGAAATCCAGAATCCAACCCACCAGATTATTGCTCAAATCAAATTGCTGTAGGAGCCTTTGAACTAAGATATGAGGTTGGATTGTATTAAAGGCGGAGGAAAAGTCCACAAATAAAAGTCTGGCGTGTGTCCCATTAAAATCCAGATGTTTAAAAAGCATGTTAAACAGAGTGACAGTGGCATCCTCCACTCCTCTGTGAGGCCTATAGGCAAACTGCAGAGGATCCAATGCATGCTCAGTCTGCTTTAGGACCTCACATCTGACCAGTTTTTCAAAAATTTTCATTAAAATAGAAGTCAAAGCAACTGGTCTAAAGTCGTTTACTGTTTTAGGACAGCTGGATTTTGGAACGGGAACAATCACGGCTTCTTTCCAGATCTTCGGCACATGTTGTGTCTGTAAGGACTTGTTGAAAATGTAATGAAATATAGGACTCAGTTCATGTGCACAGGACTTTACCAAGCGCCCACATATATTATCAGGGCCCTGACTTTTGTTCACTTTTACAGCGCAGAACTCCCTTTGAACATCCTGCACCTCAATATTAAAGTGCTGATTGTCTTTGAGTTTCTGTTTCAAATCTTGGGTTTCAGTGCTAAAATCAAAGGAGTCAAAACGACAATAAAAACAATTAAGAGCATTAGCCAGCTCTGTGTCTGAATTAAAACCATCTAAAAACACAAGATTACTGCGCTCTGTGCTCTGAAGGCCTGCAATAGTTTTCATACTGGCCCAGGCTGAACCAAGTTTCTTTGTTGCCATCTTGCTTTCCAACTCTGATTTATAATTCTGTTTTGCTCTTAAAATTTCGGCCTTCAGCTCCTTTGTGGCAACCTGTAGCTCAGAAACAGACCCCTGTTTAAAGGCAAGTGCTTTCCTCTGTAAGCAGAATTTAACTGATTTTGTAACCCATGGTTTGTTGTTGGGCTATATTTTGACACGTTTACGTGGAACAATCTTATTTTTACAGAAAGCCATGTATGAGCATGTGCCGTCCACCAAAGAGTCCAAATCATCCCCGCAGGCCAGTGTGAACATCTCCCAGTCTGTACAGTCAAAGCATTCCTGGAGGCTGTACACTGAATCTTCTGTCCACACATCAATGTCTCTCGTCTCCACCTTGCCTCTTCTGAGAGCAGTTTTATATGTGGGCAGCAAATGTACACAGTTGTGATCTGAGGATCCTACAGGAGGAAGGGGGAGTGATTTATAGGCCCTCTCTATGAATCCATAGCACAGGTCCAATGTCTTTTTTCACCTGGTTGGGCAGGAGACATACTGATAAAAGTTTTTAAGTGTATTCTTTAAAGAAACATGGTTAAAATCCCCAAGAATAAAGTTTGGCACCTCTGGAGAAATTGACTGCAGCCGCTGCGCCACATCAAAGATGGTGCTGGAGGTGGAGTCAGCGTCTGCCCTCGGGTGGATGTACACAGTCGTGATAAAAAGTTGGAGGAACTCACGAGGGAAATAAAAGGGGCGTAGTGACACAGACAGAAGCTCCACATCGGGTGTACAGATGCGCTCTCTGACCGTGACAGATGTGCAGTACTGCTTATTAATGTATAAACATACGCCACCCCCCTGACGCTTCCCCGTTACCTCTTCCTGCCGATCCGAGCGCAGCAGGGCTCCAAAACCGTCAATCCACAGGTCTGCGTCTCGGTCATGCGCAGTAAGCCAAGATTCCGTGAAAGCCATGACACAGCAGTTCTTAAAGTCCTTCTGGTAGCGTACATTCCCTTGAATTTCGTCCACCTTGTTTCTCAGAGACTGTACGTTCCCAAAAATCATTGAAGGAAGAGGAATGTTACCAAACTGACGTCTCCTCAGGCACAATTTCACACCTCCACGCCTTCCACGCTTCCTTCTGCCGTCTCTCTTTTCACCGCTGTGTCCGTCTCTCAAAATAAAGTCTGGCAGTTGCGGCTTAGGCTCAATCACAGCCGCTGCATCAACCGTGTTTAAATGCAGCAACATGTCCCTGGAATAATGTATCCTGCCCGCCATGGTGCCGAACGCGTTTACTTCAGAGACAGATTGCCGGAGGAAAAGTAGCAGCAGTGCAAGAAAGGGAAGGAAGTCCATGTTGTTGGAACCAGGGAGCTCTTCGCCATATAGTCCACAAACACTCTAGGGCAGAAACGACACAGAGGATTTCGTAAAAACATGTAAAAGTACATAAAAACACACACACAGACGACGGAATTTTTCACCAGCTGCCGGTCGCTGCGTGCGCATGCGCCCATGGTTTGCTGGTAATCCCGATAATACCTGATCAGTGTGGCGAGTTCTTCACTTTTTTTCTTTAGCGAACGCACATTTGATAGGGTTTTGGCAGGTAACGGTAGGCGGCTGCCTCTCCTCCTCAGTCTGTTCCTTATTTCTCCTCTTGATCCTCTTTTCCTTCATATTCGCTTCCGGTTGTATCCATGGATTAACTCCACAGGTATGTTGTCATCGTGGAGTGATGTCAGTGCGGACTCTGGCACCGAGCGACTCAATTTCAACAGGTAGTCCCACGAATAAGCGAGCCTACCTGGAATGGTGGTGAATGGCTGCGCCGGTTGTAAACAAAGTCCGTTTTTGCATCACTGATTCATGATAAACAGTGAGGCACAGGTCAGATAGAACACTTCTTCAATTTTCATTTCAGCAAGAGCAAAAAAGACAGAAAAACATGCAAAAAATTTTGGACTCCAGCAAACCACAGTGAGAGCCATTATCTATAAATGGCGAGAACATGCAACAGTGGTGAACCTTCTCAGGAGTGGCCAGCCAACCAAAATTACCCCAAGAGCGCAGCGACGACTCATCCAAGAGGTCACAAAAGATCCCACAACAACATCCAAAGAACTGCAGGCCTCACTTGCCTCAGTTAAGGTCAGTGTTCATGACTCCACCGTAAGAAAGAGACTGGGCAAAAATGGCCTACATGGCAGAGTTCCAAGACGAAAGCCACTGCTGAGCAAAAAGAACATAAAGGCTCATCTCAGTTTTACCAGAAAACATCTTGATGATCCCCAAGACTTTTGGGAAAATATTCTGTGGACTGACGAGACAAAAGTTGAACTTTTTGGAAGGTGCATACCTGCCAACTACTCCGGTTTTGCCGTAATGGTTACGGTTTTCAAGACCCCATTCCGGGTTACGGCTTTATTAATCAAAATTACGGTTTTTTCACTAAAATTCAGTCAAAAATTTTAAATCGTAAAAAAAACACGAAAGCAATTCCAAACACGAGATCGCTAGGAATCGTATCTAAATTTAGAACATAGTAGCGTCAGTAGCGTTTCTTTTCGTGGTTCGCTGCTACGCTTTACCTGAAGCGTTTGCTAAGCTAACGCTATCGCTATTGAGGGTATTGAGGTTTCTATTCTCGCGCGAAATCCCGGAGAGGCGTGCGTACATGGCGAGATGTAAACACGATGTAAACTGCTGCAGACATTCACACGACTGCACTTCAGCCCTGGCAAATGGACCATGGATTCCACATCTAAAGGGAGAATACATTTTATATAATGCCTAAGATTCTGAAGAACATGTGCTGTGTAATTGCAAGCCTTGTCATGCTTGGTGTATCATGTAAACACATAAAATATCAGAGCGATTTTGCCGTCTTTTACGCACGTGCCTGTGCCTACTGATATTTCTAGTCTTCTAGTTACCTCCACCAAGGAGGTTATGTGGTCATCAGCGTTGCTTTGTCTGTTTGTTTGTTAGCAAGATAACTCAAAAAGCTATGGACGGATTTTCATGAAATTTTCACAGATTGTCAGAAATGGGGTATCCTACAGATGATTAGATTTTGGTGGTGATCCGGATCACCGTCTGGATCCAGGAATTTTTTAAAGGATTCTTTTCTTTTCTTTTTTTTTTTAATTTAACATTGCGAGATAGGGCCATTTTCAATATTTTATTTATGATGTTAAACACTGTATGGGGGGAACTGTGGCGCTTGGCGGAGGTCTGCGCTGTCCGAGTGCTTTTCTAGTATTCATAATACATCACATCTGGCCTATTCAAAGTTCAATGCAGTGTTAAGATAGTCTTTTGAATGCAAATTTAATGAATGAATGAATCTTTATTTCAGATAGATTAAAAGTAAGATTAAAAAGAAACAGAATACTAATAACAAAGGCGAAAAATCCAACAAGGTCAAATTATACAATAACTCCTCTGATTATACAGTTCACATAAGTTATCTGAAATGGGTGATGGCTGAAGCCCGCAGCTTATATTGCCCACCCATATTCCATCCAAGAATTCAAAAGAAAAACAAAACAAGAGCGATTACAATCAGAACAAAGCTAAGACAAAAATGTGACAAAAAAAAAACTAAGTAACAACACAACACAGACTGGATATGACAATCCTTATGTGATTTTACATGTCATCTTGTATACATGTTTGGAGTATTTCTTCCTTTAGTTTTTGTTTAAATTGTCCAAGCGTTGTACATGATTTTAATTCAGGTCCAAAATCGTTCCATAATCTGACTCCTTGCACTGAAACACAGTGTTGCTTGGTGGTAGTTCTCACTGAAGGTTTTTGAAATATACATGAGATGACTGTTGTTGTGAAATGGCGCTATATAAATAAAGTTGAATTAAATTGAAATGTTCCTCTGAAATGATATTGTTTCTCCCTTATTTGGAACAGCTTTTGGATATTTGCGGGCAGTGATAGATTCTTAGCTTTAAACATTATTACTGCAGTTTTAAAGTCAACCAGATCTTTCAACTTAAGAGCTTTTAATTTAAGAAAAAGTGGGTTTGTTGGTTCCCTGTAAGCAACTTTGTTTATTATTCTAATAGCTCTCTTCTGAAGCATAAAGACTGGATATATGTTTGTTTTATATGTATTTCCCCATACTTCAGTACAATATGTCATGTATGGGAGTATTAATGAATGATACAAAGTATATAATGTGGGTTGTTGATTCAGCAAATATTTCGCTCTGTGTAGTATTGCAATTGATTTAGATATTTTACCTTTAATATAATTAATATGTGACTTCTATGTCAAATGCTAATATTTGTTTGACACTGCGGCCCCTGGACCCCGGCTAGCTACTAGGCTTTTCAGGTTTGAAAGTTGAAGAAATATGAGGTTGTTAGCTACATTTAACTAGATTTAATGCTAATATTTGTTTGGCAAATATTAGCATTATTATTATTAGCATTAGCATTAGCATTATTAGCATTAGCATCGGCCCCTGGACCCCGGCTAGCTACTAGGCTTTTCAGGTTTGAAAAGTTGGCAGGTATGAAGGTGTGTGTCCCATTACATCCAGCGTAAAAGTAACACAGCATTTCAGAAAAGGAACGTCATACCAACTTTAAAATATGGTGGTGGTAGTATGATTGTCTGGGGCTGTTTTGCTGCTTCAGGACCTGGAAGACTTGCTGTGGTAAATGGAACCATGAATTCTGCTGTCTACCAAAAAATTCTGAAGGAGAATGTCCGGCCATCTGTTGGTGACCTCAAGCTGAAGCGCTCTTGGGTTCTGCAGCAGGACAATGATCCCAAACACACCAGCAAGTCCACCGCTGAATGGCTTAAGAAAAACAAAATGAAGTCTTTGGAGTGGTCTTGTTAAAGTCCTGACCTGAATCCGACTGAGATGATGTGGTATAACCTTATGAAGGCGGTTCATGCTTGAAAACCCTCCAATGTGGCTGAATTACAACAATTCTGCAAAGATGAGTGGGCAAAACTTCCTCCACAGCGCTGTAAAAGACTCATTGCCAGTTATTGCAAATGCTTGATTGCAGTTGTTGCTGCTGAAGGTGGCCCAACCAGTTATTAGGTTTAGGGGGCAATCACTTTTTCACACAGGACCATGTAGGTTTGGGTTTTTCTCCTCCTTAATAATAAACACCTTAATTTAAAACTGCATTTTGTGTTTACTTGTGTTATCTTTGTGTAATATTTAAATTTGTTTGATGATCTGAAACATTTAGGTGTGACAAACATACAAAAAATGAGAAATCAGGAAGGGGGCAAACACTCTTTCACACGATTGAATGTGTGTGTGTGTGTGTGTGTGTGTGTGTGTGTACACACCTTCTTATATATATATATATGATTAATGTCATCTGAAATTGGTGTAGTACTGCTTCTACTACGGCTGTCACTCCTATGGAGTATGACGACTTCGGCAATGTCGTTCATGGACGTACAGTCCAATATGGTAGGAGCATTGTCTGCCGCAGTGGCAGCAGGAGAAGCAACAGATATGAGCTTGAGGATCAGCAGCTAAAGCAGTCTTAGCAGCACGTTTTCGATTGCTCAGCTGTCTCCTCAGCTAGACTTAGGTTGCCAAAGTGGCCTGCACAAAAATTAGGTAAGGAGACCATTGTGCAGGTAGTCTCCCACCCTCTGGGTCATGTGGTTGGGGAATCAAGTGGCAGGAAAAAGAACCAGATGACTTGCCAACAACATGACTGCCCCGCAGTGTCAGACTCCTGCTGATAGTCTCTCCCAGCTGCTACTTTGAAATGTCGAAGACACCTGGCCAGAACTCCTCCTATTGCTACTTCGAAACGTGGAAGATACCAGGGAGGAAAATCCACCACCTGCTGCTGTAGTTTCACTACTTGGACCCGTAGCTGGGGGTTGGATTGGTGAGTACCAGGATGTGTCCACACACTGGTGGGCCATGCGCACTGCACCTCTGGAGCTCCAACCTGCTCTGAGATCCCCTGCACTTCTGCCTAGGACCGCAACGTACCCAGTATCTGTGGTGTACCACGAAGAGGAAAAGCAGGAGTCTTGACAGAAGAGAGGCTATGTGCTGGCAGGAGAGACTTACGCACTCGGCCCTCTTTTCAGCCTTCCAGCCTAGCCAGTGACTGCAGCTGAAAGTGAGAGAGGCAAAACACCACTCTACACTATACTGTACTACAGCACTTATGCATCACACTGCCCTGTGTATCACACACCACACCACAGAAAAAAAGTGTAGAATTTGACATTTATTGATATACTTTGGCATTGGTACAAAAGGGTTTTCTCATAAAACGGAGCAGAGGTAGATTTAAACTCATTCAACATTGTGAAGTGTTTGATTTGTTTTTGTTCAGTAACAAGACTACATGTTGAATGTGCATGTGGCAGGTGACCTGGACTACAGCAGTGTTCTCCTCGGGATGTTGGTGATGCAGGATGTTCAGTTGGGTCTCTTTATTGCTGTCATGCCAACTCTGATCCAGGCACAGAGTGGAGACTTAGAAAGGTTAGTTACTCTGTGTTTGACCTGACATGGATCTTTTATTCCCAATATAAACATACAGACATATAGTATTTTACATTTACCTCCATCTGTTTACTGCAGCCTTGTTTTTGGAAGTCTCCGAGTGCTGTATCTTCTGGGCCAGGTTCTGGCATCTCTGGCTGCTGTGTTTCTGCTGTGCTTGCTACTCAGATCATTCCTGATTGGACCTTATTACAAGAAGCTGCACACAGAGAGCAAGGGCAACAAGGAGATCCTGGTGTTGGGAGTGACGGCCTTTGTATTTTTCATGCTGACAGTAAGCCCTTTGGTTGGCTCCTACTATCTGTATTTATAAAAGTTTAGTTTATATTAGTTATTCTTAAGATATTTCTATTGCTTTTTCTTCTGCTGCCTGATCCTGTAGGTGACTGAGTTTTTTGATGTTTCGATGGAACTGGGCTGCTTCCTAGCTGGAGCTTTGCTGTCCTCGCAGGGCCACATGGTCACAGGGGAGGTCTCGGGATTCATCGAGCCGATCAGAGACTTCCTTGCCATCATCTTTTTTGCTTCTATCGGTCAGACTGAACGTGATGATTTATGATAGATCTGAGCTTCATAATAATGTTACAGATGTAAAATTTGAATTGCATATCTGTCTGTGTCTGTTTTAGGCCTCCATGTGTTCCCAACATTCGTGCTGTATGAACTCACCATCCTGCTGGTGCTAACGCTCACCCTTGTCATTATGAAGGTAGAGAAATTTTCTCTAAGTTTTAGGTCTCTCTCTCCCCACATCTTCCATTTCCATCATTTTTCCTGCCTCCTCATTTATGTCTAGTTTATGATGGCTGTGCTGGTGCTGTCTGTGATCTTGCCTCCGGGTTCTCGAAACATACGATGGATTGTGTCAGCAGGCCTGGCTCAGGTCAGCGAGTTTTCCTTTGTCTTGGGTAGCCGTGCACGCCGAGCTGGCATCATCTCCAGAGAGGTCAGTGATGATTTGTTTTGCAAGTTGTAGTTATTTCACTAATCAGATGGACTAAGGAGCTCCATTATTTTTTTTTATTTTCACTGTTAGAACTGTATAGCCTGGGCCTGCTAAAAATTCATAATTAAAGTACTCATAGCTTGTGATCTTTGATTTTGATGTGCACAGTCTGGGTGACCCACCTAAGGATCATTATGGGCCCCATTGCGACAGTCTGAAGTGGGCATTTGTGCCACATTTTGCTCCTTGCGACAGTGCTTTGATTAGTTTCTGTCAGCATATTATCTGGCTGTCTGCTGTGCACCTTCACAGCATAATTAGGAAATGACTGTGTGTGCAACTTGCATTCGTTGGAGGGGACTGATATAAAGTGTGTGAGGCTCAGCACCAAGTTTAGTGTGTTGGTATTAAGGTGCATTTTATTTCAATGCACTTTTGATCTGCAAAAAGCAAGTTTGAAGTCATCAGCGCATTATCAACCGCTATTTAGGCAGCACGGTTAAAATGCACAAATACGCATGTATGCCTGTTTTTACACCGGGACTAAAATTTTCAGTATTTATTATGAAGGACTGATTTTGTAAAAGTCTGTCATAATCCCTTACCTAATCTTTCATTCATTCATTGATTCACTGGCAATCTGTGTACCTCACCTCTTGCCAAAAAATGCTCGGATAGGCTTTACTTTCGCTCTGTGAATGAGCCTGTATTGTCCCAAGTGCAAAACAGATTTGTTCTCCCATTTAAATGCCGTCATATTAGTATTACCCCTTAGATCTTGCGCCCCTGTTTATTAAACGGAATGAGACCAAAGTTGGCAATTGGTTTATTGCACATTATGCCCAAAACACAACTCTAAGTAATTGAATAATAAAAAAGGGCATTAGGTTGGCCTCTTTGCGCAATCCACCAGACACAGATTTCGATTTTGCACTACTTTAATAGTGAAATGGACTTGGACACGCCCATAATTGAGCTTTGCACCATAGACAACAGACTGATGACTAGATCATCGTAATATGGCCCTGTATGTGAGTTTGGTGAGCATCTGGGAAAGCATCTAGGAAAAGTAGCGATTTCTGCAAATTGTTGACAGACGGATGAACCAGCTAATGGATGCAGCGCCATGGCATTAGCTTATTTCACCTTTGATGGTAGGAAACTAATAATCCTGCCATCCAACTAAACAGAAGAAACAAATATGTAGTCCACATTTAACAAGTAAAGAGCATTAATACGGCAATGATATCAATGTTTTTTTTCTCAGCAAATAATTTTAATACCAGCATGATCATACCAATGTTTTTTTTCCTGCCTTTCGTCTCCTCTGCAGGTGTACCTACTGGTCCCTCAGCGTCATCCCACCACTCTCAGTTTACCTCCTGGCTCCACTGCTGTGGAAAATTACCACACATAAATGGGTTCCCCGCATGAACGCAAAACAGTCACATGACACACCCCCAGCGTCAGCAGCCAGAAGGTTTGGAAGGTCAATAATTGCACACCAGAAGTCTTTATTTTTTATTTCTTCTCAAACCAAATTTTCTTTTGGTTCAAATAGTCAATCCACTGCTTTAAAGGCGAGAAAAATTATTCTTTTCTACATTTAGTTTAGTTTATTGGTTTATTTGTCAGGGACGATGTACAGAAAAAAAAACATTAAACACAGGGAAAAGATGCTCTGTACCAGATTATAGCATTCTCACTAATTTCCATCTATAGTCCCATTTCAACTTGAAATATGTGATAAATACTTCAGACTGTTGTAAAGTTCTTCTGCTTTGTATAATTTATTAATCAGGCAATGTTGCATATACTTCTGGTACTAGAATTCCTGTTCTGTGCTGATTACCACATGTTGACATAGTTTACTGATCATGTCTAGACGTTTTCAGAAAAACAGACCTGCTTCATTCCTAAATTTCTAGGGCTTGACAGTATGTGCAAATGTGAAATGAAGCAAATCTGCTATAAAGGAGGAACACAAAATGACTTTAGAGCTTCTCACCAATGGGAGGTGCACAGATTAGTTATTTAACTGAACCGTGTGCCTGTAGTACTGGCCAGCGCACACAATGCTCTGTTTGTGATGCTCTCTGCAGAGGGGTATTTGTATTGCAATTACTGCATTGTTTAAATCAGAAGAACACCCACTTGAAAATTAGGTCGTGTTTTTGTGCCTGGATTTCGATCTTAGTTAGTAGAAAACTTGAAATTTGTATTTTAACAAGATGATCAATGACAGGTGCATGTTCCCTCTTCCTGATTTTTCAGCCAGTGCAATTATATAAAATTTTACTTTTCCTTTAAATAACTTCACTATTTATGACTTCCTTGTTCAGATCTAGGATATTATAGACAACAAATTCTTCTAAAAAAGATCAAATCAAGTGTAGCTTACTCAGATCATTGCACTACTGTGAATTTAGTGTTTGAGATTGCTTACATATCTACATTTTAGAATATTAACTGATGGTACATTTTACTGTATTAAAATCTGGGAATGTAGTTTTGGATGTTGAAGGAACATCAGATACTCATGAGAGCTTCACACTGATGTTACATTTAAAGAAAAAAAAACTGCACTAATTATCCCTGAATGTCACTTATGTGCCTGCACAACACTTCTCTGCACTAACATTTGGAGACTTTGAGGAGTGTAACCTCACTGTCAGAAACGCAAACATCATTTTTCCTATCATTCATAATGTGCAATATACTTTAACACCAGTATGTTAACAGAGAGACTTTTTTTGAGTTTATGTGTGATTGTGTTGGGGCTATGACGGGTCCTCACAGGTATGAAGTGCTTTTTTTCATTCATGTTTTTTTTTTAATAGATGAAATCATTCCTTTTATTTATTAAAACACTATGGACAAAGAGGTTTTTCAGTGGTGTTGGCTGCATTTGTTATTGTGATGCCATACATTCTGTTTAAGTTGAGATGCAACACAAAAAACATATTTGTTAAATACATACATTATGTAGTAATTTTTAAGTAGCAAGTAGTTAGGACTCCTTTTTAAGGTTTTTCATTGTTTTGGCTTAAGACTCAGTCACACAGACTGTACCCATGAATACCTCTTCTATCCATCTGCTGGTGGATAGAGGAGGTGATGCGTAATGTAAGCTTAAGCTTAAGCTTAAGGGGCAGCAGTGGCTCAGGAGGTAGAGCAGGTCGTCCAATAACCACATGGTTGGCGGTTCGAATCCCGCTCTCCCCGGATATCCTGCCGTTGTGTCCCTGGGCAAGACACTTCACCCCTAATTGCTCCTGGTGGGTCTGAAGCGCCATGTTAGGTAGCATGCCGCCATCAGTGTGTGAATGTGTGTGTGAATGGGTGGATAGCAGGATCTGTAAAGCGCTTTGGTCATCAAGAGATGAGAATAAAAGCGCTATATAAGTGAATGCCATTTACCATTTAAGAAAGTGTAGCACACACATGCTCAAGTGGTATGCAGATGTGGACAAATTTTAAGCTTCATACCATACCTCCATGTGTATTCCACCTGCAAACCCATCTGCACCATCTTCTTTGCTGCTATTAAGCTGGGGTTGCAGTATCAGAGCCAGCGACACCAACAGACTTGACAGGATTATCAAGAAGGCTGGCTTTGTAATTGGTCTCAGGCTGGAGACCTTTGAGACTGTGGTGGAAGGGAGGTCACTGAACAAACTTATCCATCATGGACAACCCTGATCACCCCCTCCACGACACACCGGACAGACAGCGGAGCACTTTCTCCAGCAGACTGCTACAGCTTTGCTGCCGAATGACAAGGTACAAGAAATCTTTCCTGCCACATGCCATTTCACTATACAATAACTCACTCTAATGTTCAATTCTGGTCATAACTATGCCGCCATACTGGACCTTGCAGTCTTATTGGGACCTCACATTGCACCCTGCACCAGATAGTCCTTTATTGTACAGCAAGTACAATGCATCTATCTATACGGGTCATCATGTGCGATGTATATAAAATTATCTAGGCAGGTTTACTTTCCTGGGTAATTCCTTTGTCTATTATGCTGTGTGTGTTTTGGTCGTCTACTGTCAGCTGCTGTTGCACTGTAATTTCCCAGTTTTGGGATCAATAAAGTACGTCTGTCTGTCTGTGTCTCTCTCTCTCTCTCTCTCTCTCTCTCTCTCTCTCTCTCTCTCTCTCTCTCTCTCTCTCTCTCTCTCTCAGGTGGATTGACGTATTCACAGCCAAAGTACTGTATGTTGTGACTGAGCCCTTAAAGAAATGTTTAAACTTGACTCCGCTTGATACATTTAGGCTTTAATATGGACATAGTTTCACTTTGTGATTTTATTGAAGCTTAAAGAATGGAGAAATCAAAACCTGATATTCAGACCAAGATAACAGTGTGCAAAGTAGGTAAAATATAAATAAGATATCTGTCCAGGGGGTCAGAAGGACAGTCGTAAGAGTAAGTTAAGAGCCAAGGACAACTCAGAAAGAGCTTCAGGAAACTCTGGAGCCAGCAGGTACATTTCTGACAGAAAAAAAAACAATAGGTAATGGGATTGAGGCTCAGTTTGCTAAGCAGCATTTGGACCAGCCTATGAAATACTAGGAGAATGCATGAAACAAAAATAGAACTTTTTGGTTGTCGTGCTGCCCACCATATTTAGCGGAGAAATGGTACTGCAAGTCACCCCAAAAAACACTATGGCAACTAGTAATTTTGGAGGTGAATGCATCACTGGCAGACTTCATATACGTAAATAAAGGAACAATGAATGGAGCAGTGCACCAGAGTATTCTTGAAAATAATCAGCTGCCATCCATCAGAATGATGAGGATGAGACGGGTGGATCTTCCAGCAGGACAATGATCCCAAGCACACAGCGAAGGAAAATCTAAACTGGGTTGCAACAAAGAAAACCAAGTTGTTAGAATGTCACCTGACTTGGATCCAATTGAAATCAGTATTCACAAGAGGGTTTCCTGGAATCTTAAAGATTTACAGGCAGTCTGTTAAGAAGAATCGGCTACAACTCTCACCTGAGCACTGTAGAAGATTTCATACATACATACATACGGGGCAGCTGTGGCGCAGGTGTAGTGTGGCCGACTACTGATCGGGAGGGTCAGGAGTTTCAATTCCCGAAGTGTCCTTGAGCAAGACACTGAACCCCCAGTTGCTCCTGGTGGGTCAGGCCAGCGCCTATGTATAGCAGCTCCACCGCCATCAGTGTATGTGAATGGGTGGATAGCAGGATCTGTAAAGCACTGTGGTCATCTAAAGATGAGAAAAAGCACTATGTAAGTGAACACCATTTACATAGTTTTCTGAAGCTGTCATTGCAAACAAAGGCTTCTTCACCAAGTATTAAATAAATTTCAATTACCATGCTAAAGATATTTTTTTCCTGTTTCATTCCACTTTATTACGCATAACTTTATTCATGAGCCTGAAGGTTTTTTATTTCTTCCTATGTGAGGATTTCTTGAGTTGATACCAAAGTTTGGGGGAAGTTTCATGCAAGCAGCCTCATTGGAAAAATATGTAATGAAAAAAATGTTGACATATTCAATACTTATTCCCCCCATTGCACATATTACAGTGTCCCGCCCCCCCCCCCCCATTTTTTTTTAACTTTTGGTCACTCATTTTTAACTTCTTGCAAGATTTTGGGTAGTTCATTTCACAAGGTGTGGATCACTCACTTTTATTGGGAACAATGGCTGATTGTTGCACTTGATCCCCCCACGACTACCCTTTTTACCCCCGCCAAGGAGGTAATGTGATCGGGTGGCTTGTGTAGCATACTCAAGCCAGATTGAACACTGAAATTGGACTTTGTTGCTCAGTTTCTGAACTTTCAAGACTGTTTAACTCTGCTCCAAGTCTCATCACCCCCACAGAGCTCCTGGGTGCATTTTAGAGGTGGCCCCATCCCCTCTCTCAACAATGCATACTTTTCATGCCTTGGTGTAAGTAGCTGAAAGAACCATCAACTTTCTGCAGGTGTCGGGGGCTGTAACAGCCCCACTGTACCTCCTGAAGAAATGAGTTCCCAAGAAGCTCCTGACTCTGCTGTATTATATTTTATTTGTGCATGCTTTTCTTAATTATGAATCCTCATAGATTGAACAAAATCTCATAGAAATGTTGTAGAAGTTCATTCAAACCCTTTCTGCTTCCTCAAGTTGGAACAGGCTAATTTGCATAGGACTCATTGCTGTTTACGTCATGTGAATTAGTCATGAAAATCGCTAACTGGTCAATTCACAGTAAAACCACCCATCTATCCATCCATCCATCTTCTACCGCTTTTCCAGAGGGCCAGGTCGTGGAGGCAGCAGTTCAAGCAGAGAAGCCCAGACTTCCCTCTCCCCAGCCACCTACTCCAGCTCTTCAGAGAAGATACCAAGGCATTCCCAGACCAGCTGGGAGACATAGTCTCTCCAGTGAGTCCTGGGTCTACCCCGGGGTCTCCTCCCAGAGGGACGTGCCCGAAACACCTCAAGTGGGAGGCGTCCAGGAGGCATCCTGATCAGATGCCCAAACCATCTCAACTGGCTCCTTTCAGTGTGGAGGAGCAGCGGTTCTACTCTGAGCCTCTCCCGGATGACTGAGCTCCTCAACTTATCTCTAAGGGTGAGTCCAGCAATCCTATGAAGGAAGCTCATTTCAGCCACTTGTATCCACAATCTCATTCTTTTGGTCATTACCCAAAGCTCGTGACCATGGGTGAGGGTAGGAACGTAGATTGACTGGTAAATCAACAGGCCTTAGAGCTTAGCTCCCTCTTCACCACAACAGACCAGTACAACATCCACATCACTGCAGATGCTGCTCCAATCTGTCTGTCAGTCTCTCGCTCCAGTCTCCACTCACTTGTGAATAAGACCCTGAGATACTTAACCTCTTAACGGTGTATGTCGCCAAAGTGCGACATAACTCCTAGTGGTCAACAGTGGTAAAGATTTTTTTCAAGAAAATATTCAGATCAGATGTCAGAACTTTCCAAGGCTATAACTTGAAAGTGGAAAGAGATAATGGCTTACTGTCAATTAGAAAGATGTAGAATATGATCCAAAGTTTCAGATAGAAGTAAATTTACACATCTAATTTGCACACAAACATACATTCGTCATTCATCACTTACCGCTGGCAAGGCAGCGTCCTTTTGCGGCATTCTGGTTGTAATTTTGTCCTCTCCTGGTCATTTTAGCTTTCTCTCCTGCATCCAGAAACTGTTATTGATTATTCCACTTTAATTTTGCTTTTATTCCGCGGCAATTTATCTTATATGACGCCATGCAGCCAGCAATCGCTCGACAGTCACATGACGCTCCGGGTGCCAGCAGGTGAAATCAACGAGCTTCACGCTCCCTGTGTTATAAGAACATGTAAACATCTACCTTCATAAGCTAAATAATCTCTTTTTAGAATCATAGTTGGCAAATTCGGGACCAAATCCTCCGAATTTGCTCCTCCGTCTGCGATCATGTATGTCCAACAATGATGGGTTCCGTCCATTTTGCTTTGTAACCTCAAAGATGAAGACGAAGAAGGACGATTTCTTCTTCTTTGGTGTATTACGTGTCATCCATGAGTCCTCCAACGCGTGTCTGCCACCTTGTGAACTGGCATGATCAGTACAAATCTTCAGTACAACTGGGCAGTGTTTCTTCAAGTCACATCAGTTGACAGGCACAGCGCCATGCTCTGCCACTAGGGGCAAAAGAAATCACACAGCTTAAAGGCTAAACTCCACTTGGGGCAGGAGCTTGTCCCCAACCCGGAGAGGACAATCCACCTTTTTCCTGCTGAGGACCATGGACTCGGACTTGGAGGTGCTGATTCTCATCCCAGCCGCTTCTCACTCAGTGGCAAACCATCCCAGTAAGACCTGTAAGTCAATGCTGGATGAAGCCAATGGGACAACATCGTCTGCAAACAACAGAGATGAGATCCTGTGGTCACTGAGCATGACACCCTCCATTCCCTGGCTGCACCTAGAAATCCTGTCCATAAAAATTATGAACAGGATTGGTGACAAAGGGCAGCCCTGGCGGAGTCCAACACTCACTGGGAATGAGTCCGACCAAGTGTTGGCAATACCAACCAAACTCTCACAGCGGTCGTATAGAGACTGGATAGCTCGTAATAACAAGCCTGATACCCCATACTCCCAAAGCACCCCCCACAAAAAACCACGAGGGCTGCGGTTGAATGCCTTCTCCAAGTCCACAAAACACATGTAAACTGGTTGGGCAAACTCCCACAAACCCTCGAGTTTTCTCGAGAGGGCAAAGAGCTGGTCCAATGTGCCACGACCAGGACAAAAGCCACATTGCTGCTTCTGAATCTGAGGTTCGACCAGCGGCTGGACTCTCCTGTCCAGTACCTTGGCATAGACCTTTCCCAGGGAGGCTGAGGAATGTGATCCCTCTAAAGTTGGAGCACACCCTCCGGTCCCCCTTTTTATAAAGGGGAACTACCACCCCAGTTTGCCATGCCAAAGGCACTGTCCCCAACCTCCACGCAATGTTGCAGAGGCGTGTCAACCATG